>JARGGL010000008.1:12267500-12867500 GCA_029955375.1 Rubus parviflorus | reverse complement strand
TTCAAATATTGTTTGATACACCTAATCACATTCTTGAATGCTTAATGTCAAATCACGATCATTGATTGCAATTTGTGACGACTCTGTTTAATTTATAGAGTAATTAATTAATGGTAGTCTCCTTGTTGTGTAATGTGTATTATAGGTGATGCAAAAGCATTTGCAGATGATGTTGCAGTCGATTCAGAAGGTAATGCATATGTGACAGATTGCACAGGCAGTTTGATTTGGAAGGTTGGAGTAGATGGAAAGTTCCTATCAACAATCAAAAGTCCTCTCTTCACTCCAAAAGAGTGGTACAAAGCCATTGTTGGCATAAATGGAATTGTTTACCACCCTGATGGGTTCTTGATTGCTATTCATACTTTTAGTGGCAATTTGTTCAAGATCGACATATCAAAGGGAGACGAAGTGAAGCAAATTAAGGTCGTTAGAGGCTCACTAACATTTGGAGATGGTCTAGAGCTATTATCTCCAACACAGCTTGTAGTTGCTGGGAACCCATCTGGTAGACTAGTGGAGAGCACTGATGGGTGGGAGACGGCTTCAGTTGTGGGAAAGTTCTCGGGGCCTAAGCATCGGTTGGCCACAGCAGCAACCGTCAAGGACGGGAAGGTATATCTCAGCCACATGGTTGCCATGGGATACCCTAAGAAGAAGCATGCCATTGTTGAGGCAGTCTTTTCTGCTTGAAAAAAAAAATGCACACTAAATCAAATGTAGATTACTAGCTGTTCTGTTGTTGTCTGCGGAAGTTTACTTTGATTCATGTACCAGTAACAAACCACATTTTCATATTTTGAACAAATAGGTGTCTATGAATCGCCTGTGTTTGCAGTTGCAGAGTGATTGTTTGGCCTTACATTTCAAGTTCTCTCTTTGAATTGTTTGATTGTGCCTTAGCAAAGAGGAAAACAGAGAAGAAGTGAATGTCTGGGCTTGGCCCAATTCTCCTCATTTTGGTCATTCTTTTCGGTAACATATTTGGCAAGAGATGCTCGCTAGCCAGTTACCCAAGTCTAACGAGAGCAAAACTACAAATGGAGTCGGCAACAAAGTTTCGTTGGGCAATATTGGAGGACCAATCTTTGCGAATTCGAGCTGGGCACGTATTAATTAACATCTTTGGGTCATTGTTTAACACTTGATAGTTAACACAAAGTGACAATCTACCTACAAAAAATAAGTGAACAAAGTTGGAGTATTTGCTTCTCTTGCTACATGACAACATGTGTGTTTTAGTCTAAACCATTGAGGGAAAATATGAGATTTATATAGAAATTAACTAATTAAGTTAATGGGTTTACACCAAAAGGAAAAATTGGTTCAGGGTTAAGAGATCCATACAGGCATACAGCTCAGGATGATGTGATATTATTCGCTCTCAATTAGTTTGGTTGGAATTAACTGGTTAAGGACTAGAAATCGTGCCCGCGCTTTGCAGCGGGTTTTGGAGCTAACACAATTTTATTTAAGGACTACATTTAAAAACATAGAAAATATGGTTGACATGATCATTATATTAACAAAAGATTAAGTCTGTTTTACAACGAAATATGAAGTAGAACATGTCTTAGTAACATCTCCACCAGTACAAATGTTGTGATACAGTGTTCAAAAAATAGATTGTCATATTGTAAATAGACCTGATATATCAAACTGAATGAAACAGATAGCCCAAACTGGAGAAATCAATAGAGGTAGACAGGAAAAGTAATATATTCACATCAAATTGGAAAAATGGATTCTATTTTTCATATGTTCTTTCTTTCTAGAGCAAACATCAAAACTAAATTCTGATATTCTAAACCAAATTTCTTTTAATTTCCTTCACCATTTTGGTAGTGATAGAATTCTTTTCTTGCTACTTGTACCAAGCTTCAAGCTTCAAGCTTCAGCTGATTCAGTACTCCTACTACGAAGCCAGTTGGTTGGTTAATTATTTTACAACTACTTTCCTACTGGTATTATAGTAAGGATTTATATAAATTTTAAAACAAAATATCAATGTCTCACTACTGACATACAATTGAGATGAAGTAAAAAACTGAAAAAGTCTTCCCTTTCTATAACATACATCTATTGGCAAATAAAAAACAAAGTGATAAGGAAGGAAGAAACTTGAAGCAAAAACTAAAAGTAAAACCAAAATAAGTATAAGAATAGTTGAAATTAACAATAATGCAATGAATAAAGCATTACAATCTTTGAAATTTCAAGATATTAATAAAAGGTTGAAACATAAAGAAGTAACAAAGTTTCAAGTTAGAGTATCTTCTGAAGCTAAAAAAGAGCTCATTTTTCTAATTATCTTTTTCAAATAGCGAAGTTAAGCACACTGCAAAAATTTACTACATATTGTTTAGGAAAATTAGATAGAGAAAGAAAAAACAAAAGAACCAAATATCTACTCACTAAATTAGGAATAATAATAAGAATTAAACGGAATTAATCATATGATCGATTCGAGTACTACTTATTTTATAGCAAAAAATTGAGTGATTTAGAATATTAGTATGTAATTTATAGTTTTTTATTTTTATTTTTTTGAAAATAATTTTTTCAATTTTATTTTTAATCAAACAAATTCATTTTTTTTCTTATAAACATTAATTTTTCTATTTTTTTAATTTAGAATAATAATAATAATTAATGGCAGAACTGTAATTCCATGAAGAAATGAGGACGAAACTGTCATTTTACTGTCATATGAACAGTGAATGGTAATATTGCAGTTCTGAAAAATCAGAGGGCATAGACGGAATTACACAACACCAACAGGGAGGGCAAAATCGTAAGGACACTGTTCACGTGAACAGTGAAAGTAACAGTGCATCACCAATTAGTATATAGTAAATTAGATTGGAATCTCCCATTCTCAATCTGAGTTTGTCTGCATTTATGTGCGGTCCCATGAGTCCATGACGTACTAACGTGCAACACGACGTCGCCATCATTTTCCTAATATTTACTATCCTGCCATGCTTGTGATAAGAAAGACATACATACCCCTCTTTTGTTTCCCTGATTCCATCACTTACTACTTTACTAGAGCATACCTTGCAAGGGAAGCAAATTCAAGTGCTACTACCTCGGCTCGGCTTTCCTTTGTTAAAGGTGAAACATTGGTTAACAATTACTTTTCATAAAACGTGGAGGCCGGATGGTAATTGTCTAATATGGTTCAGTATTTTGTTGATTTATTCTTATCAATAAGTGTGTATTTTCACACATGTTAAAACTCAAGTCTTGAACATTGAGTGTGGTACCTAGTCTAACAGAAGTTGCATACTTCAAATTTGAATCTCGTTAAGCTGTGAATTGGGGGAAAAAAAGAAGAACGAAAAAATTCGTTGAGTTCACAAGCATTATAATCATTAGAAACCTTCATAGCTTTCTCATTTTTTTAATGTGGTATATGATCCTTGCCTCCTTCAACATTTGATTACATCACTAAAATTGAACTAAGAGGGGTATACATGACATTTTACATG
This sequence comes from Rubus parviflorus, assembly GCA_029955375.1. Lineage (NCBI taxonomy): Eukaryota > Viridiplantae > Streptophyta > Magnoliopsida > Rosales > Rosaceae > Rubus > Rubus parviflorus. The sequence goes on along the minus strand of JARGGL010000008.1, from coordinate 12,864,006 downwards.
GGGATAATTTAGTACAGAAATCGTCTGTTGTTTTTTCCTTTAACAACCCACTTTCTCTCTCAAGACTCAATTAGCAACTGCTCTGCTTTCTTTAGCATTTCCTACTCTGACATACTCACATTATCAGATTAAGACTACCTATTTGCTCTGCATGCCTTGCCATTTTCCCTATTTGTTTTTCCTCCACTCTTCTCCAGCATCACACTACACAGACAGACTCTACCAAATCTCACCCAACTCTCATTGACTTTAAGAAGTGATCTTTCCCACTCTCCCTTCCAACTGAGAAACAAACTCAGTTATGGAGCGGCAGAGAAGTTTCTCCTTGAAACCCACCAGATTCTTGGTGTTTTCTTTTACAATTTCTTCCTCTTTCATCTTTCTCACTTTCTTTACCACTTGGCTCATCAAAGTTACCCCTTCAGTTCCCCAAGAAGCCCATCTCCAGTTCAACAAGTCCTCACTCCTTTTGGGTTTCAGACCCGTAACTGTTCAGAGTTTGACTGGTTTTAGTGGAAATTTACCAGTAAATGGTCTGAAAGATTCAATCTTGAAGAGCACCCATTCCAGTAGACCTGAAAATGCTTCTGGGTCTGCTGGGATTTCACTTCTTAGTGGGTTACAGAGGAAGGCCAACGAATCCAAAGTGACACTAGATGAAGAAGAGAGAGGCGCTGGTGGGTTAGATGGTAATTTCACAGCATTGGCACGAGTAGAGCAAGATGTTAGAGCAGATGCATCGGAAAAGATTGAATTAGTCTCAAGTAGTAAGAAGATTGAAGAGAAAAAGACTGAAGCAACTTCATTCGAAAAGATTCAAAATTCAAGTAGTGGGAAGGTTAAAGATAAGAGAATAAATGGAGGATGTGATTTTACTAGAGGGAGGTGGGTTTATGATGAGAGCTATCCTTTGTACACAAATGGTTCATGTCCTTTGATAGATGAAGGTTTTAATTGTCAGGGCAATGGAAGATTAGATAAAGACTACATGAAGTGGAGATGGCAACCACATGATTGTGAAATTCCAAGGTAATTCTTTCTTCAATCTCTTGAGAATTTGAAAAGGCAATTGTAGCCATATATGATGACTGCTTAAAGCACAGTGTGGTTAGATTGCAATGTTGATGTGTGTTTTGGTGTGCCATAGGTTCAATGCAACAAAAATGCTGGAACTGATAAGAGGGAAAAGACTAGTTTTTGTGGGTGATTCAATCAATAGGAATCAATGGGAATCCATGTTGTGCATGTTAATGGGAGCTTTAAGAAATCCAGGTAGGGTCTTTGAGACCCATAGGCGCAGAATCACCAAAGAGAAGGGAAATTACAGTTTCAGATTTGTGGTAATTCTGCACAACTCTTCTTTTATCTTTTCTTCAATGCGTAAGCTAATTCAGTATTCGATTCTGAAGTTGTTTCTCTTAATCACAGGATTACAAGTGTACAGTTGAATATTATGTGAGCCATTTCTTAGTTCATGAAGGCAAGGCAAGAGTAGGGCAGAAGAGGAAGCAAACCTTGAGAATTGATGCCATCGATCATGGCTCATCTAGATGGAGAGGAGCTGATATTTTGATATTCAACACCGCACATTGGTGGTCTCATTATAAAACCAAAGCTGGGTGAGTCCCATTTTTGATCTATTAAACTCAGTGTTGTGACATTTTACTGGTTTTCAATTCGAAAGTGACATTTGGAGTCGATAACAGGATTAATTACTACCAAGAAGGCGGCCAAGTTCATCCAAGACTTGATGTTTCCACAGCTTTCAGAAAAGCTTTGATGACCTGGGCATCATGGGTTGATAGAAACATCAATCCACGCAAAACCCGAGTTTTCTTTCGAAGTTCGGCACCATCCCATTTCAGGTTTGCCATGCTGCATAAACTTCATACTAGGGTAATTTCGAACAACATTTTCCGAGTGGTTTTTAATGTGATCCATTTAAATAGGGGAGGTCAATGGAATTCAGGCGGCAGTTGTAAGGAAGCTACTCAACCACTGCAAACTTGTGGTGCCTCTTCTAGTGAGAAAAATGCGATTGCAAATGAGGTCATAAAGCAGATGAGAACTCCCATCACATTCTTGAACATAACTGGATTGTCAGAATATAGAATAGATGGTCATCCATCTATATATGGAAGAAAATCAGGAAAGTTTTCCTCTTCAGGCAGCCAAGATTGCAGTCACTGGTGTCTTCCTGGCATTCCTGATGTCTGGAATGAATTGTTGTATGCTCATTTGCAGCAACTCTAACCATTTTTCTAACTTGTAAATACTTTAAATTCTTTCATTATTTCTTACAGCTAGCTTGTAATGAGAGCGACCCGGAAAGTTTATGATTGTTTGGAACTTCTGTAATTCGTATAACAGAAATTCATCAATTTAACCTTCCTATCTCATCCTTTTTGCCACAAACTCAATATTTTTACTCCAGCAAGATCATAATGGAACTACAACTAAGAGAGGTCCAGAGAGAAACAAGTCATAGTATCAAGACAAAACTGCTACAAGAATTTACAAAGCAATTCTGAGGCTTTTCCTTTTCTATAAAGGAAATTTATTATACAAAGCAATTCCATTTTTTTATTTTTTCGAACTAAAAGCAATTCCATTTATTACCAAGAGAGCAATAGAGCAAATTTTGAGGTTTTTCCTTTTCAATAAAGAAAATTTTACAAAGTAAAGACGACATGCCTCTGCGAGAGCATTGTCAATCCCAAGTATAATACGAAACTGCTAGAAGAATTTCTAGCTTATTGCTTCCTAAATTTATAAAATGAGCCTTATTTCCAATAAAATCTTGGGCATATCAACATGTAGAGCCAATTTAACTTGTAGGGAAGCAATTTAACTTGTAGGGAAGCAGCTGGCATACCTACTTATGAAGATAATTCTCAACTGCTGTCATGTATAGCCAATCCAAAGTCGAAATATGTGCATGTTTATCATGTACATCCCAAGCCATGCAAGTTTTCCATTCAATGGGATTGGTGTTTCTTTGCTCTGACTTGAGAGACAGATGAATCATCCCTCTTTGAACCCTCAGCTTGAGCCCATGGGATTTCTGTTTCTGGCGGGTAACAGTAATCATAGAAGATCTCCTCACCAGCATCAATATGCTCCTTGGCAAAAATGCCTACTCGGTGATCTCCCGCGACCAACATCACCTATGCAAGCCCACAAATTAGCTCAGCCACTAATAACTAATCAAACAGGAAAATCGCCCAAACTTGAATACCTTTGCATGACAGTTAGGTTTCTTCGAGTGATTTGCAAATTTAAGCTTGTCCCCTTTTCGGTAAGCATCTAGGACCCACTGTAAGTAAACAGGTGACTACCTTGAGATCTCATGCCAGAGTAAAGCTATAGGCATTACATATTTACCATGAATACACAATGTTAAAGCTTAATTTTTTACTTGCCTGATCATTCAAGTCAAAAAGGAATGAAGAGTCTGCACGATCATATATCTTCCCACGTCTGTCTGCTTCTTCATGGGAGATAAGTTCACCAGTATATTCTCCAAGATAATCATTTTTGTTAACAGGGTTCTGAACTCATATTATTCAATTTGGTGAGAAGAATTAGCTATAAATTAGTAGGAAGCAAAATTCAACAGCATTTATTTTCTAACCTTTAAAAAGGCTCCCCATCCAGCAACATCAGATTTACCCAAGAGAATCTGAAAACAAGGGGAAGACAATGATAAATCACGAAGTAAATTATGCAGACCAAAGCAGCAACTCTTTAACTAAACAATAAGATTGCTCACCCTTTGTTGTTGCCTTAGAAGAAGCCTCATGTTTCCACATTGACTATCTCCCTGTTTTGGGGGCTGGCCTAATGAGTCGTCCCCACAACTGCATCAAGTACGCAAGATTCAAAAACACCCACCAAAGGTGTAACAAACAGTCTACAATGACATGAAAGAAAAACTACAATGTCTTCAATAGACAGGAGGCTAAATGGGAACCCAATATTATCAAGATAAGATAGAGCACAAACTGAAAAATCTAAGCATGGTTCAAACATCTCAATCAGCTGGTCCATATACAACATAAATTTGACATATTTTCTCCAGTGCATGAAAAGACTATCCAAAGTCAATGAAGTAACAGTATAAATAATTAAATATAAAACTCATTACCTAACCCAACAATTGCGACAGACATCTGGGTCGCATTCACGATCAGCGGCAAAGCATGGGCACTGCCGACTTCTGCACTGACTTTTTGCACAATGGCATCCCCTGAACCTATTTTTGCAGCTTTTTGAGCACCTGAAGATGTAAGAGTTAACTGGTCAGACAGACATTTACCATCTCATTTATAGGTTCACCGTGTATAAAACTAGTGCAAACTTCTGCAGTTTTGTGGCTAGAAAACATCAAGTGAGTACTTCACATAGTGGGGTCATCTGAAAAGTGAAAGCAACTTATAAGCTGAGCAAAAGGAAAACCACTTGAACAAACCAAGCTCAGCATTACGAAATAAATTGATGTTGATTTCAGGATGCAGCTTCAATTTAATAAGGCATAGAATTCCTCTATGTTTAGTTGAAAGGTTAGGCAGAACAGATAATCGTTCCTAACCATCCCATCTCTCTCCCAATCATATAATTCACATTTCATATCAGACAACTTTCAACCACACATGTATGATGTATCACATTAAAACTATTTTGAAAATGAAATCCAACAATACACCACATGTTGTGGGTTTTCTTATCAAACTATTATTATTATTATTATTATTTTAATAAGAAACATCTTAGCACTGGTTCTATGCATTTCTTTGCTTCAGCAGTCAACCATATTAGAGTCAAACCCAACATACCCACAGTATTTTTCACAGCAGGTTCCATTTTGCAGACAAGAACATTGCTTTCCACATGTAGACTGGCATCCGCATGGTATATATTGTTTGCGAGACTGGTTTTTGCCATCAGCAATCCTTTTCCACACTGATGGGTGCCCAGCAGACTTCCAAGAATATTTAAGCCTCCGTGCTTTGCCCCTTCTACGAAATGATCGTGACTTTGTTCGCATCTCTTGTTCCTAAATAAAGTAAAATAAAAGGTAATAGAAGTGTAACTCTATGTTGCTGATTGGGCTATATCGGGGAATGGTAAAAGAATAGGGGTCAACTAACAAACATAGATTGACTAGCAACTGCAGAATAAAATTCGAAAGACTCATGTACATGAACAGAAGGGTATGGATGCTAGCTCAGCTTGCAAGTCGGTAATAGTTCCACGGGCCTAGTTGCCAAAACACATTCTTACAATCACCTTATAAGAAATAGGGAATCAAAAAGTTCTTTGATGCTTACACTCTGATCTGTATCAGCTTTTCCGTTGTCTTCCATAAATGAACATGATCCAACAATAGATCTGTTAGGCATTGAAGCTTCAGCATCATGCATGAAAATGGACACTTCCAAGCAAGTCCTGAAGCCAGAAAGTAAGTTCCTGGCTATGAGGCAACTGCAGAAATAAGTTACCCGTCAAGTACAAAGAAAAGAATCAAAGATACAGTACACCATATACATAAAAAAAAAAAAAAAAAAAACTACCAAGATCGAAAATAAATTGCAAAACTCATGCAGAAGTAGTGCAGGACCATTCTACGAAACTTAAAGTCTCCTTCCAACTCGAAAGGTTGCAAGGAAAAATCCAACGTTAAATTGGTCTGTAGGATGATTACATGGACTTCGGTAAGATGACATATATTCCAAAGTGTCATTTTGGTCTATCTTCCAAAGAGTTTCCAAAATTTTGGGGTAAACATGGTAGTATATCATTATAATGAAGAGAAAAAAATCAAAGAGTAAGAATGGGCAAGGAAGGGTGAAGTCAATGATCCATGTGACACATTTTAGATTCAAAAAGGCCTACCTGTTTCTCCCAAATATCTCTAATCCCTTCATGTATAATTCTTTTTCCACTGCCTTCCAGTCAGAGCTGCTGCTACACAGCCCTTTAACTTGTCCTCCTGTAGATTTGGGTGGTTGCTTCAGTACTGCTGTTACATCTTTTGGCTCATCTTTGACATTGTCCATAGATTCATCACAGGAAGAACTACCAAAACAAACAAGTTCCTTTGAAGTATGTCTGGCGGATTCATTGTTGGTCATTTCAAGTTCATTTTTAGAGAGTAAACCAGCATCTGGGTTCCTACGTTCAGAACTGGTAATGTGATCTTGAACCAGGATAGGTACACTAGTTCCACTTACTAAATTCAAGGCATCTAAGCTCTTCTGTTTCTTAGAAGACCATTGCAAATCATCAGGCACTATAGTTCGGTCATGTGCCACTATATCTGTGTACTTTACGACCTTGCGTTTCCCTGTACTTTCATTGTGCGTCGTCATCATATCTGTATCCAAACCTAAAGTTCCTGTAATGACTTCTGAACTATGAATAGCTTCTGAAGTGACGGGCACAGCTTTTCCAGGAATGTATCTTTCATCATGTATGATGTCCGTACTACCACGAGAACTTGGTTGTTCAGCATTAAATGATGATGCTGGAGCACTTTCTCTCCCTGACTTTATTATGTTCGTCCTATGCAGAGCATCAATATCTGGACTTTCCAGCAGGTTTTCAACTACGTTTAACTGCAAGAAGAACCTGGAAGTCATACTTCAAAATCCCATGAACAGTGGAAAAAATCCAAACAAAATATGGATCATAGGAATCATAACCAGTGTGATAAATACACCCTATATAAGTAGAATGACAAAAGAAGAACTATGTGGCCAGCCTTCGATTAGAAGAAAAAAAAAAAAACGGTTGTAGCCAACCTCAAACTATATGCTTCTTAGCAGTATAATTCATCAAAGCCAATAACATGGGAAAATCACTTGAAAGTGAAAGAGTTTCACTTGTTCAAGTTCATGATATGAAGAACCGTTAGATTAACGCTGCCCTTCTAACAGAAGTCAAAGCTAACATATACATATAACTTTGATAGCAGTTACAGAACACTGGAAGTCAAAGCTAATATTTTACAGATAGAAGATATAATATCGTTTGACGATTGAAACTTAATACGTAACTAGTGAAGTACTATTCTATTTCTCCTAACATTCAATTAGCAAAAAAAAAAAACCAAAGATCTAGAGCAGAATGATATGGAATGCAATGTACATCAACTGAGTTGGATAAGGATTGCATTCCATATCATTCTGGGGTCATATATGTCTAGATCTTTGTAACTGAGTTGGATAAGGATTGTATTCCCTACATAGAGAAAATCAGTGCATCCAGTGCCTGGAAATTTTCTTTGTTTGATATAATTCCTCCAAACATCATAATTATAAGTTTCTTCATTTCACATCAAAATGAAACTAAATTGAGACTACAATGCTGTAAACCAGAAAGTTCACAAACAAAATATCAGGAGTGGAAAGATCATCTCCTCTGACATATCAAGAAAGAAATGGTCATACCCTAAGGTAACATTGATCACTGCAAGGTTTCTCGTCCTCATCATGTTCGGACCAATGCAACTGCTTTTCACTCTGTAAAACAAAGCCTTTAATAAAATATACAAAGTGGTGAGGGAGGGTGAGATAATTGGTAATGATTAGGATACGTGATAGGTATCAACGGCCTGATCTCTTCCAATGTAACCAAAACAATAAACGAAATTCAGAATAAGGTGAAACATATGAATAATGTTGCTGCTTACAGGATAGATTAGAGGCTGAGAACATCCATGCAGACGACAATCAAATATCTGTTGGATAGATAAAAGGCACTCAGGAGTTACATCAAATAACACAATACAAATGATTCTCTTTAACAATCCATTTTTGATGACACCCCTTACCAGGCAACGACGACAGAAAAGGTTATCAAAAGAATCTAATGCAGCACTGAGACTCTTATCAAGAGAAATGTGCCTATCTGACCCAGATTCCCCAGAACTTTTTGATTCATGTTTCTCACAGTCCCGCTCCTTGATTGTAATGTACCGCTCCTGCAAGTGTAGAATGCCGGAAATTTATACACCAAAAGCTAGATTTCAAATGAAAATGACCATCCTCCATAACATAACATGCAAAGACATCTTAATCCAGCAACCTGGATTTCCAAAGTGGTGGTTCCAATAAACTGGCTCACAGCTTTCACTACTTCTTCTCCTGTCCCATGCTCCTGAAAGGCCATCCTACCAAATTCAACACGAACAGAAAAAGTAAACATCACAGAATATGACAAGTTAACAAGAAGACATAGTCATTAAGCTTATTTAAACTTACGACAGAATTCGATCTTCTCCTCCAGAAAATGCACGCTTCACTTCTTCAGGTTCTGTCATCTCATCATCAGTGTCACTGTAGACTAGAGCTTCACTGCCATGTTCTTTATCATAGTAAATTTGCCTCCTCCCAACTACTGATTGGTCCTCAGCCATTCTCTGATTTCTGTGCTGTGAAAGAATAATTTGAGATAGGAGAAACACAACGTTTTCACATTAATCCCGAAAACCCCAAAAAACAAAATTAGAGCTTTTACAGAAACGTGTATCAAACCTGTCCAACCATATCCAAGTTGTATAAGGATCAATCTTGTGAGCCTTCGGAAGCTCGATACTTGATGAGAGTAATTCCTCTTCATTGTTACTATAATCTTTATCACCAATTCCCTTAGAAAAACCACTGAATTTGCAGGGAGGATGTTCAATTCTTGAATTAAGTAATTTAGAGCTCCCATTTGGCTCATTCGCTCTTGATATTGCTGATGAAATTTTCGAAATATAACTATCTAGCCTCTTCCTATTCTGATCAACTTTTTCCTTTACTGACATCACTCTCTCTGCTTGAATTTGCCTCTTAAGTTGATACATCTTCTGTGCCAAGCCAACAGTATCTCCTGGTTCTTCTCCATGTGACTTCTGCCCACAAAAATCACATAGTTTCGTGAATATAAGATCAAATCAAAAATTAGAATTTACTTGTTTGGCTGCAATTGAAATTCTAAAAATTAAAACTTTAAATTCTTTCATATCCAGCTGCAATTGAAATTCCAAAGATTAATTTTCATTGCTGTTTGATCATGATAAAGTCCAGTTCTGATTCAATTCTGAAGAAAAGCATCTAATTTAGATTTACTTATTTAGCTGCAGAGAAAATAGTGAAGTGCTATTTCTCTCAATAAACATTGCTCCATGACTACAAGCTATGAGTGTGAAATTCTAAAATTTCATTTCTTTCGTATCCAAACTGCAATTGAAATTCAGAAGATAAATGTCCATGGCTGTTTGATCATGAAAAATTTCAATTCTGATGAAAATCATTCATCTAAATTATTATTCTGAAAAGAAGAAGAGCCAAAATCGCGAGGAGGAGTAGAAGAGTTTTAGAGATACTGACTTTGAGTTTAGTTGCAGAGTCGGTAGCTTTGGACACCATCATGCCTCGCCCTGTTACGCTCATTTGGTCTGCGACTCAACACAGAAGGAGTGAGAAACGGAAGACATAATAAGGTAACAAAACCGTTTGGGATTGACACGTGGCAAGTCTGGTGACGTGGCCTCTATGCTAGAGGAAAAATTTTTAAGTGAGCCCGTCACTCCACGTGGATATGTGACGGGCCACTTTGATTGGTTAATGCATATAAAATATTAATTAAACAGTTTTTTTTTTTGAAAGAAAGATAGATAGATTAATTAAAAGTCGATCGGTTACAATCGCAAGCATGGGCATCCTGATGAATAACAGGAGCGATAATTAACCAACTAGGGTTAATATGAAAACCTAAGCCTGGACAAGCCAAAAGGTGTACTACACCAATTGGGTGTCTTACAACAATAAAGCTCAAAAACATCGAGCCTACAACAATGAAAACTTCTACGCATCTAGAAGGGAAAACACAACTACAAATGTCGCCTAAGCACTCAATTGTGGTACAACTTCGTAATTGTCTTCTAGATGAATCAAAGCTTCGAACATTGCAGGCACTCCACCAATGCAGAAGAAAATCAAAAACTACATCTTGCCAAAAGGAAGACAATGTGTAGCTATTAAAAAAATCAACATAGAGATGTCCTCCAGGATCCCAAAATTTGAACCCTGAAACATATAGATCCAGCAGAGCATGCCAAGGTTGAGCCCAAACCCAAACACCATGAAAACCCAGTGGCTTAGGCATCCATGACCGGAAGAGAATAACCAGTTCGGCCACATCACCAAACACTGCAACTACCGAACCAGATCGGATGAAGTTTGCACCATCGATCACCATCGCAACCACCAAGAGCCACCACAACACAAACTCCAAGAGAAGAAAAGCAGTAAACCTCAAAAGCACCCACCTGACGTCGATGACACACCCATCCCACAAACCATCGAATAGGTACGCCGACAACCCAATCAATAAAGAACCGGGATCCCACACCACCCGGCGAGCCAGATAGCCCAGACCCAGAGGAAGTTGCTCCAAAAACACCCAAAGAAGGGCAGGACCATGGGGTGATTTTGCCGAAAGACAACGAGTGACGAGGGGGCAAAGAGGCCTCCACCTTTGTCCACCAACGAAAGGGGACGATAAACGAGATCGAAGAGAACGATCAAGACTGGATCGGCGACCATGGCCGCGCGCGTAGGGTTCGACGCCAGGAGGAGCGCCGCTAGGGTTTGGGAGAGCGAGAGAGAGAGACGCCTCCATTGTTAATTTGTTATTAGCTTGTTTAGGGCGTTGCAGTATGATTTAATTAAACAGTTAGTACATAAAATATAAAATATTAAATAAACCAATCACATGGCACCGTCACATATGCCACGTGGAGTGACGGTACCATGGAAAAATCTCTCATGCTAGAGTATTGGTGACGTGGCTTACATGCCGGGTCGGAGCATCGGAGAATTTGTGACGTGGCTTATATTGCCCGAGAAATAGGGGATGTGAACATCACATCTTATTGAGTTAACATTTATTGAATTTTTTGATATTATGTTAAATTTTTAAGGAAATGTGAGCATCACCTTAACGAAGAGATATGAACAAAAATGCTCTCAAGAATTATTGTACGCGGAGTCCATTTTTGAACCAAGCTTGTTAGATCAAAGATGCGAGCAAAGGGCACAGTTTGAACTTAGCTTGCTAGATCAAGTAGTTTTCAATCTCGTTCAATAAGAAGATGAGGATATTGCCGAGTGCAAACCAAGAGCACAAGCTTGAGGTACGAACAACAAAACCAGCCGCCGATGAAGTTAAGTTTGATGTGAACGTAAAGATGCAGAGGCACTTTGCCTTTCGTATATCAATCATACTCCAAATCAAAATAACTCAACCTTAAACGTCAACACGATTAATTGTTTTGGTTATACATATGCACACAACAATATAATGCAGAAAACTAACTTGTTATTAACATGTCACAACTCACAAGGATGAAAAAGTAGCTCTCTCTCTCTCTCTCTCTTTTCAGTACTAATTGAGAAGAAGCCTATATATTACATTTCTCTCAACGGAACTTCCAAGCAGAAATCGAATGAATTGGGGTTCCCATCCAGCCAACGGTGAGACATTTTCCAGTCCTATCAAGTGTAGTGCAACCAAAGTTTTTAGCCACCAAACTAGCTTGATACAATGATGAATTACTAAAGCTCATTTCCACCATTCTAAACCTTGCAAAGAAGGCCCTCCACACGTCCATCTTCACACTTCGAGTAACCCTTTCACTCCCTTCTGCCGCCACAATGTTTCGGATGCCCTCGAAAAACAATTCTTCCACCATCACCCTATACTTCTCCTGTTTCATACAGAATTCAAGGCTGTCGAAAAATGCACTGTAATAAAACAATGCATCAATGAAACGGTTCACAAATGACGGTGAATTATGGTTAGCTTCCACTTCAATGAACACCATCAAACAAGGGTTGAAGTTTCTCATCACCCTCATCAAGTTATCCAAGCACCTAGGCCTTGGAAGCATTGTCCTCAGTACTAGTGCCGCGTACACAACCACAGCTTCGTCATCTTCAATTTCATTGAATAATTGGTCCTTAATGTCTCCCATGTCTGATACAATCACTTCCTTATATTGAAAGGGTAGGTTCAACGACTTCGCAACACTCGCCAACCTCTCTCCTGTCTCCTTTATCTTCTGTTTGCCTCTAACTCCCACAGCAGTTATAGTAAGAAGCTCAACCGGGCATTCTTCTCGTTCTGCTAGTGTTTCCATCAACCCTGTCCATTGCACCCCACTCCTGATCTCAAGATCTATCAAGTGGATTCTACTCTTATTTGCAACATTTTCGATTACGGCTTGGATGCCAACGAATTGCATTACTCGATGGAAAGGGACTTCTTGGTGGCATGTGATGCATGCAATGTTTGTACTCAAACCCTGAACATGTTCAGGCAATATTTCTTCATTCCCCTTATTAGTACTGCTAACTCCTGTTTCTTTCTCGATCCTCTCACGAAGCGCCTCTGTGAAATAGTACACAACTCTCTGGACAGGACTGCCTTTGATGTTTGCAATCCATTCACACTGCAGAAGCAATCTGCTTGCCCTTTCAAATTGTTGGTACCCTACTTTCTCTGCTGCAGCTAAGAGCAAGTGAGCAAGTTCTACATCTTTCGTTTCTTCTTCGGATAGACCTGAAAGCGCATAGCCAAAAGGGTGCATAGGCATGTAAAAGTCATCACACCCCTGACTAGAGAATTGCACATACCTTGCTCCAGCAACCCTCATGACCTCTTCGGTTGACAGTTTCTGTTTACCATTAACAACATAGCTGCTGCTTTGATCAAGTTCATTGCTCTTAACTGTGTTGCTGCTGCCTAGTCTTTCCCCCTTCAACTTCTTGAAGGCGCTTCCGTAACTGTTTAGGAGCTCCAGTGTTGCTAGAGAAGATTGAGGAGGTGGCATTGGCTTGTTGGTTTCGACAATGCCTGAGCCCCCGATTTGGCTGTGTATAAACTGAGCACTATCCTCAATTGGTTGTGTAACTTGTGCTGAGGGGAAGCTAAAATCAAAGCTGAAATTCTCCAAACTTGAAGAACTTGACTTGGATTGCTGTTGTTGCTGCTGCTGGTAATGGTGGTGTTGCTGATCTTTCCCGGCCTTATTGACATGATAGAAACGAGAAGAAACTGTTTCGAAGTTGAAGTTGTCCAAAATCGGAAAGTTTAGCTTGGATTGCTGTTGGTGGTCAAGGTCATGGTGTTGGTTTTGATCTTTGGACAAATGGGAGAGTACTACTCCTTTCTTGGCCTCGTTGTCTTGGTAGAAGCCATGCTCAGAAGAAAGAGTATTCATCTCTCCCAACTGATCTTCTATACCAAACAAATGGTCTCCCTTGCTAACATTGAAGATTACTGATTCTTCTTTGTCATAATCTTCAAGCTGGGGGGGACTCAAACCGCCTTGGATTCCGAAATCAAATGGTGTGAAAGAGAAGAATGCATTTGCCATCTCACAGATTATATTCTGCAGATCATAAACTACAAGAAGCAAAATAATCTACTAGCTAGCTACTCAAACCAAAATGGTTTTTCGGATTAATATCCATGAATATACCTGCATCAATTTGTATATAAGGTTGGTTGGTAACAACGATCAGTACAGGTATGGTTCAATTCAAGTACCTTCCTCAACTAAGAAAATTATTAGAAAAATGAGGCGAGGAATGCAACTAATGTTGTGATATTTCCGATAATGTCAACACAAAATGTAGCCATGAAATGCCAAAGTTTTTTATCTTAAACAAAAGACCATTTTAGTCCTTCTAAGACAAGGAGACAAGGAAATGTCACTACCAATTAGCACATTTAATGATAATATTCAACACGAAATTACAAAGTTAATCAACTAAACAAGATTTAAATATGAAATGAAGGATTAAATAAAGAGGGGAGATGTGACTGCCTTGAGTGAGTCAAATAAAGATGACAAACTCAGAAATAAGACAGATAAAAAAGGGTTGAGAGGAAAGTACAAAGATGAGGCAGTACGTAATTAATTAGTCCGTCAGTAACTCAGTTATTATCAGATTACCAGCCGTAACTCAGTTATTATCAGTTCTTTAATCATACAATTGAGTGGATATGTGGTAATAGGAGGAATATTACAAAAGTGAAACAGTAATTTAAACATGCAACTGAGTGGAAATGTGGTGATAGGAGGAATATTACTGTGGGAAAGTAGAAAAGTGAAGCAGTAATTAGTCCGTCTGTAGCTCAGTTATTATCATATTACCATCTGTAACTCAGTCAATAGGAGAATACAACTGTATACTCAAGTATGTTTTTAACCATATACCTCTGCGGTAATAAAGAGGTATATACCATGTGGTGACTGAGTTGCCAGCAGATCGATTATCCATTAATTTCAGCCTCTATTTCTGAATAAAAATTTCCTCTGTTTGCTATGGTTTTCATGGTGAAGGATAAGCAGCATAGGTACAACTTCTGTGTGAATTAAGTTAAATTTTCAGTGGGGGATGCTACCTGTTGTTTTGCTCATTCTTTTTAAAAGAGAAGAACAGCATTGTGAATACAATGAAGGAGAAGCTCAAGGAGATTGAAGCTGTTTGTAATCCCACTGTTTATTACCCAGGTGGTTAATCATATGAGCGTTAAAGAGTCTTTTACTTAACAAACATTGTTATCATTTCATTGCTTAGAAGATAATTCTAGCTAGCAGGAAACTTAATTAACCTCCAAATTGTTCCACAGTTTTAATTAACTCCCACTGAACCTTGAGATCGATCATATATGACAAGATCATTATTTAGATTAAAACAAGGCCAATTGCTTTCTGATAGTATTTCTCTATGTAGCTTCAGATGCAACAAAGCAACCTGTAATCAATATATGTAGTAGCTGTCAATAGTGGGATATGTGGTTCAAATACTAAGTTATAATCCTTATCTAGCAGAGATGAAGAAATTCAAGGATGCATTAAATGGCTTTAAATATTGGATATATGGTAATTGGAACAGTGCTATCAACTTGGTGATGTTCATCATTCATCTTATATAAATGCCCATCTTATATATGGTAGTTGTTTTGGTTTCTTGTCTTTCTCTTTTGGCTTTCTTTTGAGGGGTTTGGTTTCATGTCCCCCCCTCTCCAATTCTTTGTTTTTCTTTCTTCTTTTTAATAAATTTGGGAGGATGATGATCTTGTCCTCTCCTATTCAAAAAAAAAATTCAATTAAATATAGACACATTTGGTGATTTTAAATTTAGTATACAAGTTCATCCAAAAAAAAAAGGTACAAGTTTGGACCAATTACACAAGGGTCCAAATTAAAATATTAAATGGTGCTTGTTTGATCAGAGAGGAAAATAAATTAAGAATTGTGAATAGTAAAATGCACGGTGTTCAGACTTTGTCTTCATGATCACGACTAGTGTTAGTGACATTGCTTCCTCCTCTTCTCCTTGTACAAAAGAAAACCATAGCAAGCCACATGAACCCCTTCACCACTCTAACCATTCCAATAGTTACAGTGACATAATACAACCACCAACCAACAAAGTCAGCCATCCCTATACTCATTGACAACTCCTTTTTGGCAATAGTCACAACCACCAAAGACTCGATCTCATCCTTCAACCTCCACCACCACAACCAACCAAAGCTCACCACCATCACCGCCCTCTCCTCCCACCTCTCCTCCGTAGCACCGCCGAAAACCGTGTCATCCACCACCGGCTTCACCACAACCCTACACCAATGGAGCATGGTCTCATGCAACCCCAAGAAAAATACTACTCTGCTCAACAAGTTACATCTGTCGAGACTGCTGAGACTCGAACCATCGATCCCGGTAGTTATGCTCTCCTCAATGCCCAGACCGACGCAGACTTGTAATGTGCATAGGAAAATCCATGCAGTGTACAAATGGGGACGGAAAATGGGAGATGGAGGCTCGGCTATAATGGTAATTTTACCTGTTAGAGCGTGAATAAGAGCAGCAATGCTGACGATGGACACAAGAATGTAGAGAAGAGAAGGGGTTGAGTATAGGAATAGAGAGAAGCAGAAATTACAATAATACTCAGAGGGCTGTTCAGGAGGAGCAGTACTAGTACTTGCAGTTAAGAGATAGTAGTAATTGGCACAAGAAAGCCTACTCAGGAGGAGAAAAGATAGGGGAAGCAATAAGCTAAGAAGGGTTACTGTGAGAATGTGGAAAGGCTGTTTTAGAAAGCTAGAATTCAAGAGGTTCTTAGCACTTTGTTGCCAACCCATTTTTATTCTAAACAAAAAGTTAGCTTTGCTTACAGAATAAGGTATAGATAGTATGAGGCGAGCTATATATATGTGAATATAGAGTGGTCATCACGTCCATAGTCTGTGGTGGTTGACATATAGCTAGACATGGTCTAATTGCTTGCATGAACTAATTTATTCTTTTTCCAAACAAGGTTGTTAGTCTTGTTCCATTGTCAAGTTGATAAGTTGAGCTCATGTAACTACCAGGGACTGGTTTGGTTGACCTCAAAATTAAACTTGTACTTTTGGGGGTTCAAAGAGAGCTAGCTGTTGTAAGATAATGTTGAACTCAAAGTTATGGTCCAATCAGAGATGTTTGAAACCAGTAGATTGTTTTCAATTCCACACCATTTCATGTATTATCATCCTTATCCGACAGTATAGTTAATTTGCTCTCTGTTTTTTTTTTTCAAAAGTTTTTTTCCTCCTTTTGATAAGTTTTTGGACACCTAATTCAAGAAATCAAAATTAAAAGTAAAGAAGACATAACTCATTCTACCAAATACGAATTTCCTACAGAGAATGTTACCCCAAATTAGCTAGAGCATCAACCATAAAGCTCGTTTCTCTATCTATACACATTTTTGAAGGAAACATTACCAAAGGTTACTTGTAAAATGCCTGCAATCTTTATTTTCCTCAAGGATGAATGAAATTGTCAATTATCTGATATATGTTGTCTACTTGTTAATTTGACTTTTCCAATAATGTTTATAAAAGGAATCTTCTAAGAATCTAAATATTGTTGCTAAAGCTATCTTGTTAGGTGGGCCAAATTCAAGGCTGCTGGATGCATATATATAATTGGTTCTCAGAACCCAATTAAATAGTGTTTTGATTTCTGATGGCACCAGACGAACTTATTATTTCCCATCCTAAATTAACTTGCACGCTATGCATGCATTTAGACTATTTAATCCAGCTTGAAAATTTCCAGTTTTGGATAAGCATAGCTAGAGCCAAAAGCATAAAGCTGAACCAGCTTGTTCAAAGTACTTTCAGAAGGTCCATATATATATATATAAGAGCATACCAAATGAGCAAGACTAAGGACACCTAGTTCCATTCGTCCAAAAAAAAAAAAGGACACCTAGTTCCTGCTTGTACAGTGTACACAGCAGAAAAGGCAACATTGTGATCTCATTTCAACTATAAATGCTTCATGAAATGAATAGTAGTGAAGTAAAAAAATAGGCGAAGAAAGGGAGACCAAATCCAGTAAATAAATCAAGTGCAGGGCATATCAAAATGGTGCTTCACAGTTCCATGTGTCTGTCTTATACACTAAATTGGGTTTGGTCGTGGGTTTCTGGCTTTTGTCCCACATATTCATTCACATGGGAAACAGCAGATTCTGTATTAGAAAATATATCAGAGGAACTCACATCAAAATAGAATTATGTAAAGAGAGAGATTTAAAGATGGAAGAGGTAATTTAAATATTGCAAAAGATGTGGTAAAAAATGAAAGATTCACTATATAGAGGATAGAGCTACTGCACTGCACTAAGAATCAATATGCGTGTTTAATATAGTGCTATTAAAATATCAGTCTAATCCATTATTGAATTTATTTTTATTTTTTCACTTTTATACTCATTATCTTTACCATTACTATGCAATGTCGTTGGATAATTGAAATGGTTCATTCCATCTTGCAAAAATTAATCCTATCAAAATCATTTGGTTTCGAGATAAGCATTATTTGTCAGAGAAAAAAATGGGTAAACACCATTTTTCATATAAAATTATAAATGGTTCTAATCGTAAAACCACAAGTGTAACGAGAAAATAGGAAAAAATGGAGATCCACTATGGAACTTCCAAATTAACTATTGTCTGTCCTTGGTGTGGTTATTAAACAAATTATATTCTCTGTAGATTAGATATAAGTATCAACAGTATAAACCTGTTGATCTTTTTTTTTTTTGGCTAAGAACCTGTTGATCATTTGATAAGTTAATATTAAGTTTGGCTTTTGGATTGGATATTCCCTCAATTACCAAACCCATTAATTCAATATAGTTGTCTGATGCATTAAAAGGTGTATGGGGTCAAGATGTTTTGTCCATGGAAATTTTTTGGAAATATCCTTTGCATGGTGGTTCTAAGCTTCTAATGGGTGGGTTATGATGTTGGATAGTGCTATAGTGGGAGTGGGGTTAAGTTAGGGAAGGGAGGTGGTGTGCTGATTTGTGCATATACACTGTTAGTACCTTTAATATTAAATGAGTGAAAAGAAAGGGGGAAAGCAACTTGAGGTTTTGTCATCTCTAGCTTATCCTTCTCCTCCTTTCTCTTTCTCTCTCTCTTTCTAGCCCTCTTCTCTCTCTTAATTAATTGTAGTCCCTGATCTAGCTTGATCCATTTCTCTTTATAGTTATTGCTTCTGCAACTCAAGCTTTTTACCTATATACAGAAACAAGAGATGGATGAAACCCTCTCATCTCCAGAACAGGACTCAGAAGCTTCAAAGGAACTCATGATCAGGCCAGAAACTCAGGCATCCAAAAGAAGGTGGGTTTTGTATGCAAAGAAAGTGAAAATTTTCAGGGTGTTTCTCTGAAAAGGTTTTAGATTTTGTTCAGAACTTGTATATAACTCTATGGTGTTGTGTTATATACAGGAAGGTGGCTCATCAGAAGACTATTGTTACAGTTAAGATAGGACCAAATGTGGGGAAACTAAAGAATGAAGGGCCTCCTTCTGATTTCTGGTCATGGAGGAAATATGGGCAAAAACCTATTAAAGGATCTCCTTATCCAAGGTTAGAGCTTTTCCTTCAATTTGCTCAAGAATGATCTTTTCAACATTTTAATTTGCACGTCCAAAAATTGATGATGATGATGATGATGCAGGAGTTACTACAGGTGCAGTACATCAAAGGGTTGTTCTGCCAAGAAACAAGTGGAGAGAAGCAAATCTGATGCTTCTGTGCTCATAATCACCTATACTTGTAGCCATAACCATCCAGGTCCTGATGTGTCCTCCACCACTAAAAGCCTGAGCCAACCAGTACCACCGAAAGAACCCAATAGTGAAGATGATGATCATGATCTCCCAGCTCAAGTGCCCAAAGAGGAAGAACAAGAGCAAGAGCAAGAGCAAGATGAAGAACAAGAACAAGAAAGGAAATTAGATGAAGAGCAAGAACAAGATCACTTCCACTACATTCAATCCCCAATTAGATCTTCCCAAGACATTGTGATTTACCAAGAAGACCCTTTCAGCACTGTGAACCACCTAGAGAAAACCTTATTGGATGAACACCCACATCCCCTGTGTTACTCTCAGCTCATGAGCTTCTCAACAACACCAAAATCAGAAGAAGAAGAAGAAGAAGAAGAAGATTTCTATGATGAGCTTGAGGAATTGTTACCCACATCTTCTTATTTCCCAAGCTTCATGAGGAGCAATCTTTCCCAGCTTGAAAGGATTCCTTTTGTCCCTTCTTGATCCAAGTGCTTGTTTTTTAGTGTTTAGAACAACCAATGTATGTACCTAGCTAAGCTAAATTCCATTGTTAATATATGTCATCATCATGTTCTTCATGCCCACTACCGGCGATTGTTCCAAGTCAGCATCTTTTGGAATATTTCTAATTTGGGTTCACAAAATGAGAAAGTTGCATCACTTTGCCATCACAAAAGGTTAATGAGTGGGTGGTTATCTTTAAATCACTTTTAACACAATTTTGTGCTAAAGACATACTAGCAATAAGATCGTACCCAACAATAATGCATCGGATTCTATCAAAAATCTAAAACAAGCACCGAAATCCTATCAAAACTCTTGTTTAGGTAATGCTTATTAAGATGGCACGAGGTACACGAGTGGTGAAACATCCTTTTTGGTGATGAGGTGTTCAGTGTACTCTTTTTCTGAGAGTAGTTTGGTTTGGTGGAACTGATGTCCTGCTTTTGGGAGAGTTTTGTGTGATCAAGCTAGCCCCTTTTTTAAATGTTAATGGATTGTTGATTTGGCATTGTGTGTCTCTCCGATGATAAACTAGTATCAGGTTCTGGCATCTAGCTACTACAACAAAGTCCTTGTTTACATTTGCCTTTTTTGGTGTTTACCCATTACAGATTCCCCGCAGAAAAAGCCAATTATCAAACCAACAATTTTTTTTTTCGGAAGAATCTGCATACTGTGGTGCATAGTACTCGGACATTTCCGATAGTTGTCAAATCTCAGGGACCATGTACCCAAGGCACGTCCGTGCACGGCACTTGAGATTTCAAGATGCCAAGAAACAATTGGCAGGAACAACGACACGTTGGGGCTGCGATACATGTGGGTTTAACCTGAGCTTCAATATCATTATCACTGATTAGCACTCAAATTTGACAAAGTAGCTTTTCCAAATCTAATGTGGAGTGGGTATGTGAAAATGAGGAAACTTCTGATCCACAATGACTAGGAAGAACAACCATGTCAATCACTTATCATTCTTCATTATTATCATCGTAGCCGAAGAGGATATTTAAAAGCACAGGAGAAATCTAAAGAGAATTTTCTGTTCAGAGGGACAACAGCAAAACTAATATTTCTCCTCTGATGGGCGGATATCAACATCATTCAGCATTAAAAATGAACTCACCTTCTCATCTAAATCTACAACACAGACATGTTATTACTTGCCGCACCTGGAGATTTTCGGACACCAGATTCCCCTTTAACCTAGGCAGCAGCTTTCTCACTCGATTCATCAGTACTCTCTACCGAGACTGGCAAAGGTTGGAGAGCTTTTAGAGGATTCAATATCACACCGTCTATAAGCCCATACTCCTTGGCCTCCTTTGCACTCATGAAGAAATCACGATCCGTATCTTGGTTGATCTTTTCAAGACTTTGACCAGTGTGGTAGGAAAGATAACCATTTAAGTTTGCCTTGTGATGCAGCATTTCATTTGCCTGCACAGTATACCAACTATTTAGACTTTCCAGGAATAAAAAAGGAAACCTGTAAGATAACCATGCAGCTATAGTAGTAATCTGTCTAGACGTCCAAGCATATTATGACACAGCTGCAAGTTCGTTGCATCACTTGCTGTCTTTCAAGTTTTGACCTCTGAACTAGAATTACACAGACCTCAAGAATTTCTTACAAGAAACAAGTTACATTTTTATGTACAAAATAAGGCTTCGAGGTGGTGACAAAAATTTACAAAAGCCTTCAAAAATCTTCAAAAATTAATCTATTCTATGGTGGATTAAAAAAATTTCAAGTGATTCAAGAGTTCAACTTACAAATACAATATTTAAAGCTTTAAGTACCAAACCAGGCAAGCTCAGCATTCAGCAATAAACCATTAGTAAAGTGAATGACGTTCGTTTATATATAGAGAGATATGTTTCCTTTTGGCTTTTGACAGACATAATAAGGGTTAGCAAATGGAAACAAATAACCTACCTGAATATCTATGTCAGTTTGCCCTCCTTGGGCTCCACCAAGAGGCTGATGGATCATTATCCTTGAATTTGGCAAGCTGTACCGCTTTCCTTCAGTAGATAATTCAACAGATACAAAGCACATTTAGCATACTTCAGAATATATAAACCACAAATTAGACACATTAAAAGGTCCACATGTATTTCTTACCTTTGGTGCCAGCGCTAAGCAGGAAAGCCCCCATACTGTTTACGAAGAAACAAAAATATATTAATTACTGGTGCATGGAGAGAGTTTTTTAATGCTAAAAATGAAAAAGAGAAAGAAGAAAAAAATAAATAAATAAATAAACATGCGTTTCAAATTCTGTATAGATACCCAATCAATTATACAATATAAATATAACCAGTCTTACACATATTAGGCAAATGTAATGGCAAATAAGTAAGACTACAGTCTGCCTCAGCATCTCATCTCATACAGCCACAAGTTTTTTTTCTTTTTTATTTTTTTCGAGAAGCAAAAGAGGTTTTATTACATAAGGAACCAACAAAAACTCAGAGACTAACAAAGAAAACACCTTAAAGACGCAGCCAAACAAACCTCACTTCACTACAGCTAACAATCCAGCATATAGAAGAAAGGAAATAGTCCCTAAAGTCAGTAGTAACAATGCCCATGCAGCCACAATATTGACTAAATCACCCCCTAAGATGAGAAATATGAAAAACTAAAGATCAAGTGAATCAAGTCAAAACAATGTGAGACATGAAAAAATATAATAATATCTATGTAAAAGCTAACAACAAACACAGAGACATGGTTAATAGGAGGGTATGTACCTAGCTGCTAGTCCAACACATACAGTGGAGACATCAGGTCGGATATGCCTCATAGTGTCAAAAATGGCCATACCTAAGAAGATAAAATCAAGTTAGACAAGTAAGCAACAACTGGCTTATGAACACAAACTGTAATCATAGCAAGACAGTTTCCTATGATAGGTTATACCAGCAGTAACAGATCCACCTGG
Source organism: Rubus parviflorus (assembly GCA_029955375.1). NCBI lineage: Eukaryota > Viridiplantae > Streptophyta > Magnoliopsida > Rosales > Rosaceae > Rubus > Rubus parviflorus. The sequence continues at coordinate 12,841,340 of JARGGL010000008.1, read as the reverse complement.
TGAGTTCACATACATGATAATATCCTGTTCAGAAATCAGAAGACACATGAACAGATCAATAAATTGCACAATCAACATTACCCCTTGCAAGATGGATGCATGAGAGAGAGAGAGAGTATAAACCAGGAACAGAAGAACTTAGAAAAACAATTAACAGACCTTTTTAGGATCAACAGCATCAAGGTAAAGAAGTTGAGCGACAATTATGTTTGCCATATCATCATCCACAGCTCCCCCACAACGAATTATTCTCTGGCAATCAAATGAACGATAAAAGCAGAGTTAAAACAGAATCACTAGCAGTGCAGAACTGCCCCAAGTTGGCAAGGAAAAATATAACACCAATAGCTACTCCGTACATGCTGGAAAAGCTGACTAATAACACTTTGAAAGCGTTCTTGCACCATAGGGGGTGGCCCCTGTCCCTGTGCATATGCAGGGAAGTATGGCGAAGATGGAACCTGCAAATCCTCCCTGAAACACCATATTACAAATGAAGAATATTTTTTGAGAAAGAGGCATTCTTAACAAAGATAAAATTAATCATGCAGGCATCATAAACCCACCTTATGGACCAAATTCCTTCACGAGAACCTGGTACCCAAAATTCATCAGCATAGACAGCTTTTACTGGAGAATTCTGGATACTCTTTCTATTCCCAACCAACTTTTTCAACTTCCTGCAAAACAATAAAATCTTTCCTTTATTTCTTTCGGTACTAAGTTTTGAATAAAGTAGAAATACAATTTGTAAACAACTCTGCAAGAACCTTTGTCAACTATGAGAATGACCTCTCAAGTGAGAGGAAGTTTTGGAAAAACGTTATCACACCAAAAAAGAAACATACAAATGCACTATAAGTGAGAGGAAATTTGAATTCAGTATTACTGAAAATACGAAATTTGTTATCCCTGCCAATCCAAATAGCTCTATAAGTTGAGAAATCTGAGATTGACTACATACAATACATACTGAAGGTTATAAAGTACCTCGAAGGAAAGCGTTGAAATGGAAGAGAGACGGTCAGGCTCTGTGGTTGGGAACACGAGCTAGGGTTCGGGGCGAAGCCGAGGGAGTTGAATCTGAGAGAGGAGGTCGATGTGGAAACGCACGTCTGCGCCATTTTTGTTGTGGTACAGAGAGAGAGAGAGAGAGAGAGCTCCAAAGTGTTGAAATTGAAATAGAGGATGATGAGATTGGCGCGGCCTTATCTGCAAAAATGAAAGCTCACGGCGGCAGTCGTCTCAGTCCGCAGGGTCGAGTGTTGGAGCAAGCAACACCACTCTGTCGTTGTCATATCTTCCACCCAAATCACATTCTATTCCGGATTGGGCCCTAAAGCCTAAAGGCCCAAGAAGACCACTTCTTAGTTGAAATCCAAAGAGTAAAAGAGCAATAGGTGAAATTTCATCATCCTCTTGACTCTTGTTGTGTGCTCGCTCGTGTTGTTCAAAAAGTCTAAATTTCATCGTGAAAGTGAAAGAACCGAAAATATACATTTTACCTCGAGTTCGTTTTTGGTTTGATACCATGAGGAAGTTCGGTTTGAAATTGTTTTTTTCCTTTTGTATGAATTCTCGGGCAATAAGTGAGCCATGAAGAATCACTCTTAATTAAGACCTTGATTTTGGAAGGTAAAACGCTCTTAAAATTTGGGAAGAGGATGTGAGCAACTATGGAGGTTTGCATGATTTAGTGATAATCAAGTCCCGGAAACTTTGGCTTGTGGATTCAGAAACCACTAAACCACAATGCTGGAGTGAAAGCCGGTAAGCTGTACACAGGGTATGAAGAGAGTACATATTGAAAGTTATCAACGACAGAAATTGCCTTGAAGCTTGTGTACAGAAATTGCCTTCATAAAAAACAGTTAACCTCGTACAATACTACTCAGACATTCTGTAGCAGAAAAATACTCTCAACAATTATATGAATTGAACCAAAAACTTTATTCCTTTTCTTTTGTAATCTTGATGAAAATGAATCTTTGCCCACATCCCACCTTCCAAAACCACAACAAGATGCTCGGTTGCAATGGAATACCATCATCATAAACTAAAGAGATCGTTTCTATATTAACCAACGTCAACGTAAAAGAGACATTATTTTGCAGACGAAATAAATCTGTACTTGTATGAACTTCTCCGCACCTAGTTAAGAATCAACTTTCTTCCGCCGATCCCAGAATATATACCAAGAGTGATCAACCAGCTCTGCAGGATCACCCAAGACTTAAAAAAAAAGGGTAGAATAAGATTGTTGCAAACATTAGCACATAGTTTCTGCTTGCATCTTTTCCTGGACAGCCTTGTAGCACCGAAGACTGCAAAGAGGAAGCTTCGACTTAGAATCCCTATACTTGTATGGATTGGTACACGATGGACCAGCACAATTCTCACGCCGAGGAGGATAACTGAATTTTCATACCACAGTATGTTAAGAAAGACATCATCATCAGCAACAGACAACAAGCACAGGTATTAAGTAAAATTGCCATGAAAATGAATTACCTGCAAGGTTTACCGTCAAATAAACTGGGGAGACCCATATCATCTGGAAAAATCACTCTAGTGCCCGTTGGGCCCATCACCCATCTGATGGTACTTGATGCAAGCGCCAAAGCATTAGCGGCCTTCTCCTGAATAAAGTACACCATGAGTGAAAAGATTGAATTCCTAGCATTTTACAGAGTCTCAATGAATAGTTTCAATACCTGTGCCAGTTCTTCTTGGCGCTTCTTTATTTTGTCTTCCTTCTTTTTCCTGCTGGAATCTTGGCCAAGTATTTTTCTAATAGCCTCCTCCTACATAATTCAATCAAAAAAAAAATTTTGATTGCTGCTTCTAGAGTTCAGAAGATGATGAAACATGCAAGGCAAGATAGAGCATACCTCAGATTCCCTAGCAGCTTTCTCAATTTGCATTCTTCGTCTCTGAGCAGCCTCAGCTTTCTTCACTTGCTGGTCATATTCTGTAGATTTCTCTTTTTGTTCTGTGGTCCAACACAAAAATCATAAAATGGCAATATTAGAATTTAAGTCTAGTAACAAAGAATTCCAAGAGTAGGAAAGTATGGCAGAAAAGCTCACTTCTAGGTGCTGCAGGTGGTAATCCATTCGGAAATTCAATTAAGCTTGAACCAGGGGATGAAGAGGCATCTTTGCTCGACTGAAGGGCCCGTTGACGTGTTGTGAGAGTCATTTCCCTCTTACCATCTACTAAAAGCTCAACAGCTTCCTTCTTCTGCTTCTTTTTACCTTCAAGCTCACCATCAGATAATGAATCTTCTTCTTCATAATCGGTGTCTCCTGATACTCTATCAGTTCTTGACTTCCTCTTCAGGTCTTTGCCCGACCTTGATGGACCAGCATTATCAATACTAGAAACTACAGAAAGTTTTCTGTGTTTCCTGCTTGACTCTTCATCATCTTCTTCTCTAAACCCTCCGGTAACCTTCGATGTTTTTAGTTTCTCCAGATACCGAATCTCATCATCCTCATCATCATCTCCAAACTCTCCATCAAGAACACGCCTCTTGGGTACACGCTTGCTCTTACGAACTGGTTCAGATCTATCTCCTTCCTTTCCAGAGATGTTCTTTCCAGATATCCTGCCCATTGTAGAATGATCCCGATCCTTCCCAAGATTAACACCACTTCTTGAGAAATCCTTCCATGGAATTCCTTTTAAACCACTCTTCTTATCTGAAGGGGAATGATTGTCATCTGAATTTGACTGCAACGAAATCATTCTTTAATAAGAAAATCACGACGACTAAGAATGATAAATGCAATTATTACGCTAATATGCAAACATTAATGCAAAAGGATTATTTTCCATACATTAAAGATTCTATATTTACTTTTATCCAATTAAACTCGATACAGGTGGTGAAAAGCAGATCACTCGATCTGGGTCACACCAACCGCAAGTTGATTATTACAAGTATTAAACACAAAAACTCGTATTCTTTTTTTTAGTAAGGAGACTCAAAATTGAAAATTTTGAACGGCCTATGACATTAATTGCCCAGAACTCAAATGCTTATATATAAATATCGAATGAAATGGTACAATACCAAAAAACCACAAAAGAGCTTAAAACCCTCTTGGTATAATGTGGGGGGACAGTGATTTCCTCACTCAAGCTAAGAAATAGCATAGTTTATTACCAGAAGATTTTGCTTCTGCCGTGGTCTAGAGACATCTGAAGATCGAGATAACTTTATAGAAGACCCCTCCTCTTTGGTACCATTGACTGCAGAATTGGCTTGAATTGTCCGTGTCACACCACTAACCTTGAGCTTGACCTTTTTAACCTTGTTTTCATTTCCAAATCCATCTGAACCTGACAGCCTAGTACTTGGACTTTCACCATTCCCACCATTAACTGCACCTGCGCCTCTTGACTCTGATATAAAACCATCCTTCACTGTGCTTGTGCTTTTCCAATTAGCAGGGGCAAGGACACCTTCGCTAGAGCGCTTATTACTGATTCCATTTCGTCCCGGCTCATTATTGTAAAACGAATTGAATCTTGTATCTTTCCTATCCTTTTTGTGGGATTTTTCACCATTAGCTCCAGCAGAAGAAACTCTAGCCATACATTCATTAAGACTCAATTCTTTCCGCTTAGAATTGGCATCACAACCAGCATTCTCATCACTAGAGACCTTGTTCAGTTCATCCGATCGTGTAGTTGATGACAACGGTGACTGACCATGAATTTCAGGGGATGGTTGTGAATCAGGTCGAGGTCGGCGAAAAGTTTGACTTCTTTTCTTTCTTACAGCGTTGCTGATATCCAATCTAGGAGTACTAAACTCCTCCATGAAGGCAATGTTGCAATAGACCAGTTCTTGTGATGCCACTACTTATCAAACCATGAAGTACGAAAAAAATCACGCCAACCAAGTACTTCAGTAATGCCGAAAATCCTAATCAAAGAAAAGAACACAAATAACTATATGGACAATTACAAAGAAGCAAACTATATCCTTTATTTACAGTAGCATTGGAGTAAGAGAGAATAGCAGAAGGATGAGAAGCATTCATAACAAACACCCACAAGATAACAACAAATAGAAAAGTTTAACTATGACGAAAAAATATGGTTTTTAGGTGGTAGGAGGAGGTTTAACACAAATTGTTGCCGGTAACACGAATTGGTATTGATAGCTCACCAATGCGTATGGGAGTAACCAAGAGTCCCAGAAAACAGCATCTTAACTCTAAAAGCTCCCATACAAACTAAAACGATCGAATTAATGACATTCAAATACAATTAAACTGGGATTATGAAACCTACAAGCCACAACCCCGTTATTGGAAACAAAGCCTGAATTTGAATTTATCTAAAAGCCAATAAAATCAGACCACACCGAAATCAAAACAAACCGGAAACCCCAAATCAACCAGCTATTTTTCCCACGAGTTGCAGAATCCAGCAGCACTAGAAATCAAACCCGCAGATAGTTGAAGAAATCCCAAAACAAAATGCATCAAAACCTTAAAACAAGACACTAATACAGAATACAATCACACGCATCAGCAAATGCACACTCATCATTCACCAACAACAATGGGAAAGACAGAATGAATAACTCAATGACAACCCGCATAACATAATACAATACGCAATACCCACATACAAAAACTCGATAGAATCAAAACTGAAGCAAAAGACCGATCGAATACCTTATGAGTTTGGGCGCGCAGCAAAATCCCCGTAGTGTAAGAAAGCGAAAACGTTGGGAGAGAAGAGAGGGAGTAAACCCGGAGAGACGAAGCAGAGAGAAGAGAATGAGTGAGAAATAAAATTGGGTTTTGGGTAAGCGAAAAGAATACGGTGGGTGTCTGGTTTGGATAGAGATAGGGGAATTAGGGTTAGAGATAGAAGAGAATGAGTATTTAGGGTAATGTGAGAGAAAGAGAGAAAGGAGGTGGTGGTGGTAAAGGAGAGGAAGCCTAATAATCTTCGTGTTCACCATTTTGCTAATTCCACACCAAAGAAAGAAAGAAAGAAAGACCCAAAGCCCAAGTTTGGTTTTCCCTGACCTGACCTGACCTGACCCCTTTATTTTGTTTAGATTGGTCACCCCAAACTCGTTCAACCCGACTCAGTTCTACTAACTCAATCCTCTCTTACTCTTTCTCTCTTTCCTTCTTTCTTTCTTTGCCCTTCCTTATATTTCCCTCCTCTCTTCTACACACGGTTTACGCTGCAAGTGTATGCGCACGTTACCATACTGCGCTCACTCGGCTCATGTTAGTGGCGTCCCCTCCTCTCTGTTAATAAATTCCACGTGGAATGACGCGTGTCAGGACTTTTCTTTGGCGCCGGAGCTTTTGTCAGGATTTTTTTGTAAAGGACCGATCAATAATAAGAAAGTCTAAACTCAATCTAGAATTATTCAAAATCATGCTTTACTTCCCAATAATAGGATCAATAATATTTTTCAAATTTTTTTTTTACAATAAAGAGCTGGTGCGGCTACCATCGAGCCTTGATTGATGAAACTGCAAAATACAAGGGGAGACATGGTGCCTAAACCTCATATCACAATAAATGTCGAGAGACATACAAGCCCACCTAACCCTACCAAACCTTGGTAGGGATTTATTGACGCAACTACGAAGGAACAAAAATACAATAAAGTAAAGACATAGAAATAAAAGCCAAACCAGCCTGAGCCCAAGGGTAACCCCCAAGCCCACGCAACATCATGCCCAAGTAAAGGATTTCATGAAGCCCAAATCCACTGCCTCGCTAGAGCCAAAACCGTCGTTGCAACACCTCCACCATCGCCACACCCGACCACGGTCAAAAACCATGTCGAACCTAGCACGCCCCCAAGTCCTAAGATCACATTGACCCCCTGCTTCCAGCAACGAAGCCCGAGGAAGAAGAAACCCAAGCCCTCGTCGATTAGAAGACAGCCACAACTGCCCTCCACAACTCCGCTGCCGCTCTTCTTCTCCAAACCCTTCGAATCCAATCTAGACAGATCGAGTCCGAATTGGAGTCGTGGATACGAGCACCATCCATCCTTTACTCTACCCTTAACCACCGCCCATGAAGGGCACAACACAATAAAGGGTGGGAAAGATCTCGTATGGCTGCACCCACATCACGCCAACGGGGCCAAAGGCCAACGCTGACGAAGGGGAGCCGCCGGACGAGGAGAACCAAGGGGAAAGGAGGCGACTCAAAGAGAGAGGGCATAGGGTTTTCTCTTCTTGCATATTCTTGTTTTCAAAGTGTTACGTGGTGATATTTTCCACTTTTAGTCCAAGTAGGATTTTTACTTCCTAAATAGTTCATGGGCTAAAGCTATATAAAATTATAAAGTGCCCATTAGATGATATTAGGCATTCTCATCTATCATATCTCATCTACACTAGTTCTTTGAAATTTTTGACGATGCATAATTATCATGAAAAATGTGAACTATAATAAGGAATTTCTCGTCGGATTGACATGTGTAAAAGCGGACTCTCGTCGCTTCCTAGAGCTCATTAATGCTATTTTGATCATCAAGCCCAAATTTCCTATAAGATACCAAAAAAATAATAATTCTCTCAAATTTCCAAAAGTCAAAATATTTATGCACTAGGACGACTTGTAGCGACGAATTACTCGTCGCTAGAAGTTGTTCCCAAATTTTTTTTATTTTTTATTTTCATATCTTAAGTAATTAATTAAAACCCCGAAGGTAAAAAAAGAGTACCATATTGTTTTGTTTACCATATGCCCACTTCCCAAGTTCTTTAATATTTTCGACAATATCTAATTATCATAAAATGAGTACACTATAATAAAAGATTTCTCGTTGAATTGATATGTGTAAAAAAGGACGCTCGAAGCTTCCTAGAGCTTATTAAGGCTATTTTGGTCAACGAGCCCAAGTCCCCTATAAACAATCTTCTGTGGGAAAGACATCTACTTGCCTTTGCTACAATTGACAAAAGTTTTGTGCTTGTAGAGAAAAGAACTAGGCTGATTTTGTGCATCATTCTTGGTGTGCAAATTAACATATCAACTTTTGGCGTCGTGTTGCCAGGGATTGTTTGTTTTAATTGCAAAGTTAATTAATTTTTGTTTTTCAATTTTTATTTTGCATACTACTTACGTGTACTTTTATTTCTTTAATTTTCTGGTACTTATAGGACTAGCTGGATAACCTAGACAAAAAAAAAATTAACCTTACATATTTTCTTGTTAACTTTGAAGGTTGTTGAGCATAATTTTTCAGGGATCGTTGAATCTTGATCAAAGGGTGGTTGAACATAATTTCTTTGGTCAGTTACTAACCAGGTGAACACCATAGTGAGTCGACAAGGGCAGAAAACAAAAATTGTAATTCATGACGATGGTACATATGAATTTTCAGAAATTTAAGGAGAATATATAGTAGTGTTTATTTTAGAATAGGATTATACATTGACCATATATATATATATGGAGCTAAGCTAGCACTAGGAAATCCTAGAGGGAGTTAACTATAAGTTTGAAGTCCTCGTAACTAACAGCCCCATCCCCATCTGTATCTATAGAAGCAATAATCCCCTGACAATCCTCGAGAGTCAACTCAAATCCCATATCATCTCCCATAACCTCATACAACTCCTCTGCAGTCACAACCTCATCCCCATCAACATCCATGGCCTCAAAAGCATTCTTGAGCACATTTTCGAGCCCCCCGAATTCCATGTTCTTTGTGTTCATCTCCAAAAACTCCTCTATGCTCAGCAATCCATCTTTGTTTGTGTCCCCTTGCTCCATCATTGCCCTCACATCTTGCTCGCTCGGATTGTAACCAAGTGATCCTAGGATCCCACCCAGCTCTGGGGATGTGATTTTCCCATCGTTGTCTGAATCGAAAGCTTTAAATGCTTCCACAAGCCCTAAGACCTGACGCAGCGCCTCGGTTTCTGCAGAGAGAGAACTGTTCTGAGCCATGGCCGGCCGGGATTAGATTGCCACTAACTCGTTCAAGCTACCTACTTTACTTGTGTCTTGTTAATCTGCATTTGCATTGCCACATCCCCATGCCAACTATATATATAAAGGAAAAGGGGATTCCCATGAACAAAAGGTAGAGTGGAATCTTATGCTTGTGAATAATTTAGTGCGTATGATCACAAACAATTTGGTTCTGGATGATTGTGACAGTAATGGTACGTCTGTTTGATTGGCATTAATTAAATACATTAATTCAAGCTAATCACTCAAAATGCACCTCAGTAATCTAATTTGGTTCCAAGAATAAGAACAAATTAATTATATGCATTTGATGAGAATCTATTTGTTTCCATTTGCAATATATATAGTCTTTGTAATATCACTTAAGTGCTCATGGAATAATATATATCTTCGGCAATTCAGTTGCTCTCTTTATTCTGTGAAGAAAGCGATGCATTGCCGCCCACTTATTATCACTATGTATGGCACCGGCCATTAATTGGTAGACGAATATATATTTATGCTTGTAAGCTTGTTCTAGTTAACATTTTATTATGCTTCTCATTGTTGATCAAATAATATATATATAACGTACAATTGGGCGAGCATGATTCGAACTTGAAATGTAAGAACCATTAGTGAATAGTTTTTACCGATTCGAGCTACAAATCACCTTACTAATTACCATCTTTATGTTCATGCAATATTAGCATTGTCAATTAGGACGATTAGAACAAGATCGATCGAATCATATCTGAATGTGATTCTAACAGATTGAAAATCATTAATACAAGTTACCGGGCTTGGGCTTGACAAAAACACACCATAGAGCAAAGAATTGGATTCAGAACAATACGGCCCAGTTACATGCAATGAATAAGATTTAAGTTGTAGACTGGTTTGTTGTTATTGAAGAAATTGCATGCATATAAAACATCAACCTTTTCTATACTTTTTTATCTCCACCAACTCCGCCCCAACCCCACCCATCTTATGATGATGGTGAGTTGTGGTCTGTTAATTTTTTAGAATAACTAACACCGTAAAGTGCGGCATGTGAAGCAAAATACATTTTGCGATAAGTGATAAAATCCTCAAACTTCTATATAAAAAACAAACAATCATGGACCTTTTACATTACAAATTTACATATAAGAAAAGTATCGATCTACACCTAGAAAGAAAAAAACAAAGATCAACTATCTATTTCTATACCTATTGAAACCCTAGAACTCTCTTTCTTTCTACCTAGGTTAGGGTTTACAACGTATGCTGATGTCAACTCCAACTGGCTGCATATATGCACCGTGACGTCTGCTAAGAGATTAGGGATAGATAGGCATGCGTGCATGCAGTACGTGTGGTAATTCTTAGTGTGGAGACGTTCCTGCAAGCTCTGGCACGTACTCCTTCATATTAAATCCAAAATCCACGTTTAAATTTAGCTACCTTCTATTTCTTGTTTGGCACGATGACAATATTTTACGTTCTTTTCTTGAAACTTGAAACAACCGACAAACCTTTCCTTATCTTATCATTTCAGTACGTACGTACCATGTTTCTGAACGACTAAGTAGTGTGCATAGTTTTACCAGTGAGTTGAACAAAGACAGATATTATTCAATCATTGAGGTTCTTTGATTCATTTATTGAGTTACGTACAACAAATTAAAGATATATTGGTTTATGACCTAATGCTCAAATCTAAACCAATACCTTGCTATTTTGAAGCATCATACACATGCCACTATGGTACGTGGCATAAGATCATGAGTGTGATTGTGATAGAAGTTGCAAAAAAGAAAAATAAAAGCAAAAATGTCAACTCAAATATGTGTTAAGAACTACTTACTCCATTATCGATCAGAAAAAGGAAGTTCGATTAATGGATCGGAGTTCTCGTCAGGGCTATCTTGCTTTCATAACGACGTTGTATTAAGTCCTTAATTTTTGCCCTCGATCCTGTGCTAATTGCATGTTCTCATTTAAAGAAGAAAACAATGATGAAAATCGAGACAACTTATTGGCTTATTTCTTACAGGTTAAATTAGTTGTTTGAAGGTGTAAAATGATAATTTAATAAGATATTTAGGCTAGCTATTATGCCTGGATTAATCCCAACATATATCCACGCCCGATTCTTGATATAGGAGTCTGGGGATTTGCCACCCAATTTAATCATCACTTGATCTGAACAAGTCCCCCGGCCGCGGCACGTACGTACTGTTGTTAGTTAATAGTTGACGTCTCTCCCAAACAAATGAACAATTAACCCAATTAGTTGGACCTAACTAATGGGTCCTTGACCAACAAGGACAAATATAGGAAAAATTTGCCCACCAAGTTTTGCTACAGTAAAAAATTGCCCACCAAGGACAGAAATATTTGAAAATTTACTGTAGCGGAGTGAACAGTAAAATTATTGACCACAATAATATTATTGAGGTCAATAAAAACTTGCTGAACGTTCCTACATTTTTATTATTGACCACAATAATAAAATTTAGGAATGTTCAGCAAGTTTTTATTGACCTCAATAATATTATTGTGGTCAATAATAAAAATTTAGGAACGTTCAACAAGTTTTTATTGACTTCAATAATATTATTGTGGTCAATAATAAAAATTTAGGAACGTTCAGCAAGTTTTTATTGACCTCAATAATATTATTGTGGTCAATAAATTTACTGTTCACTCCGCTACAGTGAATTTTCAAATATTTCTGTCCTTGATGGGCAAATTTTTACTGTAGCAAAACTTAATGGGCAAAAAGTTGCCACGTTTGGACCTATGGGGTATTTCCCTCCTAACTAATATCATATCCCACGTACCAACAAACTAGCTAGTTGCATAATTAAGTATTAAGCTAATCCAGTATTAATCCTGCATTAATATTTAATCAATTGTCCCCTTCAGAATGACATGGACTTGTCCAATAATTATATATATACTTCCCATCCAAATTCATGCCAGAAAAAGCTTAGATCGATCGCAGGTATCCCGGCCACCAAAATATATATCTGTTTAATTAAAAACATTGAATTTCCTTTAATATACATGCACAAGAACAAAGTCAAAAATGGAAAATAGCAAAATTAATCTTGTCGTTTCTGAAAGATCTAGCTGGGATTTGTTTATGAATGGATCGGATCGGAGAACATGCGAGTTGGTTCATGCATGTATTTACATTTAAACAAATTAAAGGTCATCACTCAACCTCAATCTTCAGGTCGGAATCAAGTACATTGTACGATTCATTCCCACCACACATATAAACAACTCCCTCACAGCAAGGGAAGGGCCAATGTTGATTGGATGCGGAAACTAAGTTTAATTGTAGCTGACCTTTCAGCTATACCAAAGACGAGGAGAGATTGACAAAGATGATTAAATGTTTGACTTGAATCGACCTGAAAAGTGTGGAGGAATCTCTCTTAAATTAATGTCGCACAATTTATCATGACAAATTAATTAATTGCGATAAACAACAGACAAAACAACAAAGAGAGTTAAATGCTTGACTTGGTTTACCACAAAATTAAGGAAATAAGGAGATAATGCACCCTCCAGGTTACCGCACCGCCTAACAATTTTTCAAGACAAATTAAATAAATACGACAAAAAACAATCTCAAAGATAAAATAACTCTTTAATTTGTAAAACGTACATAATTGATTATGATAACTAATGTATCGAAAAACAACGACTTTGATACAATATTCCACTTAAAAAAAACCATCTAAGTGAATTTTCCTTTTTTTTTTTTTTTCCAAGGTGATACATAATGTGGCGCGTAACAATCTATCAGGACAAATTAATTAAATGCGACATAAAACATACATAAATACAACAGAACTTTTAAACTAAGAGAGAAAGATAACTAAATGTTTGAACTTGGCTCACGTACATACCGGAAAAGGCAAGGTCGCACCCTACTTGATACCACGGCGCCTAATAATCTTCGGGACAAATTAATTAAATGTGACAAACAACATACAAAAAAACAAAAGAACTCATAAAATTGTAATACACGACTTGATAATAATTAATGATACTAACATTAATGAAAAGCAGAGGTTGATCTAGACTTTGCTCATGAACAACTATGGAATGACATCGACATATTTCTTAACATGGGAAAAAGAAAACAAATTATTAGAGTACAATTGACTTTACTCCATCTAGAAAAATAAAACCTTATCTGAATGAATTTTCCCACCCAGATAATGATGTGAACCGTGATATGTTAATTATTAAAAATAAATAACACCGTAAGATGAGCCATGTGAAACAAAAGACTAATTTTTGCGATAAGTGACAAAATCTCCAAAATTCTAAACCAAACACAAACAATCATCGACCTTTTACATTACTAATAAGAAATTTACATATCAGGAAAGTATCAATCTACACTAAGAAGAAGAAAAAAAGAGCAACTATCTTTCTATACCTATTGAAACCCTAGCTAGAACTCTCTTTCTTTCTAGCTAGGTTAGGGTTTACAACGTATGCTGATGTCAACCCCAACCAGCTGTCGCATCACAAAAAAGCTGCATGGACCGTGACGTCTGCTAAGAGATTAGGGATAGATATGCATGCAGTACGTGTGGTTCTTAGTCCCCATGAGACGTTCCTGCAAGCTTTGGCTACCTTCTATTTCTTTAGCCAGCTGTCCGGATTAATCCCAACATATCCACTTATTTTGCTTGGTAGAAGAGTTTTGGGATTAATTTGTCACACCATTTATCATTTGATTTGAACAAGTCCCCATCCGGCCGGCCATCCCCGTCATGCTGATTGCAGCACTGTTAATAGTTTGACTCTCCCAAATAATTACCCAATAAGTTGGAGCCGTTTTCAATTTGTGTACTCCTTCCTTCCTAGTCCTAATTCTAATTATGTCCTAACTAATATTATATTTAGCTGATATATGTAAATTAAAATATATCCTACCAACTAATTACTACTTGCATAAAGCTAAAGCCTACATTTACTGATTTACATTCTACCATAAATATTTAATTAATTGTCCCCTTATTTTGTTGTTGCTAAGAATGACATATATCCATGGACTTTTCCATTCATTAATTATATATATATATGCTTCACACCCAAAAATTGCCGCAGTCAAAATCGAGAGATTTTCCACGAAAATATTAAAAGCATTGAATTTATTAATATACACAAGAACATGCAAGTTGGTTCATGACCTGGGATTTGTTTATGACCGGAGAACCGAGAACGACATGCAAGTTGGTTCATGTATTTAAATTTAAACAAAGGTCATCATTCAACCTCGATCGTCAGGTCGGAATCAACAATCAAGTACATAGTACGATTCCCAATTTCCCATCACACATATAAACAACTCCTTCACAGCAAGGGAAGGGCCAATGTTGGTTGGATGCGGAAACTATGTTTGTTTGTAGCTGACCATTCAGCTATACCAAAGACAAAGATAAATCGACCAAAAAAATCAAAAATGATAAAATATTTGACTTGACTCGCCGTAAAAAATGTATACGTATCTCTTAACTATCGCAACGCTTAACAACTTTTCATAACAAATTAATTAAATGCGATGAACAACACACGAAATGACAAAAACAGTTGAATACTTGACTTGGCTCACCGCAAAAGTCCGGAAATGACGCACTCTTCAGGTTACTGCGGCGCTTAATAATCTTTCGAGAAATTAATTAAATGTAACAAAAAATATATAAAAATACAATAGAATCCTTAAATTAAGAGAGACAAAAATAGCCAAAGCTCACTGTAAAAGACGAAGACTAACCTTACTTGACACAACGAAACTTGGCCATAATTTTTTAGGACAAATTAATTAAATGTGCCAAAAACAATATGCATGTTAAGAAGACGAAAGAACTCATACATTTAACTTGATAATGATATTAACATTAATGAAAGACTTTGCTGAACAACTATGGAATGGCATATTTTTCTCAACATGAGAAAAAGAATACCAATTAGAGTACAATTGACTTTATTCCATCTAGAAAAAGAAAACCCCATCTGAATGAATTCCCCCCCCCCCCCAAGTGTTAAAAAAAATGATACAGACAACTAGACACGTACTAATATGTACATATTATTACTGTGGACCTAGCTAGCTCCACGCCTCCACCCTTCAAAATATCAGCAACGAATTTTTGATATCATAGTTAATCTTCTCCAAATTGGGCTGCACGGCAAATTGGATCATCGGTGGGGGCCCGCAAGCCAACGCAAGAGAACCGTCTGATCCATCGGGAACATGGTCCCTCAGTATACTCTCCGTGATGAATCCCACACTGTATTCCCAACCTTCCTTACCATTCTCCACCACGTACCACACCTTGAACCTCTCATGCTCCTTAGCCCAAGCATCGAGCTCTTCCCTCAACAAAATATCCTCTTCGGTTCGGTTTGCATATACGACGTGCATTTCTGTGTCGTCCTCCGGGTCTTTCAGGATGGCTTGTGCCACTTGGTAAATGGGTGTGATCCCCGTTCCACCCGCAATCATGGCGAGCTTCTTCGCAAACTTGGGTTTACCGTGGACCAAAAAGTTACCTTTACCGTTGTACTCTATGTGACCCAATGGACCCTTCACGTCTAGAACCGACCCGATTGGCAGCGAGTCCAAGTACTGTGTCATGAGGCCACCATTAGGGAATCGAGGGTGCACATTCTTAAAATAGATCTTCACTACCAGATCAAAATACCCCACTTCATCAATCGAGCTAGTTGGTGTGTAAGCCCTCATGCAAAGCTTGTCATTAATTGTAGCACACAAGAATATGTGCTTGCCCACTGGCAACCCTAGAGTTTGGTCTTCTGACGGCAATGCAAATCTGAATACCCTCACGTCATGTGAAATTGAGGTCTTCGTCACAAGCTTGCATGGAATTTTCTCACGTGGAGTAAGCGCGACGCTTCTTACGAGTGTTATTTCTTTGATGGGGGCTAAAGAATTTGTAAGAGAAGACATAGAATCCACAGTTGATGTTCTTGGTAGTCCATGGACGGTGTTATTAGGAGAACCAGAGTCGGAGGCGTAACCTGTGGTACCGACCACCTCGCCTATTCTAAATTCCTCGAGCATTTTCTTGGCCTTGTCGGAATGAATTGCTTCAAACTCTTCGGTGCAATCCATTCCAGCATTAATCAAAATGCTATCAGCACCGCCGGGGTGATCCTTGACGAATCTAGTGCAGTCGTAGACGTGACCGTGGACGACGATCCAGGTAGACTGAGGGGTGTTATGCCTCTTGACTTCGGACATCGAGTAAACCTTGGATGATGTGTTCATGAAGGGTGAAGAGATACTTTTCTTGAGGGTTGAGTTGGATTCGGTCTCCAAGTGTCTCTCTTTGGCCATCCACCCACCCGGCTGGTTCCCGGGTTTGGTCGGATGCTCAAACACCATTCCAATCTCTCCTCTGTGTGGCAACACATTGATTTTCACTCGGAACCAACAGTTGTTCATCATTCCCTGCACATTTGAACCATCAATTAGCAAAGAGACTCAAAGTTTAAACTGTCACATCTATATGAAAGTACTGTTTGCACAATAATAGAAGAAATTTTAAGGTCCCGTGTTTCAAACTTTCAATTGGGGTCAACAATTGCAGCCATATATGAAAACCACTTACATACTAGGTACTTCACTGCCCATTGAATGAATCAAATATTATTAATACTAGCTTGTACCAATAGAATAGGCTTGCGCTTCCAAGGTTGAAGGTACCAATGGGGAGACTATTTGAATGATCTAATTAAATTGTAATTAACTACTTAGATCATGCTTTTCAAATATAATTAACATAGAAAATAGAAACAATGACAGTTCCCATCACAAATTGCCAAGTTGCTCCATCACTTAAAACAAGTTGGAAAAGACAACCATGTGACGAGAAAGAACCCAGTTAATTAGGGTGAAATAATTAATTAATTAAAAAAGAGAGAAAAGCGAGCATCTCGTACCATGACATTCCAAATGAGCTTTTCGGGCTGAGTGTTGTGGGTCTCGTCCCAAGCCCTCACCGCAATCTCTTTGGCTACCAGTAAGTTGAGCACTTCCACCTCCAGTGACCAGAAGCACCAGCACCAGTACTTGCCATACTTGTTCGGCTTCTCTTGGTGGTCCAGATTGCACACGTGCCATGTCTCCCCACCGTCCATTGTCACCTCCACTCGTGTCACTTTCTTCCCTCCTCCTGTAAACAATTAAGATGCTCAGTTATTCTGCGCACTTTCAAACGTTCCAGAAGGGCTCAATTTTAGATAATCACCCCACAAATCATGTAAAATAAAACCTAAATGTGCATAGGCAATAATTAAATTAACACGTTGCTTTCTTTTCCTTTCCTTATTAATTAAAAATAAATATATATGATGTTTCATTGGTTGGTATAAAGAGTGTCTGTGATGGAGACCTACCCCCACTTAAACTGATGTTCCGCGAATCAACCCAGAAAAGTATAAAGTATTTATGTCTACGACTAACAGAACAATAAAAGTCAAGAAATTAAACAAATGGATTAATATATTTTACGAGTACTAGCAAAGCGTTTTCACCTTCTTTGATTTTATTTCAAACCAGTTACGTGTTTCAATCGTTTCCACGTAAAAGATTCTGTTTTAGGCTGAATTTGAAAAAAAAAAATCTAAAATATAATTTTATAGGTAGCTCACCGGAGTATGCGTAGCCTCTGAGAGTGTATGGCCGAGTCCACGAGTTTATCGACAATATCTCATCGTGGCACGGCGTCGTAATGACCGAGTTTATGTTGAGCTCGTTGATTATGTACTCGGGCTTGTACCACCATGCTGCACGTACACCACACCACACCACCCCACACAGTAACAATTAATATTAATTAGCTACAGTCACGTAACCTGGCTAGTACATGCAGTAAATAGATTAATTACCTTCAGCGTTGGCAAGCTCCGCATCCACATGCGAGGGAAGCACCCTGTTGTCCTTGTAATGGTAATAAGAGTCGGATTCTTTGGTCGTTACGACGATGCGTTTGAGCCATTTCACCATCCGACCCCCGATGAAGCCGGGTATGATCACCCGCACCGGAAATCCGTGATCCGGCGCCAAATGCTCGCCGTTTTGCATGTAGGCCAGAATGATGTCCCTGCTCTCGTCCATGGCGATCTCCTTCTTCAGGCTCGTCCCGTACTTGGACCCACCGCCACCGGGCAAGTCCTCCGCCCCTTCGAAGCAGACGTTGAGGGCCCCGTTATTTCGGCTGTAGATCCCGCACCGCTTCAGCACGTCGCGCAACCGCACGCCGCGCCACACCGAAGTGGAGATTGCGGCGGCGCCCCAGTTGAAGCCGATGGTCTGCTTCACCATGTTCTGCTCCTTGCGACGGTTTCCCGCGCAAACCAGGGTCACGGGGAGTTCGCGGGCGACAAACTCGGTGGCGAGCTGGTCCATGGTGAACCGGGCGGGCCGCTTGACTAGACCGGTGACCTCTACGGTCCAGTCTTGCCACGTGGCCTTGGGAACGTAGCCGTGGTTGCGGACGTAGTGGAGTGGGACCGGGGTGATGAAGCCGTGGTGCATGAGCCGGTTTAGCGGGGGCTCCGAGTTGAAGGGGTGTTTCCCTGTGAGGCGGACCATGGTGGAGTTGCGCTTAACCCAGCTGTCCGACGTGGCTTCATCTCGTGGGTCCAAGATGGACGGCTCCAATCCGTTGTTGCCTTTCCGGATCAAATCCATGTAGCCTAGGATGCAGTCGTCATTTTCGTCCTCGCTGGAGTCGTCATCAACGGTTGGGGCCGAGATTTTAGGGGGGGTAGTGATATCTTGGAAGTGGCGGTTAGGACTGGATTTGAAGGAGCGAACGACGCCGTTCATGGCGGGCTCGATGTGAGGGAACTGACGGTTCTGGACGGAGGCCGCCATCGATGGAGTGTGAGTTGTTGTTGTTGTTGTTCAGGAAATAGAGAGAGAGATTCTTTGAATATGTACCAAGGAGGCAGAGTCCGAATGGAATCTCTGAAAAAAAGAAAGGATCAACGGAGACTTATATAGGGTCTCTTAGAGTGGCTGGGTGTACACGTGTCACACGGAGACTTTTGGTCCCACCCTCCAGTTGGGTTTGGGGTAATTGAATTGATGTCGGCGTAAACTAGTGAACGGGGTTTGGCTCGATCATGTGAAGTTCACGAGATGGCCTCGTGCCTGAGCTACATCCCGGATTTATATTTATATTTATATTTTCAATGCCGATAAATACGGATACGTCTTTGTATTTTGGCCAACAGAAATTTTTCACTCATTTATTTCAAAATCATATAAAACTACTTTTTTTTTTTATCGTGTGAACAATCATTAGCAAAGTTAATTTCTTAAAAAAGTAGGAGTTGTATATTCAGTGCATGCATGCATGCAAACTTCGAAACGAGGGTGATATCGTATACGTAGTTACGTACCTCTCTCTATTAAATATTTAAATACCGTGAGAAAGAACTGCCCCGAGTGTTACTACCGTAGCTATAGCTAGTAGATACATGCAGGTTCATCCGTTTACTGTTACAAGTTACAACCGCCATTTGAAACTAGTCTTCCATTGTCCATATATACCATCCCATTACCCCTTTATTCTTCGGAGACTAACTCCTCTACCGCTCTACGTACGTACTTATTATGGGATCCTTAATTAGGGTTTCATCAATTACCTTATCGATCTTGAAAATGCATTGATTTTATTATTAATGTGGCATATTTTTTTTTATGAGACCATAGTTTATTATGTAGTACGTACGTACGTTCAGTAGTACACCTATCTATTAAGCAACACAAAAAATTAAAACTGAAGCTAGGATAGAAAATTGCAAATGACCGGCCTAATGATTAGCTAGGCATTTGATCCTGTCTATCACTATACTATCAGTGTGTCATGGACAGGTTTAGAAGTGGAACAAATTGTACGTGTCCTTGCTAGCGCTACAGGGTCTATGCGTATCACGTACATCGATCGATTAGTCAGTGAGAGATAATCTTTTCAATCTCAACTGAAAATGATGACGCCTAGCGTACAACAATCGCAAAACTCTAGCAGAGCACTAGGTCATATAATAGTTAGAAAACTCACTTTGTTAACCAAACTAGGCTATTATAGTTAGGAATTCTATTCTATATATTCACTTGAAAATGTATTGATTAATTTGGATCTTCTTACACAATAAAGAAACAGCATTTAGGGGACTTTTCAAATGCTATGTTTCCTTTATATATTTTACTTGAAAAAAAAATGCCATAAATATCTGCCTTCCCTGCAAATCAGTTTAAAAGGAAGTAATGTTACAGTACAAGTTTAAGATGAGAGTGACTGTATATACATACAATTAATTAAATATTTATACATATACCGGTATACATACAAAAAGAGACACTTGCTTCAGGTAACTACTTACTTCTTATACCAATAAAAATACTTTCGAATTATGAAAAGACACTGCTGTACGTTTGTTATAAATAGTATGTTATTTTTCATTTCTCAAAACTTGAATGAATTAATTTCTCTGTAATTCCTCCGAATTCATTAGTAAATTTTGATTCATTATATGATTCTCTAAGCTAGCTAGGGTTGGAGGGGTTCAGTCTTCAACTATATGATCGAGCAATCTCTGGAGCTATTTATCTCACGGTACATACTATCTCTACTTAGTTATCTTTAATATCATAGATTGTATGGTGCTATTTCATTATGGCATATTGCAGTAACGTACACCATGCAAACATTAATTAGTGTTAATCCAAACGATTAGAATTGGGGATTTAGATAATATGGAAATGCCAGATTTAGATGATAGTTCAGGCAATGCCTGTGGCGAAAGAGTTGTAAACAAGTTTCATACCTTTATTAGCTAGCTTGTTTAATAGAAGTAGCTAGGATTAGAGATAAACAAATGGAAGATTCCAAGTTGGTTTGATTTTGAAATAATTAATCAGATCTTGTACCATTAAAATACGAATTAACGGTAAGAGTTAAAAGGGATGGAGCCGAATAAGTCAAGGACTGTAATGAGGAGCTAGTTGTGTATGAGAAGTGGCGAATGGGATGCCCCAATGGCCAAGTATTCCATCTTTACTAGCCAGCCATGGTTTTATGCAGAAACGTACGTAGCAAAGCTAACAGATTGAAATTAGGGGTCACGACCCACAACATCTCAACTGGGGGCGGCTGATAGAAAACTGAGAAGCTGGCCTTGTGCCCTTTGGTGAAGCTTTGGAGCCATTTTTGATATTTTGGTGGCTTACCCGGCCCTGCTTTTCCATCTGACAAAAATACATTGTCAAAACATGGATGAGTTGGGTCCATGCATGGGGGGATGATCGATCGAGTAGGCTGAGACCCTTTTACTATATATATAGGCTACGACGACAAATCTATCTACTAACGTCGATCTTGATGTGACTCTGCCTGGTTTTATTGGCTTGTGGTTGGATTTTTTTCTTCTCCAAAGTGAGTTTAACACCACCGGGTTCGGCCCCCCGCATTGGCTTTACCACTTTTCTCAGATACTGATAGATTTTTTGTGAGAATTAATCGACTACAACTTTTCATTAAAATGACCAGTCGGTAGCAAACCCTAATCGGTCCTCTTAACACTCTCGATCAACAGGGTTTTCTTGTTTCCATTTATGGAAGTTAGAGAGACGCTTTTCAAACCAACTGGTTCCTGCATATATAATATATAGAAGCAATCAAAATTAATGGGACTCATATTCTTATCTAGTAGAGATGTTGGGTGTCAAATCAAAGACTGAATTTTTGATCAAATAATGTGAATACAATGAGAGTTTTTAATAAGGACTTAATGAGGATTTTTAAATTAATAATTAGATGAGTGTTTTAAATTTTAATTACAATTTTATTTTTTCAACATACAAGTCATCCAACAATTGAGTTAAAAGTTCTCAATGTGTACTCATTTTAAAGTCCTCATTAAAACGAGCCTATGTGAATATGTATTAGGGCTAGTTTGGGATTGCTGTGACTTAAAAAAAAAGTCACTTTTAGAAAAATCAACTGTGAATTAAAGCAGCTTTTAGAAGTAACCTTTGGGTTGCTTCTATAATCTGCTTCCACTGACCCGTAATTTTTAATTAAACCTGTTTTTTACTAATTTACCAAACATTTTAAGACTTTAAATTTTACGAAAAAGCTGATTTTTATAAAAGCGAAGCAATACCAAACTAGCCCTTAGTATCTTATCTTAGTTGTGAATAAATGATATGAAGATATAAGCGAGAATTAGATATAAATAAATAATGGAAATACTATCACATATTATATATGGTGAGCAAATTTGATGACCAACCATATAAATAGAAAAACGTAATTGTCCGTGTAATAACGTGTCACTAACTTATTAATTGGCTTGAAAGATATAATAGAAAGTTGGGGGGCAAAAACAAATTGTTGATATTTTTTTCTTTGTTTGGCAAAATAAACTTGTCTAAGCCATAACAGGAGTTTCGTTTGTTGGGGAAATTAAAACATCTTTGCTAAAGTGATCTAATGTCTAAGACATGTTCTCACATCAAAAGACATGACCTGAAATCCATAATATATAGAGTGATTCACTACTAATTAATCAAATTAAATTGAGGTTTCTTGAAATGAAACTCAGCACTTAATTAATAATAATATTGGTGTTGATTAATTGGCCAAAAGAAACAAAATATTGGTGCTGACCCAATTAGTAGTGTGTCAAGATGGTATGACGTCCTAAGTTCGATTTACTAGGATATCTACCTACCTAATTTAGCTCAACTTGCTAGAGTAAACCATCCATGATTCGCCCCTACAAAGATTTATGAGATTAACTAATGAAACTAAATTCTGAATTAATACAGATAGAATCAACATGTTCTGAATTTAAATGCAATTTAGGAGATGAGTTTGGGTAGGAATAAGTTGTAAAATCACATATATTTCCAGGCTAAGTTGGAGTATTAGTTTGTATTTATTTGGAGAAAGACATGAATTATGAGAAGTTTTACTAGTTCGAATGAAACTGGTTCAAAGTTTGAATTTCGCTTTTATATTTAGGGTGTTGTTATCAACACACCCCTTCTCTCTATCTCTCTCCTCATTCTTTCTATCTCTCTCTCTCTTTCTTGAGTGTGTTATTAACACTTTAAAGTGTGTTAATAACAACACCCTATATTAATGAGTGCTTTGGAAATTTGGAATCAGTTCAAGGTTCAAATCCTAAAAATAGTATACAATTTCATTATCTTCATAGTTTATTTATAGTTGTAATGCAATTTTTTTAATTTTTTTTTTTTGGGCTTGCATTCCTGAGTTATGAACTTAAACTTCTGACAACAAATGCGTTTCAGATGTTTTGTTCATCCACTTCACCCAGTTTTATTTGAGTCACAAGTGGATTTAGCCCAAGAAAACATATGGTAACTTTGATCAGAAGGACTTTCACTAACAATGTAGGTCAATGTTCCCTTATTGACATTCACAAGATTCATTGAACAAGAAAACATTTTCATTTACACTTGCTATTTGTAGAAAATTTATCTATATACTTTTTGTCATAAAATGACATTACTGCCACCCCATTTTCATCACCATTAATTACCTTCCTATTACAATTTTAGACCAGTATATTTACCTTAATTTGATGACAATGTTAAACCTTGCTGTCATTGCCATGGCATGGTAGACAGTCTAGTGGTGGGCCTCGATCTTTGTTCTGAGACTCCATGATGCTCTGTAGCAAACATAAATCTTTGTTAGTACTATTTTTAAGGAAAAAAAAAAGGATTAGGATCGATTAAAATTTAGGACATTTTTGGAATATGGATAACGGACGTGAGTAATATTGTAATTCCTCTTTAGTAAATTCAACAGAAATAGCAAAATACGATGCGTGGGATGATAAGTATGGAAGGTGTCAAACGTACTGTCAATATTATTAGCGTTACTCATGGATTGATATTTGCATAATATGTTTTTGTTCCTTTCAGGAGTAACACTTGTCTCATCTGTGTTTTCAAGAAGTGTTTTTTTAGACATAACAAATTAAGGCAATGCATTCAATTCAATCACAAGCGAATGCACCTCCCACTGATCCCAGAATCATGGGTAAGGAAGAGTTAGAGGAGAAGATGAAGAATAATAATGACACAGAAGTGAGGCCTAACAACAAGGAAGTTATCATCACTGTCTATGCGGAATCAGATTCCCTCTCCCATCATCCCATTAAGAAGTTTAATCCCAACACAATCTCCAGAAAGCCTCCTCAGACTGCGAATACGTGCATGTATGATCGCCGGGCTCATCTTCTTGCTTATGCTCAAGAGCTAAGAACAACTGCTAATTCCCAACAGGTGCAGTGGCCTAAGACTGGCTCAAACCCAAAGCACAAGGTAAGTTTAATTTCATCCATTACAAGTTATATGACACGTTATGCTATTGTTGATCTAGATATATATATTGCACTTAAAAAACAAGAATTCTGATTCATTAATCGCTCGGATTGACAGTTTAGCAACATAATATTACAAGTTTTTCTGACACAAGAAAAATTTGCAACAAGTTATCGAACTGAAAATGTATGCGTCATTGAGCAGCTAAGTAGAAAAAGATTCACAACTCCAGTGAGAATCCGGAGACCAAAAGGTAGCAGATGGAGGTATCAGCGATTAGTACCAGAAGTCGACATATCTTGCAATTCCAAATGGAACAGTGGCAGCAAGAGAAAGGCCACCGGATCAAAAGCGAACTCGAACATTATGGTAAAAGAATGATTGACACATTGATCGCTGTTTCCAGTTATGCATATGCAAATTAGTTTTTATGTATTTTTGTGCATGCAGAAGAAGTTGAGGTGTATGCTGAGAGGATTATGGCACTGCAACAAAGGGTCCAAAGTTGATGCTTGATCATCCGGGTTGTTCAATTTAGTTTGTGATTGTATTAGTCTATCAGATATGGATATTGATTATCAAGTTGATTTACATGAAAGTGAATATTTGGTTGAAAGGGTCTTGTTCCTTTCACCCACTTATCCAGTTCTGTCTGTTACAGAAGTAATATCAGATCCTCCATGAGTGGAACTATTGTCACGTCAAATAGGTGCACGTGTAGAAGCATTGAACATATTACCAAGTCAAATCTCAAAATAAAGGAAAACAATTACTGCATTAAACCACACTAACCACCTATTTATTATTTTATTTTGGTTCCAGGATTAAAAGTTGGACCATACCTGTATTTCATGTACCATTACTCAAAAATGTTATGAATTGGATTCATTGTAGCTGAATGCTGAAGAATGATGAAATTAACAATACCCTATCAAAGCCTATTTGTCTATTTCCACTAATAGAAGTGGCTTGATATAGCTTCCTATCCCTCTTAACTCATTATCAGCAACAGCCCAAAGGCCCCAAACCAACATACCCCATCTTAAGAACAAGAAGCATCTGGAGTTGCAGGCAAAACCACCTTAACTTCGAAAAACAACTCCCAAACTCAATAAAGGGTAAAAACATATCCCATGCGTAGCCCAAAGCTTAAAGCACAGGCCATAGAAAATGAAAATAAAGAGTAAAAGACATGAAAGAGAATAATGAAGCTTCAAAAGCTGTACCACTGCTTAAAATTCTTTTAGGATTAATAAAAGAATAATGACGACCAAGAACAAATCATAATCAATCCATGCTACCTACGAGGGAAATTGAGCGTGGCAACGCCCAGGAGCAATGCTCTGGCATTTGATTTCTCTACAATCTGTTAACCAGTAACCCTATCATTAATCACAGTGTGGGACATCAGGCCACAGAAGCAATGCTAATGATAAACGGAAAGGTCGGAGTCAACTGCCTCAGTTGACAATAAATAATCAAAGTGCTACGGAATACCATTACAATAATGTGCAGCAATGAGATGAATACAGAAAAGACGCGAAACGTAAAAGCAGAACACAAACTTCCCCACCTTTTATCACACAAATCGTCCAGCTGCACGTTCTTCTCTATTTCTCCTTCGCCTCCTCGGCCTACCAAATAATATTCTGTTTCTTCTGAAACTGCGTCTAGGTGCATCAGAAGAATTAGCAGCTGCAGCACGTGAAAAATCATCATCATCCAATGAGTCATAGTCCCTTTGATACCTCCGCTGTGAGAAAAGACCACCATTTATACCAACAAATGGCCCGAATCCCAAATCATCAATGTAATCATCTAGTTCAGAATCAGAATCACTGTAAATGCCGTTAGGCTCCAGCACATAATCCCCAAGGACCACTGCCCCTGGTGTAGATGACATTATGGTGCTGATAACATCATTCCTCTCTCTCTCACGCTCAAGCTTCTTCCATTTTTCTTCAAGTACAGGATCCACTGCTCGGGGTCGCGCCAATGGATGCTTCGACTTAACATGTTTCTTGAGCTCTTTATAAGTTCCAGAAAATGAGCACTTATCCTGCAGGCAAGTTCTCTTTTTGGCATTAAGATGTTTCCGTGCCCGTTCCACCACTGTGCAACCCTTAACCTGCCCCCGACAAAGTGGGCATAGAAGCTCCGGTTTCTCCCCCTTCTCAATGGGCTCCCCTTCACTCGAATTGAAACCTAAGTTTTCAATTGATCTGTCCCATCCTTGCGAATTTTGGATGGAAGATACTTTTGTGTATGCTTTTTGATATTGTTCAAGACAATTGGAATAGCGATGGCCAGTAGCACACATATAAGGGCGGCAACCCTTATCATAAGAGGAACAGAGGAGGAGAACTGCATTGTGAGGGGACTCCATGCACACCGAACAGGTCACATCTTCCCAATCTTTCTTCTTCAATGCTTTGTCAGATTTCTTTTTCGAACGAACATCTTTAAGAGCCTTTAGCGCATATGAGGCCGTCCTCAGAGACCGGGATTCAGGTTTCCGCCGTAACTTGTTAACTTTCGCCATGTACGAACAGAACCTGAAACCTGAAACTCGACAAATGAGAGTGAAGATTATTCTTACAAATGTTTCGGCATACATAAATGACTGTGACAAGAACTAAATTTGCAGCATTGACTAAGGTTGCTTATTGTATATTTCATCTCAAGAAAAACAGGTGGAAGTTTACGCTTAGATCTGTCTATTGACTTAACTATCAAACCACAAAACCAACAGTTCTGTCCAACCATAGGACAAAAGAAAAAGAGAAAACTTTGCACTGCCAATTCTCCGAATATTCCATACAGTTGTATGTCTAAGGCAAACATGCTCAGTGGTGTCTTTTCTGCTACCGCTTAGTTCATAGGAGTTTAGAACATGGCTAATCAAACAATCATAATTTTAAAAGTGAATGGAATGTACTGAAAAGTCATTAGAAAGAACAAATATTATACTGTTAAATTGCTAAATCTGAACACTAACAATTTGCAATTTGATAACAAAGTTTATTAGTTACCATTTTCAAGAAAAAATAGTTCATTTTATTTCAGCAATTAAAAACAAAAGATAAAAAAATACTGGAATAACAAATCCCAATCAATTAAGGCCCATGATAAAGAACCAGTGAAAGCAAAATGGAGAATATTATTGGGATTGTGAGATCAAATAAGCACAATTTTCTCTAGTTAAACTATCACACAAACAGAAGATATATGCCTGAGATAAATATGAAACAGCAAATCCCAGTCGGCAGACTATATCAACTAATGAAATTTTGTAAGAATCTAATAGAAATTCTAAAATGTGTTGCAAGGCCTGACCCGCAAAAATAAAATATCCAATTCCAGCTAACATCTCTATGGCCATACATGGAACACATACAGCTCATGACAAATTACGGTCAATGTACAAAGGGTTTTCTGTTGTAAGCATTTGCACAGATGGATGCATACCAGGTTTCTTAAAATCTAGGATTAGCTTTTAAAAACAAATGATACACAACCTATAATGACCCGAGTTTGGGAGAAAAGAGAAAGCAAATGAAGTCTGGCAAGATTTTGTATGCTGGAGTTTTTGAAGATCTTTTATATTAGGAAAAATTTGAAATAGTTTCTGTGCTTCTCTTCAACGAATTTGTTGTCGCCACAAGCAAACCGGTCTTAGTACTACTGTTACGAAATAATCCCCTACCTCCAATACTTCAAATCAACTTAAGAAGTTTCACAACAAAAGGGAAAAACAAGGGGAAAGAAAAAGAAAGGAAAAGAAAGAGAGAGACCCACAATCCCTAGGCCATAATCTGGAGTACACAGTCAGAGAAAGTTAATTCCAAGGCTCAGATGTAGTCTGTATATCAGGAAATTATTCTACAGGTACAAGCTTTAATGGAAGAAATTGCAGGAAAAAAAAAATTCTAGTTGGCTAGTTGCAAAATCTGCAAACTCGAACGGTGCTCTTCATAATTTGAGACCCTGTGTCGGGCACAGCCAAAACCTGGCGCCTTTGTGTAAATCGATCCTTCTAAAGGCCAAGCTGGGCTAACTGCATAACTTAAGAAAACAGAATAACATATACAACTTCCTAGATATCCTACAAAAAATTACCTGAGCCTCCAATAGGGAACTCAAAGGGACAAAAAATTCCACAGTATTTACTTCTAAGATTCTGTGGGCTAATTCCATCTTCACTTCATCTATAATCTAGTCTGTATAGTGGATTATACTTTTAGGGGAACTCTCTTTGCCACTCAATTACACAGCTAATGTCAAAATACACCCCTATTTTAATATAGATTTAAAGGCCAAGAACCGCATGATTATCACACACAAGAATGTTTTCTAATGGGTTCCTCTGTTTTAACTCTCATTCTCCTTCCAACCAATTCACCCTCATCCCTACCCCCAGCTTCTCTTCTCCTATTCTAACTTCATCACATTGCACCCACCGGAATGTAAGTACCTTCTCGTAAATATATCAGAACAATGTAACAGGTAGGGAATTGTGAAAAAGGTCAGATTAATTTCTTTTATTTGGTACAAGTGAGGAACATCCTTTAAAGCAATATGAACATAATTAGAGATATTATAGGGGTGGGGTTTATAGTGCTATCTCATAATTATTTAACCAGGAAAACAAATAAAAATAAAAAGATCCACTCCAGACAGTAGTCACTACTTAAATCACAAACATTTATTATTTTTTCACGTATTGTCTATGTCAAAGGTGATTCCGTGCCAGCACTCAAAAGTTATATGAAGTTTTCATAAGATTCATAATAAATAATCCAGATATATAGTAGCGTTTATGTCCTTAAAAAAAACAAAGTAGTTTGAAATATATGAGTCAATACATAAACAAGTGTAACTAAATACTTGGCAGGGACTAAGAGCCCAATGCAGCCTTACAATACTGAACTTGACAGTTTATGGGATCTGAGATCGATTCTGCGGAATTGATCCTTGCGAAGACAATTGTAAGGATGGTAATTCGATCAAGCAGTGAAAGTTGAAAACTTTATAATAAAAAGTAAACGCAAATCTACGTTATCGGGGTATTTTGCAATCAATCATAAATCCCTGGAAGCAACGGAAAACCCTAGAAAAGTAGTAGGCGAAAATTGAAAATGGAAGGCGCGAAAATTGAGATCGCTGGGGAAGGAAGGAGGGTTTCGTACCTGGAAGCGTCGGAGAGAAATTTAATTATCCAGCGGAGCGGAGCGGAGCGGAGGTTGCAGAGAGAGAGAGAGTGAATGTTTGATGGGATTCGGAGAGACGGAGAGGTTAAGATGTTGGCGCTCACGGTCGGTCACGTGCGCAACTCAAGTCATATTCGGTTTATTCTCTTTTATCCGATCCGGATCCGGTCCGGGCCGGTCCACTGTAATATTATGATCATGGACTGTGGGGTATGTATGGATTGGGTTCGAATAATATTTGGGCAATTTATCAAAGACTACAGCAGCCCAAGCTGATGCTCAATGGCACCAACCATTCTTCGATAAATTATAACCTAGTTAGATGTTATTCTAATGAATTACTAGAAACATTTACACCCGATAGGTGTGAGAGTCATCATAGTTATCTAAGGTAGGAATTATGCAAGTCTATTTTTCTGTTGGTGTGACTTTTTTTTTAGCATTTCTAATTAATTTGGTTTTCAAAATATTTTAATATATTAGGAGTATTTCTCTTAAATAATTGTATAGATAAAATGTATTTAACCGAGACCGGCCTTTCTTCAAGTTCGTAGACCTAGAGAAAAAAAAAAGTTCAAAGACGTTGACCTTTCGATATCATTGGCCTGGCTTAATAAAAAAAAGGCCTTTCAATACCAAAATGAGTAAAGCAAAGTAAAACGTTCAACCTTTTTCGAACCTCGGTGGCTCGCTCGCTCGACCTTGCAAAGCAAGCAAGTAATCTACTTAGACTATCCCCATTCTCCAAAAGACGACGTATTACAAAGTACGTTGCTTAATATCTCTCTGCTTTTGCTTAGCAGCTAGCTAGTTGGTTACTGTAGATGATCATTTTGGAACTGGTGTGCTTTTATTTTTAAATTTGAAATTTGAAGAGGTTTCGTAAGTCTTTGAAATCTCCATATATTAGTATGTGATATTTAGATCTCAAGTGCACATGTGTTTCAAGTGTTTGTGTCCATGCTTTTCCTTAATTGTTCAAGGTCCCAACGCTTCCTACAAATTTAACAAAACCATTGACGTTTTTTGGAAGAATCTTAGTCGGACTTTAGCATGAAAATTGCAACAGTGCCCAATTGTTCTTCTTACAGCTTTGGATTTGGATTTGGCTTTGGTACAGCTACAGCTTACAATTCTTGAATTGCTTGGACTCAAGTAAACCTAGCTACTACAGGGCAACGAGAAGAGTAGCAAGGCTTTTGTTCAATTGCTCCTTTTTCTGGAGCTTTTGAATTGATGGTAAGAAATTATCGAATGAGATAAATTCTACAACTTCGAAATTACAAGGAAAGAAAAAAAGAGTTTGTGAATTGGTGAAAAAAGCAGTCACATCTTCAAAGGAACGATCCACTTTCAACAAGTTAATATATATTAAATCAAAAGAAAACCCAAATTAATGAAAGGAACAATAGATTTTTCTTTTTCTTTTTTGATTAAAATTAAAACAGAATGCAAAAGAGCAATCTATCAGTACTACTTTACAAATGGAATGCAAAGGAACAATAATGAATGTATTATATATAGAATGGAAAACATATAGCAATCCTTTGCTTTTGAGTCCTCATCTTCATCAAACATTCGCTTTCTGATGTTCATGCACTTTCTCTCTACAAATGACCAATGTTAGATGGAAATACCAAGTGAAGTGTCTGTGCTTCAGAGAAGAGATCATGTTTTCCTGCTGGTTTATGATATTCCTATTTGGTTGGTAAACAGGCTAAATCTTTTTATACCACCAAACCAATTAAAGAAAGCTCATAATTAATTTATGATATAAGAACACAATTGGGAAAGTAAGGAACGACCATTACCCAACATTAATTTCATTCAGTATATCAGCATCTACCTGCTCCCTTCCTAATTCTCCGCATCTTTTCATAAAACGAGCCTTCACCTTTTCAGGGCTTGGAAACACCACAACAGCAATCTGAAAACAGAAAATAACAAAAATATAACCATAGAGATTAGAATCTGATTCTTAATACACACACTTATCATGAATGTGTAGCTACCTCCTTCGTAATAATGGAAGGTGTACATTTTGAGGTTGGACTTCGAATTTAGTTGGGATGGAAGGGCAGCCCCTTTTTTGGGTGAGTAGATGAGAAATATTTTAGGCCAATCTGACTCCAAGTTGGATTGAAAGAGTTGGTGATTTGCTGGAAAGTAGTTCATATATTCTCCTGCCCAAAAACGAGTCGGTAATATTGGACGCCACTTGTTAAGGAAGAACAGGGCCATGAGTCCTATAGGCGTCCTTGAATTGATTGTGTTGTGTTAATTTCAGTACCAATATGGTTGAAATTTGGCATGGAGTTATCAATTGAAAGACCGGTTGGTTATTATTTAAGCTTTTATTCGATTGGTCTTAAATAAAGGGTAAAATTGATACTTGCTGCGAACCCAATTGAGATGGGAATAGGGTTTTTGAGTTCAATGTTGGTTGATGAGGGTTCAGCAACAAACTATTCAGGAGGTTTGAGATGGGACTATTATCTAGCTACATAATCTTTATCATTATACAGAATAACAGTAAACCAGCAAAAATAATCAAGTGTTAAATAACCACATAACTGTAAACAACGTCAAGCAACACCTTATGTGGCTGAGGACATGATATTATGCAAGTCTAAATCACATAACCATAACAAAAGCATGTTATCCATAACATCCAGGGGAATTGCATGTGAATGAAGCAACAGGGTTGAACCAGGGGGCTAGGATAGGGGTTAGTGGCAGCACCATAACCTGCTCCATAACTACTGTAAGGGGCAGTAGGAGTGCCTGGAGAAGCCAGAACAAGTTCCTTAAGGGGTAACTACCATAGGTACAGGTGGACGTGGATTGCCTTCATATGGTTCTGAAAATGATCTCGCAGTCCCAACTAGCACAGCTCCTTGATGGGCCTGATATGTATTCACCTAATAGTTAAAATACACACCCCTAATTAATCCGGTACCATTTTTTGTTACCCTGCTTCAGCAAATAATATATGCTTGAAATCTGCAACTTACTTGGTTGAGCATATGATCCTGATAGTTAGGAGGAATGGATAAGCGCGGGCAGCTCCCACTTCCAGTGTTGACTGCATAAAAATTAACAACATGAGGACCATATCCACATAAAAATTTTGAACAAAAGAATTCAGCCCTAGTTCTTATATCAACGAAAGGATAGATTTTAACCTGCTGAAGCTCCTATGTATTGTGGCAAAGGAATAGGATATGGCCACACAGGACTCTCCCCATAATTTGGTGAAAAAGGATAAGACTGAACTGAGTTTCCACAGGAATATGGCAAAGAGTTATTCGAGTTCCAATTGGATACTTCCTGCTTCATCTCATCCAAATGTCTCTGTGATTCTTCTCTGTTGAGTTCTACAAACATAACCTTATGGAAGAAGACGAGACTTAGAATAAGCAATAAAATGAAAACAGCAACAATAGTGTCAAGTATGTGAGTAACTTACCTCATCAAAAAGCTCATCTGAACCAGGCATATCCTTGCTGACAGGTAAAACATACTCGGCTGCCAGAAAGATAATCCAGGATTAAATAAAACATATAGATAGAAAGATCATAAGAACACAATTGGGAAAGGAACATCCATTACCCAACATGGCATCCGGTACAGCAGCAGATATATCCTCCACTCCTAATTCCCCACTTCTTTTCATAAAACGAGCCTTCACCTTTTCAGGGCTTGGAAACACCACAACAGCAATCTGAAAACAGAAAATAACAAAAATATAACCATAGAGATTAGATAAGCTGAATCTGATTCTTAATGCACACACTTATCATGAATGTGTAGCTACCTTCTTGAATAGATTGAATCGCCCAAGGTACAGTTTACGGAAGTGCTTTCCTACATTTGCCTCATCAATAATGTAATTGCGAGGAGTGGTGACTGCTCTAGACAAAAGAGTCTCTGCAACTTCAGATGCTCTATTTAGAAAACGTTCCAATCGTTGTGGTTCACCACAATTCCACTTAAGCCAGTGTCGTGGCACCTGCACATAGTTTCACTATCCGTCACGCTTTCTGTCAAGCAACAAGAATGAAATTAACAAAAGAACATCAAACAATCGCACACCTTCATACGGTCTATCACCATCTCTGTCCCAAGCAAAACATAACGCTTCTCAGGATGCTCTTTCACCCATTTCTCTGCCCAAGTTGTTTTGCCTGTGGAAGGCATACCCACCATCATCATCACTTCACAATCTGTCGGTTCATCAAAAACCGGTCCCGCAATTGCATTTCCATCCTCAAGAGCAGACGCCCAAGGCTTAAAACCCTCTTCAGGAACAAGTCCATCTTCAACACTGAACTGCAGCTCCACCCCCACATTTTTCAACAGAACATGAGGGAAAACAGCAGATTCCCATTGCAAATTCTTCACTTCGGAATCTACCACTGCAAGACCCAAAGGGCCAGCATTGAATTTCATCGCCGTACCCAAACACTTTCCATTTTTGGAAAAAGAAATTGAAGCCAAGGGCTTTTCTTCTAGATTGACAGCACAAATAATGATATCTCCAAGCCCAAACTTCTCACCATAGTCCGAAAGCTTGCTAGCATTCAAGAATTTTCCAGAGCCCTCATACCCAAAGCTGCGACTTGTTTCCCCTAGGCTTCCCACCACATCATCCCCTCTAGAAATCCCAACCCGGCAAAGATTCTGCTCGTTAGGGCCAGTGTCCTCCATTTCAACAGCTTGAAACGATACCACTTTGCAACCGAAACAGTACTTCCCACCGGTAATACCCACATTGGCTCGAGCACCGGACCAGCAATAAGCAAATCCCTGCTCGTACAGCGAAGAGCCCTGAAGCCCATCGCCTTCAATGATGAAATCTTAACAAAAAAGGAACAATTCAAATCAGAATTCACCAAATTCAAGCATCATTAGGATTACGGAACAGCCACGAAATTGAAATACCTGGGTCGCAATCGGCGGGATTGAGAACGACCGAGGACGGCGGCACCTCGTCGTCGGTGAGCTTGGCCTTCTTCCAGGGCTCTGGTTCATCTTCATTGCGTTTTCTTGATTCCATTGAAACGAGAAACTCTAAGGGGAAGCAGAGAGAGAAAAACTGTAGCCACCCACACTTGTAGTCTCCACAGTCTATAACCATTAACCAGTCTTTTTGTATTAGTATATAAAATGGTATGGATCGATAAACAACATTTAACAAGTACTAGACATACCTTTTCCACGTTCAGAATCTGCCATTTAGACCCAAGAAAAGACGACAACCAAACTAGGGTTTCCAACTGTACGTGTGCTCCAATTGCCGCTATATTATGGCTGCCTTGACAAACAAGATCTAGTTAAGAATATAACCAAACAACTCGATCAAAC
The DNA here is from genome assembly GCA_029955375.1 of Rubus parviflorus. Taxonomy (NCBI): domain Eukaryota; kingdom Viridiplantae; phylum Streptophyta; class Magnoliopsida; order Rosales; family Rosaceae; genus Rubus; species Rubus parviflorus. The sequence goes on along the minus strand of JARGGL010000008.1, from coordinate 12,806,381 downwards.
AAATGAAGATACCATCACAGATGCATGCATGGAGTTATACCCGAATTTCAGAAAACAAAGAGCAACTCTATTGCAATTCCGAGTCAATTAACACTAGGATCAAAGGAGAAAAAGAAGAAAACTGATAAGCAAACTTGTAATCTGAAGAAACACAACACAACCCTATATAATAGGCAAACCCTAAACCGACTTAGAAATCCTACTCGATCAAAACATATTATTAAAAAAGAAAAGTGCATTAAGCTAAACAAACATATCAAAACCCTAAAATACTTACGTTGTGCGGGCAGGTTGACGGTCAACCCGCACGAGACCACGCTACTCTAACCCGCCCGATAAGCTTTCGGGTTGAAAAAATGTCAACCCGCTAAGAACCCGCCAAATAACGGGTCGTGGTGTGTTAATCCACAGAACCCGCTAAGAAAGGGTATTTTGAGAAATTCATTATATATTTTTATTAAAATATGAATCTTTATTTCATTATATATTCTTATCATATGAATCTTTATTTCATTATAATTTTTTCCTCTTTATTTCTTTTTATATATTTTAGAAAAAGAGCGTGCTGACTTGGAGGATCTTATTAAAGACATCTTTGCTTTGACATTGATGGATCAGTTGGGAGAAAGCTGCAATTGAGATGACTTAGAGCAATTTAATGGATTCTACTAGATCATTTTTATTTTGTATTTTGTATGAACCATTTTAATTTGTACAATTGTACTCATTTGTGTAGGTGTGTGTTTGGTATATGCCCTGTATTTATCGATCACAATTAAGCAAGTTTATTGCGATTATCGGATTACTCAAGGAGAAAAACAACAACTTTTTCTTGGGGTTACTTGTCCATCATTTGAGAAAATTTTGTTGCTTGAAGAGGAAGAAATTAAAGCATATATATGCACGTACATTTGCGTTAGCAGGTAAAGATGGATCTAGAAAATTTTCTCTTTGCAAAGAGAGTGATCATAAGTTTGTTTTGTTAGTTCAATTGTTATTGTCTTAACCTAGCTAATTTTTTTAGGCAATTCGTTAAACACATTATTTGAGTCTTTTTGCTTGCCATTTTATTGTCTCATCATTTATTTTTTTTAACATGATCGAACTTCTTTCAAGTATTTTAACAAACATTTTATCGATTTGCATACCGATATGACTATATGTATGATCACCGGCCTTAACATAAAAGAGGAACTTTCCAATAAGCATTTTTTTTGCTCGATTTGAAGATGGATGATTCCCTTGGGTTGTTCCTTGAATGAGGTACAATGGAAAGATTGTTTACCTAAAAAATGGATGATGGCTTGTAGAAAAAGAAAGCACATGCATTTTGGTGCCTTGTAGATCGATTGATTCTACAACACCTACTAGATCATTTTTATTTTGTATTTTGTATGAACCATTTTAATTTGTACAATTGTACTCATTTGTGTAGGTGTGTGTTTGGTATATGCCCTGTATTTATCGATCACAATTAAGCAAGTTTATTGCGATTATCGGATTACTCAAGGAGAAAAACAACAACTTTTTCTTGGGGTTACTTGTCCATCATTTGAGAAAATTTTGTTGCTTGAAGAGGAAGAAATTAAAGCATATATATGCACGTACATTTGCGTTAGCAGGTAAAGATGGATCTAGAAAATTTTCTCTTTGCAAAGAGAGTGATCATAAGTTTGTTTTGTTAGTTCAATTGTTATTGTCTTAACCTAGCTAATTTTTTTAGGCAATTCGTTAAACACATTATTTGAGTCTTTTTGCTTGCCATTTTATTGTCTCATCATTTATTTTTTTTAACATGATCGAACTTCTTTCAAGTATTTTAACAAACATTTTATCGATTTGCATACCGATATGACTATATGTATGATCACCGGCCTTAACATAAAAGAGGAACTTTCCAATAAGCATTTTTTTTGCTCGATTTGAAGATGGATGATTCCCTTGGGTTGTTCCTTGAATGAGGTACAATGGAAAGATTGTTTACCTAAAAAATGGATGATGGCTTGTAGAAAAAGAAAGCACATGCATTTTGGTGCCTTGTAGATCGATTGATTCTACAACACCTGCGGAGTATAAGGAAATTCATGGGGGTTGCTTGTGCTAGCTCGTGCGTGCTTGGGATTAAGAGCAAACTAACCTCCATTACTAAAATTTTGTTTACTCAAAGTAGCAATTCATGAATATTAATTTCAGGAATTTGGTTAACTTGGTTTAGTGAGCTTCTTGTCAGGTCATCATGAACTTGGAAATTAAACTAGTAGAGATTCGATTCAATTCAATTAATTTACTGCATGTAATTAACCACACGTAAAAAACAAAGGGCTAGCTAGCTATATATGTGTCATAAGGATGAATGCTCCAGCTAGTAGTCAACAATGCAGATTCATGTTGCCACCAGTCACGCGTTAAACTTTCCAGTTGATAAAGGGTCCAGTTCGATCTGGTCTTTTTCTTCTTCCAACTTGCTCTACTCGTTAATCTAGCTTTACACCTTTTAACTTGAATTTAGTTATTAATTAACAGAGAGTGCTTGAAGGTTAATTTATTTTTGCCTATCACGTTTCTTGAGCTTTTGAAAGTGCTTTGTGTTGTTGGCAGGATCCAGTTTCCTAGTACCTGTTGATAGTTATTAGTCCTTGATGAATGTGCAAGTGTTATCCGGTGCATATATGGGACTGCTTGAAAATAACATGGCAACTTTTAATGGGACTCTGGCATTCTTCAACAATTGGCTCTCCTTGGAACAAAACATATATTTCTCGGCCTCTCAACAACTTTTTGGAATTAGTTTTACGAGGTTTATGTTTTGAACCATTGAAAACTCTTCATAGAAAAATTCTTCAAAAATGAATATACGGAATACCGAGTACCGACTGAGCTTGACTTGAGCAAAAACCAACATTAAAGAACAACTTTCTCCTTTCAAGGTATAAAGCTTATCATGCTTTCCCTAATTACATGTTTAAAATTAAGTACAGTGTCTGTAGAGAGATGTTGAGTTTCTTATCCTAATGTCCATACATAAACTTGGCCTCCACCTGTAGCTCCTGCTAGAATCCCAACATTAAAAGGGTGAGCAGCCAATCTACACGGAACTGCCGACAAATATGGGCTCTGTAAAGTGAAAATTGTTCTTCTTTGAAGGGGGGAGATAACATCGATTCCTCTGTTCTTATTTCCAATGAAGACGTATGCATCATCCCAGCCCCATATTGCCCTGTTTCACAGTGTTAATAGCAGGCAGAAAGCAATCCCTTTTTCATGTTAGCAACATTTAATACCGTATATTCAAAACCACATATGCAAAGTGTTAATTGCTATCAGAAAGAGTCCGTTTCATGCTCAGAATACTTTCAAAAATGTAATAAATGAAAAACTTCTCAGAGTATTTCATAAAACTCACAAAATGTAATAAATGAAGACAGACTATATAGAACATCAAGCAGAAAAGTTAAGCGAAGGAAAATTGCATCAGCATATGAAAATCTAGTAGAAATCTTACTTGAACGGTTTGCCTGCCGCATTTTCATGGTATATCATTGATATGTCCTCAAAATTAACTCCATCTGCTATACCAACTGTGTTGTCAGCGCTGCATGAAGAGGCCAGAAAATCAGTGAGATCCATTTAAGTTCTTGTCATTAATCAGTAATCACCATTTACGCATTATGTGAGTTACATAAGACCCAAAATAACAATACAAGGAAGTTGATAGGACCAACTCCATACATAGAAGCATCTATTGATAGGACCAAGCTACTCAGCCAGAAAAGTAGGATGATATGCAGAACACAGAAAGGGATGTGCGAAACAAGGAAGTTGTTAGGAACCACATATCCCTAACATTTCATAACGGCATTTATAGGATAAGAGTATTGTAAAATAGAAATTCCATGCTACGAAACATATTCAGCAAGAAAATCAAAATTTCACACTTAAAAATTGAAAATGCATGTTGATCAACATTGATTCTCAAATATATAGCAAACGGTATTTGTTAAGCACATGAATTCAATCTAGCATACATGTAACAGGTAGGGACATAAGATATTCCTCTAAGTTAATAACAACAGAATATAGTCACCTTGTCGTCACTAGCGACCTTCCAGAAGGCGAGAAGTAAGCAGAATGCACAGCCCTTTTATGGCCAACTGTCTTTAAACTTTTGAATTTATCTGCATCAATACTTCTCAAATCCCAAATGCAGGCAGTTCCATCCGTTGAACTAGTGGTAATGATGTTTGAGTTTTCCGAGTTAAAGTCTATGGAATTGATTCTATCATCATGCGGAGTCCATTGGGCCGAGATGTTTCCTGTTCTCTCATCCCATATATTTATACCTCCGCAATCCTCAGCAAAATATAAGCACTTTGGGTCGTTTGATTGCTGGGAGAGAGAACATATAGTCTCATCACTGGAATAAACCAGATCAAACATCTCTTTCTCAACATCCATCAATCGGATAAATCCATCATAGCAACTAGTAAAGATCTGCACTTTTATTCCACAACCATATGTTAGCTAAAACATCAAAGCTTGAGAATGCTTGAAAATAGAGTCTGGAAAAGTAGTTGCCACCTATCAAACTCATTTTGCACAAGTTCTTATGTCACTAACTGAGGTAATAGCAAAACTTGAACCCACATATTGGATGCATAGGGGTCACTTTATAAGAATAACAATTGGAATGGAGAATATAAAGACTCATCTCACTTAAGTGCCTTAACATTCAAACCAAGTTATCATAATAATAATAGTTAATCTACTATAAACCAAGAGATTGCTAATGAAGTTAAAACTATTTAAATGACATATAATTTGAAAACCATACCCGAAACATTCAGATAAAAATTACCTTTGACATGCAATGTTGTTGAATGGAAATCCCCGAAATGGAACCAGAATGCTGGTGATACAAATAGATCCCACTTTCTTCTCCTTCCTTAGAATCAATATTCCAAAATCCAACATTCCCAGCGTTATTCCCAACCACAACTATTCTTAAATTAGTGGTAGGAAAAAACCTCATATTCACAACATTTCCGGGCACAACCCGGGCTATATTCTCCTGATTCAGAGTCAAAGATTCCAACTTCAAATCACTCTCAACTTCATTCTCTTCCTTATTAATTACACCACAACCAACACCATCAATTCCCTTTACAGCACCGCTTGAATTCTCGTCTTTGCAACACTCAAATCTGCCAAATTCACCTTTAACTGAAGCACCCAATTGGGGCTTCTTCTCAATACCCAAAATGGTTTCAATCAGAGCTCGATCCGACACTCCGTTATACACATCTCTCATATTAAGAGGACCCAAATTGCAAGGCGATGCCTCCGGTGGGGTTGGGGATTCTGGGGAATCATCATCGCCTAGGCCTTTCGCATCTGGCGGTAATCCTCTGGTACGTAAGGAACGCCTCATAACAGTTGGGTCCTGGGTTCTGGGTTGCTTCTCCAGATCGACTTTGTACGATTTGGTCTCAGCCCTAGAAAGTAGAAATGGGTTTTTTTTTTTTTTTTTTTCAAATTACCGAAGAAACAAGAATCGGTTTTTTGAGAAAATAGTGAATTCTATAGAGAGAGGCTGAGATGATTACCTTGGGCGTTTGGTTGAGGCAGAGAGTTGGGTGGCCATGGAATGGAGCTTGAGGGAAGCCATCAATTGTTCGTTTCGGCGAATGTTCTCCAGCCTCTTGCGCTCATAGTCTGTCAGTTTCTGCGGCGCCATGAGAAAAGATTCGGAGCAGAGAGACAGTGGTCAGAGAGAGAGAGAGAGATTGGAGATGTATATTTTGAACAATTAGGGCAGTTATGTCTATCTCTATCTGGTGGCTGTTGGCGGGAAATAAACTGGCGGGAACGAGACAAAATAAAAGTTTTAATTTAATTTAAATTAATATATATATATATATATATATTTTTTTTTTACTTTTTTCTTTTTTTGTTTGTTCCTGACTTCCTGTGTTTGTTTACTGTATGTATTGACGAAGAAAAAATCTTAAGTGTATTGCAATTATTTTTCTTATAAAAAAATTAAAAAAATTTTAGTTGAATTTTTTGTGTTTTGTTAATTCAAGAAGTGTTTAAAAATAATGATTTGAGAGTGAGAAATTTTTGGTGAAAAAATCTGTGTGCTATACCATTTTAGGTAAGAAATCAAGATTTAGAATTTTTTTTTTGGGAGAAAATTTAGGAGAGAGAGAGTGAGAGGCACGGCCGAGATAGGCGAACTCCTTGCGAGCCTCCTCGGAGCCCTCTCTCAAATGCTAGATGCTGTGTTTGAAGCATAGACACAAGTAAAGTTATGAAGGGCAAAAGGGTCACAAAAAAATCAAAACAGATAAGGGTCCAAACATTTTGTCCATGTTAAGAGTGAAATAGACCCAATTCAAAACTGTTGGAAAAAATTAAATCACCTATCTTGATGGAAAATGTAGAGTGCAATTGTGTACCTATTGAATATTTCCCTTTAAATGTCATGAGATTTTTATTCCACTAGAATCAAGCAAAAGACTACATCCAAGTTAAATCAAAAGAGAAACAAAAATTAAATTCCTTCTCGTCTAAGGTACATAAAAAACATTGTCTAATTCCAAAAAATTTCCTAGACCTAGCTAAGTCTAGTCTGAGAGTCCCTACAACCTTGACGGCAACTCTCATCCCGTGCCCTACACAAATATGTACTTCATCACTTCTTGGCGCCCTTTTCCTTATGTAACCCTCCAAGAAATTGGTAATATGTATGGGTGAGCCAGAGTCTATCCACCAAGAATGGCATGTTAAGGTCCTTCAGCCTAGCAGCTATCTCTATCATCTTCATGATGTACTCTCTAATCCTGTGAGCCATCATACTTCATGTTTCTCAGAGAATCAAGCAAGTATCCTGTCTCAGCCTTCTCACTTTCTTTGAATTTCTCTGCGATGGAGTCTAGATACTCCCTCGCAGTGTCCTTGTCAGGGATGCTTACCCTGACAGTGTCAGACAAGCTACTTTTGAGGATGAACTTTGCCAAACTATTTTCCATAGTCCACTCCCAGTGATAGACCTTCTCTGCATCTGTACTAGCATCAGTCAGAGGTGCAGGTGCATCTTCAATTAGACACATGTCAATATTGACAAGGCGCAGGTAAATCTCTGTGTCAGATATCCATTTCCTGTAGTTGGAACCATTTAGGGGCTCTATGGTAGCCATGCTAGTGATAGAGGTACCTACTGGAAGCATAAAAATTAACAACATGAGGACCATATCCACATAAAAATTTTGAACAAAAGAATTCAGCCCTAGTTCTTATATCAACGAATGGATAGATTTTAACCTGCTGAAGCTCCTATGCATTGTGGTGAAGGAATAGGATATGGCCACACAGGACTCTCCCCACAATTTGGTGCAAAAGGACAAGACGGAACAGAGTTTCTGCCGGAATATGGCGAAGAGTCATTCGAGATCAAATTGGATACTTCCTGCTTCATCTCATCCAAACGTCTCTGTGATTCTTCTCTGTTGAGTTCTACGAACATAACCTTATAGAAGAAGACGAGACTTAGAATAAGCAATAAAATGAAAACAGCAACAATAGTGCCAAGTTTGTGAGTAACTTACCACATCAAAAAGCTCATCTGAACCAGGCATATCCTTGCTGACTGGCAAAACATAATTGGCTGCCAGAAAGATAATCCAGGATTAAATAAAACATATAGATAGAAAGATCATAAGAACACAATTGGGAAAGGAACGACCATTACCCAACATTTCATACATTGCATCAGCAAATACCACCCGCACTCCTAGTTCTTCACATCTTTTCATAAAACGAGCATTCTCCTTTTCAGGGCTTGGAAACACCACAACAGCAATCTGAAAACAGAAAATAACAATCAAATAATGAAATATAACCATAGAGATTAGATCAGCTGAATCCGAACCTTAATACATACACTTATCATGAATGTGTAGCTACCTTCTTGAATAGCTTGAATGACTCAACAACACTACGGGCTATCTTGCATACATTTGTCTCATCAAGAATGTAATTGCGAGGAGTGGTGCCTGCTCTGGACAAAAGAGTATGTAAAACATTATATGCTCTACTTATCAGATGGCAGTAAGATAGTGGTTCATCATATTTCCTCTTACGCAAGTGCCCTGGCACCTGCACATAGTTTCACTATCTGTCACGCTTTCTGTCAAGCAACAAGAATGAAATTAACAAAAGAACATCAAACAATCGCACACCTTCATTTGGTCCAGAACCATATCTATCCCAAGCAAAACATAACGCTTCTCAGGATGCTCTTTCACCCATTTCTCTGCCCAAGTTGTTTTGCCTGAGGCAGGCATACCCACCATCATCATCACTTCACAATCTGTCGGTTTGTCAACAACCGGTCCCACAATTGCATTTCCATCCTCAAGAGCAGACGCCCAAGTCCTAAAACCCTCTTCAGGAACAAGTTCATCTTCAACACTGAACTGCAGCTCCACCCCCACATTTTTCAACAGAACATGTGGGAAGACCGCAGATTCCCATTGCAAATTCTTCACTTCAGAATCTACCACTGCAAGACCCAAAGGGCCAGCTTTGAACTTCATCGCCGTACCCAAACACTTACCATTCTTGGAAAAAGAAATTGAAGCCAAGGGCTTTTCTTCTAGATTGACAGCACAAATAATGATATCTCCAAGCCCAAACTTCTCACCATAGTCCGAAAGCTTGCTAGCATTCAAGAATTTTCCAGTGCCCTCATACCCAAAGCTGCAACTTGTTTCCCCTAGGCTTCCCACCACATCATCCCCTCTAGAAATCCCAACCCGGCAAAGATTCTGCTCGTTAGGGCCAGTGTCCTCCATTTCAACAACTTGAAACGATACCACTTTGCAACCGAAACAGTACTTCCCACCGGTAATACCCACATTGGCTCGAGCACCGGACCAGCAATAAGCAAATCCCTGCTCGTAGAGCGAAGAGCCCTGAAGCCCATCGCCTTCGATGATGAAATCTTAACAAAAAAGGAACAATTCAAATCAGAATTCACCAAATTCAAGCATCATTAGGATTACAGAAAGGGTTTGTACTGAATTAGGGTTAGGGTTTCACACTACAATAATCAAAATAAAAAAACAAACAGCCAAGAAATTGAAATACCTGTGTTGCAATCGGCAGGATTGAGAACGACGAGTTTCTTCTGCTCCAGATCCAAGGACAGCGGCACCTTGTCGTCGGTGAGCTTGGCCTTGTTCCATGGCTTTGGTTCGTCTTCACTGCGTTTTCTTGATTCCATTGAAACGAGAAACTGTAAGGGGAAGCAGAGAGAGAGAGAGAAAAAGTGCGACACGGTGCAAGCTGGTGCGAGGTCCAATCGCTGCTGATTTCAGTGCTTTAGGGGTAACTCTTCCTTTGCTATATATATTATGGCTGCCGCTGACAAACAAGATCTAGGTAAGAATATAACCAAACAACTCAAACAAAAGAAGATAACATCACAGATGCATGCATGGATTTATACCCGAATTTCAGAAGACAGAGAGAAACTCTATTGCAATTCCGAGTCAATTAACAGTAAGAACAACTTAAGTCTCAAAGGAGAAAAAGAAGAAAACTGATGAGCAAAGTTGTAATCTAAAGAAACACAACACAACCCTATATATAGGCAAACTAGTAACATTAAAAATTCTAAACCAGCTTCGAAATCCTACTCAAAACATATTATTAAAAAAGAAAAGTGCAATAAGCTAAACGAACACATCAAAACCCTAATACCCTTTTGGGGGGAATCCTACCGAAATAGTGTTTGTTCCCCGTGAAACAGATACAAATTTCGGTAATAGAAAAAAAAATCCTGTAGAATTCAAAATCAAGCCCTAAATAAACCAAAAGCAAATCAAAATATAAACGAACGCTGACAGTCCCAAGCAAATCAAAATATAAACGAACGCTGATAGTCCCAGTTCCAAATATCCATTTACAGACAGTACGTATCAGAGAAGACCAGGCAAAGTGCTGGTGATCAATGGGACCCTCCAAGGCATGACAGTGCTGAGATTATCCGCCGTGATCTTGAGCTTGGTGTCAATGTTAAGATGATCACCGGTGACCAACTTACCATTGGTAAAGAGACTGGTCGAAGGCTTGGAATGGGCACTAACATGTATCCTTCATCTACCCTTCTTGGCCAAAGCATGGACGAGTCCATTGCTTCAATTCCTGTTGATGAGCTCATTGAAAAGGCCGATGGATTTGCTGGACGTCTTCCGGTCTTCCCTGGTAATTAGGTTAAGTTAATTATATGGTTTTTTTATTAAGCATAATGAAAGAAACAAAGAAGAAACTGATTCATTTTGGGAATGCATATATGCAGAGCACAAGTATGAGATTGTTAAGAAGCTGCAGGAGAGGAAGCACATCTGTGGTATGACTGGAGATGGTGTGAATGATGCCCCAGCGCTCAAGAGAGCAGACATTGGCATTGCCGTGGATGATGCATGCAACTGATGCAGCCAGGAGTGCCTCGGACATTGTGCTGACTGAGCCAGGACTTAGTGTGATTGTGAGCGCCGTCTTGACAAGCAGGGCCATCGTCCAGAGGATGAAGATCGAACTACACCATTTATGCTGTTTCCATCACAATCCGTATTGTGGTGCATGGGATTCATGCTCATTGCTCTCATCTGGAAGTTCGACTTTGTTGTGCGGAAAGCGTAACAAACACGATATTAATACGAGCTAAATGGGTAAACGAGAAAAAACAATCACAAACAAATAACACAATATTTATAGTGGTTCACTCAATCGGTGTGATTGAGCTACGTCCACTTTCGGAGCCGGCAAAATATTCCACTATGATCAAATTGGAGAAATACAACTAGAGCTTGAGAACAAACTCTTCTACCAAAATCCCCAATACACCCAATTGAGCAGCTGAACAAATATGTTTTGCTCAGTAGAGAAAACACAAGAAGAACAAAGGTCTAGCAGCTATCTCTCTGACTAAACTAAAACAACTCTTGCATGTGTTTTCTCTCTCACGTCTGCTGCCCCTCTCACTTTGCATGCAACACTAAGCCAATATATATAACAAGTGCATGCAGCAATTATAGATGTGCATGGCCCATTGGCCCTCCTTTTTCTCTAGTATTGCAGCTAGGTTTTCTCCTTGACAAAGTAGCAAGCATTAGTCAAAAAAAAAAAACCCACTTTGGTTTTGGTTTTGGTTTTCTTTGGTTTTGACATCAGCTGCGCAAATGCACAAAAGGAGATTACTGTAGGTGGAGCTTACTTTCCGCAAGTGGAATCAATTATTAATCAAATGGCCTGGAGCCAATTAATCAACAGACTTCTCACCATTCATGGTCTTGGTCATTGCAATCTTGAACGACGGGACCATCATGGCCATCTCTAAGGACAGAGTGAAGCCATCTCCTCTGCCTGACTCATGGAAGCTCAAGGAAATTTTGCCACCGGAGTTGTCCTTGGAACCTACATATATGGCTGTCATGACTGTGGTCTTCTTCTGGCTTGCATACAGCACCAACTGTTTCTCTGTAAGTGAATGGGATTCACACTGAAAAACTAAACAGATGACGTACTTTAATCTAAAATAAATGCTAATGAAAGGTTCAACTATTTACAGAAAGTATTTGGAGTGCGCCATATTGGGGAAGACCCAGCACAGCTTAACTCAGCTCTCTACCTCCAAGTCAGCATTATCAGTCAAGCGCTCATCTTCGTGACCCGATCAAGGAGCTTGTCCTTTCTTGAACGCCCTGGTTGCATGCTTCTTGGTGCCTTTATTGCAGCACTGTTGGTTAGTATCTGAATTTTCTCATTTTCACTTCCATTATGTATTGATCAAACTAGCTTCATAAATCAAGCTTACACCATAACGTATATACCTTGCCTAATGTTGGTACTTTGATATGTTGTTTACGTGGCTACCCTCAATGCTGTGTATTGTAGCTGGGGCTTTGCCAGAATCGAAGGTGTTGGATCTACAGCTACTTAATCTCGTTTGTGCAATTAATGTGCATCGGCTCACGTTCACTCAATGGTCTCCAGCCTCCCCCAGAAGCACTGTTTCACGGCAGCCACCACAGGGATAATGAGCAGGCCAAGAGGAGAGCAGAAGTTGCTAGGTAAATTAATACATAACCAGAACAGTATTAGTACTAGTAATGTATACATACCAATGCTATACATAACTGAAGAGTTTGACCAAAAGGGCATCCATATTTGACATGATGCTTCCCTGTAACCTTAGAAATTCTTCAATTTAAAGGTCTCTATTGACGTTCTGTACAATAAAAAGCCACGTGTATATACGAAAAGAGATACGGGGAATGAGAAATTGTCACAATAGAAAAAAAATGTTTCTTATTTTGAAAAAGTTTTTAAGTAGACACGTACTGCTGCTATACATACATGAAAGTTGCATTCATTGATTAAACATCTGCAGGCTAGGCTGAGGGAGCTCCACACCTTAAAGGGGCACGTCGAATCAGTGGTCAAGATGAAGGGGCTTGACATCGACACCAACCAACAGCACTACACTGTTTAGATCGATGGAACACGAAAACTCGGATGAAGCAGTATGTATAGGGATGGTATGAAAGGATCGAATGAAGAACTTAACTGGAGGGAGACGTATGGAGGTGCTAATTAAGGAGAAGCTTAATTAGCTTGTACAAGTTCTATAAACTCTTTTCTGCTTTTTCTTCTTTTGCACTTTCTTTGTAATATGAAAGTAAACAAGGTGCTGTGATATATGGATATAACCAGACGATGAGATTTGTGTTAGTAGATTTAGGGAATGGAAACCAGACCTCTTTGAGATACTCTAGTATGAAGATTAGTAACTAGTTAATTATACCGTCATTAATTGTGCGCGCATATTTGCATACTAATATACGTGTCCGTACGTATATGCGTATGTCTCTTTAGTATAAAGCAAAGGGGAATACATGGGAAGGCCCAAAGAAAAGAGCCCATAAGACACAAGCCCTGATCTGATCTACTTTTAAATTGAGAGTAGAATTTCCCTAATTGTCGCATCTTCTTCTTCGTTCCCGCCCGCCGAAGCTACAAAAAATAGACACAACGCTATGCTAGCCGCAACTCTCTCAGACCGACCACTCTCTCTCTGCTTGCTTCCAAAGTTGTAACCTTTGCACTCACTCTCATGGTGATGGCGTCTCAGAAACTCACCGATTATGAGCTCAAGAGGCTCGAGAATATTCGCCGAAACAACCAACTGATACTTTCCCTCAAGCTCCAATCCATCGCCACCCCCAAAACGAAGCGCCCATGGTTCGCTCTCTCTCTCTCTCTCTCTCTCTCTCTCTCTCTCGTCTTATCGACCAACCCATGGTTCTAATTTCTGGTTTTAATCTCTCTCTAGGGTTAGAGCCCCGCACCCTACTGTTATCAGACGCTCTCTACGTAAAAGAGGGTTAGCACCCGAAGTGAAAGCGCTAGGGGATGGAGTCATTGAATCCGCGGTCAAATCCCCGAACCCACCTCGCAATTTGGGTGCTCTCAGTACGAGAGATGTGTATACTGGAGTGTCAGATCGAGCTCTGATTGAAACCATTTTGCGTATCGGGAAGAAACCCCAATTGGAATTGGGTGACTCAGTTGAGGGTCAATTTGGCAGATTCCAAGGCTGCAAAGATGACAAGGAAGTTGGGAGTGATTTCAAGTTGGAGTCTATTACTTTGAATCAGGATAATATAGCTCGGGTCGGGGTGGGGAGGATTGTGAATGTCAGCTTTTTTCCCTGTACTAGTTCAACAATGATTGTGGTTGGGAATTATTATGGGGATGTTGGAATTTGGCATTGTGATTCGCAGGAAGAAAATCGGGTTTATTTGTATAGACCGCATTCCAATTACATTTCGGGGATTTCCATTCAACAACATTGCATTTCAAAGGTAAATTTTATATCAAGGATGCAAGAATATGTCATTGAATATATTTAGATTTTTACTAGTATAAACTGTATAATTGGGTTTGAATGTTAAGACAGATGGTTTCTAATTCAATGTATTGATCTGATAAAGTAGCTCATAGGCAATCTCAATACTCTTTGTCATGCTGAATTTCTTAGTATAAACATAAGTTTGGTTATGATATGGCGGCAACTCCTTTGCTAGACATTGAGTCCGTTTGCAACACCATTCTCACAATAACACTCTTGTCATTGTGAAAGTGAAATGCGTTTTTCCTCAATGATAAGGGGCTTTTTTCCTTTGAAGATGATATATGGTTCTAAATGAAATCACGATCTACTGTGTAAAGGGTAGTTGAACAAATGGCTTTTCTTGGGAGATACTTTGTTTACCTGTTGAGCACCTTCTTCTACTAGATGCCTGGATAGTCTGGAGCTGGAGGCTCACTTCACTGAAATGCTACTAGCAACAGGATCCTGGTCATATATGCTCATTTGATATAGTAATTCACATATGTCTCAAGCTATGATGCTATAGCTAACATGAGTGTTGACTGTTGACTTAAATTGCAGATCTTTACTAGTTCTAGTGATGGATTTATCCGATTGATGGATGCTGAGAAAGAGGTGTTTGATCTAGTATATTCCAGTGATGAGTCAATATTCTGTCTATCCCAACAATCAAAAGATCCCAAGTGCTTATATTTTGGTAAGGGTAATGGAGGTTTTAGCATCTGGGATGAGAGAGCAGGAACATTCGCTGCTCAATTGACTTTGCATAAGGAGAGACTTAATTCCATAAACTTTAACTCAGAAAACTCTAACATCATGGCCACTAGTTCAACAGATGGAACTGCCTGCATCTGGGATTTGAGAAGCATTGATAATATCAAAACTCTAAAGACAGTTTCCCACAAAAGGTCTGTGTATTCGGCTTACTTCTCACCTTCTGGAAGGTCTCTAGCGACGACAAGGTGACTATCTTTTACTGTTAATAACTTGAACGGGACAGTTTAGTTCATCCCTTTAACATGCATGCTAGCTTGAGATCGTTCATTTGCTTAACAAATACTATGTGCTATATATCTGAAAATGATTGTTGATCAACATACATATTTTTAGATGCTTGGCGAATATGTTTTGCAAGATATAAGCTAAAAAATCATTTAACTGTGCAAAAGTGCAATTTACTTGGTGAATATGTTTCACAAGGTACATTGGTAGACTTTATGTGTATGGATTTCTCTGGCTCAAGAGTCATATAATATAAATGTTA
This sequence comes from Rubus parviflorus, assembly GCA_029955375.1. NCBI lineage: Eukaryota > Viridiplantae > Streptophyta > Magnoliopsida > Rosales > Rosaceae > Rubus > Rubus parviflorus. Next base: position 12,791,157 of record JARGGL010000008.1, on the reverse strand, counting down.
GGCATTTGTGGTCACTATCAACTTCTTGAGTTTGAATACTTTTATGTGCCCTGCATCTCATTATTTTTCTTTGCTCAGTGGCTTGGTTCCGTCAACCAGGAACTTCTAAGTTACCATTTTCTTTTAAATAATAATAACTCGTAATAGTCATGGTCTATTTGTACTTTACTGCATCCATAAAGATGTCTCTCTTTTCTTCGGAGCTGCAATTATATGCTATACTATTAATGTTGTTAAGGGTATCATGCATCTGAGTATCTCACATAATGCAAAAGTGGTGTTTAGTGAAACGAATATAAATGGATCTCAATAGTGGTTGGACTAATTTCTTACCTCTTCATGTAGTACTGACGACAAAGTTGGCATAGTGAGTGGAGTTAATTTTGAGGACATATCAATGATATACCATGCTAATAGGAATTGGTCCAGGTATGATTTTTACCAGATTTTCAAGTGCATGCATTCCTTTGCTTAATTCTTCTGATTGATGTTCTATCCTAATCCATCTTCGTTTACATATCTTGTGAGCAGACTCTCAATTATTATGAGTTTGGTTAGATGTCAAACTAAATGGAGCTTTGAATGCTGAATCCCCTTTGTGGATAGTATGTCCTGTTAACTAGGAAGGACCTGGTTCTGAGTTTTCCAATGACTTTGAACCTGTAAATTACAAAAAGTTGATAGTAAATACTAAGCTTTTCCAGCATGATTCTGACAGCTATTAACACGGTGCAAACAGGGCAATATGGGGCTGGGATGATTCGTATCTCTTCATCGGCAATAGGAAAGGAGGAGTAGATGTTATCTCCCCAGTTCAAAGAAACACAGTTTTCACTTTAAAGAGTCCATACATATCCTCAATGCCATGTAGATTTGATGCTCACCCTTTTAATGTTGGGACGCTGGCAGGAGGCACAAGTACGGGTCAAGTTTATATGTGGACATTGGGTAACGAGGAATTAGGAAACTCAACATCTCCGCTCTCCAGTCACAGTCGATGAGCTAGCTTTGTACCTTGAACTCTAAGGGGGCAAAGTTGTGTCCTGTCTTTGTTTTTCCTTTTGTAGTGAATTGGAAAGTTAAGACGACATGATACATTTGATATCTGATGCTTGCAAGACCAGCACTACTTGTGATGAACCTGCTTACAGCGAATCAAATGCAGCTAATACTAGTTAATTGGTTGTTTATGTGTTGGAAATCTTCAGTTAGTCAGTTTGTTATCTGTACAGTACTACTGTAAGCATTATTCTCGCTTGATGAGAAAGTTGTATGTACTTTAGAGTTGGTTTTCTCTTGATTTAGTACCCTCTAGATTCATTTAATCAATGGATACAAACATGTTCAGTATAGGGTTTACCATAAAAACAGCACCGGTGCCTGAAAAACAATTCTGAGTTACCGAAAATCAATGAATTAGTGGAAATCAACTCCTCAATTTTCTCCCAAAAAAAAAATTCTTGATCTTGATTTCTTACCTAAAATTGTTGTATAGCACACGTATTTTTTGCCAAAATTGTATGTTTTTATTTTTTCACCAAAATTTTCTCACTTTCACCAAAATTTTCTCACTCTCACCAAAATTAAAATGGCAAAAATTATGTGGACATTAATTTCCACATTAGTTATTGAAAGTTTTCAAACCGTAATTATTAATTGGACCAGCCCGACCCAATAACGATTTTTGAGTTTTTTTTTGTGGAGACTAAATGACTTTTTAGGAAATTATTAATCCATTTATACACCAAATTTTTTTTTTGGAGTCGGTACCTTAAATTGACAATATTTGCTTTGAATGTGTATAAATGTTTATATCATAGAGTGGGCTCCATCAACAAATAGATACCTTTTTTGCATACCAAATATTGTTCTTCCAAGTTGAGGAACACAATTACAACGGTCCCTCCATGCATCTTAATATACAACAAAAATATTGTTAGAGGAGACTCATGAATGTCTCCAAATCCAAACACATTAATAAAAAAAAATTGGCATAATTGCCTAAATGCCCCTTAAACTTGGTTATAATTGTCAATTAACATCATGAACTTGCAATTGCGTCAATTTACCCCATGAACTTGGTAAAAATTGTCAATTTGCACCTCATATGTCAATTTTCAACTTTTTTCATCCAATTTTATGGCATGTGACCTTCATGTGAAGGGTATTTTGGTCATTTTATGATATATATATATATATTTTTAGAAAAACACAAATATACATAAAAATTACATTAAAAAGGTGAATTTTTAGGGTTTAGGTGAATTCTTAAGAATTACATTAAAAAGTTGAATTCTTAATTCTTAAATTCACCTTTTTAATGTAATTTTTATGTATATTTGTGTTTTTCTAAAAATATATATATATATATCATAAAATGACCAAAATACCCCTCACGTGAATGTCACATGTCACAAAATTAGATGGAAAAAGTTGAAATTGACATATGGGGTGCAAATTGACAATTTTTACCAAGTTCAAGGGGTAAATTGACGCAATTGCAAGTTTAGGGTGTAAATTGACAATTATGACCAAGTTTATAGGGCATTTTGGCAATTATGCCAAAAAAATTTGCAGAATCCAAGCAGATTTCGTCACTTATTCTCATTTCCCACTTAGTTGCTTCTTTTTCATCAATTTTTTGAGGCCCTCAGTCCCTGCTGTCATGAACAATAAAATTTTATTCTACTGCAAGAACAAAATACAAATTTGTATATATTTTTCGTTGCAGAAAATAGACTAAATTAATGAGAAATAGTCATTTAATATTGGATATATATATATATATATATATATATATATATATATATATATCTCGCAAGATCTGTGTAGCAATCACTATTTGTTGGTCTGACAATTTATTTTCTTCTGACGAGGAAACGATAAAACTAACGGTGTGTTTGGATGGGGAAAAAAGTGAGGGAATTTAATTAAAAATAAGGATTTTACATTTCCTTCCGTCAAATTTTATCGTTTGGCTTCCTTATCCCATGAAATCAGGAATTCCTATGGAAAAGAATCGTGGAATTTGGGGAATCAAATTCCTTACTTGAATTCCTCCCGAAATAGGCGTTTTTTCTGAATTCCATCCAAGCGGGAATCCTATTTTCCAGAGCGCCAAAACTGAAAACCTCGCGGTAAAATTTTCATCTATAGCTCTGTATAAAGCTACAGCCGTTGCAGATGTTTCAACTCTCAAACGCATCGATCTGTTCTAATCTCTGGGTTTAATTGGAGATTATGATTTTAGTTTTCAAGCACTGTTATGATTGGAGAATAAATTTGGACTATTCCAGCAAGTATGGTTGCCCATGAGTTTGTGTAGCTAAAATTTAAATTTTTACATATTTAATTATGGTATCGAAGTTACTATTTTTTAGTCAATTGAATGGTGTGTTGCTCTCAAGTTCTCTTTGGTCGGTGTTGTTGGTGTGTTGGCTTTGATATCTGAACATGTTTCTTAAAGTGAAGCAAATTGTATGGATCTTATTTCAATTCCACTTAATAAAAAAATCAATCCAAACAGGAGAATTTGTAATTCTTGTCATTTTTAAAATTCTACGTGATGAAATCCAAACAATAGAATTATCAATTAACGGAATTTAAATTCCTGGAATCATAATTCCCATCATTTGAGAATATCTACGAAAATTGAAAATACCTCATCCAAACACACCGTAATAGATAGAGGCTACTACTTACCGGACTGTCAATTGCATCTGAGTTGGGAGGGTATTTTGTTAAGAATCTTAAGACTAAGACATGGGAGATAGCCCTGCATGGGACTCTCACTAGTTTCTTAACCACTGTTTTTACATTGAAAAAGATTGCTGGTATTCAAAGTGATGTTCAAGTTATTGTGAAAAATTAACATGCCTCAAATTTTTATGTTCTTTTGAATATTATTTTTTTAGGGTCGAATTGCTTGAAGATGTTAATGGTTTGAATGTGCAATAGTTTGTTGAGCCAATATGTTTCTGAAGTGTCTCTGAAGGAGACGATGAAACTTAAGCTTTATTCACTGGAACTTTACAGTTCCATGACATACCAGAGGGATAATATTTTCCTTATCTCCTCTCTAATGTGTGATAAATATTTTACAAAGATTTGATTCCTGTCAACAGCAAATTTTATCTCACAATCCTCCGCTGGATCGATGAGCAAAGTAGAAGTACTTGGATCAAACGAACTATATATTTCAGTTACAGTCCACAAACTAATGGGCAATCTTAGCCAGAAAGGGAACTGTTTTGTTGCACCTTCAGATGTCATAGATCAGAATTCTCAACAGAAGCTGAATGCCTCTCCACATAAGCTGAATGCCTCTCCACAAGAAGCTCAACAAGGGCGCTCTCCACATCATCAACACCCAGAGACCTGTTTCGGCGAACTGAAATCTTTTCATTGCTTGTGACAATTACAACCTCTTCTTTTCGGCTCAAAAGCTCATTGGCTACAACCATATGCATCTTGTACTTCCTAAGAGCCATATCAGCCTTCTCTAACAGAATCTTCGAATCTGTTTCTAGCTGTTCAGGCATGTCAAAAATTTTTAGTCCCCAAGAAATAATACTGCATGCATCATGTTAGTTGGGACAATTAAGCAGGGCAATTAACCCCTCAAACTCTTGTGGGAAACACAAATTCAGTACTAATACATTAAAGAAAGTAAAGGAGTCTGACATTTTGTAGTAGATATACGATTGCATCATAACAAGTCGAGTGAGACATATAGGTCCCCTTTCTTTGTGACACAAGGCATAATAGAAAACTATTTCCTGTCTAAGCCTACTCAACTTTTCCGATTTCCACAACTGAGAATATGACAAATAGAAGTCTGAAACACTGAGGTGAGAAATCGATTAAATGATACTCCCCCCAACAGAGTATTGAAGTCATCATCAGGTTATTCAGCCACACCCAAAACTCTTCTGGATACAAGTAAGGAAAATTATTTTTCATCCACGTACAGCAATCAGAACTTGTGAAAAGATAAAACTTTGATGGATAGGATCAATGACTAAAAAAAAAAGGCAGAAGCTTCATATCTAACCTTGAATGATATGCAGAAGGCCATGGGGGCCCAGTCTTTCCTCAGCACTAAGAGCATCTTTGGCACTTGAACAAGTCGCATGTCCAACGGACCAGATCCTGACTGAATTTTGTGCTCTGCCTGCATAAACATTGTTTTTTATTTTAAAGAAAATGAGACGTACACATGAAATAATATTAAAATTAAATCCAAATGGCTTGCAAGAAGTAACATATCGTTATATATCAGTATATCACTCTATAAAGACATGCTATGAAACTTCCAAGGTTCACATATTTGGCCACTGCAACCTATTCAAGAAATAGTGAGGTCAAAGGCATATCCACTAGCAATTTCCAAAGGGGTGGGTTATGCAATCTGCCTCTTGCGGTACAGAATGCAGCCAGAAATCAGTAAAAAACACATAAACATAAAGTAGTTGGTAACCATTACCATGCTCTTCCAAGGGACGTAAAAATCAGATACTGCCGCTGCAAGATAAAGCATTGCATGTGGTCCAATAATTCGCATTGTAAACGCAACCATCTGCAACATCTGCTCATATGCAAAGACCAATTAGTCCAGCATAGAAGATATCTAAAACTACCAGCCACTTAACATAATGTAAAGCAATGCAGGCAGCTTTGAGGTAGCTTGTAGAACATTTTGTGTTAAAAGCTTTCACTTAACAGCCCACTAAAGTTAACCTGGAGATACTCAAATATTGTTGTAAAGGGAAGTTTCAGCAAGAGGCCTTCTGCTACTGCCTACAATAGAATAAAACCTCATTTACAATTCATTGTCACATTGAGCTACGTTTTGCTATTGCATTATATACAATAATGTACCAAGAGGACGAAAAAGTCGAAATATGGGATAAGTATATAAATATACTGCTCAATGCAAGATAAATACAAGTGGTCCATACAGCATGAGTCTTAGTGATAGCATTCCTCACTGCTTGTGAATGGGACTGGTGTACTGTGAATATGAAACAAAGTTCAATCATCTAAGCACGAACTGTCAAAGGTTTACATATTAATGTACATATGTACATATAATTCATATGATAAGAGAATCTTCACGGGGTTATACAGTATTGATAGTCAGATTTGACTTTGACATCACAAAAAAGCTGCAATAAAAGAAAAGACTCCTCCTGTGTCCCAAAAACTAAATCAGCGCCTAAAACAATAACTCAAATAGTCAAGGATTGTAAGGCTAAACTTAAATAGCTTAACCTCTCAACCTTTAGGATCATAACATTCCACCATGCTTCCAAAAGCTGACGTCCTCATCCACCTACTCTATCACTACTAGCTCAATGTACTCCTCTTCGCTTCAGTTTCACCCATAAATCAGTATTATTGACTTGGCAGTTGGCACTATGCAAAACATAATACCAGTGCATTCAAATTAAATATCTAGTTCGTTTTTTTAAGGAAATTGAACCTGGATGTGGTAGTCGATTCTAGTACCATTAGTTAAGAAACAAGGAATACTCCTGACAAGCTTTGAGCTGTCAATGAGTGAAAAGTTTCATTACTTCAGGAAATTAAGTTTTTGTTAATTAGATCATAACAATTAAGTTTCTGAGTGGTGTAATTGTGTACCCATTGCACAATGGTTGTGTTTTTATCGCATACGATGACCTTTCTCAAGTTAAGAGGTTTTTTGCAACTATATATTGTAACTGGTATGTCCCAAAACCATTTATCCTTTTGTCATACCCAAACTTGAGAGTTGGAAACATAAATTAGCATTTGACTAATCATGTGTATTTCTATCCTAAATATAAGAAGAGAACATATATAACCATAGCAGTACACTAAATACAGACCTTTAATGTTTGACTCATCCACAATTTCCAGACATTCTAGTAACGGATCATCGGGAAGAGATGTACAATATGGTTGGCAAGTTCCCCTGCATAACATTTACAGATAACAAATTATAAGAAATAAAATTTCTCTTGAACCATGTAAATTTGTTGAAACGAATGGATCATATATAAGTCGATAGAAACCAATAGTACCTTCGATAAAGAAAGATAACAGCATAGCCTGCCTTCAAAAAGTACCTGTAATATTATCAGACGAATCCTATCAATATCCTATATATTAAAAATGGCCTATTCAGTGACTTTAAGGTGGTATACTCTGTGGAAGTTGCTCCTCTATGACCTGAGCTGAAGTTGTCAATGTAGCGAACACATCGTTGCTCCAGAGGAACTGTGGTACCACCTGAGGTCACACAAACCACCCTCCTAGCTCCTCCATTTCCTACATCACATGTTCAATCAATCAAAAATCAATAGAACCTGGAAAAAGAAATGGAAAGGGACCTAAGGTTAAATAGAATTGGAAAATATTAAAATGTGACAGAAAAAAGTGAACGTGCCAGAAAGTAGCGAATTCTTTTTAACAAATTCCTCAAGTTTTTCACTGACATCATCACTGTTCTTTAAAGGAGGAGCTGACTCAAAAAAGGATTTGATTTCTGAATCCAGCGCCTCTTTCGGAATTTCCAACCCATTTGTTAGAGCCATTTTGAAATCGCCTGCAGCCAAAGAGATCACTAAACTTTCCAACTTGATACACGTTCACTAGTCATAGTGGAGAGCATTGTGAAGCTAAAATTATAATTGTACAAATTTAACCATCTCTAAGTAGGAGAATAATGAATAAAAATCATGTTCATCTAGATAGAAATGTAACCAACACAATGTGTCACGCCCCAATTCCAAAAGTTTCGAGACCAAGAGCTATGACCACAAATCAGAAATGGAACAACAGAAGAAAATAATGAAATTAAAGAAATTCAGAAAAGAACTAAACATTTCTTTATTACAAAAACTCAAGTATGATTTTATAATACAAATATACAAGATTCAACTTTCATATGAACATGTTTACAAAACCCTTACACGAAGGAATAAGACCCAAAGGTTCACAAGATAGTATCACAAAAACAAAAAGAAAGGAAGAGAGACAAAATTAAAACTCTTAACTCTCTTCACTCAATGCATACTCTGCCTTGTAAAAACAAGCATAATCAACATGATAATAAAGTAATCAAAGTATACTTGAATAATCGAAAATTCACTCACCTCTGTACAAGGCAGATCCTCTAAACACTCTTAAAGAAAAACGAGCTTAAGTATCTCCCTCAACACCTAACAGAACACAAACACACCTTACATTAGAAGTCTATAATTCAAGTTATGTTTCAAAAAGAAGAAAGAAAAAAAAAAAAAAAAAAACAGAGCCAACAACAAAGAACAAAACTGCCCAAAGAGAAGTTAAAGACTGGAATAAAACACTCCAAGATAACCTTAATTTATCAAGGTTGTTCAAAACTTCAAATACTTCTGTAACCAGAACAATAAAATTACTAGTGAATAATTTTAATAAAAGGAAAGGAGACCGAAACTGTAGGTTAGTTCCAAAGTTTTTGAGAGCAAGACACAAGAGAAAGCCCTTAAGAATCATTTTGTCGAACACCTAATGGGCATGACAAAATGATACTGCATGAAGTTTGTATCACACAAACTACTCAAAAACTAAACCAAACGAACCTGGAATTAAAGATGCTAAAAAAGTTTCAGTCCTCCTATAAGAAAAAAAATAAAATGAAAGAAATCACCTTGAACTTTGATGACAACCCAAGCTTCTTCCTCCCGTCAGTACACACACACACACCACTCTTCGTTCAAAGATCTCTAAACCTCTCAACACTAAAATCTAATTTCTCTTCTACCTTATGTCCTTATTCTTTCTTCAAACGCAAGATCCCCAGGGACAAACTCCAACCCTCCAGCACTTACCAGCAAGATAGGAACTAAGGTGGGAAAGCAAAATGGTAATAAAAAGAAAATAAAAAATAGGTGTCTTTCTAAGCTTCAGCCACGTTTTAAGCATTAAGCACAAATGCTACAACCAAAAGCAAAATAAACAAAACAAAAACAGAGAGATATAATAAAAGTGCACTGTGCAGCTTGAAAGTGGTTTTGAGAAGCACTTGACATGTGCTTCTTCAAATAAAAGCGCTTTTACTAAATTTGAAAAGCGCTTTCAGACATTTCAAAAGCAGTCCCAAACAGGCCCATAATAAAAGTGCACTGTGCAGCTTTATTATTCCATGACCATCATTGTCGACACCATCTCAAAACCGTTCGACATAGCATACATGACGACCCCTTCAAAACTCTACTTCATTCCCTATTAGCCTAATTATTCCAAGTTCTAGTCTAGAGTTAACACACTACCATTGCACCACGGATCCTGATATTAATTTATATGTCATTACATCTATACGATGATTAGTTAAAAAGGAAGTTCCCTTTCATTTGTACTCAATGTAATACTTGCAGTAGAATTTTTTGGACCATAAAATGTTTTCCTTTGGGATTGTTGTTTGTTTCTTCTTATTGAATTTCGGTTTGACTTGCTTAGAAATATCAAATATGGGGATACTATTATATGTTTTCAATTTGTTCACTATGCGCGCAGCAGAGATGCATGTTGGCTTGGATGTGAAAACTGATTTATTCAAATGGCAAACCAGAAACTGTAACTATGATTATTCTCGACGTGGCACGATGATTGATGTTAATGATAGAGTCGGTCAATTGCTACCTTATCGATCATGTTTGACATGGTTAATTCCGACTCGTGTTTGGGATCTATTTTCTTACAAAATTAAGTTGAGGCTTAACTTTGTTCTTTTAGGTGTGCTGTAGAGGTCTATCAATTTTGTATTAAATCCGGCTTGAAGTATATATTTTTCTGTCATATATATATACTAGCAAGCAATAACATCTGAATGTTTATCAGTTCTGCTTGTGACTGGTGCTGGAAGGAGTGCTTAGATGAATCAGTTGCTTGGGGCACCCTTTACATGGTTTGGTGCACTCGTTGCAATGGCTGGCTATCTCAACAAATATGGCCTTATATATCACCTGGTTTACCCAGTCGATCTGTAGTTGAGGTTATTTTCCATTCTAAATCAGCTTTTGATTTGTCTCCATATGACTTGCTGATCAAAGAATTTAAAATGTTAGAAAAGTGATCGCATTCTCTATCCCTAATTCAAAATGCAATATGTTGACTTTAATAGTCTTGGAAATGTGAGTAGATTTTCATTCTCTTTAGCTAAGCATTCTTCTCATATTCAGATTCAATCCTGCTTCAGATTCAATAATGGAACTTATTGTCAGATAAAAAAAAACTCTTACATAACATGTTTCCGATCGATTTTCGACGTTTAATTGAGTTCTTACACCTTATTTAGGATCGCTAGTGAGTCAAATGAGACTCGTTTAAAAAAAAAATCCAAAAAAAAATTAATGGAACACTTCTGCCGACGAAAGTAATTCCCCTTTTTTATTTATTTTTTGTTTATTTCATTTATATTTTAGCTTAGGAAAGGGTCCAAAAAAAATGAGATCAGAGGCTTGGTGTTTGGCGTCTCGATAAATTCCAAGGTCCTAATGAATAATGTGTTCTATAAAAATAAAACTTATCATCGGATAAAAAAACACGATGCTACAACCAGGTTCTACTCGATTTTTTACGTCCGATTTAGTTTCTACACCTCATTTAAAATCACAGAGGGTCAACTGAGACTTAGAAATGAAACTCGTTTGATAAAATTAAAAAGGAATCTCAAAAAAAAAATGAAACACTTTTGCCGATGACAAGCCGGTTATGGCAAAATGAAGGAAAAAAAATTGAGGCGAGAGAGGCTTGCTCGGTGTTCGGTGTCTTGATGAATTATGTGGTCACGTTTTTGATAGTTAATGTGTTCTATGACTATGAAACTTATCGTCAAGTCACAAATTTATGCCATAATTGGATTCCACTCGATTTTCAAAGTCCAATTTAGTTCATACACCTCATTTAGGATCGCAAAAGTGTCAACCAAGACTTGAAAATGTAAAATGTAGTATTGAAAGTGAAAAAAAAAACATCTAATATTTAATAGTTTACATACAAAAAACCCGAAAATTTTCTTGGTAAATAAAAATTAAGTATATTTTTGTATTCTCTCTAAAAAAAGATGAGAGCTTTTATTCCTCCAAAATTAGCATTTGGACCTCCATTTTTTTATTCCTTGGTCAATGAAATCTAAAAATATGACTGCAAGTATGCAAAAACAACATAGCAACCATGAGTGAATTCCACCTCTGATTACATCTTGCCTCGTATTTGAACAATTTAAATTGCTTCTTGAGTTCTCTCATCATGTGCTCGGGATTTTATGATCTTATTGCTATAAGAACATATCATATATATGAAAAGGAAATGAACGACTCTTATAGTCCTTACTATGCAAGACTATTTTCATTCAATAAGATATAATGAAAACTTATTCTAACTTTTTTCTAATAGAAAACCTATATATTATACTATTTCCGTCGGAAAAATTAATTCCCCTTATTTTATTGATTTTTTGTTTGTTTCATTTCTATTTTAGCTTAGGAAATGGTCCAAAAAATTGAGGCGAGAGGATTGCTCGGTGTTTGAGTCTCGATAAATTTCAAGGTTCCACTTTTGATGAATAATGTGTTCTATGATAATGGAACTTATCGTCGGATAAAATAAAAACTATGACTTAACCTGCTTCCAGATGATTTTCAACATTTGATTTAGTTCCTACACCTCATTTAGGATTGCACGAGAGTCAACTGAGACTCAGAAATAGAACTCGTTTGGAAAATAAAATAAAATAAAAGAGAATCCCAAAAAAATTAATGAAAAACTTCTGCCAACGACAGTAATTCCCCTTATTTATTTATTTTTTGTTTATTTCGTTTCTATTTCAGCTTAGGAAAGGGTCCAAAAAATTGAGATGAGAGGCTTGCTCGGTGCTTGGCATCTCGATAAATTCCAAGGTCCTGATGAATAATGTGTTCTATGACAATGGAACTTATCGTCGGATCAAAAAAACCATGCTATAACCGGGTTCCACTCTATTTTTGACGTCCAATTTAGTTTCTACACCTCATTTAAGATTGTAAAAGGGTTAATCGTGAATCGGAAATGAAACTCGTTTGAAAATAAAAATAAAAATGAATCCAAAAAAGGGCAAAAGTAATATGAAATATCTTTTAAAGAAGCGAACATAATCAGCTTCACAAGGAAACTTCCTCTTGTTGATCAAATTCCATATAGGAATCACTCATCAAATAAAGCACATAATTATTCTTGGGAAAAAATATAAAATGGTACATGAACTTTACCTCTATCTTATCGATGGTACCTGAACTCCAATTTTTGTCACAACCAGTACCTAAACTTTTAGATTTCATCTAAACTGGTACCTAAGGCCACCTTCGGTGAGCACTCTGGCAAAAAATGGCATGTGCATGACTTACATGTGACTTAGTTTCTCAAGGCATTTTGGACAATTTCCACTCGATTTAATCACTTTATTTTATTTTTTAGAACGAATTGAGAAGAATTTTATTAAATCCAAAAGTTGGGTGGGCATCCTTATCAAGAAGACATTAAAGCCATTAAATCAAATTTTTGGGATAGTAATGTTATGGCAACGCGGTCATTTCATTATGAACAATGACTCATGCGCCATTTTTTGCCGGAATGCTCACCGAAGGTGGCCTTAGGTACCTATTTAGATGAAATCGAAAAGTTCGGGTACTGGTTGTGACAAAAATTAAAGTTCAGGTACTATCGATAAGATAGAGGTAAAGTTCATGTATCATTTATGATAATAACCCATTATTCTTTCTAGAGGCAGGGGCAGTAAACTTAAGCTCCACCTCTAAGCTTTCTTGCATAGAAAATCTCTTGATGGCCAGCAAGGAGTCCGTCTTGGGATCACCAATCACAAGCCACCACACCTCCTCTTTAGCCTCAGGAAACCTCAAAGCATGTACACTGCTAAGATTCATCCCCTTGAGTTTCTTTTTGTCGATCCCTCTTGAAGATTGCGCTGAAGATCTACTTGCACCATTATGTCTCCCCAAGACTTTGGCACCTTATATGTGATACTAATATCAAGAAATCAGTTGCAAACTCCTACAATAACATCCATATGTGAATCTGCAAATTCAAGTCGTTTACGCCTATCAGCATCGTCCATTCCCACCAACTCATTAAAATCAAAAGTATCTCCAAGATTGTTTTCCAATTTCTCTGTCGACTGCTTTGTGAAATGTGGGATTTGTATAAGATATGAATCTTGAGTCAACATCTAGCAAACAGTGTCTGAAATATGTGATAGGTCACGCTGGTCGACCTCAAATAGATGTTAAGAAATGTGTCATACTTTGCCATGCGCGTGTTAAAGCCCAATACAAGACATCTTTGTCTGCGGCATTACCTGTTGAAAGCACTTTGCATCTTAAACATAACCTAAATGAGTATCTAAATGTTGGAGTTGTTGCTAGAACGATTCATTACAACACTATAATCACATTTCAATGACGTTCATGTACAAGCATGTGGATCAAAATCCATGCTATTATTTTTATCTTGACAGAGATTATGTGCCACTCAATATGAATGCATTTGGCCGCTTGTTAAAATAAAGATACATCTCAGTCACCGCATCTATAGGTATGTGCCTCGTGATATAGGATCGTCCCTTACAATTAATTGCACTCATACTCATGCATATTAATATTTTGTCTATGTCCATGTCCATGTTCATGAGAGTGAGTAACCTCTCTAAAGATGTGAGCGTGTCCTCCTTATATAGGAGTTGTTTCAGTCTAGTCTATAGGAATAGACTGAGGTACAATATTTAAGGGAAGAATGTGGGTCCTTTGAGCAGCTCACTCTCAGTACTTGAAAGGGATAACAAAGGTTGTCAAGAGGAAGATCGGGTCGGCCGATCTTTACTCCTCTGAAGCTCAAGTCAGTAAGGGTATTGAATTGAACCGAGCAATGGTGTATTGAGTGAGTAGAGCTTACCATTTTTCAGGAGTAAAGGCTGTTTTTATAGAGGAGCTAGCTAGTAGAGGTTCCACTAGCCTGTTTTTCGATGTCAGACTTATATGTTATAGAGAGCATATAATCCGTGTGTGGTAAAGTACTTTAAGGAACCGATCGGGTTGATCCCGGTAGGGGTATGGCTCGTCCGAGATGTGTACCGTGGGTCCCCGACTACAAGTCGGACCCACGGGTAGGGCCCACCAAGAACTAGTTGAGTCTTTGGTGAGGTGTTGTTTATGCTTAAGGTATGTAATATAAACAAGTCTCCCAAGTTCCCGGTCAAGAGTTTATTCTTGGTTGGGGAGTTTAATTAGAGTTTCTTTCTTGTCGAGTTGAAACTACACATTGCCTAGCCCCGGAGTCCTCTAAGTTCCCAACTAAGGAAAGTCTCAGACAAGTGTGTAAAGCTAGGATGTATGTGGAGGGCCCAATTTGGCCATTTTGGATGCATCCGAGAGATACATCATCTCTATAAGCTGTATTTAGGGTTTAGGGTTTAGGGTATTTCTAAGATTTTGAGTTTTGGGGCTCGAAAGAATTGGAGAAATTCAGTTGGCATAATGGACTTCTTAACAGCCTAGAACATAATTTTTTTTGGGGTGCCACGTCATCTTGTTTTCAATCCAAGTTAGAGAACGGTTTCAAATCCAAGTCATACAAGGAAACTTTAAAGTCTAAAATGCTAAGAAGAGCAGGAATCTTCTCATATATAAAAGGAGAATGAATTTCACAAGAGGGACACGTAGAGCATATTGAAGATTGTCAAGGAGCAGGTGACGCCTCCTCTATCTTATCCCTTCCAAATTTTTATGATTTTCCTTATAAAAATGTCTTATATTTTTTTTATACATTAATATTAGAGGGTGCCACATTTCAGAGTGGTTTATTATTAAGAAACACCTGATCAAAGCTCTGTACGAAAATCCTCTCTCACTGAGTGTTGAAAGAAAGCAATGGAGCCCTAGCTTGCTTTCCTTGAGCGTCGTACCGTAGCAAGCAACAAAATGGAAGAAGAGCATGTTGAAATGTCGAAGGAGATGGCTTTGCGTTGTCTATCACGGCATAAACGTCTGAACACATTGGTTGAGCGAGTGGGGCTTCCCATCAGTCTGAAAAATTTGGGACATCCACAAGGTGCTACCTACCAGAAAGACGATGGTCATCTCAAAATTACCATGCCTGCATTACATCAACAGTGAATTGAACCAGGTGAGGAGAGTCTTGTGTCTTGTTTGCCAGAATGGGCCAAACTTGCTTTCATAAGTTACGACAAGTTGAATAGGGTTCAAAGTAAAGTTTGTGATACAGCCCTACATAGCACGCACAATATGCTAGTGTTAGCCCCTTTTGTGGCAGGAGAAACCATTAATGTTGCCCTCCTTAACATACTCCCCCAGATAAAAAAGCAGCGTCAAAACGAGAAAATTGTCTACTTAGTTCCTGCGAGAGCTCTTGTTCACTTGTTGTCGATGTAGTTGACAGTTTGTCACGTAGTTTGGAGAACTTTGTTGGTGCCAAGGTTCGAGAGCTGATTGGTGACCTTTCTCCCTAACAAATTGAAGAGACTGCAATTTTCGTCATAATTTCTAAGGAGTGGGATGTGATAACCAGAAGGTTAGTGTTTTCTAGTGTTACAACACTTGTCAAACTTGTTATTATTGATGGCATACACCTCATTCATGATCGGAATAGAGGGCACATTATTGAAGCTATTATTGCCAGAACTGTTAGGCAAAACGACACCACAAATAAGAATGATCGTATGAAGGCACGAAGATTTTAGTTATTTTCAAAAAAAATCTAATTAAATTTCATTTGGATGAAGAGAAAAAATTATAAGGCTCAGGAAATTTTTTTTCCGGATGAAGACATGAAGATGTTTTCTAATTCAATTTCATATTTGTGACAAAGTAGAACCACATGATTCTACTTTTTTCCGATAAAGGCACGAAGAAGATAGACACGAAGATGTTTTCTAATTAAATTTCATTTCAAAAGTTTTTTCTGTTTTTGTGACAAAGTAGAACCACGTGATTCTACTCTTTTTGACGAAGATTTTAGTTATTTTCAAAAAAAATCTAATTAAATTTCATTTGGACGAAGAGATAAAATTATAAGGCTCTGGAAATTTTTTTTTCGATGAAGACATGAAGATGTTTTCTAATGAAATTTCATTTTTATGAGAAAGTAGAACCACATGATACTACTTTTTCTTCGATAAAGGCATGGAGAAGATAGACACAAAGATGTTTTCTAATTAAATTTCATTTCAAAAGTTTTTTCTATTTTTATGACAAAGTAGAACCACGTGATTCTACTCTTTTGGAGTCCTTTAGCAGTCCTAGTTGATGCAATAAGAGAAAAGAACCTAGGAACGAGCAAGTAAGATTTTTCTCCACAACGACAAGGGAACGGGCATTTTCGGGGACTAGCCCGCTTCCCATTACTCAAGAGGGAAATTGTCTGGTTCTCTTTCATGTGGAATCGTTTCTACTTTCTTATTCTTACTACCCGCTTCAAAAAGAGAGTTAAATAATTATATTAAAAATTAAAAAGAGAGTTGTAAGAATGAAACTTCAACCTCAATCAGAATACGGATGAGATCAAAAAGGCCATCATTAGGGCAAACGATGCAATAGCTTTGGTTAGAGCAAAGCCCAAAATGGCATAGCCAAATGATTGTTTAGCCAATGATGGATTTCGGGCAACAAAATAGATTAAAGAACTGAATACGTTTCCAATACCATAGTAGCTCATGCTGAAGCAATTGTAGCAGCTCCGGCACCTATTGATTTTGCTCCTTCTAACATCTCAAGTTGATAATTCTCGTCACGCTTTTTCATTCACGATTTTATGTCCTCATCGATTCTTCCCCTCGTTCCACTTTGAATGTAAGGCATTCTTTTCGATCTTGTACCCACGACACTGAACATTAACCCAATCTCGATGAAAAAATAAAACGACAAGCAACTACATCAATCAACTACAGCTTGAGCAATGCACCACTGATTATTTAATATAGAGTTCTTTATCTGTAGGACTCGAATTCAATCACTGAAACCGATTAAATGCATGTTAAGAGCATACTCGCGGATGAGCAGGTCAACATGCCGATCGGTTCTTCTGGGGACTAACGCTATGATCCAGTCAAGGCGAATGGATGTGGCCATTTACTACTTAAGATATTGTGTTAGCAAGCAAGACATTACCTCTCGCTGATGATGTTTAGTCAGGTCCTCTCTATGAAAATAGTCGTATGTCTCACTTCCGCCTTCTCTGTTCTTCTGTGAAAAGAATGTTCCGCCGATATGTATAGCCGTAGTGGTTCTTCCGCACTAATGCCGCAGAGAGGTCATTCTTGAGGCTAGGGGCATGGCTCTCGTCCTATACATATACATCCGAATGGATTTTCCCCGCTAGAGGAAATTGATCTGTTCCTGCAACTCCTTTTTGCTTTTTGGGGAGTGGCCCGTTACTGCGGTAGGGAGCCGCGAGGGATGTTTTTGTAATACCCCGAAAATTTCCGTATTATTTTTTTTAAATAGTTCGTGAAATTTGAAGTGAAATGGTGTGATTTCATATTTTTAGGGGTTTTCATCGTAAAACGATAATTACGGTGGTAATTATTAGTTACACAAGGTTAATTAAGGTAACTTTTTATCCGTTGAGAATCTGGGAAAACTTCCTTCATGAAAGTTGTAGACCTCGTCGAATCGAGTTTGTAGGAATTTGGTTCACCGGAAATGGACATCGTATGAGGGAGTTATGGCCCTCGGAAATTACACGATTTTCTATAAAACATGAAAATGTTTTATTTTTGGAAAATATTTTCTCTCTCCTCTCTCTCTCTCTCCCCGCGTCCTCCCTTTCTCTCTCTACTGTGTGTTTTCCGGCTACCACCACCGGCCACCGCTGTGTCTCACCGCCCCCACCAAAAGGAGAAGAAGCCACCGACGGTCCAAACCCACCCGGGTTGGCCGCGAGGCTTGCCGGCGTGACGCCGCACGCACGGCCCAAAGGGGCTGTTTTCGTGCATCTCGTTGTCCGACGTAATTCCGGCCACCCCTCCCCACTTCGTGTACTGGGTTTTGAAGCCCTCAACCCCTGGAACACGATGGTGCCCTTGGATTTCACCGAAAACCACCGTAGACGGCGGATTGAGCTCGGGAAGTTTTTGATTTTCAAAAAGTCAACGCCGATTCCGGCCACTTCCGCTCCGATCCAGACTTTGAGGTAGTTACTAAACTTGTTGGGCTTGTTGAGTTCTACACACTGGTAAAATTTGGTAGCCATCGGACCACCTTGACCGGCGGCCGGCAGCCACCTCCGGCGGCGCGTCGGCGGCGCGTCAGGTCGGTCCGGGAGTAATTCTTTGCTCCGGTTGACTTGGTTCGTCAATACGAACAACTTTCGTGTTTTGACTTTTGTCAAATTCGGTCGTTTGATCAATGATCAATTAAGCGATAGTTATGGATCGTTAGATCCGTGATGATCCGACCGTTGGATCATCACCAATTTTGGATATGATGTTAGGATGCTAGAAATAAGCATGCTGTTGGATTTTGGAAGTTTCGGATTTTGTGTGGGACCCGTTGATGAATAGTAGACGTGGGACCCACGTTGACCGATTGTTGACTTTTGGTCAAATGGTCTCGATTAAATGTTCCGATGTCGTAGGAGACATTTGAGGAACATTTGGATTATTTTGGAAATGTATTATGCTAATTGGATATTGCATAATCATAGGTGTTTACGAGAAGTGTAGCTCGTGCTTGTCGATTCCTGGTTACTATTTGAAGACGCAGCAGGAATTAGAGGTGAGTGAATCTCACGATATTTTATATATGAATATTAATTCATATTGTGTTGTTTGCGAAAATAAATAATTATATTTATTTAAATGATTTTGCGATATATAAATTAAATACAGTTTTAATTTGATATATCAGCATGTGTGATTTTGTGTTAAAACAATATTTGAAAGTATTCATTTTATTGTTTTAATTGGTGGATTTTGTGGGAACAATATTTCAAAAATTATGATATTGTGTTTGCCTACTCGAATGTTTTTGTAGCCAATGGGTGAAGGTTAGAGCTTTAGACTGTGTAGCCAATGGGTGAAGGTTAGAGCTCTAGACTGTGTAGCCAGTGGTGAAGGTTAGAGCTTTAGACTGTGTAGCCAGAAGGTGAAGGTTAGAGTTCTAGACTGTGTAGCCATGTATTCATTGAAAACAAAGATGAATACTTTATGTAATAAAGGAGAAGAAAAATGGTATTCTCGCTTTATCTTGATGTATTAAAAGGAGAAGAAAAATGGTATTCTCGCTTTTAATCATTTGAAGTTGATTGTGGTTTTGTGTGAGTATGATATGAATTTGCTTCTTAAATAATTGAAGCATTGATTTATTGAATTACAATTCTTGGAGAATTATTGAATTGTATTTTGAAGTTTTTACTTCTTTAAAAATTGAAGTAATTATTATTATGATTTACGATTCTTAAAAAGAAAGAATCATAATTTTGGGAAATGATTTTGGGGAAAGTTTATATTGTATAATATTCTGAATTACCCTGGGATTAACATACACGTTTATGGGACGTGTGGGGTTAAAATACGTGATATGGGGCGCGTAGGTTCAGTATATTTTATAATATGAATTTTCGGGATTTGAATTGTTTTTGAAAAGTATAAGTTACATATATTTGTTTAAAACAAACTATATATGTATATTTTGTTAAACGGTTTAGGGTGAGTAAAACTGAGTTAACTCATACCAGCTTCGTAAGCTGACCGGGTTTGTTGATATAACCCGGTACACTATTCCACGGTGTAGGGGTTATACCTGCAGGTTAGGATAACCAGGAGTAATGCAAGGCTGCATATATTTTGTTGGGTTATAAGACTTCCGCTATTTTATGCTTCGCACTCTGAAGATTTATTTATGTAATATTTTGATGTATCAATTTATTATATAAATATTTGGTATGTAATATTCGACTCTTGTATTGAGTTTGAAATTACAATGTTGGGCATGGAGTTGGTGTTGTGTACTTGAATTAAAAAGAAAAAAATTCTAGTGCATATTTGTATTTGATATTCCATGTAGTCACGTTTCCGAATTGATTGTAATTAAGGGCAAAATGCCTTATTAATTGATTTGGAAAATCGGGGCGTGACAGATTGGTATCAGAGCAAAACAATGCTCTAAGGAAGTGATTGAGCAATGGAACGCTCTACGGTGATGAAACGAGTTTTGGTTTTGTGAAGTGAAGTTAGGGTTTAGAGCTTAGGATCGGTTTAGGGTTTGACGTTAGGTTCTTAGATTCATTCAAGTAATGGTTACTTCGTATGCTTAATAGCACACAGTATTTATCGAGTGATGGCCCGACTGCAGCGGATCCCCATCATGTGCTCTTCAGTGCTGTTGTGTTGTTAAGAATATAAAGTACAAATTACAATTCCGAAATTGATAGTCTTACATTGCTACATTTCTAATTCTCTCAACCGTACCCTGGATCAAACGACAGACTTGATCCACTGACCCTTTCTTGTTCTTCAGTAACTCAGTAGAGATCTGTGTTGCTACCGTTACTAGACAACCAATGTATGGATTGTCTGAGACCCCTTCTGTTCTTCCAGCAGTAGGCATATCTGGTAGAATTGAAAAACCTGAAGTTAGGAATACAATTGTACCTAACTCACAACCGCCTATTAACTTCTGTACCGTTGACTGACTAATAGGGGCATAAATCACGTATGACCCTGTTGAATCAGTACAACTTTCTTGGAGTATATAGGTGTTGTGCATTTGCAACAAGGAGACACAATTGCGTGGATCATGACCAGTTGTGATATGTGCAATCTCATGTACTTCTTTTTCCAATGCTAGATGGTCCCATTGGTTCCGAGTTTGTACGTCAATGAAGAAGTCAAAGAGCTTTCTGTGAGAGACATGATGCTGGATTATTGCAGATGCAGTTCGAGTGAGACCATGAGGCTTATTCAGCCTGTTCCAGATTTTGTTGGTGGAGACTCTTATCCCTGAACCCCTGAACTTGGTTTGTTCAGCTACCTTCCATTCATGAGCAGTAGAGTTGCCGATGTCTGTGCAAAAGTCTGTCACTATTCTGCATGCCATCTGCAACATGTTTCTTCTTCCTTCCACAGATGGTATGACACAAAAGTCTTGAGGTGGATAAGTGTCAGCCGCGGAATAATTTAACCTTTCCGCTTGCCTCTGAAGTATTTCTACCCATCGCCTTGCTCCGAAGGCTAAGCCTGACTCCACTAGCGTTCGGTATGTTTGGTGCATGATTTGATCCTGTACATCAACATGTTCCACCCATACGACACGAGAGCTGCCGTTGAACAAATCTTGGATTAAGCATCCGGATGGACGCTTCTTGCATTGAGATCTTGGGTGTGGACCCAGATTTGAGCTTAAACCGTCCACAGAGACGTCAATTATTGCCCAACTTTGTTCTGTTTGTCGTTGGCAATAGCGAACAAAGTGAGTTACACGAGTGGAGACAGATGGACTGGTCACCTGAAATTCAGCAGTCATGACTTGGATGGTGTCGTGGTAGCTTTCAGTAGTCCCTGATGACAAGACATCAAGGATACTCGCCCTTGAAATGATGCTACCGAATATGGTGGACCATTGGTCCACATCCATGAAGAGATTCACGAGTACGACAGGACTGAGGGGAATAATGGCTGTGTAGCGAGAAGCTTCGGTTTGGAAGTTAGTGGGAGTAAGATCAATACCGTTAGTGAAGATTCTCTTGTACTCTGCTTCATTCAGGAACTCATGAAGCGTGGCAGAGCTGGATTTGAGTGCAGAGATCCACAGTGGCGCAGCAGCAGATGCCATGATGATTAGCTCATCTCTGACCGACACAATGATTTCAGAAATCTTAGTTGTGTCTGCCACGACAGATGCTTCTGCCACGGCAGATGCTTCTTCAGGTTCTGAACGGTTGATTTTGTCTGATGGTTGTTGTGTAGAAGAAGAGTGATGTGGGATCGACATACACTTTTGAATATCCCTCCTCATGTGAGACTTTTCCCTTGGACCGATGACTGCAGGAATTGGAAGAGTCTGAGGTTGTGGGGTAGTCTCTTCAATCCCTTTTAGTAGCTCACTATTGGGAGTAACTCGTTTTCCACAGTGGTTGCAGTTGATTCTGTTGAATGCTGCTTGGTACTGGCTAAGTTGAGCTTGAAGCTCATTGATTTGCTGTCTCAGCAGAAAATTTTGTTGACGAGTTGTTTGGGCAGGCGTTTTGGGTCGATGCTTTATCACCCACGCAGAGACTTGTGCAAACGTTAACCTTATTTGGTCACCCAAATCTTGTCGTTGTTGAACAGTTGGCTGTGGAAAAGCCTCGACGAAGTCCTTCAATGCTTGGACTTGGTATTTGGTGAAGCTCTTCCTCAGTGGAATACGTTTGGATGAACTAGGTTCAGCTTGTGGAGATGATACTTGTGGACTTGGGGCTACTTCAATGGCTTCGTCTTCTGCTAGAAGCATGTCTAGCATGTCGATATCGTTGTCGAATTCGATTGCTGGTGAAATTATTTCATCTAAGCCCTCAAAGAATTGGCTTTCTGAGGGATCAGATTGAAGTAATTCACTGAACGAATTCACTTTGCGTGACATGTTTGAGTTGGTGAAATTTCTGAGAATTGGAGTGAAGAAGTCTTCTTTGAAAGAGAAAGGAGGTTATGGCACTAATGGAAAGTATCTGTTAGTGGATGCGTAAGGTGTATATTTATTGTTGGTGGAGGATTTGAAAATTCAAAAGCTAAAGTGAGCGGCTGATTTACAGCTAATTGTCGGAGCCCTTGGAGATCGTGGAAGATTTTTTTTTCCCCGATGCATGGATTTTCCACATACAGTTCCACTCTTGTGAGACCTCGCATCTTTTGAGGAATTAATTATGCGAAAGCAAAAGGAAAAGAGTCATTATGACCGGTGTTAGTGGAAGACTGAGTTTTTGTTGATTAAATCTTGTGGAATCTTGTATCGTGGGCGATACTTTTGAGTAATTGAGACAGATATGAGCAATAATTATTTTTAGTGGGTTGTTGAGTGCACCGCACTTACATTAAAGAAAGTTTTCCCTGACAGTGGAAAGTTTGGTTTAAATACATGGGATAAGGAGTTGTGTTACTCACTTCATATCTGTTATCAAACAAACACTTCGACTAAAATTTTTTCTTACACAATGGTGAACAAGGGAGAGTGCAGCAAGCGTTCCAAGAACACTGATTGGAGTGAACTTCCGGTGGAGATCTGGAAGTACATATTCCAGTTGGTTGCTACCGCATCCCTGCAGAGCACAATGGAACTCCGTTGTGTCTCGAAGGACTTCAAGGAGTATGCCGATAGCTGGTCTACGTTGGCGGCGATCGACATGGATGGGTTCGATGGTGGATCCAGACCCACTGGTTCCATAGAAGCGGACAGGCAGGTGCGCATCTTCGCTAATCGATGCTGGGAAGCGAAGAACCCGGAGTCTCTGTTCCGAATGGGAATACGAGTACTCGTGGAGGCAGCGAACATATCTTTAGCCCTGGAGTATTTCGATGCGGCATGCAAACCAGGAACATTTTATGGTTCGCGTCCCAGTACGGTGGTAGGTCATCATGTTGCATTTTATGCAGCATGCATGATTAAGATGATAATGGGACCACGAGCCGAGCAGCAGAAAACGGTGCAGCGACTGTGTGAAGCCCTCGACTGGTGGAGAAGCGGATGGAACATCTACTACTGTAGACAAGAAGTCGAGCGGATGATGCATCAGGCCGAGTTTTGTCATGAGCATCTTTTATTGTATTTTCCGTCGACTACTGCTTTCCTGCCCGCCGGTAAATGTCTTACTTGCGGTGAGTCAAGTTTTTGGCGTCCTTTTGGCCAGGACATGTGGGACGTGGATGGAGATAGGCATGCAGCTAGAGAATGTTGCGACACTTGCAAGTGTTTCGTGGAGGCAGTATATTTCTATCAGCTTATGATGTATGGAATTCCGAGACAGCCGGCCTCTTATCTACGAAGTCACTACTGGAGATTTAAGGATGGTTTCTGGTAGATAGGCCCTGCGAGGCATTTTAAGATTTGTAATTTGAGTGTTTTGGAAGTTGTAGTGTGGTTTGTTATGTTGTGGTTTGTTGTGTACTACCTAAGTTATCATCAATAAAACTTTGGATTTTGGAATCAAGTTGTGATAACCTTGGGTGTACTCTGCGTCCAAATTTCGGGACGAAATTTCTTTAAGGAGGGTAGACTGTAATACCCCGAAAATTTCCGTATTATTTTTTTTAAATAGTTCGTGAAATTTGAAGTGAAATGGTGTGATTTCATATTTTTAGGGGTTTTCATCGTAAAACGATAATTACGGTGGTAATTATTAGTTACACAAGGTTAATTAAGGTAACTTTTTATCCGTTGAGAATCTGGGAAAACTTCCTTCATGAAAGTTGTAGACCTCGTCGAATCGAGTTTGTAGGAATTTGGTTCACCGGAAATGGACATCGTATGAGGGAGTTATGGCCCTCGGAAATTACACGATTTTCTATAAAACATGAAAATATTTTATTTTTGGAAAATATTTTCTCTCTCCTCTCTCTCTCTCTCCCCGCGTCCTCCCTTTCTCTCTCTACTGTGTGTTTTCCGGCTACCACCACCGGCCACCGCTGTGTCTCACCGCCCCCACCAAAAGGAGAAGAAGCCACCGACGGTCCAAACCCACCCGGGTTGGCCGCGAGGCTTGCCGGCGTGACGCCGCACGCACGGCCCAAAGGGGCTGTTTTCGTGCATCTCGTTGTCCGACGTAATTCCGGCCACCCCTCCCCACTTCGTGTACTGGGTTTTGAAGCCCTCAACCCCTGGAACACGATGGTGCCCTTGGATTTCACCGAAAACCACCGTAGACGGCGGATTGAGCTCGGGAAGTTTTTGATTTTCAAAAAGTCAACGCCGATTCCGGCCACTTCCGCTCCGATCCAGACTTTGAGGTAGTTACTAAACTTGTTGGGCTTGTTGAGTTCTACACACTGGTAAAATTTGGTAGCCATCGGACCACCTTGACCGGCGGCCGGCAGCCACCTCCGGCGGCGCGTCGGCGGCGCGTCAGGTCGGTCCGGGAGTAATTCTTTGCTCCGGTTGACTTGGTTCGTCGATACGAACAACTTTCGTGTTTTGACTTTTGTCAAATTCGGTCGTTTGATCAATGATCAATTAAGCGATAGTTATGGATCGTTAGATCCGTGATGATCCGACCGTTGGATCATCACCAATTTTGGATATGATGTTAGGATGCTAGAAATAAGCATGCTGTTGGATTTTGGAAGTTTCGGATTTTGTGTGGGACCCGTTGATGAATAGTAGACGTGGGACCCACGTTGACCGATTGTTGACTTTTGGTCAAATGGTCTCGATTAAATGTTCCGATGTCGTAGGAGACATTTGAGGAACATTTGGATTATTTTGGAAATGTATTATGCTAATTGGATATTGCATAATCATAGGTGTTTACGAGAAGTGTAGCTCGTGCTTGTCGATTCCTGGTTACTATTTGAAGACGCAGCAGGAATTAGAGGTGAGTGAATCTCACGATATTTTATATATGAATATTAATTCATATTGTGTTGTTTGCGAAAATAAATAATTATATTTATTTAAATGATTTTGCGATATATAAATTAAATACAGTTTTAATTTGATATATCAGCATGTGTGATTTTGTGTTAAAACAATATTTGAAAGTATTCATTTTATTGTTTTAATTGGTGGATTTTGTGGGAACAATATTTCAAAAATTATGATATTGTGTTTGCCTACTCGAATGTTTTTGTAGCCAATGGGTGAAGGTTAGAGCTTTAGACTGTGTAGCCAATGGGTGAAGGTTAGAGCTCTAGACTGTGTAGCCAGTGGTGAAGGTTAGAGCTTTAGACTGTGTAGCCAGAAGGTGAAGGTTAGAGTTCTAGACTGTGTAGCCATGTATTCATTGAAAACAAAGATGAATACTTTATGTAATAAAGGAGAAGAAAAATGGTATTCTCGCTTTATCTTGATGTATTAAAAGGAGAAGAAAAATGGTATTCTCGCTTTTAATCATTTGAAGTTGATTGTGGTTTTGTGTGAGTATGATATGAATTTGCTTCTTAAATAATTGAAGCATTGATTTATTGAATTACAATTCTTGGAGAATTATTGAATTGTATTTTGAAGTTTTTACTTCTTTAAAAATTGAAGTAATTATTATTATGATTTACGATTCTTAAAAAGAAAGAATCATAATTTTGGGAAATGATTTTGGGGAAAGTTTATATTGTATAATATTCTGAATTACCCTGGGATTAACATACACGTTTATGGGACGTGTGGGGTTAAAATACGTGATATGGGGCGCGTAGGTTCAGTATATTTTATAATATGAATTTTCGGGATTTGAATTGTTTTTGAAAAGTATAAGTTACATATATTTGTTTAAAACAAACTATATATGTATATTTTGTTAAACGGTTTAGGGTGAGTAAAACTGAGTTAACTCATACCAGCTTCGTAAGCTGACCGGGTTTGTTGATATAACCCGGTACACTATTCCACGGTGTAGGGGTTATACCTGCAGGTTAGGATAACCAGGAGTAATGCAAGGCTGCATATATTTTGTTGGGTTATAAGACTTCCGCTATTTTATGCTTCGCACTCTGAAGATTTATTTATGTAATATTTTGATGTATCAATTTATTATATAAATATTTGGTATGTAATATTCGACTCTTGTATTGAGTTTGAAATTACAATGTTGGGCATGGAGTTGGTGTTGTGTACTTGAATTAAAAAGAAAAAAATTCTAGTGCATATTTGTATTTGATATTCCATGTAGTCACGTTTCCGAATTGATTGTAATTAAGGGCAAAATGCCTTATTAATTGATTTGGAAAATCGGGGCGTGACAGTTTTTTTATCTAATAAGAATTTGGGTCTTGTTACGTTTAGAAACCGTGTCTAAATAGACAAGCACTAAGTCAATCGGAGTGGATCGGACCTAACGGGTGGTTGCGAAGTTTCTCGTGTGAGCGATGTCTTTCACTCGACCCAAAAGGAAGTTAGTCCAAAGGGCGTGAAGAGCCCCGCGCGAAGGAATGGATTTTAGGATAAGAAGAGCTTTTCCGGCGGAAGAAGCCTATTTCCTGTGGTAGTTTACTTTCTTAGTGCGAAACGTTAAGGCAGTAAACTTACTTACTTGTTAGAGTAATGCAACCCATTTGTCTTTTTCATCCACTGCATTACTTTCTCGGCATGGAGGTATCTCGCTCCACCTCTGGACTTCGCCTAACCCAAACAAAACATACTCTTGAATTTGTATCTTGTCCATCCTGCCGCCTATATCTCCAGGTGCCAAGCTATCTGCCAGTCCTGACGACCTCGGGCTTTTGTTCTTGGTCGGAATCCGGAGCGTTAACCTATTATAAAAAAATCTATTAGTAAAGCTTTGAAGCAAGCTGCTAGAACTAGCGCGCTAGCGCTTTACTAATATAATATCAAGTAAAGGCTCTTCTCATGGTTCTTTTTAGGTACAAAAAGAAAATCAACATCTTCTGACTTTTCATTTTCCAACAGCAATTACACATTCCCTCGGCCTCTGATTATAGTCGAAGTGACATTAGGAAGAACTAGGTTCTTCAATCATATATGTGCCTCATGCGAGTAAACGGAAGAAAATATGATGTGAGGACCCGATCCACCATCTATCTGAAATGCTGGCAAACAGGGCCATAGTAGTGACCAACACTACCTTTTCCTGATCATCATGGCTTTTTCCCTTTGCCCTTCTTTTATGGGAACTCAAAACTCAAGTGACCTTTCTTCTTGCAGGACCACTCTATGTTTTTCAAGTCCTTCTACACTTACTTTGTGCTTTTTTTCTTTTGAAACATATTCTTTTATGCAACATTAGTCTTTTCAGACTGCTGTTCAAATCTCTTTTCAGCTTCTGCCTAAAGAAAATGGTCAGATCAATCATAGTTAAAGGAGGAGTTTCACGGGAGAGAGTGGTTGTCAAAGACTCAAACGACTTCAGCAGACTTCCCAGTTACTGATGACGATCAATCATTTTTACTCTCGATCACTGCTACAAATTCTTTGAAAATCCTCTCCATCTTGTCTAAGTGCTGAGACATGCTCGTCCCCTCTTGCATCTTGCTTGGAAAAAACCGTTGCCGAAGAAACTTCATATTTACCATTGTCACTGACTCATACATTCTCAGCCCGGATTTCTCCTGCAGACTCCATTGAAACTAGTACCTTATCCTTGACGCACAGCTTCGAATAAGAACTTTTTTTTTACTGTCTACAACTATGGATGTTGTTCATATGCTTTCTTTTGTTGTTTGGCTACAACAACATCAACTTGATTGAAGAAGCCATTAGCGCCAGGCTTCTCTTTTCTCAAGAATGAAAAAAAAAAAAAAAAAAAAAGAGATCATGTTCCTTGAAAAGCAACTGCATTCTCGTCTTCATCTACATTTAGAGGTTCCATTTTGCGATGCTTGACAATAGTATGCATTAATGCAGTAATTATATCAGCAACCATAGATCCAGAAGATTGTATCGCTACCATATCCGCATAAGTTGGGTTCTCATACTAGATGATAACAATCTTTAGCTGAAAGAAATAAAAAATTTCTAGGCATGTGCAGAGCTAAGACTTGCTATTGTTGAGTGGCAGCAAATGAGAAAGACATATAGTTTGATTCGAAAAACTATTTTATATATTAATAATATATATATAATTTATATATAAAAAAACGTATAAGTAAAATTTAAAATCTTTTAATTGAAAAGTCTTTGAGATAACTTTAGACAACAGATTTTTTCGACGTGTGTGTATCCTCTCAAAACCCAACCTCAGAAAAACAGCAGGCTTTCCCTTCATTTGTTTGTTCCCTTCGATTAAGTCCTTTTAAAAGACCCAACTGATCCCCCAAGGGGCGTGTCTAACTACCTCATAGATAGCATCCACAAGAGGGAAAATTATTCTATGCACGGTCCGTATATATGCACGTTCAATCGCAGCCGTCCATCTGGGGACCCAGCCTTTAACTCCATCTATTGTAACGGAACGTTAAGGTTGAAGGGTTTAGGCCAAGATAATAATGCTGGCTTTTGAACGATTAATCCTTACCTGCAAATTAAGTGGTGCCTTGAAAGCGCCAACCCACTTTTGAATTTCCTTGCTCTCGTCGCCGATCAGATCCCCTGCAAATTGATTAACACCCAACTTAACCATAACACCTTCATAACTAGATCAATTACAAATATGAATGGTACTGACCAGTGACAGATTTACCGTCTTTTGGGTATTTTGCCGATTAAGGATTTCGGTGTTTCTTTTCCAAAGGGGTCCGATGTTTAGCGAAACTGGACAGCTTTTTCCCTATCCTCGCCTATGACGCACATAAACACCAAGGATCTATCTCCAGTTTCTTATCCTCGCTCCAGTCCTCACGGTCAGATTGAGTTCTTACTGCTTTGTAATTGCGAAAATTCTTCTATGCTTTTAGGAGCATATATTCCCCGGAGGCGCGTGCAACGCGTGAGTTGCCCTCCTCCCTCTCTGAGATCAGTTCCAAACCGAATCAACAAACCATGCTTCTGAGTTCGTGGAATTCGTGAGAGAAAGAGAGAAAAAACGCAGATTCGATGAGAGAGAGAAAAACGCAGCCATGAGAGAGAAAGTAGATCTAGACTTTCTCCTCAGCCGCCGGAATCTGAGCCATGCCGTAGCTCACCGCTGCCACCATCAAGATCGCCGTGTTCCGATCTACAACATCCCATTATCTCATAGCCATCCGACGCCGGGAAGTGGCCCAACGCGCCTCCGCCTGAGATCCAGATCTGCCATACTTAGTTCGCGGAGCTCCGCGCTTTGTTTCGCCGAAAAACCACCATTTTTAGAACCAGGGGACTCCGATATTCTGTTCTCCACCGATCCGACAAACCAAAGGATGCCGGATCAGTGTTCACGCGCCGCACGCTCCTCCGGGAGCATAAGCTCCAAGGAGCACAGAAGACTCTTCGAATTGATTTGCTCTTTTTTGTTTGAATAACAGCACATTATACAGTTAACGGCGCGTGAATTACACGCGCTACGTGCATTTGCACGTTCCGTGCAGGGAATACCTTCCGTCACAAGAGACTGAATTAGAGCATCTCCAACAGTAAAGCTATTATTTTTAGATAAATTAGCTAAAAGTTAAATATAGCTAATGATTTTTTGACTTCTGCTCCAGCAGTTATAGCTATATGTAAGTTCGATAAAAAAAAGAACGTTGAAACTGAAAAAAAAAAATAGATGTTGGAGCATTTAGCTTTTACCTATTTTCTCTCTCCTGTTTAACTAAATATAGGTAGAGAATTTAACAAAAGTTAAATTTAACTTTTGTTTAGGTAATCTGTTGGAGCTATGTTTTACCTTAAATTTAGCTATATTTTAAATTTATTTTAAAATGGGTCATATGTTGGAGATGCTCTTAGCCTAAACATGGGTGCATCTTTTTGCTATCTCTCATGCCCCGATTTCACTAAAAAATTGGAAGGTCACAAACCGCCCTCTGTAGTTGAAAATGTGAAACGGTGCTAAAGCAGGACCCGCGACTATGAAAAATGACTGCTCAATCGAGACTTGAGTCACCTTGGAGTAAAGCCACATACTCAACAACATCTCTGTCTGAACTATTGAATCCCTAAATCGAAACATACTAGAAGAACTTCAAACACGGGATATGTGGATCTACATGTATTCAAAAATTCTGGTCTTCTTCAATTTCAATCAGGTTCTCAAACCAATCAAGGCCAAAGACCAAACGATTTAATCCTTTTCGATATTTTGAAACTTTTTGTTTCAAAGCGGTGAAAACTCTCACAAAATTCCCACTGCGAAACCTCGAGATACTTGTGCGAGTCTGAGACCTTACTTCTGCGACTAGACTTTTTCAAGCCTTATCCCGACAAAATCTCCTTAACTGAAAGTCTCCTCTATCTATTCTAAAAACACACAAAAATCCACCAATAGCCCTATAATAGATAGATTGAGTTACATAGTGCCACCTAGGTTTTGAACCCACTTTTTTTAGAAGTTCATGTGCACGCATGCATGTGTAATCACCTCGGAGGTCCATATAATAAAAACATTATTCTTTTTTTTTTCATTTTTCTTAGAAGAGAGAAAGGGTACAAAGAGTACGCTCTCTAGAAGATTTGTTGGGGCTGTTCACTTTCACTTGTCGCCTGGTATCTTGAAACCTCTTTGCTTTCAGGGGGCAGGAGTGGAAACATTTGAGAGAGTGCTTCGCGAAAGAATCGTGTGGCGCGGTGAAAGGTTTCTGTTGTGGTTTCTGGCCCCCCTGGTCGTCGCCTAATTGTGGAAGAGGGGAGGTGAGTTTAGTATCAACTCTCTCTCGTGCCTTTCTTCAGCCTGTTCTTGTTCGTCTATTCGGGATGGGTAGGCCATACATGAAGAGAAGAAGATAGGGGGGAGCTACTTGCTTAGTGCTTGTGCTAAGCAAGGCGGTCGAAGAAGGTTCTAAAAGAAAGCAACCGATGCTTTGGTCATTCAGTTAACTCCTTGCTGCCAGTCCGTGCTTGCTATCATGCTGGCAAAAGCAGGGGTTTCGGTCAATTTTACCTACTATTGGATTTGAACCAATGACTCTCGTTGTATGAAAGCGATACTCTAACCGTTGAGTCCCCCCTTGGTTATCAAACTCCGAATATTCAAGAATGAATTTCTCACTTTTGCGGGACCCACAACTATTTGGATTAATGTACTTGTTAGTAAACGCAAAAGAACTAATGAATTAAAATCAATTTTTTCATTCTCATTCTCATTCCAAATAAGTAAACGTGTCATAATTGTAGATTCATTAATCTACATATCAAACAAAATTTAGAGGTTAGGGACTGGAGTGAGGCATCAAGATCGTGTTTCTCTTTCTTGAACCGAAACTCTTTTTGTTGTGAGTTGTCGTGTGTTGGCTATTTGTAATATTAACACCGTGGATGTCATGAGTTTTAATCTCATTAGCATATGGGAATGTATTCATGAATTGTGGGAAATTAAAAGTTTGAATTATGAAATGTATGAATTATGACATGAATTGATGATTATTTATTATTTATTTTCATGTCAATAAATAGTTGGGCCTAAATAGGACTACTATTTGTATTCAAACACAGAGCATGTGTCATTTTTGGATGGAAAGTTGACGGAAGTTTGAAAAGTATCATTTGAGATAAAATTGAGAAGTTTATATCGTTGTAATCAAAATATAAGTTCAAATATCATGCGAATAATGGTAAGTTTAGGGATCATTCATAAACCTATTCAGAAATTTAATGTTATTCGATCCTTGATAGTCTTCTAGTGATCCTTCATGGCATGGGATTCATCATAATGTGGAGAATTCTAGCATACATGAGAGCTACCCGGCGACTGAATTCTGCAATAGGGATAATGATTTTAAGCAAATTATGGATCTCATCCTTCAAAAACACCAAGTGATTTGCATCAGTTCTTCCCTATTCAAGATCTTATGAATAGGGAGTTCTGCAGAATTAACCTGTTCTTGCCAATTATAATTCATCTTTAAATTCGTATTAATGCAGTTAGGTACTTAGGTTACTTGTCCCCCAGTATGACCAATTGACCAAAAACAAGTAAAGTGCTGAAATGAAACAAACAATAAATAAAATCCGGAGCTCCACAATTTAATAAATAAATGCCATTCAATTTCATTAGAAAACAAAGAAGCTACCTGCTTTGATTGAACGAAACTGCTTCAGCTATCAAAAAACTGAAACTATATTGCATGCCAATTATGACACTGTCAATAACAAGATATATACAAATTGGAATTTACTTTCCAATGCTTACAAAACTGACTACCATAACTTGCCCATACAATCTTTCACCCACCAAGTAACTTAATTTTTTTTGTCGAAGCACTAAGTAACTTAATTAATTTGGAACAGAGGGGTAAAAAGACACAAGGCACCAAAGACTAATCTAACGTCAATAAATCATATTTCTAAGACAAATGACAGTGAAATAATTAGTACCGGATTGCTCCACGTGCAAAATGATTTTCAGAGCAGGCACATGTGGACCAAAGGATGCTTGTTCTCATAAAATCATAGATCCCATTTGCCAGATCTGGCGTCAACCTTGAAAATCGATGGAAGTTATAACAGGCAAGCACTCTACAAGCATAAGCCAAGATTTGATGACTGAACACTGGATACCGGAGCAAATTACAGAACACGGATGAGTGGTTGTCCTGCGTGTTTAGTGTTGGACAGAACTGGTATCAAAAGCAAAGACATTTAGTAGTGAAAGGCAGTGGAAGTATTCTTTTTCTTTTTCTTATTTGACAAGGTGATTTTTTAAATCATTTTCATTGAAGTGATGGGTGCAGAACTGCAGATAGGAGCAATATGAAGGAGTGAAAACTGTGAAATACAAAGTGGAATTTACCTTATTACCATCACAACTTATAGCTGAATAAATGTTTTCAACTCTTCGTGTGGTGATTGTAAGGAGATACTGATCCTGATCCAGAAGAGGCGGGCGGAAGGGGCTTATTCACAAATGGATGATTTAAGAGCTGAGCAGCAGTGGGACGATCATCTGGCTTAACTTGTAGACATTGATGGATGAAATCTTGTGCCTCCCTTGAAAGAGAATCAGGAACCAGAGGGGGCTCCCCTTTTCCAATCTTGAATAATGCCTGCATCTGTGAGACAGAAGAAGAGATGATGTTATCAAAACAATAGCGATCGATGAGACGAGTCATCTAATCATACTGAACCATGAAGAGGAAAATCTCTAATGAAAATGGCACAGACCCCTTCGAGATTAGAGTATGGAACCCGCCCAGTTAACATCTCCAACACTGTGCATCCAAGGCTCCATATATCAGCTGTAAGGCCATAACCTTGACCCTTCCGATTAACAACCTGCACAAGAATGGATTGACTAAGAAATCCTCAAAAAGTGGACACAACATACTAAATGCTAGAATCATCATATGCAACTGTTGAGGAAAGTATGAGTATCTTGCACCTTTTCAAATTTTCAAAGCCAATAGACCCATACCACCTAAATGCTAGAACAAGGTATTCCATATGATACATAGTGAAAATAGAAGCTGGCAAAAATTCAAAATGCAAGATATCTACTACCAAAACCCCACCCCATCATCTACCACAGAGATCCATCAGCCTATAAAACTATCTACCCTTGAGACAAAGATATGGGAAATCATCAGGAGATAATTCAAGTTCAAGCACATGTTATTGAAAGAATTGTCACACCAACCAATAATCCACCTTGGTAATGAGATTGTAGGCTCTGCTGATTTTAATTTTTATTTGAACAATGATAAACTAGAAGATTAAAGAACTAAAGGAACTGCTGATTTTGAAAATCCCCGTCTTAACCAGCATTGTTAACTGTTATAATTACTTTCTGAACTTACCACAATTTCTTTCAATATGGTCTTGGAACGAGTTAACTCCGTTACATTAACACAAAATTTGATGAAACGATATAATGTTGCTATATACCTGGCTCTGTTATTTGGAGAAAGATTTAATTATCTAATCAGAAACAGTTAGGGTCTGTCCTCTCACGTTTAAGTTTTTTTTTTAACAAAAAAAAAACAAGAAAGAAAGAGAACGAAAAAGATGAGGAGAGTGAGAAGAGAGATAATAGAGGTGAGGGATTGGAAAGGATAGGAGAGAAAATATATAGTTATAGTTTTAAGCATCCTCAGCAGTATTAAAGAGTTTGTAGTTATAATTTTATGCATCCTCCATCCTCTCTTTTTCACCCCTCTCATCTCCCTTTCAAATATTTTCCTTCTCTTTTGATTATAAATAAATAAACATGAAGACATTGTCAAATAAGCCCAAGAATCTCATTACTTTGTGGTTACAAACGGTTGTAAAGTTTGCATTATAACAATAAACCAAGTTACTCAGAGCAAAATCAGATAGACTAGTTAAATGCATGTCGCATTGCATGCTTTAAAATTCATCTTGTTTTTTCAATTTTTTTTTTATGTTAAGGTAGAAATAGAATATATAAAAAAGAAATATCACTTCACGGATTCCTCTGGCCATTTGTTTACCAATATTCTTACTTTCTAATAAATGTTATTTTAAGAATCCAGCAACCTAACCAAAGCACATTAACAACAATTTTATCAGCGTAGAAGAAGCAAGTATAGTTTGACTAAGTTTATCAGTCCATGACTGTAGAGAAAGTCTGCATCAGAATCGAATTGGAAGTATTTTAGGTATGTCCTCCAATATAAGAGCTCATAAGCACTCAAAACAATATAGTGTTTATCAATTTTGATGTCTGACATTAAAACAAAAGAGTAAAGGCAAACCTCAGGGGCCATCCAGTATGCAGTCCCTTGGCAAGACTTAATGTCATTCATTTTGACAGTCTGAAAAGAGGACGCAACAAACAGTATTAGGAGAAGAATAATTCACAATCTTGTGGAAACTACTGAAAACAATAAAATAAAATAGAATTTGGGGAATGGGAGACAAACCTTTGCCAATCCAAAGTCTGCAAGCTTCACAGATCCATTAGCATGCACCAAAAGATTTGCGCATTTAATGTCCCTTAATGCAAGAAAAATAAAGATAAGAATACATGTAGAGAAAGTTATGAAGGCAAAGCATGAACACAGACGTTGTGATGGTGCGCCACTTTTGTTACTTTTTTGGAATGAGTCTGACATGATTATGGCTCATTGGTGGCACTACACAATCTTCTGAGATCAATACAGCCAAAAGACATAACGTTCACATAAATATACACGATACGACATGAATTACCTGTGAATCACTTTTCGGTCATGAAGGTACTTCAGACCTTGCAGGATCTGTCTAGTGTATACAGAGACATGGGAATCTGTAAGATGATATGTCTGATAAAGTTTTTGAAGGGAGCCTTTAGTTACAAGCTCCAGAAAGATATAAAGCTTTGATTCATCCTGCAAAGACCATTGAGAATATATAAATGATATTACCGTGGTCACAAATATGTAGATGCACAAGTATAAAAGCTATGAAATTTTAATTAGTAAAATATTTACTAGTGTTGATGCTACAAGCCTACAAGTCCCTAATACTTTTGGCCACAAACAGGAAGTATTAAATAGCATGGACACTGGAACCCCTCAAATAAACGATACTAACGCATACAATAAATTCTGTGACAGAAAGGGGAAAATACCATTGTATGTGATTATTTCATACACTTGTCTGTACATTACAGTTATATGCAAACCAGCATCAAAGATCATCAGTGTCATGTCCATAAGTGTCAAATAAAATTAAAAGTAAAGCCTCTACATCTCATGACACGAATCTGTATCAAAGAAGCAACTTTATGCCATGAAAAGAATATTTGGACATCCATAAATTCTGACTATTGTAGAAAAATTCATAGCATAACTAAACAATTTTCTCTCGGTATAGATTCAAGCTCAAAAACAATAAGAAAATGAAGGGTACCTTCTGTGTGCCATAGTATTGAACTATGTTCTCATGTTCAAACTGACTCAAAAGTGCAATCTCCTGGAAGAAAAAGGAAGAAGAGAAAAAAAAGACACACAAAATGAGAAGAAAAGGATCTCAGCAAGGAACAATAATCAAGGTAACTTTATTCACATACAATTACTGAACCAATTACTTAATAGCAGAGACATGCAAAATAAGGACATAAGACGAAACACAAGCCTCTGTCACCTGTTCAAGTTGAGAGACTCTTTGCTTCCCCAGCCTTCCTTGATCAAGCAAAGAAACTTCCTTGACAGCAATGAAGCATCCGCCGCTGCAAGAAAGTAAAATCTTACTCAACAAAGTTCTAACAAAACATCATGCATGAAACCACTCTTTCAATAAATTGTTGTATAGAGTATTAATTGTTAGTAACTAAGTGCATTAGACAGCTATACAGCAAAACAAAGAAATAATTCAATTTAATACACAATTATTCATATAGGAACAAGGATTTTAACCATGGAAATAAGACGCTGCAGAAGTTGCAAGAATAAAAAGAAGAACTGAATGCACCCTCACTCCCCTATTAAAAGAAAAGAGCTACCAAAAAGGCTCAATAATTTCCTAACAAGTCAAGCTCGAGCATGAAGGTTCAAATTTCCTATCCTTAGACATTAGAACAGTGCATCAAGCAAAGCTGGTCTTTCCATCACTAAGTCAACCGAGTTTATCTATCTTGTATTCCCTCAGTTGAATTTTGAAACTAAGTGGCATCGGTTCTTCAACAATGACCCTAAAACTTAGTAGCTATAACACTTTGATCTCATACTCCAATTCCATCTACATGAAGCCCAAGTCCCAGGAATACCAAATGATCTTTTAAATGCTCGTCTATCTTATCATACTCCAACTTCACTTTCTCATTCAATCCACCTATTCCTAAATGTAGAGATAACTAGGAACTAGAGAACGAGATCATACAGAATCAAAAATAAGATTGAAGAAGTCCAATCTTGAGATATAAGACATGTATAGAATTGAGCATCTACAAGGAACTGACATGAGTTTAGAGCAGCACTTACTCAGAAATTCCTTCATAGACAGAACCGAAAGAGCCGCTGCCCAGAAGATCACCCTTTTCCCAATCAGTGATAATAAGCTTAAGCTTCCCATTGGGCGAAAACCTCCCATTTGGAGAAATATTGGAAGGCTCTGTGGTAGTGCTAGAAGAGTCATCGTCATTGGAAGTAGTAAACGAACAACCCCCGGAGTTTGCCACAGTCTCTCTAATCTCAACCGCCACAACATCGTCTTCTTCTTCTAGTTCTAGTTCTTCTTCTTCGGCATCAGAAGAAGACGAAGAAGAAGAACCATACCTTTTCTGGACCATTTCCGACGATTCTCTCTCGCCTTCTGGCGCGAAGTCCCTCAGAATGTCCCAAGTCGAGCATCCATTGTCAATCACCGGAACCCTCACCATCGACGGCGGAGGCTTGAGCCCCGGCGGCCGTTCACCTTTAATTCCAATACAAACACCAGCAGTAGTAGTCGTCGCAGTACAACACCCACTTGGCCCCGCCAACTCATCCCGGGCACGAGTCAACTCAGTCACCGTAACAGTAACATTATCCCTAACTCTATTGCACAATTCCTCCACCGCTTCATCCTCCAATTCCTCCTTTGAGTCGGGTTCCCGACTATCCGAACTATCCATCCGGTACAATTTGGACAAGGGGAGAACATCCGAATTCGTCGACCGGATCTTCCGGGCCTCCCAAGCCGCCTCTGGTATAGAGAATTCGTCTGGGCCTGATAAGCCCAAATTCGCGCATATCCATTCTACCTCGCCGTCGATTCCTTCGACTCGGAAGCTGGTGCGGTCCGACAAGTCGAACGAGCGAGTGTGGAGCGACGACGACGCAGGGTGGAGGTCGAGCGAGGAGGAGGACGAAGCGGCGTCGTACTCAATGTGCTTCACCGCATTGCGGCGCTCCAACTTGGGCTTCCTCCGGGTCTTCTTGGGATCCATGGGCTTAGTTCCCTTCCTACCAGAGAATAATCGAGGTAAATGATGCATAGGGAGCTAAACCCATCTAAGATTTTCCACCTGCGCGTGTGATTCAATCGGTAAAGTACGCGACGGAGCAGCTGTCTGCCGGGAAAACTGAGCGAAAAAAATGGGGGAGGTTTGGGGTTTCGGGAAGAATAGACGAGACGCTGACCGCGGGGAAGAGTGGAGGACTTTTGTGACTGGTAAACGCCGTCGGAGGAGAAAGAAGGAAGGAAAACGCGGTGCCACGTGGACTATGTTCTGGCGGGGCCTACCTGACAAACACAGCTCTCTTTTCTGTTACCCTTTCTTGTTTGTCTGTGGATGCGTGCAGATTCTTAAGCGTACGTCCTACGTACATG
This sequence comes from Rubus parviflorus, assembly GCA_029955375.1. Classification (NCBI taxonomy): domain Eukaryota; kingdom Viridiplantae; phylum Streptophyta; class Magnoliopsida; order Rosales; family Rosaceae; genus Rubus; species Rubus parviflorus. Next base: position 12,752,161 of record JARGGL010000008.1, on the reverse strand, counting down.
CATTAATCAACAATCATAAATTTATTAGTGGTAAAAATAAATAGTTACGAGGTTAATTTACAATCATGTATTTATTTAATAGTGGTAACAAATTTACTATATATCATTTGTCCTCGCAAAAATACTGTTCTTACACTATTCATTGGATTGGAAATTACTATTTTGCCCCTTATTGACTGTTTATTTACAGTCATGCCCTTCTCTCTTTCTTTTCTTTTGTTCTTTCCTCTTCTTTTCTGTTTTTCTTCCTCCAACACCAGCCATCACCGCCTCAAGATTCCTCAATTTCTCCTTCAGACCAGTCATCTCTCTCTCTCCCGCCATCACCACCATCTTCACCGCGGCAACGCGCGGGCACGCCACCTAGTACATATTATGCTTTTCAATATTAGGGGTGACATCGATTTTGGCGGGAACCGACCATCGAACCAAGCAGCTCAGTCATCAGAGTGAAAACCAGCACCAACAATGTCCGGAAGGGTGTGGTGATCGACGTTCTTCATCGTCAATGTCAGGAGGCCAAACTGATCACCCGAACCAAACTTAAGATTAAAGGTGTTATTCGAGACAATTGTCGGGTATTGCTGTATTGGCGGCAAAAATGCCACTCCTAAAAGTATCGTTTGGTAAACAATCATCTCTAACAATTTGTAGTACATAGTTAAATTTTTAATTTATTTGGTTGATTTTTAAAGAGTAATTTAAAAATGATTTCGACTATGAAAATGAGGAGCAAATTTACCATTATGTGAACCTTTACGTAACTTCTGTGAAATAATATTTTAGTGATGATATAGGCAGCTAGAGCTAAAGATAACGTAGGCGACTATACTTTGTCTAATTAATTGATTTATCTTCTGTTAATCAATGGCCAAAAAAAAAACTAATATATCAAAAACCAAATACTAACACCAAGGTCTCGTTTTGTTTGTTTTTTATTTTGGAGAAGGATATATAATCTCATCTGCTATGCACAAGACAAAAACATGTACATTTTTTATTTTTTATATCAAAATGACATTGATCATTTGATCGCTGTAGAATCGTAGAAGTCCCTCAAAAATGAAGGGTCAGTTTGTTGACAACCCGACTCTATTGACTCGTGATGATGCTTCTCACAGCTTCCAAGTTAAGGTGGACTTTTCTAAAACAGTTCGGACCCTCCGTCAACCTAAACCCTAAACGTCAAAACACCCTCAAAATGACAAAATGCATATATTTTCAAAATATCCTAATTTTATTTTTCATGTAAAGAAAAGAGAAAAGTATCACATGATAAGTCCAACCCATTAATCACTTAATCTTTTATTATTGTCGAAACCTTAGTATTGAAATATGAGTTTTTCTATTGGAACCTCCAAATTTTATTACGTGACCTCTTTCTTTTTAAATTATTCAATGACTGTTATAGACAATAAATCATAAACAAACGATATTTTCTTTACACTCGATAGATTTGACGTAAATCTTAATATCTTACAATCTCTATCTCAAATTATAATTGAGATTGACGAATAAGTGACAAGGTTTGTATCAGTTAAATTTTTTATTTCTTTTGATTGATAACAAGTAATAAAATATTTGAATACAAATGTTATGTTGTCTGCAATTTATAAGAAAAATTTTGAGGCATTAGAACTTATGCAGAAATACAGTCCAGGGTTGGAGGGAAAACCTCCAAAATCATAAAGAGGATAAAGAGGATTTGCCACCATATTACTATTAATTCAGAATTCCAACTATTATTGAATTATTAACAAGTGCCTAGCAAATAATGCACGTAAAGTTCATTGATTTATGCATGTAGGATCCTTGTGAAAAATTTCAACTATTATGCATGTAGGATCGTATGGCTATGGAATGGAAACCATTGATACTAATTTCGGTTCCCTTCTAATACCTCTCCTGCATCACTTATTATTTAATGAAGGAAGGTTTTAGCAATAAGAAAAATAAAGAAAAAAAATTGGAAGGAGCAATTTAGTGTTTTGATGCAAACTATATGACTAAAGTTATTTTAGGAATTTACAACAAGTCTAGTGGGCAAATGTTGATATATAAAAAGCAAAAGAGAAGTGCAAAAAATATGAGAGGTCAGGTGAGAATATTTGGAGGTTTTGATAAAATAACTCTTGAAAAATCATTTCTTTTGCCGAAATTAAAACTTTCTTTTTGGTCAGGAAAGAACGAGACTTAATTATATACCTTATGCGACTAGGTCTCATACTCCCTGGTCATGCTAGGGTTATAAAACCCACGATATTGGTGGTCCTTAATTGTGTCCCTATAGGTCTTTTTGCAATTGATTTTTCCTTTTAAACTCGAGCTTCATTGTTAAGCCCAAAAGGTAAATGTTCATTGGAAGCCTTTTTATTAATATAAAAACTTTAAATTAAATATTCTTCACTAACTTAATCTATCAACAATTGCTCTTTTGTGTGTGACTTTTTTGATTCTAAAGTTCAGCAGTGGATATTATGATAAACTGACTTAATCTTGTTTTACGTAATTAGAATGCAATGTGACTTTTTTTATTCTAAAGTCCAACAGTGAATATTATGATAAATTGACATAATCTTGTTTTACATAATTAGAATTACATTCTAATTTAACATCATGAGACTATCCACAAATTAAGTAGTAAATAGCTCTTTACAATTCACATTATATAGAATATGTTTGAATCAACCTAACACATATTTCGAACCTTTAGTTATGGTTACAATGCAATTCAATTATTTTGTTCGACAATATTACAATCATAGTTAGGGAATAATGAAACTCTTGTCAAACCCTAAGTAAAAATAAATAGTAATAATGTCTTCATGTATCTCCAATGAGGTACGATATCCGAGACAATTTCGAGATTCGCTTAATATATTGGCCAAAGACTTCTAAAAATATATCTTCGATTGGTTATTGGAATATTCTCATTCAAGATTACTTAGAAGGTAATGGATGTGCTCCGTGCATATATACGACCCAAATCCGCACATTATAAGGCAACATATCTTTAGCACATGCTTAAATTCAGCCGATAATGTTTTAAGTCAAAGTTATATGCACCCAAAATGCAAATAGTACGATTTATAAGTAGATAAAGCTTCCATTCCTATCAATGAACTTGTTCTTAGAGATGAGCATGCACTTTCACGCCCATCTCATGTCTCTACCCTCCAAGTGCTTAGGCTTGGGGTTGGATTTATAATGAGCCTGATCTCAAGCTCGAGCTGAATTGAATTGATTTAGCATATTCGGGTTTTGGAGGTGAATGTTCTTTATGCCTTGAGGCCTCACCCGGAGGATCGTTTTCCATTTATTGGAGTCTCTATTGGATAAAATCGATGGTATCTCTATTGTGTGTCTAGCGATCATAGTTGTGCTTTGGTAGTAAAGATGATGATTAAATTTTGTTTTTAGGCTCATTTTATTGTTTTCCATGACACAAGCTTATGTGTATATAATAAATAGTTCCTGCTGAATCTAAGTTGAAATGTTATCTCTAAGTTGATGTTAAAGTGTTAAGAGAATGTAATTATTCAACTGGCCAATGATAAAGTTAAATTAATTTGATGAACTTTTTCACTAAAAAATATTAAAATACAAAAAAAAATTGAATTATAACCTATGTATGTATATACATTGCAGCATGACGGTCAAACCATCTTATCACGCCTACATAGTCTAAGAGCATTTTTAGCAATACTAACTATTTTTTAACTAAATTTTAGCTAAAGTAACTAAAAAACTATTTTAGCTAGCTAGTTTGATAATATGTCAGCATCAATGCTATATACTTTAGTTAGTATTAAATTTAAATAAATTTTTGAATAAATAAAAAATAGTTTAAGTGTATTTTAATAATTATACAAAATAACTACAAATGAATGTTTTAAATTAACAAAAATAATAGAGAGTATTATCTCGCTCTCTATATTTAAGAGCCATATAACTAAAAGCTAAAGTAGAGAGCCACTTAGAGCATCTTTAGCAATGTTAGCTATGTTTTAACTAAATTTTAGCTAAAGTAGCTAAAAAGCTATTTTAGCTAGCCAGTTTGAAAATACGTTTGCACCAATGCTCTATACTTTAGCAAGTATTGAATTTAAATTAATTTTTTAATGAATAAAAAATAACTTAAATGTATTTAATAATTATACAAAACAACTAAAAAAGAATGTTTTAAATTTTTAAAAAAATAATAGAGAGTCTCATCTTGCTCTCTATATTTATGAGCCATATAGCTAAAAATTAAAATAGAGAGTCACTTAGGAGGCTGATGCAGCAACTAAAATAGCTGAAAAGTTAACTATGCTCTCTAAAATAGCTAAGAAGTTAAGATAAAAAGTCTGCTAAAAATGCTCTTAGGAGGCTGGTGCAGCTGCTAAAATTGTTGAAAAACTAAACATACTCTCTAAAATAACTAAAGACCTAAGATAGAAAGTCTGCTAAAAATACTCTAACACACTACTAGGATTAGTGCATAAGAACAAAATATATCGATGAAATAGATAACTAATACTTGTCATTTCTTTAGTGTTGAAAATAATACGAGAAACAAAATCATTAATACATTTTTTTTATGTAGGTGATTTTGGTGCTCCACTTTTCAACATATTTTACCACCTCCCTTCATTTTGTCGATTATTGCTACACTGCCTTCAAACAAGTGAATTTGTGGCGCATTCTTTAGCTCGTATGCTCTTCTTTATCATCAAAATCGTTCTTGGGACTTCATTCCCTTTATTTTATTTCTACTATTTAAACTTCTAAGTGTAATACATATTGATATCAATAAAGTTTGACATTCATTTTCAAAAAACATATTGAAAGTGTGAAAGTAAAGTGCTAAAATCATTTTTTTTTATATATACCATAAAATTATTAATGCTAAAATTAAGAAATAAAGACCAGAACATACACATACTATAACCTATGTTTATACATAAAACATTATATTTCCAAAACAATTTGAGATGTTATGTTATTGAACTTAATCAAAGTCATGGATTATATTGAACTAGCCTTCTGCACGCACTATGCGCATGCGGAAGGCCGCGCTCGCACGTGCGAGAAACGTTATTGTCTATTTAGTTTTTTCACATAATTTGCCTTTATGTTTTATCATAACATTTTTAAAATTAAATAATACATAATGTTAGAATATAAAATAAGTGAAAAAAATAAAAAACCAAACTAAAAAAATAGCAATAAAAAGAAATATGCAAAGCGGACAAGTTGGTGTGAGGTCTCATATTATTTTTATTTTTTTATTATGTTGTTTACTGTTTTGTTCTCGATATATGTAAATTTATATATTGTCTAATATAGTTGTGGAGAGACAAATTTTGGGTTTTTAAATGTTTACCAAAAACTCAAATTTTGCCATTATATATATAGATAGATTATGTCTATTCGTATGGTCTTATTTTTTTATAATAAATTTCTAACAATTTATCAATAAAGGGCCATTTTTATTTATGTTTCTTTGTAATGTAATGGCATTATGAGAAAATTCAATGTGTCATCATAACGGAAAGGTTAATTGGAAGGTCACTATTAATTAATTAGCCCATCTTTATAAATGTCAAATAAAGATGTTCATAGACCCTTACATCCATCTATAATACGGGAAGGATAGGTAGCCTCCACACTAGACATCACAGCATTCCGGAGACTGTGATAGGTTAAGTTTACAGTCTATAGAACATAGACCATATATAGTAGGCCCAATTAAAATAAAAAGCATGGGTTTTTCCCATTTTCATCAAGTAAATTGGGTGGGTTGGTCCTTGGTGTGGAATAGCTAAATAAAAAAATATTATATTTTTTGATAATATAAATACATAAATAAATAATAATATTGATTTTACCTAAAGAAGAAGAGCCTGTTCTTCATACGTTTCGTTCCCCAGTGTCTAAAACTAACAACACAAAATACACACCCTCTCTTCCTCTCGCCCAAACCCAATTCTATCTCTCTCTCTTTCTCGCTCGCTTCGTCTCTCTCGCGCAAACAAAAACAAAACCCTATTAATATTTTCAGACTCAGACTCATCAAGCCCCATTCTTCGTTTCCAATCCCTGTCCTCTCTGTGTGTTTCGCTCTCTGCCGCCTCGCTCTGTGACTTTGAAACTCTCTCTCTGTCTCTGAAACGCATTGTTTTCCATAGAGAGAATATACTGGGGGCGGTTATTAAAACGGTTACGTTTTGCCTTAATCGTCAATCACTGCGGGCTAGGGTTAGTTCTCTCCCTCTCCCTCTTTTATCTAAGAGTTTTGCGTATCGTTGTTGTGGTTTAATAATTTTGGCCCTCTGCAAATCCTAGGTCTTGGGAGTTACATAGACACACAGAGAATTCATATGTGCTAGGGTTTCTATTTTAACGCATTTACTCAACGTTCACTCCCTGATTTTGCCGTCGCCTAGGGTTTTTTTTTGGTTCTCTCTGTATGATTGAACTGTTTGATGGGTGGTGAATTTCTGGGCGAGAAACGTGGGTCTATTTTCATTGTTGCCATAGTTACACTCCTATTGCTTCTTCGTCTATCGGGCATGAAGATGAGGGTCCTCTGAGTGTCGCAATTTTCTCCTGCAAATCCATCTTTTAATGAAGATGGAGGTGTAGACAGATTTTTCCCTTGTGTTAGTTTTTCCAATAACATTGTGTTGTAATTACAGTCATCCGCCTTTTCCTTGGCATTGCCCTTGTTTTCGTGTTCTGGGTTCATAAGTGGGTGAAAACTTGTTTCTTCTTGTAAGCCCCAGTGTTGATAGATATAGTATAACCCATTTTGTTCGTAACAATATCAGAGGGTGTTGATTCTATTACTTGGCAGTAATAAGGCGTGGTCCAGGTTTAGAATTCGAGGATTCTATATAGAAGAGTAGCAAATTCTACCCTCTCGATAACGCAACTGTGTGGATACCCCATCCATTCATTCGATAAATTTGGTGGAGGAAATCCTAGTTGTGACTTAGGATAACACATCCATTTGGAGTAGTGGCACTGACTTGCTTACCGCAGTTGATTGTGAAGAAGAGAAAATACTTGTAGTTGAAACTTCACTCTCTTTGTTGAAGTATAATAATTTGGGGAAAACGGTGGAGGTGGTGAAGAAGGTGAGAAGTGTTTCTGTTGTTATAGCTGATCATGTTCAGTGCTCCTTATGGAAAGAAGTGAACCCACATTAGTTCCAGAATGGCTGAGAAGTACAGGAAGTGTTACTGGGGGTGGCAGTTCAACCCACCATTTTGCATCATCTTCAGGTACTTTCATTCAAGTTTTGTGTTCCTTTTCCTATACTTTCCGTTGTTTACATGCAATTATGCTATGCAGCTTATGTATTGTGGAAGCATCTAGTACAATGGACCTTTTGAATATATGTATTTTCATATTTTTTTATATTGCACAAAATCATGACTGTTTTGTAATATTTATGTAGATGTTCCGTCCTTGGCTCATCACATGAGAAATAGAACTTCCAAGAGCATAAGTGATTTTGACACTCCTCGTTCTCCTTATTTGGACCGCTCTTCCTCCTCTAATTCCCGTAGGAGTTCTAGTAATGGTTCTGCAAAACATGCTTATAGTAGTTTTAACAGAAGCCACCGTGATAAGGACCGTGAAAAGGAAAAAGAAAGATTAAATTTTGGTGACCATTGGGACCGTGACTGTTCTGACCCTCTTGGAAGCTTGTATACCAGTAGGATTGAGAAGGACCCTTTGCGACGTTCCCAGTCAATGGTTTCCAGGAATAAGAGTGAACTTTTGCCCCGAAGAGCTGCTATTGACTCAAAAAGTTGTAACAACAGCAGTCATAACAATGGCAATGGTCTGCTTTCTGGGGGTGGAGGTATTCAGAATGCTGTGTTTGATAAGGATTTTCCCTCACTTGGAACTGAAGAAAGGCAAGGTGTGCCTGATATTGGAAGAGTCCCATCTCCGGGATTTACCTCAGCTGTTCAGAGCCTGCCTGTTGGAAATTCAGCTTTAATTGGGGGGGAGCAATTTAAATCAGCTTTGGCAGAGGTGCCCAATGCTATAATCGGAAGCAGTAGCTCAGGATCATTTTCTGTTCAACCAACTGTTGCTGCTACTTCAGTGTCCGGGGCTTCCATTGCAACGGCTGGTCTTAACATGGCTGAAGCATTAGCGCAGGCTCCAGCACGAGCTCGCACTGCTCCTCAGGTAACTGAGAGGTTGTATCTGTTTTTGTGCTATTTGAACAATGTGTACCTATGCTGATCTAACGAGGCATTTTCTTGTGTAGTTATCTATCAAGACACAAAGGCTTGAGGAATTGGCTCTCAAGCAATCGAGGCAATTAATACCAGTGACACCTTCAATGCCAAAATCTTCAGTAAGTGAAATATCTGCATGGGCTTGTTTGATGGGTGTTAAACTTTTCTCTTCTAATATATTAGGGAATGTTGCCATTAATATCTTGTATTTTATTTGTAAAACTACTCTGTAGTTATAGTTATCATCAAGGAATAAGGAACTTAGTTATTTAACCAAATCGTGACATCAGAATGCTTTTATGTGATGTTTGGCTTGGTAGACTTGCCCATTCTCAGTGGGCCAAAGACCATTTTCTGCTCGAGGTTGTACATAACTGGATTTCCAGATCATTTTTGTTGCTGTAGGGTTTATCATCTTCCTTATTTTTCGATATTTTAGGTTACTAGTTCTGGCTAGGTTTCGCCTTTGTTGAACATTAAACTTCATGATATCATCTGTTGTATAGAACAGGTCAAAACTCAATTTTGTTTGCTTCATGATATTTATTATTTTAGATAAATAGCTTGTATAGGAAACAACCTTATATGTCATAAATAACTATTACTTGTGCTAAATTAATGGGCAGATGTTTCAGACTATTGATAGTCACTTTTTGTGCAGTCTAATGCTATTTTCAATGTATTTACATTAGAACTTATATAGGAATGCAACTCGCCAATGTGGCTCAAGTAACCTTTTGATCTTGTAGCTTAGTTTAGTTGGGATCCATTTACTATGTTTTTAAGAATCCTTATATATCATGGAGGGTGATGTCAGGCTCTTTGGCCCTTGCTCTCGTGTTTGTCTAAGAATTAGTTTTCAATATATTTAGATTACACGGAGAGAACAAGATGAAGAATTTATTTCTTCTCTTGGACATCATAGCTTGAAATAATTTTTTCTGCAATTTGGTTATGGGCAGTTAATGAATAATAGGTTTACTAATTTACATTCTGGAAGGTATCATTCTGTGATGGACTTACTACATCACTTTCTTTATATCACCTTATTTATATGGTATTCTCTTTCTTGGAAGGGGGGAGGAGAAGAATGCTCCTTGGTTTTACTTAGTTGTTGATTGATAAGAACAGCATGTCTTTGTTGATAGATAGATAGAGAATGGTTCGGAGAAGTGAAAAATCTATAAATAAGGTACTATATGTTAAGAGATGGTGCTAGAATAATGTACTATTCATTTAGTCTAAGTGGGACAGAAATAAACATTTTTTTTTTCTTTTTTGCGGAGGATTGCCAATTTTATAATAAGACAAACCTGCAACTTTATGTTCAATTATGCAATTAACATGACGGTTGTGATTCTATTTTCTGTTAGAAACATCTTATGAAAACTGTTTCAGAGTTGTCTGAAGTTTTGTGAGTTAGACCGCAATGGAGTTAATCATCTCGTATCCTTCTTAACTTTTTTATGAAGCAGTTCATGTTTCAAAACAATGAACATATGAAAAATGTATGTGTGCCTGTTTACTAGTTTTTAGGTACCGTTATCTTTCTACTTCTGTTAACAATTTTGTATTATCTTTTCAGGCTCTTAATTCTTCTGACAAGTCAAAGCCCAAAGCAGCAGTTAGAGCTGGTGAGTTGAATGCACCTGTCAAGGGTGGACAGCAGCAGCCCTCTCAGTCGCACCATGCAAATCAATCTCTTCATGGTGGGCCTGTCAAGTCAGATGCTCCAAAGACATCTCATGGGAAGTTCCTTGTTCTCAAACCAGTATGGGAAAATGGTGTTTCTTCTCCAAAGGATGTCACTAGCCCCACAAATAATGCCAGCAGCAGAGCAGCAAATAGCCCACTTGCTGTTGCTCCTCCAGTTGTGTCTGCTCCTTCACGGAGCCCTAACAATCCGAAGATTTCGGCGGTGGAACGAAAGGTAGCTGCCTTGGATCTGAAATCTGGATCCACTTTGGAAAAGAGACCTTCTTTGTCTCAAGTCCAGAGCCGGAATGATTTCTTCAATCTCCTAAAGAAGAAAACCTCAGTGAACAATTCAATTACTCTCCCAGATTCAGGCCCTAATATTTCATCTCCCACTATGGAGAAATCTGGTGACATAACTGGGGAAGTATTCAGTGATCCTGCGAGCCCTTGCATTGAAAATGGTGGTGAGGTGGCTGGCAATGGTGATAGCTCTGAAGAGGTTCAGAGATTTTCTGGTACTGGGCCCAGTGCAGCAGTTTATCCGGATGAGGAAGAGGCTCGTTTCCTTCGATCTCTTGGATGGGAGGAAACTTCTGGTGATGATGGCGGTCTAACGGAAGAAGAGATCAATGCCTTTTATGACCAGGTAAGAAAGTCAAGAGTCATGTCTGATTACTTTTTGTGAACTCACTCTGAATTGAATTGGTGACAATACTAATTTTAACGAGATAGGTGCCACATGGTGTATTATTGTAGTATACTATTGTTAATGTCACTTTTTGCATGCTAAATAGGTAGGTTCTACAGCTGAACATTTTCACCAACTGTTATCAGTGCCGGACCTGAGATTTTCAGACCTGAGTCGAAAATCTTAGTTGGGCCCTCAATTTTTTTAATGCACTAAATTTTTTTTTTCGTCAAGGTTTTACATAACTAAATATATAAATTCAAAATCCAACAACAAACAAAATGAAAATACATCCAAAAAATTTAACCTAACAAAAATATTATTGGTTACTGATTTAGCCTAACAAAATATTGTCTCAATAAATTTGATCATTGATCAAGCCTAACACACTTACACACAGAGTATACGTAACACAGACAAAAAATTCAGAAAAACAATTAAACAAACTAGCAATTAAACATATGAGTATATGACTAAATGAGTAAAATGACTAATTACTGATGTTGATAACATGATGAGTAAAGGACTAAAGGAGCTAACCAAGCAGTGGTGAATCCAGGATTTAAAAATGGGGGGGGGGGGGTTAATTGCCGTGAGGCAATTTTTTTTTTTTTTGCCATTGAGCAAACCTCATAAAAACCTGCAAAAGCATCATTGAGCAAATTACTACATGACGAAAATAACAAATAGGATGAAAAATTCAAAATGAATGCTTTGATGCTAGACCAATTGGGCAATTGGGCAATTTGAAATAAGAAATTATATATATACCTACATTCATTGAATTGGGGGAGGATTTAGCCAGTAGCCCCTTATGTGGATCCTCCCCTGTAACCAAGTGGTCGGAACAGCTAGCCGGAAAATTGAAGTCTGAACTCTGAAGAAGTGTTAATTAAACAATCATGTGGCTGCAGGCTGCTGTAGTTCTGTTCAATTGTGCAAAGACACCAAAGTATGGCCTTTGTGTTAAACAATTAAACAAAGTCGAAGTGGCCAACAAACATGCTCTTGGAGCCCCAAAAATCTTGGATATATGTTAATTAATGATCGGCGTGCGTGCCTGGTGCATCAATCGTACAATTGATTAAGTATAATTTTTTTTTTCTAGATTAACTATGTATACTTGTATAGACTGAAAAAAATATTTTGGGCCCCCAAAATTTGTGGGCCTGAGTCGGCTGACTCACCAAACTCATATCAGGTCCGGGCCTGACTGTTATGTGCTCTTTCTTATGTAGTATATGAAATCAAGACCAACTCTGAAACTGAGTCGAGGCATGCAGCCAAAGCTTTCAATGCTGCCTGAATCTCATGCAACTAATTTGGGCGGGGCATCTACTGAACTAAGCTCATCTGACTCTGGGTCTGAAGCTTGATTTACTTTTTTCTCACATATAGATCCAAGAATTTTCAATTTTTTGATGGCAGATGGTTATTCTCTTATCTCTTTGTTTTGGAAAAAAGAAAAAGAAGCTGATGAGTTTGGTAAGAAAGAAGATAATGGGTCTCGAGAAGAACTCTGCATTCTGCAAATAGTGCAATAAGTTACAGGTGCCCCAATCCTGTCTGCCTAAAATGGTTTTTGTTTAGGTTTTAAATTTTTATGGGAGAGCGTAGGGTAGGGGCTATTTTGTCTGCAGTGGGAAGATGATGATGAGAAAATTGATATTTTGGTGTAATTTGGTCCGTTTTCTTCCTCTTTCTTTCAGGGGGTTTCATTCTACAAGAAAAGGCTTATCATGTTTTTGGTCAATTTTACGGAAAAGAAGAAATCAAAAGGGGTTTATTTTTATCTTTGGTGCATCTTGGTTTGAATTTTTGCAGTCATTCATTTCTATTTTGTTTAGATCAGTTATTTGTTATAAATGTTGGCCCTAATTACATATGAATAATGAATATAGAAGAAATTATGTCCAGTTTATGTTTCTGGGACATGAGGCTATCAGTTTCATTGGAAAAGGGAAGAAAAGCTCGAGCAAGTTATGCACATTTTAGTGCTCGTGTCACAACTATGGTAAACCAACTCCAAGGAGCTAGAGAAGTATTTGAGACTCAATTGCCTACGTTGCTACAATGCATCGTAATCTAACCTTAACTGTACGGTATACAAACAAATGTTGCACATCTTTCTTGTACAAGAAGTTTTACTAGACTTGGCAAATGTCTTTTCTGGTGCAAAGTAACAAATGTGGCACTTCAAGGTGTCGGAATCACAACACATAAATCAGGAGGGCAAACCTATTTGAACAAGAGTTTGGCACTCAGGGTTGGTACTTGGTCGTGACGAGAGAAAAGTGAGACAAGTGCCGCAAATTCCGAATACTCATGTAGTTTACCTCTAGGATAACCCATATCTAATTTTAGCAATGCGTGCATTAGCCCATGTAATGCGTCCGCCTAGAACCCCAAAATGATGCAAGCCGCGCTTCAACTCTGCGTCTAAGTTTTGTTTAACAAATTAGAGGAGAGGGGAGAAAACCAAGCTCATTCTCTTTCTCACCTCTTATACCTCGTGTCCCCTTTTCACCTCTAATGAGAAATGCTTGTTCTTGGATACAGGGATTACAAAAAAAAAAAAAACAAAAACAGAAGCAAATTCCCTATAAAACTAAAGAAGAGTTTTATCGAACTCAGGCAGCAAAGCAGTGATTCAGTGTGAGAGACTTTTCTTAAGGGTTGCGAACCATGGTGGAAACATTAACAAACTCACACTTCAAAAGGGCATTGACTTGGTTTAACAAATTAAGAAAGATAGTTAGCACAATGAACATTTACAAAAAGTGAACAATACCTTCCATATTATCTATTGAATTTGAAATTGAACCCTATTTTACGATACATTTGTTCTTGGTCCAACTGATTGAAGGAGTAAAATGATGCATGCAGAGAAGATTCCCTCCCTTGTGAAATTGAGATTCCCATGGAAAAATACTTGTCGTAGTCCCTACTTACTCCGGGTGAGCAGTCCAATATATAAGCCCACTGCAGGAAAAACAAAACTAAGGTTAAACTAGATGGTAAGGGTACGAGTTGCATGAAACTACATTTTAGTCATCTAAAAGCATTTCACATGTGCTTGCATGTAATTGTGCACATTCTTGTTCATGTCTGGGTGTGCTTCCATGAGAGGGATGTCATGGTGCACGCCCAGACATGAACAGGAATGTGCACAAGTACATGCTTGCATGGTGCACGCAAGACAACCGGCAATAGCATGATAGAAAATAGCATTACTTTACATGCTTAAAATAGAAATAAGGCATATATAACTAATATATAAGACATAAATATGTCGACAAAATCAGCTGATAAAAAGGTATTAAGGTGCATAAATGCAATGAAATGCCAAGGAGAATTTCTGCATTGACTTGAATATATTTGTGAGGTACATCCGCACATAGAGCAAATAAACAACACCATGCCTGTCAGCAAGGAGTGTCCTCGTTTATAAAACTAATAGAGAGATGGGGGCTCAGAAAGACAACTTTACCTGACCAACACAAAAACGGCTTGCAAGACACCAGCAGTTCCTGTCCACACTGAAGGGCCAGTTGTCACAAGTGAATCTTGTATTAGCAAACCCACCGATGCCGCCAAGGATACAAAGGATACAACATAAGCAATGAACAACCAAAGCTTCAACCTGTTGCAATTTAGAGAAAGATTAGAACAAGCTTCAGGAACAAGTAAGCACGATTTAATGGACCCTCCGATGCTCAGGCCAATAATCTAGTTCAATCTCAAAGATAGGCATCAGAGTATGCTCAGTTTACACTGATAGTCAATTGCCGAAGTATTAAATCATCTGAACTTTCATATTATCAGTTGATTGATTGAGTTAGTTGCAAAGGTTAGATCAATTTATGAGTGTACTGAGTCCTAACATTAAGAACACTAATGCCATGCACAAATCAGAATCAAGAAAACATTCATTTCAAAACTGAATAAAAAAGACCCACAATCTAAATCATGATCAACATGTTAACTTAGGCCAATATTTTGAGCTGGGATGAAATTACTCACCTCCACTCGCCCTCTTCGTACGGAGAGTAGTCAATGTCGTCCTTTTTAACGCAATTGAACATCAAAGCCGCCAAAGAAGCAAAAATGCCTGCAAAACCACCAATCACATACACAAATCAAAAACCCTAAATACCTAAAAAGTACAATATACACGGGGTGGAGTTGAGTCGGGTCGGACCAGGGAGGTAGTGAACGAATGAGACCGTGACGGAGCTGCAAACAACGGCGTCGACCCAGAACCACCACCCCGCGCCGAACACAGCGCCGGCGACGCCAGGCCCGAAGATTGCCCAAAGCTCCGGCAAATCCATATGTGGCTGCCTCGGTTTAATCTACTTCGGCCACCAGTTCAAGATTACGAACCCGATCGATTCCGCCCACCGGATTGTTTCAAACCCGATCTCTGCTTTTGTCAACTGTTTAATTGCTCCACTCTCTTCCTTATAGATACTTGCGAACTTTCCCCTCTGCTCCTCTGTGTTCAGCTCTTTTACGGAAACGTTAATAATTATTCTCTCATCCTTTTTGTTAGGCAAAATTCTCTTGAAGCCCCTCTTTTGTAATATTTTTCTTTTAAAGCTCCTCTTTTTGGTTATTTCTTTAATGGCCCTAAGAATACTTGATTTGCAGCATAGAGATCCAGCGGAGAGGTACCGAACTGGCTAACGGAGCAACAATTCATGTACCACGAGAGTAGTTTTACAAATCTAGGTCCAGAATGTGCATCGGGCTATTTTTCTTATTTAATTTAAGGGAAGTTTTCATGAAAAAATCAGTAAATTAACAAATTTAATCACAACATATTTTATTATGAATTGGTCAAAATTGAAACATATTATTCCTTGCAGAGAAACAAGCTTAAAACATAAAAGACATCCTCTCTAGTCTCTAGTCTGTATTGAAAGAAATCACAGTAATTTGGTAAATAATGATTTTTTACTTTTTCTTCCTAAAATTCATTTTTTTACGAGTTCGCTGACAACTAGTTCAAAAGTGCTTAAGCACTAAGCCAAAAAAGCTGTAAGAGAGAATTTGCCAAATTAGGCAATTGACCCGGTGAATGATTTACATCACTTGATCCTATAACCGTATGCCACGTGTAAAGCTGAGCTACTGTAGGAGTTGCGTCACTCCATGCTAGAAAAGCCCCACGTATATTAAATAAAAATATCTCCTAAAACGTACCGTCCTCACTCTCTGCCCGTAGAAAACGCGAATCTCTCTCTTTCCATTAAACTTTTTTTTTTCTTTTTCGAACAAAAAAAAAAAAAGAAGGGCTCCCACTCGAAAAAACGGATCCCAAAGAATACGAACCAGAATATAACCGTAAACCCTAGCCTCGCCCAGCCGCGACTTATCTTTCTCTCTCATCACTTAACACGATTTTTTCGAATTAGGGATAGGGTTTTCCTTTTCGGTGCATGCAAAGGCTGATTTTAGATCGGGCGGTGTCGATTGGGATTTTCGGAATTAAAGATTAGGGTTAGGGTTAGGATTGAGATTTGGCCGATGGGATTTGTCGGTTGCGGGTATTCTCGGTGATGACCGGAGGCCGATGTCACGGGAAGAAGAAGATGATGGGTAGGGGTGCGGACGGAGGTTGCGGCACCGAGGAGAAGCCTTGCCCAATTTCTAGGGTTCCGCCCAAAATTCCGGCGACACCACCGGAAATTCCTAAAAAGTTGGGTTCTTTAGGGATTGATTTATACTCTCAGGCCAAGAAGGCCTTGTGTGAACGCTCTCCGTTTGATGTTGCCGAGGAGGCCTCAGCTGCTTCTTCGAGTGTCCCCACCACCTTGCCTAGGGGTTTGGCTAGCTTCTTGTCGAGGCAATCTGATAGTCGGAAACGGCACAAGAAGTCACATTCGGCTACGGACAAGAAGTCTTCCCGGCAGAGTGAGAAGTCGCGGGGATATAGCGTTTGGGCCGAGACAGAGGAATACTTTAGACCCTTGACATTGCTTGATATTGAAGCCTTAGCTGAGGTATCTGAGCTTAGTAACTTAGCTACTAGTAAGTGTTTCTTGATTCCATCTTTGGGAAATATTCCTAAGTTGAATGCAAATGAAAATGTGAATGTGGGGAATGCCAACCAGCTTGTTTTCAGTGAGGAGTATGCTGGTGGTGGTAATTCGAATAGGGTTAAGGATGAGACTATAAATGGCTTCAATGCTAATGAGGTTGCTGTCAAGGGTGATGGTGGGAATGCTATTCAGGTTGTTGTCAAGGATGAGACTGTAAATGGCGGCAATGCTAATGAGGTTGCCGTCAAGGGTGTTAGTGGGAATGCTATTCAGGTTGTTGTCAAGGATGAGACTGTAAATGGCGGGAATGGTAATGAGGTTGTTGTCGATGCCGGAAATGCTGCCAATCAGGTTGTTGTCAATGCTGAGAATGCAGATGGTGAGAGTGCCAATTCGGTCATAGTTGAAAAGGCTAACGAGAACGGTGGAAATGAAAATTGCGTGGTTGAGGATGAGGTCAAGACGGAGCAGAATGGGCAGTCAATGGAAATTGAAAGTGTTGGAGCATGCGGTTTGCCTGAGGAGGAAAAGAAAAGTTCTGTTTTGGATTCTCCCATGGGTCTTGAGTGGCTTTTAGGTTATAGAAACAAGACTTCTTTAGCATCTGAGCGCCCTTCAAAGAAGCGGAAGGTTCTCGGTGCTGATGCAGGGTTGGAGAAAGTGCTAGTTGCTTCTCCTTGTGATGGAAATCCATCTTTATGCCATTTTTGCTGCATGGGTGATGCAGGAAAACAGTCAAACCGATTGATTGTTTGTAGTTCTTGCAAGGTTGTGGTTCATCAGAAGTGCTATGGAGTGCTAGAAGACGTAGATGCATCATGGTTATGCTCTTGGTGTAAGCAAAATACTGGGGATAGTAATTCAGTGAACCCTTGTGTGCTTTGCTCTAAGCAGGGTGGTGCTTTGAAGCCAGTTCTTAAGAGTGGTGACAATGGTGGATCTCTGGAGTTTGCGCACTTGTTTTGTTGTCAGTGGATGCCAGAGGTTTATATAGAGGACATGGAGAAGGTGGAACCCATCATAAATGTC
Organism: Rubus parviflorus; assembly: GCA_029955375.1. Lineage (NCBI taxonomy): Eukaryota > Viridiplantae > Streptophyta > Magnoliopsida > Rosales > Rosaceae > Rubus > Rubus parviflorus. The sequence goes on along the minus strand of JARGGL010000008.1, from coordinate 12,734,453 downwards.
GGAGGAATAATGGAAACCCGCAGAAAGTTAATATGTAACATATGCAAGGTGAAGTGGGGCGCTTGTGTTCGATGCAGTCATGGTATTCTTTGTTGCTTTACTGTCTTGTACAATTGCATTTCTGTTTTGGCTGGTTTACAACTGGTTATATGTGTTTAATTCTCCATTTATTGGATTGTAGAGTTGTCCTGTAAAATAGAAGTACCTGTATGGCGATGTCTTTTTTTTTTTTTTTTAAATCATTAAAGGATTAGTCTTATTTCCAGTATCCTGCAAGAGATAACGTTTTGGGAATTTAAAATGTTACACCATTTGCCTAGGTCTGGCTTTCGAGTATAGATTTGAGATTCCATTAGTAGTTATGTGGGTGTGCCAAAAATTGTTACTATGAAAGAATGGAATACGTGAGCTTTCTTATGAAGGTACATTGCAAAATAATTTAACATTTTCTTGCTTCTTTTCCGTTTGTTGGAAATTTGAATGATTATTTGTTTAGGTACTTCATAGGAGTCATAAATTGTGGTGAAAGAAGTTAGAGTGAGTAGTGTAAACACACTTCTTGATTTTCAATTCTGGAAGTGTGTGAAGTACATTTTATTTCTTTTCATCAATGTGATTTTGCCATGGTTCTTAAAGTAATAGTCTTATATGAACTAGATCGTCTGCTTCTGGTGTTGGCTTAATGACCTTATCATATGAACTCTGATTTCAGTACCATATCGTAAATAGATTTTTCCGTGCCAGCATTTGCCTCCTTTTTATGGCTGGGTATATTCCCACCTCTGTAACATGGGAATTTATCATATTGTGATACCTTATCATATGAACTCTGATTTCAGTACCATATCGTAAATAGATTTTTCCGTGCCATTGTTTGTTCTATAGGCTTAGACACATTTTAAATTGTTTCTCTTATATAATGGGATCCAGGACTGCATCTCTAGCTCTCAAGGGATTTACATGTGTCAAGATTTTTTACTGAACCTAATTGTCATGATCCTTGTCCTACCTTTTGATGTCTAAACTGTAGCATCTAATGTGTCTCCTCTTATCTTAGAAGTGGGGCTTGAGCATTGGTTACTTATTTTATTTTTAAGAGGATTCCATCATTTATAATCTTTTAACCAGTTTGCTCTCAACTGCTGGAAATTTGGTTGTCTTGACTTTCAGATTACATTCCTTCTGATAATTGTTTTTGGGGTTTTGGTTCAGGAGCTTGCAGAACTTCTTTCCATCCATTGTGTGCGAGAGAGGGAAGACAAAGAATGGAAATTTGGGCAAAATATGGGCACAATAATGTAAGAGTTCTCTTTGTCTTTGAGAATTGTGAAGGTTATGATCGTTGCTTTGTTTTCTGTCAAGTTTTATGTCTTCAAGAGCTAGGTATGATTGTGATCAGGCTTTGTGACTTGAAAACAGGACTAATTTTTATTGATTAAGCAGGTTGAATTGAAGGCTTTTTGCTCAAAGCACTCGGAAGTACAGAATAACAGCAGTACTGAACCAGTGGATCCTTCTGTCTCCGTTGACAAAAATTCAAATATCTCCGACAGCCCTCATGTGACATTGTCAACAAACAAATTAAACAAGTTGAGGATTGGCAGTAGAAATAATGTTGCAGTCACTATTGAGACTTCAGATAATTCTGATAAATTGGGTGATAGCAGATCTCAGGAGACAGCAGTTCCTTGTTCTGGTTTAAATGCTAGGCTTGTATTGGATATCGGTGATGAGCAACCAATAAAGGATAGGGGGAAATTAGATAAGAGCTGTGAGGATGTTAATGCCTCTGGGGTTCTTAACCTTACACCTATTTTAAAGAAGGTAATGTATACAGGTGGTCAGTGATGATATACCTCCACAATTATTGGAACTTCATTAACATTTCTATGTCGTATATCTTCTTCTCCTGCAGCTGATTGATTGCGGAAAAGTTGATGTGAAGGACGTGGCATCGGAGATCGGCCTCTCACCTGAGTCTTTGTCTGCATCACTTGCTGTAATGTGAACTAATTAATTGACTTTTTATGTTCGTAAATATTCTGCAATATATTAGAAGTTTTTGCTAGTTTTCCCTATTTCTTTACTTGTCGTGAAGTATTTACTTTACTTATGCAGGATGATAGCATGGTCCCTGATGTGCAATGCAGAATAGTTAAATGGCTTAAAGACCATACCTACTTGGATCTAATGCAGAAAAATGTGAAAACAAAGTTAAGACCGTCATTTGCATCCATGGCCGAGTTTGGAGGTTCTGATCCTGCCCCATTATCAGAGTCTGATATGTCAGATCCTGTAGCTGTTAAATCAGTACCCCCGCGGAGAAGAACTAAAGGTGGTGTTAGGATTTTAAAGGACAACAAAGTTCTCAGCTCATTGGAGGACACCTTTTGTGACAATGGGATTCTACTGGACAAGATTAAAGTAGATGAAATCATCAATGAGGAACCAAAAAATTTGAAAGAAGAGTCCATCAGTGATGCTGTTGAGAAGGTAATTTTAATTAAACGAGAAAGTTGGTTATGTAATTCTTCTGACAATTTCTACGCAAGTGCATAAGTTGATTCCACCGTTCATACTTTCAACATTCACTACTCATTTCAGTTTTGTCATCTATGGTGTCAACAATTATGTGTTCAATTAAGTAAAGGCCTAGCCTTTAGGATTTCGATTATAGTGGGGATTGTTCTGTTATAAAGTGGACTGATAATTTTCTTTGGAAATGTTTGGGGATGTTTTTTGGCGTAGTTTACTTTAAGGTTTGGTTGAAGTTAGTGTTAGTGAAGGCTGAGAACTTTTCTTTAGAAGAAAGTTCAGCCGTTCTATAGTAATTTAGATTTTCATGGTCTTGTAATGGAGCTTTTCAGTTATTATGAAATTGTGACTCGCTTTAATGTGGCTATGAAGAAAATTTCAAAGAGATAATGCTCTCTCACTCCCTCCCTCCCTCTTCCTACCTGGCCCTCTCTCCTTCATTGTTGTGCGGTAGTTGTGTTATGCATTTAACATATTTGTAATGTTCTTGCTTGTTTTTGCAGGATTTGACGGTGCTTAATGGGGTGCAACATTCTTTGCTGACACATTCACCTGAATCGGAAGGTAATCATTTCCGTTCTGTTGGTTCAATGTATTCACTCTGCTGAAGATGATGTTTGTTTGTGTGCAAGTTGATTGGCTAGGGCATGCTTTTAATTTCTGGTGCTGAGGAGAATTCATGTTAGTGAACATTGCCAATTTTCTTCATAGACTTATCACTAAATATGTGAAGGTTTGGAGCAGATTTGAATAGTAGTCAGAAGTGGTTAAGCCTCAACTAATTGTAGTTGCAGCTTAGAGCTTAGTGGCTCAAAGCAAGTTGTGTCTTTGGAATTAATAGCTGCATTTCTGTAGAGTAGTTTTGATAGGCTTTGTTTGTTTTAAGTGTTTGATCGGGATTTTTTTTCATCCCATTAGAGTTCTTTGTGTATAGATCATTGACTTCATGTTTGTACACCACTGATTTACTTTTTTTATGTTTTCCCTTCGGCCTCATTTAAGTTCACTTTCATGTTATACTTCCTTTTCTACTTTTTGATCTGTTATATGAGCTTCTGATGTTATATATGCATTGATAATGATCACCATGCATTTATTACTGTTCACCATGGATTTGACATGCCACCGCTGAGGAAAGGAATGGAACTTTTTTGGATCTCATGTGCCAGACGTAGAACAATTTTCATGTTTTAGTAATTATCAAGTTGGAACTTTCAATTGCAAGTGAACTGATGTGTTTCAGTGATAATTGTTGTTTTCGATCAATCTTTAGATTTATGAGAAAGTAATAATACATATTTTTCATGTCCCAAGTTGACCTTGTTTCAGAAACATTTTTTTTACATCTGGGGAATGAGAGGACTGTTCTAACACTATTGTTTCATCAAACATCCCCTTTTCACCTTAATTTTGTATTTTTTGGTTTAAGACACATTATCTTGTGAGCTACGTCTTTTATAAAAAGCATTTTTGTTGACCTAGAGATAATTGTGTGGAGACTTGAGAGCAACCCATGACGTGCATATCATGCGTAAATATGCAGACAGAATTGAATTAAGCGAGCTCCTTTAGTTTTGTCGCACACTTCTGAAACCTAAGACTACTTGATAATGGAGAGTGGGCATGAGACCACAAAGCATTTTTCCTTGATTTGCGCTTATAGTTGCAATTTTAATTGTTGTACTCAAGTTAATTAAAATAACACTAGACCGGAACTGTCTATTGTATTTAGCTCTTATCCTCTTTGTCAGCTATTTAATGTTCTTGGGATTTGTGTCGCTACTGCTAAACCCTCTTTTCTCCTAGTGTTTTTTTTTTCCTTGTATACCATGCTTTATTTGCTGTGCTCTTCTGGAGATGATCATTCCATAACTATATGCTATTGGTATTTCTCTTTCTTGTTGGCTAAATTTGTTGTTGTCTTTGGCTTCATCCTAGTCTACTGTGTTTCATTCATAAATGACCTTTGCAGCATTGAAATGGTTCTTGGTGTGTCGTTTGACATGAAAAAAATATATGATGGACAGGTGAAGCTAAGCCCTTAAATTGTAGCTCTTTGCAAAGAGGTCAAGATATGGCGGCTACTATTCCTTTGCAGACTAACTTGGTGATTGCAAATGTAGATCCGTCGTTGTCAGTTGCAAAACCAGTTACTGAAAGCAAGTAAGCTTTCCTTTTTTGAATTGTCTTTTTAATTTGTGAACTGTAAAATGCTGTTTGGTTTTGTTTCAAGCTCTGGGAAGCTCCTATTTCTGTATTGTGATTTGATAAGAATTTTTATCAATGTTGCAACTGTATATTGCAGGAAACCAGAGGCAGAAGATCCTAGTTCTTATGTCCACCCGTATATCCAGAAGACATTATCGCAGATGCAGAATGGGGTGTCGTTAAAGAATTCAATATATGGTACTGATTCAAATTATTATTTTTATTTGTTTCCATTATGCTTTCATGGGTGACATTGACATGTAGTTTATCTTGTAGGTTCAAGTGAGGGAGAAGTCTCTCGTGTGGAGGCATCTTCTCATGCAAGTGTTTGCTGCAATCACCAAAATATACATCCAAAATGTTGTGATACAATTTGTAAATCTGATGAGATGAATTTAGAACAGTTGGCCAAGGCTCGTAAACTGGGAGTTTTTGAAATGTCTCCAGACGATGAAGTGGAAGGAGAACTCATTTATTATCAGCATAGGTTGCAAAACAATGCCATTGCGAGAAAGCATTATACTGGTATGTGCATGACTCTTCTTCTGTGAAGTTTAATCTGCATTACTTTGTATTTTGATGTCTTATATGGATATAACTATTAACCTGTTTCCTTTTTATCCACTATTTCACTGCAGATATTTTGATGTGTAATGTTTCTAAGAGTCTGCCAAAAGAGATTGATGCAGCACGGAATCAAAAGTGGGATGCTGTGCTGGTTACCCAATATCTTTGCGAGCTTAGAGAGGCAAAGAAGCAAGGTAGGAAGGAGAGACGTCATAAGGAAGCACAGGCTGTGTTAGCAGCTGCAACTGCTGCTGCTGCTGCCTCTTCTAGGATTTCATCATTTAGGAAAGATGTCCTTGATGAACCTGCCCATCAGGAGGTTAATTATCTTTTATTTTCTCAATAATATTATGGCCCTCAATGGTTGCCTTTTACTTAGGCAATCTTGTTTTCTCTGCAGAATGTGGTGAAGCTGAGCACTTTGAGTGGGAGGTCCAGCTTTTCCTCACAGATGATCCCACGGGCAAAAGAGACATTCCCAAGGGTGGCTGTCCCTAGAGTTTCTGTGGAAAAGCACTCTGGTGTTGTTCATTCAGGCTCAGATATCTCTAAAGAACATCCTAGATCATGTGATATCTGCAGACGTTCTGAAACGATGTTAAACCCGATTTTAGTCTGTTCCAGTTGCAAGGTCTTCTTCCTTGCTTTTGATATAATTTCGAGGAACTTGTTATCTGCTCGAGTTATAACCAGGTCTCTTTTTACAGGTTGCAGTTCACTTGGATTGCTATCGCAGCGCTAGAGAATCTACAGGTCCATGGCACTGTGAATTATGTGAAGGCAAAACTGCTGGCAATTTTTGGGAGAAAGAGCATGTATCTGCAGAATGTGGTTTATGTGGTGGGAAAACTGGTGCTTTTAGGAAATCCTCTGATGGTCAATGGGTCCATGCTTTCTGTGCTGAGGTAAAACCTTCTCATGTTATCTACACATGAATAAGTAGAATGATTTTTTTAGTACTTTTAAATATTATGAAGAATGATATTGATGTTATTAACTGTTTCATTTGGTAGTGGATCTTTGAATCAACATTCAAAAGGGGACAAGTATCTCCTATTGATGGGATGGTATGTATATATTCGTGGCAATCACAATTCTGAATAATTTAAATTACAAATGTTTGCTTGGTGTCGCTGTAGATTTGTGCTTTATTATAAGGAATGATTTTTCTGCCAGTATAACACTTAATGTAATGGAATTCCAGGACACAGTTGCAAAGGGGATTGATGTCTGTTATATCTGCCGACGCAAATGTGGCGTTTGCCTAAAGGTGAGAGTTGGACATTTTTCTTTTCTTTTTATCTTATGTTTTGACTTCTGACTGGCAAGTTTTTCTATCCGACTCCCCCCCCCCCCCCCCCTTTTTTATAAAGAGGATCACTGATACATATGCACATGTGTGTTTTATTTAAATTTTTCCTGCAGTGCAGCTATGGCCATTGTCAGGCAACATTTCATCCCTCCTGTGGTAGAAGTTCAGATTTTTATATGAATGTAAAAACTCTCAGTGGCAAGCAGCAACACAAGGCATACTGCGAAAGGCATAGCCTTGAGCAGAGGGCGAAGGTTGATATATTTATATTTACGTAAAGCGTGTTCTTTTGGTGGTTTATGAGTTATTATGGCTAATTTCTGGGTTTTTGAATTAATGCAGGCTGATACACAAAAACATGGAATGGAGGAATTAAAGAACCTCTATACAATAAGGGTGGGGGTTATTCTCTAGTTGTTCTACCTTGTTATGTTTCAGCTTACTAATAGTCATTCTTGCTGCTTAAATACTTGTATGTCCTTCACATACACTTGATATAGCACATAAAGTTAAATCCTTTTGGATTTTCCATTTTTACATCTTGCTTAAAGGAAGAAACTGCCTGAATTGGTTTTACTTGACGAAATGACTATTGTTTCTTTGTTGGTCTTTTTTCTTCTATCCTCTTCGTTTCTCTTGGGTTCTTTGACTTGTTTGGTGTCTAGCATACCAGGTGTCTTTTCATTCTTTAACTTTGCTTCTGTATTCTTCTGCGGAACTTGTAAAAATATATATAGTTCAAAAAGATTTTGGCAGGCCTGACTGAAAATTGTAGTGATGATAACATGGGTTTTAGGTTTGTAGACATTTCCACAGAGATTCACTTTTACTAAAAAAAGTGAAAAGCAGCATATTCTTAGCTTGAGTTGTTCTCAGACAGGAAGGATCTATAGATTTAATTGGTGGGGTGATTTGATGTCGTTTGGTCAAATAATTAATTGACACTAGTTTTAGTTTAGTTTACTGTTCATATGTCCTTACAGGAAAGATCAATACTCATATCTTGTAGTTAGTCAACTGTAAGCTGTTAGTTTGGTAACGACTGTTGTTATTTAACATGAAGTTGTTTGTTGTAATATGTGAAAGCAAAGTCTTGAATGCTAAATATTTATCAAGATGAGTAGTTAGAATTTGCTAGTAACATATAGTTTCCCATGTTGCATACGTGTGTTGGAACAGTCTGAATTTAACTATAAGCTTTCCTATAAAGATAAAAAGAAGAATGAAATGTGTTGTGTTATTTCTATGTGATATGCATTAGAACTCGAGCCAATCAGTTTTCTCTTGGTGGATCAAATAGGTTTTACCCAATTGCCTAAGCATGTACGTCTTTTTTTTTTTTTTTTCTTGGGTCATAAGCAAATACGTCTTTTAATTATTATTTTTTATTTCAACTTGTTTAAACTTTTCTGTCTTTTTGCTTTCTTTGTGGCATTGAATTGCTTGTTTGAGTTCTTACATGAGTGGTCTTTGTACAGGCTGAATTGGAGAGGTTACGCCTTATTTGCGAAAGAATTATCAAACGGGAAAAAGTAAAGGTGAGTGATATTTCGGGTGGTACACGTGGCTTTGATGTGTCTATGCTATGCTCATGTTATTGGTTCCCTGTGTTATCAATTTAGTGTCCTGTTCTGTTATCCTATGGCTGCAGCCTCCATGTTAGCTAGGAGGTTTTTTCTGCTCCCTTCTCAATAACAGAGAGAAATTGTGTGTGGTATTTAGTTGGAGCCACTGCCTCTGATTGTCTATGGGTGTCCTTGACATGTACCTTCTAAGAAGCCTTACTTTCTCGTTGGAAGTAGTATAAGCTGAATAAGTTTGTTGTGAATGCAGAGGGAATTACTCATTTGTTCACATGACCTTCTCGCCGTGAAAAGAGATCATGTAGCTCGTTCCGTCCTTGTTAACAGTCCTTTCTTGCTACCCGATGCTAGTTCTGAATCAGCCACAACTTCTCTTAAAGCGCACACAGATGATTACAGATCATGCAGTGAGACATTCCAAAGATCGGATGATGTGACTGTAGATAGTACAATTTCTGTTAAGCACCGGACTAGAGTTCCTATAACTATTGACAATGACCAAAAGACAGATGATGACAGCTCCACATCCCAAAACCATTTTAACCAAAACCTCACGGAGAGGATGCAATTTTCTGAGAAACAGATTCCTTTCAGACCTTCTACCGCGACTAGTAATCTTTTGGAAGATGGAGGATACAGGTCAAAATCTAGGAAGGTACTTTATTTTTTTGACGTCCAGTAGGTTCTTTGATGAATCTTTTTTTTTTTCCTTCCTTGAAGATAGAATCACAGTTCTTCACACTTATCGTGGTCTAATTCCAAATCTTCCTCTCTTCTCAGCATGCCGAGATGTTTTCGAAAGAATTGGTGATGACATCAGATCAGGCATCGGTGAAAAATATGCTATTACCCAAAGGATATGCATATGTTCCTGCCGATTGCATTCCAAATGAGAAGCAGATCAACCAGGATGCTTGTTCTGGCGAACGACCAGAAGAAGATGGGTAGCGTGGGGAACTACTGTTGTGTGTTTGGATTGCCCTCTTGTGGATCACGAAAGTACCACAAGACAGATTTTTCTCCACCCAGACGTCATTGTCACCCTGGAAACGACCATGCTCATCTGTTTCAAAGGGAAATGGTTGAATGAAAGCAGCTGGGTTAGCCGCCACTGTAATATTCTTCTCAAAGCAGTCACATTCTGGTTTGGGATGTGAAGTTTTGGCGTCATTGTTGTATAGAGTCATCTGTACAGTGGGTGAGGGTTTGTTCTTTTTACGTGTATTAGAAGGCATCGATTTATGTCTTGTAGGAGTAAAGAGAAGCTCTGCTTGTAAACCATGTACAAGGAATTAAAGCGTATCTATCACCTACTGTGCCTGCTCTGTAAAGTTAGTGTATATATCCTCACAATATGAATCCAGAAATGAATTGCACCCATACCAGATTAGTGCAGCATTTAATGCCTGAGCAGTGTAGTAATACGTTACTCAAGTTTGTAGTCTCTTAAGCCACTAGCTATTTGTGTGGAAGATGCTCCTAGGTTGGTTCCAACTTCCAAGTGATGTGTGTTTTTTTGGTGGAGAGAATGAAGAATTGTGATCTACAATTGGTTTATATATATGCCTAAATTAAAACTCATGTGCAATTAATCAAAGTGACACGACCCAGGCTATATTATACAAGTTCAGACTAAAAAGGTAAAAAATAAAAAATAAATAGACTTTCAAATGAGTATAGGGGCTGTTCTTGGATTATTATTATTTTTATTTTTTTTAAAAAGGGTCCCCTACAACAAATTGTTTTTTTTTTTGGTCGAGACTACAACAAATTACAAGTTTAAGTTTAGTCGAGTTGAAACTGGAGAGTACGGACGTTGTAACAGCTAGCTTAGGCTATCACATAGTCCCAATATAATCTGTTTGCTATCTCCTGGCAGGATAGAAATAGAGAAAATAAATTTACCCTCTTTCTTTCTTTCTCACTGAACATGTCTGAGGTCCCAACAACACCAATTATAGGAAAGGAGGCTTCTTGGCCTGTTGTCCCAGCTCCACAACCACCAGTGCTCACTCACAATGCTACTACGTCTCTGCCAACCCTCGGCTCAATTCCAAAGACGGCCTCGGCCACGTATGAGGATGTGGCTCAAAGCTCGGACCAAGCTCAAGGTTCCGTCCGAACCAAATTCATGATTCCGGCCTACTACAATTTCCGTGAAAGAAGTGATTATGGTCTTCAATTTCCCAACAACGTACAATTACTATTTGTGTTTGCTCTTTGACTTTGAGCAGGTCTATTAATTATTTCCTTAAAGAAGTTATTAGAATCCCAATGCATGATCCTGAGACAATGGGTCCGAACCGGAGCAAGGTACCATCCGGTTTCAGGGGTCGGGCAACCCCGATGGTAATGCAACAAGGTGACTGTTCTCCAGCCATAAGACAATGCAATCTCCATGCATGCATGATAAAGGTGCGAGCACGGTCAATCCCTTCTTCAAGGCCCTAGCTAGCTCCTTGCAAATAACAAATGGTGTCTGCCTAACAGTAGCTAAATCCAAACTATCAAGTCTCACTTTCTCCAAACCTTGAATGGATGATTGAGTTGCAGGAGTAGGACTAAGCCTAGGCCTATATCTTTGTAGGGAACCCTATCTACCATGGTTTGGCAAATGCTAATTTTGGCAAAAAATTCAGCAATTAAAATTCATGTGTAGGTGATTCATAAGGACAAATTTGTCATTTTAATTAAAAAAAAAACTTTTTTCAAGTGTTTTTTATTTAATTTAATTTACGATATTATTTTAATTGATGAAAATTTTGTCATAAATAGTATTTTGGACAAATATTGATCAATTTTGTAAACCACAAGGGTAATATTAAACATTTTGACACCTCAAGGTTAATGTTGAACATCACCTCAAACCACAGAGACTATTTGTAACGTTTACCCTTTTGTTTATGATCCATCCTAATTTTTTTTTTTTTGCTTCAAAAAAGTTTAGGTAATGGGACGAGGAGTGTGTTTTAATATGGATATATAATCCTAAACTAATAACTCATTTATATTTGTAATATTTTTATGGGCCCGGCCCACAAGCTTTCATTCTTAATCTCTGTTGAAATAATATGGTACCCACAGTCCTACGGCCTTTGCTAAACCGATAATGGGTTCGATAGGAACATCGCCGGTTGCAGAAAACGGCTCTGCTACTCCCAACGCCGCCACTGTCACATACGACGGCGATAATAAGCCTCACTCCGTCGATGGATATCCTCCTTCCGCCACTGAGACGACGCCGGAGTCGGAAGCGTCGAAGAGGCGGAGGATGTCCATGCTTCCTTTGGAGGTCGGCACGCGCGTCATGTGTCGTTGGAGGGACTCGAAGTACCATCCCGTCAAAGTTATCGAACGCCGGAGGGTGCACGCCGGTGGGCCCAATGATTACGAGTATTACGTCCACTACACCGAGTGTAAGATCCATTTTCCCCTCAATTTTGCCAATTAGGGTTAGGGTTTTCAGTTGTGAAGTTTGTGCTATGTCATTGCGGAATTGGGATTGGTTTGGGTTGAATTGCTCACTACTCAGGATAGTTTACATTTAGTAGGGATTGGTGCCTGTTTTGATAAGATTAGCTGTGGTTAACAGACATTGATAAGATTTTTTAAATTGGTCAATTTGGTGAATTTTTCACTTGGCTGAGTTGAGTTGAGGTGTATGTTAAATTGATAACTTGTTGCCAGGGTTGGGGATGAAAACTTAATTGGCAATTAGGATATACGGAGTTGAATAATGCACTTAATACTGGCAGAAAGAAGCCACAATCTCTTAATTTTCTTTGAGTTTACTAGAAAATTTTAGGAAATGATTCATGAGGTTGTTGACTCACATGTATGGTGACTAGCATAGTGTTAGGCTAGACAATCGAGGAGTAATTTCAATGTGAAGTTGCTATGATTAGGGACTAAATTATGTTAGGCAAGTAAATGGGAGTTTTTTTTTAGATTAATGTTGTGGAGGCAAAGATACAAAAATTATTTTTGAATTATGCAAGGTCCATCAGTAATGGGTTAGTAGGAATGGTCATTTCCTTGGTTTTCTTCCTTGTGGTCTGGGATTCGATCCCCCTCAAGGTACCCACCTAGCTATTTGCTAGAATTTACCCTCTCCTGAAGATTGTAGGGTTTGGAAAGAGGCCCCAGTTTTGAGCCTGAGTCTGCAAAGCGGGTTTGGGGATTTCTGGGAATAGAAAAATAAAGTATTATGCAAGGGACTTCATGGGGTGTAGCAAGTCAAACCTCACTCTCCCTCTCACTCACAAGCACAACAAACTGGTTTGGGTCATGAATTGTGCTTATTTCTTGTTTGGTTAAAAATCATTTGGATATAATAGAACATTTATCTGTTTATATCATACAGGTATACGAATCAGCTGATATCTGACTGATTGCGTGACTGTTACAAAAATTGTTTCTCCCCTCAGATGCCATAGCTTTTTAACATCTCATGCTGGTGGTGATATAATCAAATTGATCTATGCGAATTGATATTGTTATTTTTGTTAATCTGGACAGTCAATAGGAGGCTTGATGAGTGGGTGAAACTTGATCAACTTGATCTTGATTCAGTAGAGGCTGTTGTTGATGAGAAAGTGGAAGACAAGGTAATGTTGTATGGTTCATTTCACCCCTTTCCAAATCCTCTTCTTGAGTATTTTCAGCACCGGTCATTGTGTCCATTGAGGTTTCCAAAGTGTTCATTGATATTTGGATTTCACAAAACATTCCTTCTTCTCTGAAGTTAACCCCTGTCTTCCCATCAGTTTCGTTGCCCATTAATTTTTAGTCTTACTTTTGACTTTGTATATTTTACACTGCTCTCAGGTTACAAGCTTGAAAATGACTCGCCATCAGAAGCGGAAGATTGATGAGACACATGTGGAGGTATGCACAATTTGGATAACTTATTATTTTTTTATTATTGCTTTATATACTTGTTTTTTGGGTGAAAGCATCATTTGCCTATATGCATCAGTTTAGGCCCATAACTAACTAAATGAATATATATATATATACCCTTCATGTTTCTCATGCCTCCTCTCTCTCTTGTGAGGTAGTTTTCTACATTACTAGGCAGTGACAATGGGATTTTATGTGAGGAAGGGCTTTAATGAAAGTCTCCAAATGTCAGCTCAGATATTTAAATCTGTTTTGCTCTTTTTATAGGGGCATGAGGAACTTGATGCTGCCAGCTTACGTGAACATGAAGAATTTACAAAAGTGAAAAATATAGCGACTATAGAACTTGGAAGATACGAGATTGAGACGTGGTACTTCTCCCCCTTTCCACCAGAATATAATGACTCTCTGAAGCTATACTTCTGTGAGTTTTGCCTCAATTTCATGAAGCGCAAAGAACAGCTTCAAAGGCATATGGTGAGCTGCCTGTCAAATTTTGTTGTTTTTCCTTTGCTTTGAATAGTTTGCTTGTGAAGAGAGATTCATGCATTAATTTGTTCCTGATTAAGTTCACTTGTAACATTATTCGTCATACATTTTCCTGTCTGCATGTATAGAGGAAGTGTGATCTCAAGCATCCTCCTGGTGATGAGATATACCGGAATCATACGCTTTCTATGTTTGAGGTTAGTTGCCTTGTTCTGCACAACATCTCAGTGATAGATTTTAGTGAAACCAACTGCTCATTTTCTTAAGATTGATGCAGTATGTAATTGACTGTGTTTTTTGAAAATTCAAACTCTTCAATACTGCATAATCATCCCCGATATTCCTGGTTTCATGCTCGCTTTTTTCAGTCTTGAAATTTTTGGGGATGTATTTGCAGTCTTGCAGAACTTAAGTTTGTGGTTGATATAACTTTGCTCTGTTTATATGTTTTGAATCAGGTTGATGGTAAAAAGAACAAGGTTTATGGACAAAATCTTTGTTATTTGGCAAAGCTGTTTCTTGATCACAAGACCCTGTATTATGATGTTGACCTCTTTCTATTTTACATTCTATGTGAATGTGATGATCGAGGATGCCATATGGTCGGATATTTTTCAAAGGTAATGTGTTAGCTGTCATTGCTTATCTTTATTGCAGTCAGAAGCAAAGAAACTTTGTATTAGCATTTGTGAGTTGTTATCATGTTTCCATGTGATGCTTTTCATTTAAGTTTAGTAATATTGGCATGAGATGTGTCTAATGGATCTGTCATTGCTGTTTACTGCCATACATACAATGGATATTTGGGTTAGCTGCTGTGGATCTGCATGATGATTATTCTTGTGTCGATGCTACGAGTCTTGTGACCAAGGACTATCACGTAATATAATATATTTATCCCATCAAAAAGTATTATAGTACATTAATATATATTCCCGGGACCCTTTTGCACTGTTGTCCCGATATTTCGTGATATCTATTTGCATTGGAAGTGCTTGGGTTAGTGAAGCTCTCATGTTGCAACTTTACCGATATGAGGGAAGATATGGTTTTGAAATTTTGAAGTGACTGAAGGATTCTGATGTCCGTTTTTTTGTCAGATTATTTTTCTGTGGGTCTGGTTTTAACATGTCTCATCAGATACCTTTCTCCATAACTTAAAACTTCAATATGCAATTTCTCATGATGCAGGAGAAACATTCGGAGGAGTCCTATAACTTGGCATGTATCCTTACCCTTCCTCCTTATCAAAGAAAAGGCTATGGAAAATTTTTAATTGCCTTTTGTAAGCTTCTGTCTCTTAATTTCTTATGTTCTTCCGGCTTATTTTGAACTGAAAGCAAACATTTTTGCCATAAACAATTACTAATGTTTTCCCCAATATGGAGCAGCATATGAACTTTCGAAGAAAGAAGGTAAAGTTGGTACACCTGAAAGACCCCTCTCTGACCTAGGACTGTTGAGCTACCGAGGATACTGGACCCGGGTGCTTCTAGACATCTTGAAAAAGCACAAGGGAAATATTTCCATCAAGGTGAGCATGTCTTAGTCTTCATGAAATTAAGACCTTCCCCTGTGGTATAATTGCCTGTTCAACTTTTGCATAGCATGTTTGAAGTGGACACTTGGAAATTGTTACGAAAGTATTGCAGTTACAAGCTCAACAATGGTTTATTTCTATGAATAGGTTTTAGAATATTTTAGACCGACCAAATTATTTTCACATCCCCAGAATAAAAATAAAAATCGACTTCTACAGGGTATGAAGTAATCCCAATTGGTTAGAATTACATACTGTATATCTCTTAGAATTGAACGCCCTTTAGTGTGAATATGTATTTCAGTTTCTTCCTCACTCTCTTGCATCCTTCCAATCACCATAGATCCTTAATAATGCTGTTCTGTTCATCTACATGCATGCACGATCATGCAGTGGTCCGTGAAAATTGATGTCTTATGCAATTGAAACAAAGATATGCATGCCATCTATATCTCATGGGAAGAAAGTATGAAGAGAAATGTAAAATATCTCTGATTCAAATGTCCTGGGGTTCGTAGAACAATTTTGAGTTACATGTATAACCATATTGAGTGTTGTTCTTGCCTTACAGGAGCTCAGTGACATGACTGCCATCAAGGCAGAGGATATTTTGACCACTCTTCAGAGTCTAGAATTAATTCAGTACAGGAAAGGGCAGCATGTCATCTGTGCAGACCCGAAGGTCCTGGACCGTCATCTAAAAGCAGCTGGTCCTGCTGGTCTGGAGGTTGATGTAGGCAAATTGATCTGGACACCGTATAAAGAGCAAGGCTGATGATTGATCAATGCGGAGGGTTCATTAATTCCTGTAATTCACTGCAGCTTGTATAGACCTAGGTATGAAAACAGGAGTTGGACTTGAATACTAGTTGAATTCTTGATATATGACCATACGCTCTCTATTGTCACTTGTAATGTAACAATATGTAATGACCAAATCGGCTAGTGTAGTAACCGAGTTTGTTTTACTTTTGTTTCTTGCGAGTAATTTTCCCTTGTACGAGAAAAACAAAGAGTCCTAGCCAACAAGCCTAGCAGGTCGCCCTTTCTATTGAGACCGCAGCAACACAGTCCAGGTGATCCGGATCCTTGTTTAAAGATGGTTGAGGCCAGCGAAATTAGTGAATAGTATTAAGTTGGTGTTTGTTCGATTTGAACGACACTTGTGCAAAGTGTTGCTGTTTACAATTTGAACTACACCGCCCTGAAATCTGTACTACCCTTAACCCAAAGGCACCGTCAACAACACTTGTCCAGCAGGCCTAAATGAATATGACCCTTGACCTAAGGGCACCGTCAACCATGAGCATGCTCACTCATTTAGGGGCGTCCCAAACCTAATGCGATACCATCCCCACACTGGAAGTGTTGTGATCTTAGAAGAAGATAAGTTGAGTTGACTTTTCTTTTGGCAAAAGAATTGGAATGAGTATCTATGTTGGCGCATGATAATAAGTGGAAACTTAATTATCTCTTACCAAACAAACAAGGAAAAAGTTGTAAAACAATTGTCTGGTAAGGAAAATGTTGCTTAAAATAAGGAAAAAGTTGAGTGAAACATTTGTCTGGTAAATTAAGTGGAAACTGATCTCTTACCAAACAAACAAGTTTTTCATTTTATGTTCTCAGTTTACATAATTGCTAAAATGCACTAATTCACAATGACAGTTACAATATAACATAATAGATCGTTTTAACTGGGTTGCTATAAGTATCCGTAGTTGCAAACTACAGATCCCCAGTAATTCTTGGTTGTAATTTGACAGTAACCGCTTCGATTTTGCCTTGGAAAATCTATAGGCTTAAATTATATGCTTGACATATATACGAAACTAAGGGGCCGGCATATCATGCTTTGTCTCAACGTACCTCAGAAAGTCAGAAGTCAGAAATCTGATAATTCATGCTTCGTTTGCAAATTTGCAAATTGAAATCAAATGAGTAAAAGCTCACATGGTAGGACATTTCATTGATTCAAAATTCAAATAACTAAATAATATTAGATCTATAATAAACTCAAATACATGACAATAATAAGCTATCAGTACGTACCACTCTTAATAATTATGTCATTGGGACATTGAATCAAACAATATCCAAAATTTGGATCTAAAAGAAGAAGACATTTACAACACCTTGTCTTTACCTTAATCCCCTTTTGGGTTTTCTTTTATTCATCAAAATCAAACAGTTGTGGATTGAGTTTGATGTCTAGGATGGTGAACTAATTGTTTCAGCTGCAAACCTTGGAGTGCAACCCCACCAGATCTTCTCTTCCAAAGACTCCCCTCCTCTCCTTGTTGGGGAGATTTCCGCACTCTCTTGATCACAGGAAGAGGAGGATCCAGATCAACTAAGTTGATTGTTGTTGTAACACAGTGATCTTGTTTCACATTACTCACTTGTGATCTCCTGTTTCTGCTTCGGCAGCTGGTGGCGGTTTTAGTTGGAGTACTGGCGGCAGTGAGGTTTTTGCTGGAGAAGAGTTTCTTGAGCTTGGAATACTTGATGTTGTTGCTGTTGTTGTTAGTTTGAGACGTGATTGGGAAGCCAGAAACTTTGTTGTTTCTCTTGACTTGGCCCATACAACTGATTCTTGGAGACACAGACTCACTGGAGAAGGAAGAAGCATTATTTGGAACCTGGACATCTTTGATTGATGGTCGTGAACATAACATGGGCAAGAATGTGCCTCTGTGATTTATATGCAGATGAGTGTGGTGGGGGTGGTGGTGGTGGTGGTAGTGGTGGTGGTGATGGTTAAAGCGGTTGTACTCATTGGCCATGTCTCTGCCACTCTCCTCTTTTCAACTCTTTAGACAATGGTTAAGACGTGATTCACACCTCAATTCGAGAATGAGTTTCGAGAAATGGGAAATTCTGATTCACACTTCAATTCGAAACATGGAAGTTTTCATTGGGTTGGGGCGTCACAGAGAGAGATGAAATGAAAATCTTGTATGTTGATGAACTTGAGAGAGAGAGAGAGAGAGAGAGAGAGCTACTCCTGGTGGGTGGGTGGGTTTGGAGGGGTTAATAAGAAGGGAGAGAGCAATGATATTATAAGTTCGAGATGGAGATGGTCTTTAAAAGTTTTTTGTCAAAAGAAATTTTACAGGGTGTTGAGTTTGTCAAACATGGACAAAGTGATGTGTATTTTTGCATAACAAGACTACCCTTTTATTTTGTTTACCCATTCATTCAGACATTCCTATTAACAGTGACTTGGCTGGAGAAAAGAGAGATCAAAGAGACACAAGTATGTGAGGACCATTATGTTGCCCACTTTTGGGGTAATTTGGGAAGTCAAGTGTAGATTGAAAGCTCTCTTTTCTTTAATTATTAAGTGGTAACCTTCTACGGTTCTGCCGAACCAATTCATGCCAATTCTACACGCTATTGTTGGTTAAATCATAAGCTGACCAGCATCTTGTCTCCATTTGAATCTCATCTTATCAATGGGTTAACTAATCATTCATAACACACAACATCACATCAATATATGATATAATAATAATAATAATTAAAGGGTATAGTCTAACATGTTAAGAGGACTATCAAATCAGTTGGTTAGTGTGAAATCAGATTAGTTGTGTGGTTTCGATAAAAAATGTCATTGTGGAGTTAATATCACGTCCAAGAAATTACACAACAATCTCTAATATATAGAAGTTGATAACTAATAATCCACTTTTAAAAACACAACACGTTTTATCAACTCAATGAATTAAGTTGAGAATAACATTAATGTAGATCAAATTTAATATGCTCTTTGAATTAAACTTGTTTTGATACCCTAGTTTTCTCAAAATTATTTTTTCTTCTCAGATCATTTAATCATGGTCTTTGTTCATGATGTTTGAGCTTGTTCTACAGACAAATATAAATGCTTCTGCATTAAGTTTATGATATATACTACTTGACTGAGACATACACAAAGCCAGACAAAGAGTCAAACTGATCACAATTAATGAATAATAGTTCAGCACATTTTATTATTATGTGGAACCACGCTTACCAAGAAACCAAAATATAAATACAATGCAAACCTATAAACTTGGACCAATTAGTGGCGGACAAGTATATGTATTACTTAGTCTTCCTAGTTTCTAATTTCTACCAAGCCAGTCTGCTCTATATGTCCTCTTCTTGAATAATATTGTAGTTTGTGTGTGTGTGTGTACATTTTGACTACTTCAACAGTTCAACGTATGGAAGATCAAAGTATTCTTATGGCATGGGTTTCATTGAAAAACAGAATACATATATTGATATATATGGTCTTGTTCATGAGTTTAATATATATATATATATATATATAGTTTTTTCTTTTCTTTGATGAAAGGATCGAGCTTAATAATCATGATGTGCTGGCAATTTTTACCTTGTCAAAATGATTATGAACAGTTTTCAAGTCAAAGGTGAAATACAGAGAAATTATGATTTTATATCTTTAATCTCTTCTTTCTTTTTTTCTGTTGTTTTACTTGGTCATGAAAAAACTATAATAGGGTTGGCTTAGATTCTCTGTAGGGTTGCTACCCTTAATTTTCTTAATTTATAGCTACTATTGTTAAACTCAAGAAACCATTATTTTTTTTTTGGCAAACTCAAGAAACCATTATGAGCATCAATCAGGTAATTAAGTAGTATTAAAAAAAGATTGCACACAAAAATTTCAGCTTAAAAATTTAACTTGTCAGAAATCCAGCTACTAGCTAGAGTACTGTACTTACAATCCAAGCAACTGGGTAAAACAAACTAAAATGAAATTTGTTTATCTTCTCCTGCATGTAGGGATTAGAATAAATAATTGCTTTCCACTTATTCATCTTGTACTGCATGGAAATCTGGGTTGGCTGTAAATTTTGATTTAAAATGCAATACAACTTGGAAGTGCATACATCTCAGCCGACAGAGCATGTACTATTGAACGTGGTAGGCACATGAAAGCTGCATTTGGTACACAAATTCTATCATATCTTTTACCAAACAAGCACCTTGTTGGCACTTGCCCTAAAATCATTCACATTAATCTAAGTGTTTGGTGCAAGTCTTGGAAGAGTGTAGTACCATTATTTGTAAAAGGAGTGATCCCATCAATTATCAATTGTGTTACGTAATACACTTTAGTATGGTTAAGGACTAATACTTATTCAATAGTCTCGTGTTTTGTTTTTTAAGACTGTCAATTTGACCTAACAGTAACATAATACATCAAACTATTTGATCAACTAACATTTTGTACTTGCACCAAATTATGCTTCTTCTTTGTTTTGCCACAAGTTTACCAATGATGTTTACTTGAAGTATAATTGAATATATGGTAATTGTCCTAACAACATGTAATCATAAAATGATGATAATTAGTTATATTACATTACTTGTGTATCAAGACATCATATGATTTAGTGGGGGTTTGTAGCTTCATTGGTAGAGGACATTTACTTCCACACTCAGAGGCTCATTTGGCCTCTCTTGAAACCAAGTTAAGAATGATCATATGATTTTAAGATCTTAAACAAACTTATCCATGTGGAATCAGCAAACAATTGAAACTTTGGGTACATGGGTACATATTTGTTTGCTAACTAAAAGGACAAAAGCTAAATGACCAAGTGCACTGGCATAGCAAGACTTGTATACAGTATTGAAATAGAATAATTTGATTAGTACTGTTGGCACACACTATCTGTGACGCCCAAATCTATGTGTTCTTAATCTCTATTATATGAAGATTCTTGGACCCCCAATTTGATTTATTTCATATATAATTGAAGGTTGTCGTCTCAGATATATGTATATTTTACACAGTGGGTGTGAAGCACAAGAAGAGAAGGTGATCTGCCTCTATGGCTGGCCAGATAGAAAGGCCAGACAAAGTCGATCTGAGATGAACCAGCAGCTCCTGAAATACACGTCCAAGTTGATTAGAAGCTTTTGTTCTGTTTGTATTGCGGTTGTTCCTTCGTCCATTATTTCACTAAAACTTGAATATATATACACATGCATGTATTTCTTTAGAAACATCACCATCGAATATCACATCTCTATGATTTCTACATTATTGAAGGGATGCTTGAAACCCCATAGGAAAAGATACAAAAGGAAAGTTCCAAGGAAACGGTGTCATCCCTAACCGGGAAAATTGATGATGATTCCCAACACATAATTCTTTTTGGAGAAAACTCTGGCCACAAATGTGATAACCCTTCTGTATGTATTAAGCTCAAGCTCTTTTCCCAAAAGCAAGAAAGGTACCCGACTATTCACTACACTGCACCTAAAATACCCAAATAGTCGATTCATTTAACTAACTAATTATCTAATTATAAAAAAGAAAAAAATATGTCAACATATACAGAGGGTCGAGAACTTCATTTTATGGTTCACTTGGAATCTCAATACCAGCATGCACAATATCAAAAACATAAAAAGGAAAAAGCATAAACATGATCCAAGACTCAATTCACATGCCGCAGCCTTTTCCAATTTCTTCTTTCCTCTGAACTTCGTGCGATAAAAACAACCTTATAATCTGGCATTTTTATTGACCAAGTTTACAACAAGATAAGTACACCAGCAAGTGAAAAATATGATTCTACTTACTAATAAACAAAGCTTACATCAGAAAATCTCAACCAATGTCCTCACTTCCTAGTGGCGTTGGGTTTAGTTTGAAAAAAGAGGGGATGGGGGAGATGAATATGATGCGGCATACAATAACAGCTTGGTATCAAATTTCAAAGTATTAGTTTTCATTTTTGACTTTTGTGTAACAGTGATGGATCAAAACCAAAACGAGTTCCACATACACATCCACATCCACAAAGATAAGTATGGCACAAATATAAAAATGTCACTGCAGTCAATCACACTATTATTCGTATATCAAACCTTGCCGAGCAGAGATTATAGAATTTATAGTTACATCTGACTCACGATATTGATAACGTGTTCTATATAGATAGAATTATATTCACCAGGATGGAGTATAAGAAAGTTTCACTTAAAACCCAGTACCTGATAAGTTTTTGTATTTTTCACTGTGGACAAGCTTCAATCTCACTCCATGGTCAGATTGCATAATACAGTAACAGCTAGAACAGCCAATATCGACAAACACAAACAATGGAAGAAGCTGCATGCTATCAACATCAGGAAATTCATTCCAAAAAAAAGGTGCAAGATATTGTAGAGAAAGAACACAGGAAAAGAAATGTGGAACATACATTTCTGCCCCTTGACGGAGACCAAAGTGCGACTGTGGTGAAATTACATTTCATTCAAGATTCAACATGCTCCTGTGTCTCGGGATCATTACATTGCTGCATATATGAGATTACAAGCACACTGTTGAATGCTGTTTTGCCCACAGTTGTATATTTTCCCATCTTCACACAAATGTGTGGTGAGGCTTGAAATATCAAAATGCTAAACACTTCATTTTTTCCAGAATTCACCATTATGTGCGGATAACATATGAATAATTGCGCTCATTGCTAACCATAAGTAGTCACTGCACTATTCTGGCGCCAGAGAAAATGATAAAAAAGAACCCTGATGGTAATCCTTCCATTGGAGTTTAGCATACCCCTACAAAATACATGTACTAGGAGAGCTGTGATTGAGAGGGCTCTTCGTGTTTACTGTCCTGAAGTGCAACTGCTTCATCCTGTGACAATTTGGATTCCAAACTTTCCACTTCAAAAAGAGACTCTGTATTTGAACCATCATCATTTCTATCAGTATCCTTTGATGGCTCATCATTAGGCTCTACGGCTCTAGTATGGTCCTGTTGCTTTGCAGTTTCAGCATGCTGGTGATCCTGTGTTTGTGAACTCTTTAAAGGAAGAGATGGAGCAGAAACGCCTAATCCTTTGGAGAGACAGACATATTTGAAAACAAGCTGTTTGTAATTATTAAGAAGGTCTTCTACATCATTGACTGTTAGATCACCAACATGCGCAAACAAGTATGGATACTGCCGGAAAACCTGGCTTGCCTGCTTATCGTTTACAAGGAGTGCTGCACCCTTATCCTCCAAATCTGAAAGCGATGAAACTTTTGACGATTTGGGCAGTGCTGTTGGCTCCTTATTTGCATTCAAAGGTTGACCGCTTTGATTAGGCTGGCTATCCAAATCAGTTGAGAGTCCTGATAGAAGTGCTCGAGCAGATTCCATGTTCTTTTCAAACTCAGTTTCATCCATTGAAAGGGCTTTTGCATCAATATTTGAAATGAAGGATTCGACAGAGAGCATGTTTGTGAAAAAATAGGCTGCTTCTGCTACTAATCGAGATTGTCGTCTGTACCTTTGTATGTACAACAAATTTGAGTGCAGTTGCGGAGGGTTTGCCTGCATCATTTAAAGCAACTTTGTAAACATGGCATATTATATTTCTTCATTGACGGGATCAACTAAGAGCCATATCGGAACGACATGAGGAGTCTGTTTGAGTTTATTGTTTTCCAGCAGTAGCCACATCATAATAAAAAACAGTGACAACTACCCTACCCATCTCTAGTATGATGATGTTCTGAACAACGTTATCAGTGTTGTTTTCTACAATTGAAGAACACAAACGACCTCTAGTATGATGGTATATGAATAATATAAGTAGAACTGAAGATCATAATCATCATATGTGTTGCATCGGCCGTAAATATTAAATCACAAAAATCAGGCCATTATATGAAGTTGATCGTACCTTCAAAGTAACATAAATTAAGACAGGAAGAAATTCATCAGCTCCGGGTGGATTCTCATTTGAAGCAATAGAAGCATTGAGCAGCAAGTTATTGATAACCTTGCAACAATTGAGGATACACACAAGCTTGTCCCTTGGTGCCTTGTACATATTGATCTTTTGCAGTTCTTTCTGTGCAAGCTGCAATGACAAAAGCAAAAAAATACAAGGGTAGGGATTCAATGGGAGATATTCAACAAACAAAACAGAAGAATTTTATGATTCAACAATGTCCCATGTGCATTCTCACCTTCAAAATTAAAGAGCCAAGAAAAACAAGATTGGAGAAATTGGGATACATTAATTACACAGAACATAAAGTGTGTAACTGGGAAAAAGAAAAATAAACACATGAACAGTGAGAAGACGGTGAATTCACACATTAAGGAGGAAGGGAAGAGGAGAAAGCCTATCATGGTTCTCCCAACTACGTATTTTGTTTGAGGTATAGAAAGTTATTAGAAACGCTTCCAAGTTAGCAAATCCAGCACTATCCTGATCGTATTTCTTTTTTAATGAGCGAAGCTCAGAAAAACTTATGATGTTTACTATTTCTTCTTTTAATCTACAAATCAGATAAGTTATCCAAGCATATTTTATTCAAAACATATTGAAGTAAGTCCAATATATAATTATATATCACATAAAGTGTTGATGAATAACTAAATTTCATTGAACAAAGATACTGCATAATCCAATAAAACCATTTATAATTCTTCTTCCTTTTTTATGTTCTTTCTTTGTAAGAGATTTTAGGCATCCCAAGATCCATTGGCCTCCAAAAATATGAAAATTCCTTTGTGACTTAGTACCGTGTGGGAAAGTACTGAACATGTGTACATGTGTGATTATGCTCCAAAAAGTCTTTAAACAAGGACTTGTAAACTAAAATAGATGGCTAAGATGCACAGCAATGCATCTCAATTGAAAACATGCCTGTATTTGAGGATCTTATTAGGAAACCTTATGCACAGAGAGACACATACACACACATATTGATAAGTGTATTTTTCTACTCACCAGCCATGATGTTTCATTTTGAAAGGGGGGATTGATATCCAAATTTTCTGGTCGAATGAATTGTTGAACCAAAGCCATCTTCTCATGTAGTATGTTGTCAAGTTTTACATCATCTGGAAGTGAAGCAAATACACGAGTAAATAACTTTGTCATGACATACTTCTCCAGTCCCTGTATTTAACAGAAAGCCCAGGCAAAGAGGAAAACAGAAAAAACCAACAACATCAATAAGAGATATCAAGTATTAGCAAAATCCTTGAGAGACAGATGTTCAAACAATATTGTGTGTACATTGGTATCAAAAAATAATAATAATATGGTGCATACAGGAAAATATAATTATACAAGTTTGTATGAAGTACTATATCTTTTAGATTTTCATAAATCTCAATCTCCATTCTCCATTCAACTCTACACTAGATTTCTTTTCTTTTCTTTTTCCTTTGGTTATATTTGAAGGGTTTGCTACCCTCCCATTCTTTTGTTACACTACATTATTGCATAATTCTTCTTTCCCACTAGAAATTATAAGGGTGCTCTTACCACAAAGAACACTTGATTAATTCTACCCCAAGAAGAAAAGAACACTTAATGAAATTCTCACTTATCTTACTTGATGGTTGAATTAAATTCATATGAGCATGCAAGACTAAAATGCTAAGCTATTATTTTGTAAGAAGTGGAATAAGGATTATTAATGGGTAAGTCAAACTCTAACTACTCACTTCGCCAGCACTATCGAGCTCCTCTTCTGAACAACCAGCCCAAAGTGGATGAACCCTAAAATCCACTTCCATTTGGGCAAAGAAGTTCTGCACCGCAGCACTGTCCCTCTCTGGATCAGGAGCATTGTTTGAAAACGACACAATGAAACTGCAATCGAATCAAGACGACATGTTAAACTCAATCAATTTCTCAGAACAATCCATCTATTGACATTCAATTTCGTTTTCAATTCACCTTTTTATAGACTTGACGAAGTCGCTTGCCGACGGCTGACGCATGCGTTCTAGAAAGTCGTGAAGCCCCAAGAAGACGTCGGCGTTCTCCATTCGTCCGATTGATTAGATACGCAGAGCACACAGCCAATTAAGAGCAGTAATTGCAAAATGCTATGGAGCCGATGAACAAAGTGAACATCCAAATTAATTCATGTAATTTGAGCCCAATTATTTTGGGCCTTGTGTCCAGGCTTACTTGGCAGCCTAGAAAATGAAATCCTTGTAATTTTAGTTTTATTTTTTACATTTTGCACCCTAACTTCTGTTATGATTAACGATTTATTCTCTAATTTTAAAATTTTGATAAATTACACTCTAAAATTTTCAATAATTACATCAAAATTATCAAAATTTAAAAGTCACGGGTAAATTGACAATCATAGGAAAAGTTAGAGGCAATTCGGCTGTTTAGCCAAATATTTGACATACTGATAACTTGTTCTGAAAACCAAGAGAAGCTATTGATAATTTGATAGCCCTTTGTTCTGCTCGAGTGTGCTAATGAAGGCATAAGGACCTCATCCATGTTTCAAACTTTTATAACTTCAAAAAATAGGATTCTCATTCTCATCACATAACACAACACGAAAGCTGTAGCGAAAGCTCTATTCTGTTTTGTGCATTACATTAGTAATTCTCGTGTAAACAGGGGAAGGAAGGGCTACATAAGAACACATCTCACTCCCTACGTAAAACTGTAATAAAAGAAAAAAGAACTATCATTTTGTATAAATACCCTTTGTATCCTCCCACGCTGAATTACAATCGGAAGACATCTTGAACACAAATGGTGTTTTCAAATTCACATCAACACTTCAGATGAACAGTTTTGACATAACTTAAGCAGCAGCTCATCAAATCTTCCCTGAAAGTCGAAGAAGCAATATCTTGGACATGTTAATCTCCACCTATAATCTCAAGACTGTTGCTGAATTTGATGTCATCACAATTGAACAGTTTGTATTTATGTACTTGTTTGTTTTCGCAGCAAAGATCCTAGAACAGGAAGTGATCTACAACAATGAACCCCAAACAGCTGCCTCCCCTTCACCACACTTTTCATGAACAAATTTAATCTTCTCCACTGACTTGCAGATACCACTGCAGCTCCAATCAAAGGATGCAATGCACACATTACCTGCCTGTGCCTTCCACTCGCAATCTGCAGAGGATTCAATTGAATTAAAAAGAAGAACCCAGCAATACAGAGACTCATCAAATTCATCAGTTTCAAATATGAGTAACGAGCTCTGGGTGAACATCATATTCCTAACAAGGAGGTTTCTTGCAAGTAGTAATCAAGGACATGTAAAGGCCCCAAAAAGGGTATTGTTTTTATAGGAGAGCAACATTGCTCGCAAATTTATCACTATAAATCTCTCGAGTGGTATCCATTTGAACATTCAAGTGTCTCAACCCTCAACCATACGAACATTATCTTTTATTTTTATTTTTTTTCATTTCTTTAGGTTTGGATGCAAGACATTCACTAATCACAAATTTGTTAATAAAACAGTACCTGGTGGAGTGCCACAGCACATATTACGTTCGTCAATGTGTTCTACTTCAAGACCAATAAACCACGAACCAAGCGACACATCTTCATTGGCATACTTATGCAATATGGGCCTGCAACGAAAAACAGCGTGTCCCAGAAAATCAATCATTGCAACAAGTAGTATGTAAAAATTTTGAAATCATATGGCCACCATCAAACACTCTTGTAGATTTGATTGCATATGAACCCATATATCATTATAAAAAGAAAATTAAAATAATATAACATATTCTTACTGGTTAATGGAGATGTATGTAGCTAGATCCTTTGAGATTGCATAAATCTGTCCAGTTGCATGTCGGAAGTATTTGTTTCCCGCCTCACCAAACTTCCAGTGCTCTGGTTCATGGTACTTAACATTCCTAGAGATTAAAGAAACATTAGGATTAATAGCTCCTCTCCTGAAGGCTTGGTGCAAGTCAAAGAGTAGTATTATCTATCATCAATGTAAATGCTTCAGGATAATTACCTTTGAGCAAGAACAGGTCCAGATTTCATACACCCAATGTATACTCTAGGCTTTGAACGGTGACGGGCAAGAGTTGAAGCTAGCATACCTGTGCAAGCAAGACATGTAAGACTTGTAAGAGACTAATCCTTAGTAATGATATTCATATCTTTTTATTACTAAAAAATAAATAGGAGAAAATAGAAATGCAGCAATAGGGCATACCCAAATTGACATGTACGTCATCATCCACCTTCACATAAAAATCAGCGTCCCACTTTGCAACTGCAGTGGTGAAGAAAATTTTTGTTTTGGCAGACAACTCATGATAACCTTCAACATGTTCCTACAGTATAAAACAAGACTCAGAACAGATTTATGGATAATAGTTCGATGGATACAAAGTTTTATGTCAGCTCTCTTACCAGTCTGAGGAAATCCTTATGTTGAGAATCTTCTGAATCAATGGCTCGATCTAAAATGCTGTTGGATGTTGCACTGTGTAAATGATGCAGATACCACTGAGGTCAGTTTCATAACAAAAACAGAACATCCTTTTGATAACGTATCTATTAACATTCAGTGAATGCTGATAATATCATATGCATACCATACATGAGAAAAATAATAATAATAATAATAAACATGTTGTGGCATCTATTTTAAGATATAACATATTCCAGATATCTTCCTATTCTCCAAGTTCCTCTTCTTAAAAAATGGCAGGTCATATTTACATCAGAATGGTCAATGACATCATGAGATCCAACTTTCACAGTAAATCATACTTCATGTAGTATAAGGTGTTCTACAAGCAAAAGAAAAGTTAAACCCCATTGCAAGTCTCAATATAAAAAATGATGACTTCAAACTAAACTACGGGGAGCATGTGATCCAGAACTTGTTCCCAGAAATGAGCAACCAATAGATCATACTGCATCTAGTATAAGGTTTTACATTCGTTGAATTCAAACTAAAG
The DNA here is from genome assembly GCA_029955375.1 of Rubus parviflorus. Classification (NCBI taxonomy): domain Eukaryota; kingdom Viridiplantae; phylum Streptophyta; class Magnoliopsida; order Rosales; family Rosaceae; genus Rubus; species Rubus parviflorus. The sequence continues at coordinate 12,705,561 of JARGGL010000008.1, read as the reverse complement.
TAAGGGTTGGAACTAAGAAAAATAAAGTGAAGGGTGTACATGCATATGTAAAGATTGTCTCTTCAAATTTCATTGCACAGGCTGCAGTTAAACAACTTACATGTAACCATGTTAAGTTTTCCACAAATATCATGACAATTCTTTATGAAAAGAACCAGTGAAGCCAAAATACCTGTGGCCAATCATGAAACGGATAACAATCCCCTTCTCACGCTCCAACTGTAGTAGCTTTTCCCCTGGCAGAACAATTCACACAATTTCAGCAATCAGGCCCATATAAACCACTAGGATCTTATGCATACATAGGAAGCTATAATACCTTGAGGCATCCAAGTCTCTCTAACCGAATCTCGCCGCTTCCTACTACTAAAAGCAGTGTTAATTCCAATGACAATAAATGCTTTCTTCTTCGCAGAATTGTCCTTCTGCAACACTGAGGTGGTGGAAGAGTCCTCGGTGATCCCCATCTCCTGAGAACTCCGAGTTGCTGCTAACTCCATCTGAATTGACGCCATTTGCTTGTCTAGAGATCTGACATGCCTCCGCAAATAAGTAGCCAAATTATCAGTACAAATTCATATAATTGCAACTAATACAAAGCAACCCAAGTCCAAGAAAATCACAATAAGAGCTCAAGTTTTGTTGCACTCACTGAATTGATTCGTGGGTTTTGTAAATCTCGTTCATCACATCCTTGTCTTGTCCAGGCTTCTGAATAAATAGCAACAAAGTTTACCTTTTTAGCAACAAATTTTGCTTCTTTTAGAAAGAAAAACAAAATTCAGGGTATGGCATTCAAGAGCAATAAATTTGTTACCTTCTTAGTTGAGCAATCTTCTGAGACAATTTGAAGCTCTTGCTCTTGACGACGAGTCGAAATGAGCTGACCGTTGGATTCAGGTGCGGCCCACATTCTGAACAAAACCCATAATTCCACTATCAAACACAGAGAGACAAACCCAGAATACAAAAAATTGAAGAGAAAGGAAAATTGGGGAGGTGGAAATGGGTACCTGCTGGTGATGAGCATGCCGAGGAGGAAAGCAGGAATACAGAAAATCGGAATCCATTTGGCGGAGATCTTGCTGGAGCTTCGGTTCTTCATCCTCTCTGCGTTTTAGAGAGAGAAAGAGAAAGAGGAGAGAAGGAGAAGAAGTTGTGACGAAGCTGAATGTGTATGGAGAGAGACGGTAAGATTTATAGGGGTCTCTTTTCTTTTCTCTTCTCTTAGGATTTGAATTTTCTTTTGGTTTTAGAGTTTAGGCGTGTTGGGTCCAATATGTTGGGCAACGACGTTATGATTCAGATGCGACTTTATGTCTTGTCTGGGGGTTTGGCTTTACGGCGTCCGTTTTGTCTATGCCCGCCAGTTACGCCACTCGTCAAGATCCGTTTTTTTGACCCGACCCGTTTCTTGGACTTATTAAGAGAATTTTTGAACCAGGGACCCCATCGGGGACCTTGTTTATACGTTGAACTAAAGTGAAAATAGTCTTTTTGACCCAAAAAGAAATGAACAGTCTTTGCCAAAAAAATTGAAGAAAAAACTGAAATTAAGTCGTTTTCAAAATGTACGAAACATGATGATCAGTAATACAATCAGCCGTTAAATTTTTTTTAAGTTAAATTACTCGTAACGTTTTTTTTTGTTAGATGTAATCTATATGATAGACTTTCAGCGTCTCTACCCTATATTTGAAAGAAAAATGTTATTTTTTTTCTTTTGATGTTCTCATTTTTCGTTTTCATTCCACGACATTACTTGAATATCAAAATTCATTTATTTTATAATGCAAAACCAAACCAAAGGAGGACTTAAAGATCAGATGCAAATGAAGCATTAGGTCATTCTGTCTTTTCATAAATACATAACATGTTTCAATTTGTATGGGATGGGAAAAGCTGAAGATTTGGATACATGAATGGCTTGCTATTCTACACATTTTCAACAGCTAATGTGGTGTTTATCATGATTTTAATACTACCATCGTGGTTGGAGTTGGAGGATCTCTTGAAGACTTCAATTTCGGTCGGACATCGGGTAGGTTTGACCCGATTAGAGATAATAATTGTGCACTTTATAGTAATTCTTTCCAAAAGAATAAAATTGATGTTTATAAATCATCGTTATTCTCTCAAGGTCTCAATGTTTCTAGACAATGCTTACATAGGTTTACCGATTATACATCAACATTAATATTGTTTTTCGTTAGCACCATTAATGTGGGAGTAAATCTAATGAATCTGTTTATATAAGGTTGGAATCGGTTCTGTTGGGTTGAGATTTTGGTCGCCACTGACCGCTAAACCGAGCTTCTTAACTTTAGAAATTTTGTAGGAATTTGCATTTTTTTTTCTATTTCTTTTTGGTTACATTGGAAATGTATCAAATTTTTGACTAGCTTAGTCCAAACTTAGTTCTCAACCTCTTTATCATTTGGTTTAACCGATATTTCCTTGTTATGATAAGTGTGTGTTATTTAAGAGTTACAATAGTCTTAATACATTTTTAGGATGGGGAAGGTCAAGATCATAAATTCAAGTTTGTACAACTACAACAATAAAAAGGGAAGAAGAATACCAACAACTTAACCAAAGGCATTAGGCATAGCAAGTAACACATTTTATGGTCATGATAACGACTTACTTCTAATTAACTAGGACAAGCAAAGAGTTAGGGGAAGAAAATAAATGAAAAAAGGAAGGTTCTTTGAAACTAACACTGCTTATTTCCTTCATTCAAAGGTCACACCTATAAGCATGGAAACCCATTTACTTCATTCATTACTTTCCCCTTGACCAGGTCAGAAGGATGACCAAACATGATTAGGTTAAAGTTTGACATATTTGGGACAATAAAATAAATGCAAGTCCAAGCAAAGTAGTAACTAGCAAATGGCATTACCCTAATTCATGCACATCATAAATGGTCGGAATAGGAAAGAGTACAAATGGAGCTTATGCAATTACATTTATGGTCCTGCATTTTATCCCTTTAGCCAATTTTGTCCTTGCAATGTTTAATTTAGTCAATTTACCCTTTGTAAATTGTAAGTTATCTCTCTTAATTAATGTACTATTTATTATTTTGGGGTTAAATCGTGCCCATAAAACTGAAAAAACACAAGTGAAATTGACGAAAATGTAACTTGGGTTAATGGGAGAAAAACTGTGTTTAGACTCTAGATAGGATAGCTTGATCACGTAGGGATGGCAAAAATCCCCACCGGGTAGGGTACCCATCGGGTATTCGACCCTAATGGGGGTTAAATTCGGGGGATATCGGGTAACGGGGACGGAGATCCCCAATATTCGATTTTTGAAATCGGGTACGGGGCGGGGATGGTATTTTGATCCCCATCCCCAATTCCCCATACCCATCCAATAAGAATTATATATATAAAAATATATATAATAATTATTATTATTATTTATATATTTTTTAATATAATAAATATTTAAGTAAACTTTTTATAAAATCATATTTTATGAACGTCAATTTTTCCCTATAAAAGAAAGGTATTGAACTAAACCCTAATTTTTTAACTTTAACGGCTACTCCTCTCTCGCCAATTGCGGACTTTTTTTTTTGCCAACACATAAACTTTTATTTATTTACTTTTACAGTTCTTTTTAAGCGAGACTTGTATTTTATTTTGTTGGATTGAAATAAGGAACTTATATTATTTTGATGTTTTGATTTTAACTTCATATGTTTTAAACTTCTAAGAGGTTTTGTATAATAAATTAATAATATTTGTTAACGGGGATCGGGGCGGGTATGTGAACCTACTCCCCAACGGGGATGGGGACGGGGAATCCCCAATATCTTATTATGGGGATGGGGACGGGGAATGACTTCGGGAACGGGGATGATATTTTAATCCCCGTACCCTACCCGCCCCATTGCCATCCCTAGATCACATGGACAAAAGGGTTAAATCCAAAAATTGAACTTGTGGTATCACGTGTTGAAAAAAAATGGTATTTCAAAATTGATACTTATAATATTTCTAGTGCGTTCATTCAGAAGATGATTTTGGTCTGCTCGAAAGAAATAAACAACGAGGCCCAACTCATAAAATTATTGGGCTTAAAACGCTCAACCCATTCTATGACCGGGGTTGGGTTCTTTAATTCTCTCCAACTCCAATCATCTCGACGCATTGCTCAGTTCTAGGGTTTCATCATTTCCACAAGGTAACACTTCACCTCTCATCTTCTCCATCATTCTCCTTCGTTCTTCCCTTTTTGTTTTCACGGTTGCTTATTGAATTGTTACGTCGCTGATTTTGGTTAGAATTATCGGTAAATGTTGCTTTCGATTTGTATGAGAGCTTGCTCGATCGGAGCTCAATGACTGCGTTTCTGGATCGGACTATGTGTTTCCTTTGTAAATCCCTATAGATCTGTGCATGCTTACTCCTCAATTAGGTCAATTGTAATGAACTGAGTTAAATTAGTATTCTATGAGAATTTTTATTTTTTAATTAGAATCAATTAGATTAGTTTCCGGTTGTAAGATTTTGATTGCTTTCTATTGGAACTCTGTTTTATAAAAATCCTGTTACTTCTCTGTTTAATTCAAGGCGTGTTTCTGGTTATCAAGGTTATCAGTAGCAGAGCTTGTTTTTTCTTGCAATCATGAGTTTGAGCAGTGGGATGAGGACCTGTGCCAAGGTCTTGATGTCTTCAGAAGCTTCGCTATCAAAATCAGGTTATTTTGATGTCATCTGCTGCTTATTTTGGTTGTTGCCACTGTATTAGCTTTTCATAGCCAAGTGTTTGCACAATGTGATAGTATATATATGCTTTAGAGAAAATACTTGAATATTGTTTCCTGTGTAACTAGTGTTTAAACGAAGGTCCTTGTGATTAAAGTAAAAATGTGCATGCCTTTCTTGCTAAGTGAAAACTTATAGACAAAATCCACCGAGTCCAGGATGTACCACTAAGCATACAACTGAATTATTGAAGCTCAGATGTTGAAATATGATAAATAGGAAATCTGTGGGGATGTGATGTTATTTACGCATTTCCTTTCTGGATTTGTGTATGAATGTGTCCATAGCCTAATAGATGTAATGTTTAATTGGAAGTAATGTAATGTTTAATTGGAAGTAATGGAATGGTTTCATTATCTAAATGAAGAACATTTCCCACCAAAGAATCAGTTCTGCGGTCATTTACTCCCGACAGTATACACATTCTCCAATCTGACCTAGCCGGTAAGTGATCCCAGTTCACAGCATTGTGGGTGAATTGCTGTGGATTGCCTAAGGATGAAAGCATTGACAGTTAGATGAATCATGCATTGGAGTATTTAAGTATTTTAAGTCTGCATACTTGAATCTTTCACGTTTAAAAGAAAAAATTAAGACCATGCCACATCTACCTCTCATCCCATGTTTGACCCAGTCACAGGGCTTCTTCTTCATGCTTCCCTTGTTGCCTTTTAGAGAACCGAGTGAACTGCCTCTGATGGCGCTCGTGTTCCCATGCGGGCATACAGAAAACTGAAAGTAATTCCTTTCTTTTCTGTTTTGTAAGAGTTTGTATTTCCTGTTCTTATGTGGAAGGAAGGTCTTACACATATCTTTATGTCACCCACTTTGGCTGTTTCAAATGTGTTTTGCAAATCAATTTTGGCCGTTCCAAATGGCTTCTCGCTTTGAGAAAGTGTGTGCGAGGGCTCAATTTCACCCGGCCAATATGTGATTATGGGGCAGCATCAAGGATTATCATGTTTTTCTTCATTTTTTAATTCAGGGTATTGCCCTAAATGTTTATATTTGTTACCATATACCAACGAACTAGTTCTCTTTTACTGGATTGTAAATTGTTAGGCACCGACACAAATTTTTGGCATACTGAAATGTGGACGAGAGTATTTTATCTGTAAATTGGATGGGTGATTTTATAGTGAATGGGTATCTTGGGAATAAATTGAACGCTCAACTTATACTTATTATGTTGTAATGTGCATAAAGAAACTCATTCACTGTGAACCATCCCCATAGATAATTTTGCTAAAAGAGTCTTGTTGGCAGAGACAAGGTTGCCACCTTTACACCTTGTAAAGGGATGGGTACAGTTAATTTTCAAAGCCATTGTGAATCTTTGCATATATCAAAAACTCTAGCTTTTAAGCCAAACTTAAGATGGCTATCCCTATGACTCTACGAGACTGCCATTCCTTTTTTTGTTTTTTATTTTTTCTTATTCATCTCATGTTTTATATCCATAGCCAATTCAAACCAATCCATCCGTAGTGGAGAAAAACTGAATGTCTGATTTCCAATTACAAGCAATGTACTGAGCTGATGTATTGATTCATCCAAGTTTAAATGCTGGTTCTTTTTCATTGTTTGTACTAAGTAGTAGTGGCTATTGTGCTTTGCCAGCAACAAGGGGGTTCCATTCAACTGGAGTGAAGAGGATGGGTGGACATGGCCATGATGAACCCTTCTACATGCATTCCAAACACATGTATAACTTGGACTTGATGAAACACCAGGCGTTGAAGATGAGCCTTGGAGTGTTCACTGCCTTCAGCATTGGTGTGGCTGTTCCAGTATTCGCTGTCATATTCCAACAGAAGAAAACAGGCTCTGGTTGATATGGTTGAATGCGGCAATAAGGGACGCAGAATTATGCAGTCTCGACATTCTCTTGGATCCAGTTCTCATTACTTGTCTTGTGAAAAGTATTGTGGTACATTTGTTTGATAATTTTGTGTTAACCGATCAAGCACATAAGAATCAGATTTGAGCTTTGAAATTGTTCAATTCCTTCACGTCCTTCTCCCTCTATTAGAGTGATGAGCAGTTAAATAAGTAGGCACTAAGATAAATCCCAAATTTTGGATGCCAAAATATTGATGCTGAGCTATTAGATTTGATTACTTTTTTCGTAACTTGAATCTTACTTGTTCTTGAGACGGAAAATCTTGTTAGTTAACAAATAAGATGTATATTGTCTCGTCCCATGGTAGTCAAATTGCAAGATTTATTAGTTACCCAACAAGTCCTCATTTCATTTGATGCAAAAAGCATGATTCCAGAAGTTTCCACTCTCAAAATCCCTAAAAAGAAAGAAAAAGGAGTCTTAGATTCTTAGAATCCCAATTTTTTTTTTTGAAAAACTAGCCAAACGATGGCTTAAACATTTAAGAACATCAAACATGCAGTTTTAATGGTTAAAAATACTTTACATTATGAATTCATCCAGTGTCTCTTTACGTGGTCAAATGTAAAATTTTTACGTTTAGGCTAAGACGTATCTCATCTTATCTATTTATGCATACATAGCGCCACAAAAATATATCATCATTGCCTCTACCAAACGAGTTTTTTAAGTGTCTTACTACCCCGACAATTTTATTCTTGTTAAAATACTTATTCCCTATATAGTGACAACAGAAAAGGTATGATTTTTCCTTGCAATGTAACATTTGTTGACTACCATAATTTTTATTTGGGTTAAATTCACCAACAATACCTGAACTCTTTTCCACCGGACAATATCATACTTGACAATTAAAAACGATCAATGTCATACCTGAACTCACATTTTGCTATCAATAGCATACTTCCGTCCATCTGCCGTTAATAGTCGGTTAAATTTAAGGCTATATCTGACATTTCACATACTTTTTAATAGAAAATTACCGATTTGCCCTTTATTCTTTTTTAATTCAATTTTTACATTTTTTTTTTCTCTTTTTTATTCTTCTTCTTCTTCTTCTCTTCCTGAGCCGGATTCTCTTTATCTTCTATATCTCTTCTAATATGGGCACCCATCCGCCTCTCTCTCTCTCTCTCTCTCTCTCTCTCTCTCTCTCTCTCTCTCTCTCTCTCTCTCTCTCTCTCTCTCTCTCTCTCTCTCTCTCTCTCTCTCTCTCTCTCTCTCTCTCTCTCAGTTTCCTCTTCTCTCCCTGAGCCGGATCTGGGGACGCTTTCAAATTGCGGGTGCTTGATTGTTGCTTGCGTTGCTTGTAAATTGGGTGCCATGATGTGGATTGCAGTGAGCTTGAGTGTTTATTAGAGCTGAGCAGGGAGAAGATGATGGAGCTGTCCTCCTTTTCCAGTTTCTCATCTTTCTTCTTCTTCCTGTTTCCATCTTCTCTTCCTCTTCAATTTTTTCTTTCTTTCTTCTTTTGAACAGAGAGGAAGAGAGGGCTGGGAGCTGCTCGAAAGGGAGAGCTGCAACTGAGCGGCCATGGAAAGGCTGAGATCAGCGGCTGTAGAGCTTGGGTTCGGCGTTGGTGCTTCAGAGACGGCGCGGCAATGGTTGTGTCGGCGTGGTCTGTGATGATGCCGTGATGGTGAGCTACCGGCGTGGATGGGCAAGGGTGCCCAGAAAAGGCACGGGCCTGGGCCATTGAAGGACGGCGGAGCTGATGAGAGAGAGAGAGAGGTGAGGGCGCGGCGATTTGGTCACAATTCACGGTTGAGATGTGATGGTTGTGATCTCATGGTGGTGATGGGTGCCCTTAGTGATGCCGGCAGGGGTGGAAGAGGACTACGGCGGCTGTAGCTCAGTGAAGGAGGGGTTGCAGTGCCGTGATTGGGTGAGCGACGGTGATGAAAGAGGAGGTGTCGAATTGGCGGTGAGGAATCACGGCTTTGCGAGCGGCGGTTCAAGGAGGTGTCGTGCACGGGCTCGGGGGTAATCGCAGCTCGGTTCTTTGATTGTGAGGTGCGGCCATGAGTGCTTGATTGAGCAGTGATTGATGAAATTGGCAGAGGTCTGCCATGGGAAGCTTGTGGTGGCTTGGGTGATCTGAGGTTCTGAGGTTGTGGTGCCATGGTGGAGCTGAATTGATCTTGAGTTTGATCTGGTGTTGCTATGATTGATTGCAGTGGGTAATAGAAGAAAGAAAATAAAAGAGATATAAAAAAACAATAGTAATAGAATATGATAAAAATACAATAATGCCCTTCATTTATGTCTCACGTGCACGACCCATGCTTCTTTTTAACCAAACATTAACAGAAATTGGACGGAAGTATGCTATTGATAGCAAAATGTGAGTTCAGGTATGAGGGAGCAAATTTGCCGCCCACCCTAACCTGGGGTGGGCATTGCCCACCTTCTAAAAATTTGACAGCTGCCCCATCTCCTAACTATAGTTAATAGAAAAAAAATTTAGTCTCTCTCTCCTCTCTCCGCCAGTCCCTCTCTCTATCTCTCTCTTCTCTGCCCAGTATCTCTCTCCTCTCTCCCCCACTCTCTCTCTCTTCCTCCGAGCCACAGTAAACGACGGCGACATCAGGATGATCAGTCGACCACCCCATTCGGTCGAACGCAAGACCAGAAACGCATCCCCCACAATCACCATCAACAACTCCCGAATCAACCCCCATCGCCGCCACCCATCCGAAGCACAACCGTTCCCAATCCTTTGGGACCTCCACTCCCCGAACAAAGGCAAGGCCTTTTGGTTTTTGGAACCCAGATTTTGGAGTCACGAAGAGAGAGAGAGAGAGAGAGAGAGAGAGAGAGAGAGAGAGAGAGGGCTGCAGGTTGAAGAAGAAAGAAAGAAAAAAAAAAAAACTAACCAAGGTTTAGTTTTGGACATGTGGCATATTTACACTGGACGGGCAAATGCCCATCCCAACAGTGGGTGGGCAGCAAATTTGTTCCCCAGGTATGACATTGATCGTTTTTAATTGTCAGGTATGATATTGTGGAAAAGAGTTCAGGTACTGTCGGTGAATTTAACCCTTTTTATTTTTATTTTTACCAAGAGACAGTAAAAATATTACATTTTATTATTCAGCTTTTCTTTAATGTTAAATAACTGGTAACCTTAATTCCTAATCGGCGTGCTTTCTATATATTCTTCAGCCAAACAAAGTGGTGCGAGCGCACGGATCAGAAAGCAAACAAGTGAAAGAGGAAGAGACTCATTCATATCGCCATGGATTCAACGGCTCGAAGAACCGGTGGAGGCCTCTTCGAAGGGCTTTACAGGGTCGTCATGCGCCGGAACTCCGTCTACGTCACCTTCGTCATCGCCGGCGCTTTCCTCGGTGAACGGGTTAGGCTTACATTAGGGTTTCTTCACCGAATCTATCATTTTAATTTGTTAGGTTTTTACTTCTCTTTGGTTGCTAAGAAATCTGAGAAATGAAATTTGCTTGATTTGCGATTGGGTCAACTAGTTGTGAGCTCAGCATTTAGTAATTACAATTTGGCTCATGGAATTTTTCATGTTACAGAGAAATGGATGAAATTTGAAATTGTTTATTGTGATTCAGTAATTTTCAGTAACATCTAATGCAACTGATTTCATATCGTAGTCATATGCTTAATGCTTGCTTGCTGTGAGGATATAAATTAAGCAAATACTCAATTAGATACCTGTTTTTGGTTTATTTTCTGATTAAGAAGGTGTTTCACACATTTTATCTTCTTCTGAATTTTGGGGCGTTTGCCTTGTTTTAGGTTACCTTTTTGTTCTTATGGAAGACCTCCAAATGTCATTTGATATCTATTGTTCTTTTCCGAAAGATTGTCTTTGCTGAATTCTTATGCATTTTTTGCTTGTTTCAGGCTGTGGATTATGGAGTTCATAGGCTGTGGGAGTACAATAATGTTGGGGTATGACAATTATTTTGTAGTCTTAAATTCCTTTTGGTTATTTGCATGCATTTACTCAATGCATATAGTAGTATTATGCATTTCCATTTTGCAAAAATATGATTTGATGTACAACTATATGTGTTCATGTTTCTATGTTTTGTATTATGGGTTAGATACTTAGATGACGATTTTGGATGGACATTTGATTTTAAATGCTTTCTGTCTTAGTTTCACACATTCTCCCTAACTTTAGGCTCTATTTGGATTGAATGATTTCAAAAGGAGGATGTAATCTGACAACAAGCTAAACTTGTTAAAGAACAGCGGTATAGCATTATGTACTATAGTAGTATAGTACAATGTATTTGATATAGTTCAAATCTAAGTATAGATGAATGGTAATAGTTCAGTCGATCAACTTAATTGCACAGTAATTATGTATTCTGGTTTTTCTCTGAAGATGCTTTTTCCCATGGCTGGCGGTTCTGCATAGTATTAGATCATAGGCATGTTTTGATGGTAATTGGATCTGGATGTATATGTTTTGAAGCAAGACTTGCCTGCTGTAGCGGACATATAATGATTTGGGCCGTGCTGCTTTGAGTTCCATGGCCATATCGAATGTTTGTAGAGGATATGTATATTCTATGTTGTATGCACATCTATGCAGTTGAGATTCTTTCTTTGGTTGCAATTGGTTTACACATTCTGTATGTTGAGCATACTTTAAGGAAATGTTTTTTTCTTTGTGAATGCAGAAACGATACGAAGACATTCCGGTTTTGGGGCAAAGGCCATCAGATGAATGAACTATGGACTCTTCCTTGTAATCATTTTATAATTTTTTGCAAGTCTGGAAAGTTGGAGTATGCAATGACGCATTAGGTGGCAACTCTTATTATTGGAATAAAAGTTTTGATGGATTGAACCTATTATATCAAGCATGTTTCAATGTTTCATGCGTCATTAAATTGTGTTTGGGGTGTTGAATCAGTCTTGTATGGCCACATTGACTCTTAACAATTTTGTTGTTTCTTTCTGAGGTTTTATCTTTTGGCCTTGAGTTTCATCGACTAAAGCATAGTCTTTTTTTTTTTGAACATTAACTAAAGCATATAGTCTAGATAGTGGTATAATGTTTGTAGAAGTCAACTGAGAAAATAAAAAAATGTTGGTACTTTTCAGTGGCTAATATCAGCAAATTCAGGTTGCTCTCCTATATATTTCCTCATTGAAATTCTATATTTCATGGTATTGCAGCTATTGCTGGGGCCATATATTAGTCTCAATGCTTACAGGCTGTGCTGCCAACCATCATTATTTGGTTCTGGTTAGTGGTTGCCCGATTGAATTGAAGTTCACTCATAACAGTTCAGATATTTCAACCGCCAGATGTGTATTTCACCTGCTGTGCACAGTCATTCATATTTGTTCTAATAAATAAAAACAATTAAAAAAAGAAGCAGAAACATACAAATTGAATTTGTCCTGCATATTATTGTTTTTAATTTCAGAATCACTCCTTTATGCTTTGTCTCTCAAATATGGAGGATATAACTGTTATTTTGCACTCCCCAAAAGTAGCAGTGATTCTAAAATTCCTTGAATTCCATCTTCAAATTTATAAAAGTAGAATCCGACTCCAATCGTGAATTGCGAATGTGACTTGAGATTGTTTTCGAAATCTTAGCTTGATACAAAACCATGCTATACATATACGAGGGTATGTTGTTGTACTATACATATACGAGGGTATGTTGTTGTACCAAAGATAAAAAAGGTTTTATGGGGGAATTTTTATTTTTAAACAATTTTGCGATAAATTTTTTTTTTAGAGGAATTTTGCGAAAACTTGTTTTTTTTAACCAAAGGAAACCAAATTTCATTAAAGAAAAGAGGAGATTACAACAGCAGCCCAAGAAGGGCTAAGATACAAAATTACACAGAAAACAATTTTGCGATAACTTGAAAATACAAAATAAGAAATAGTAAAAAAGTTTTTCCCCCCAGTCGATTGTCAAGTTGGCATCAATCAACAGGTTGGCAGAGAAAATAAATATATAGTAAATTAAAGGCGGTGAGTTTGCCCTACGCGTACCTTCTCACACCCAACGCCGCATATAAATTGCGTGCATTCTTCATTCTCTTTCGCAAAAGACGCAAAGCATAACGATAACAACATCCAGTCTAGGGTTCTCTCTCTCTCTCTGCCTCCTCTTTACCTCTTCGTCTCCCATACATCAAGGTATCATCGTCTCCGACGTGCCTCTTTTTGTTTTTGATGCTGTGAATTCCTTTATCGCCGATTCTCGTTTTGACTGTGTGATTTGTTCCATCGGAGCTTCGTTTTCCAATCGAATTTTTGTGCGTTCTGTGTGGATTATTGTTGTTTATGCAGATCTGTGGCTGTTCAGTGTTTCTTTAGGCAAACAGATATTTTTATTCGAATTCAATCCGCGTTATGGTTTATTTTGTATTGATTGTTTGAATGGATTGATATTTGCGGTAGATAAATTTTATTTGTGCTTCTACTTGGATTTTTGTTTAGGTTTTTAATTTTATTTATTCAGAAAATTTCTTGAAGCTTCACAGCTCTTACCAGACCCTTGTTTATTGCTCTGAATCTTTTTCTTTATATAGTCTGTTTGTTATGTGCAGCTCCCATTGTTAAAACACATGCGAGAGGTTTCATTTGCAAGACTGTACATATAGAACTTGTGAAACCTGTCTCTAGGGTTCATCAACTTCTAGACTTTATATATGTATTTGAAGTCTAGACACCTGGAATCAGAAAATGACTGATTCTTTTGGTCTTGTGTACTTCTAATTGCATTGGTCAAATATTGCCACAAGTGTTTATTTGAAAATCAGTAATCTCATTTACAGTCCGCTTAAAAGAAATTAATCTTGCTTATTCAGTTATTTGTGACTGTAAAGATATTTGATTGTGTATGAAATGTGAATATGAAAATGAGAATGCTCAGTTACAGTCAGATTACTGGAAATTACTCATGTTTCGGGTAATTGTTGATTGTATGTAGTGTGAATTATATTTGGTGGTCCTAAATAACGGAAAACTTTTCATCATGTTTTGATCTGTTATTGGTTTCATGTTTCCTTCATGTTCCTTATTGTACTCAAAACATGTTTGCTTGCAGGAAGTTGGCAGTTCATTCTGCTACATCTGCATTTTGTCAAAGTGGAGTGTGTGAAGTTTGTACCCTATTTTATGTCTGAACGGGCCTCTCTCTATTGGTCGTCAATTGGATTGCTTGGTGAATATTGTCCTACTAGAAAAAAGTACAGATTTACTGCTGGTGACGTTGAATGCATCCATCTTGGATCATTAGAGGGCAATAACACTCACTCTCTTGGTTGCCAATTTATGCAACCTGATCCCGTTTCTAACTCATCTGGTAAAGGAGCCCTTCTTATATAATTCATTATCTCTGTCACACCCTTATTGAAGATGGCTCTACAGAATATTGGTGCTTCGAACCGCGATGATGCCTTCTACAGGTATAAGATGCCAAAGATGATAACAAAGATTGAAGGTAGAGGAAATGGCATCAAGACTAATGTGGTCAACATGGTGGAAATTGCAAAGGCCTTGGCTAGACCTGCTTCTTATACTACCAAGTATTTTGGCTGTGAGCTTGGAGCACAATCAAAGTTTGATGAGAAGACTGGAACATCTCATGTGAATGGTGCTCATGACACTTCAAAGCTTGCTGGACTTCTTGAGAACTTCATTAAGAAATATGTGCAGTGCTATGGTTGTGGGAACCCTGAAACTGAAATAATCATAACTAAGACACAGATGCTTACTCTCAAATGTGCTGCGTGTGGGTTTGTGTCTGACGTTGACATGAGGGACAAGCTTACGACTTTTATCCTCAAGAATCCTCCAGAGCAGAAGAAGTCTGCCAAAGAAAAGAAAGCCATGAGGAGGGCAGACAAAGAGCAGCTAAAGGAAGGGGAAGCTGCTGATGAGGAGCAAAAGAAAATTAAGAAGGAGGCAGCGAAGAAGAAGGGCACTTCTGGCTCTAAAGCATCAAGCAAGAAGAAAAGCACTGGTTCTGATGAGGATCACTCCCCTACTCGGAGCCAGGGAGATGAGATTGACCAAGCTGCTGAAGATGAGGATGATGATATCCAGTGGCAGACAGACACATCCTTGGAGGCAGCCAAGAAGCGTATCCAGGAGCAGTTGAGTGCTGCTACTGCTGATATGGTCATGCTTTCAACCACTGAAGAGAAGAAAAAATCTCCACCAAAGTCTCCAGAGCGTGAAAAGAAATCTGAGACCAAGTGTCATGAGAACGGTGCTGATAATTCCCATGGGAAGCTTGTTAATGAGATCAAACAGTCCCTGAAAACTGGGCCTAATGCAAATCAGCTCAAAACCTTTTTGGGTACTCTCTCTGGCACTCCCCAAGAGGTTATGGATGCCTTGCTTGAAGCTCTCTTTGAAGGTGCTGGAAAGGGGTTCTCTAAAGAGGTGGCCAAGAAGAAGAATTACCTTGCTGTTGCTACTCAAGTCGCCGAGGGGTCTCAGATGGTTTTGTTGCATGGGCTAGAGTCTTTCACTGCTAAGGCAAACCCTGATGCTACAAAGGAGGTGGCTTTGGTTCTGAAATCGCTGTATGATGCTGATGTGCTGGAGGAGGAGTTCATTATGAAGTGGTATCAGCAAGGCTTGAGTGGCAAGACAAAAAGCTCCCAGATTTGGAAGAACATCAAGCCTTTCATCGAATGGCTCCAGAGTGCCGAGTCGGAGACAGAAGAGGAATGAGTGAGCATTTGCACTATTTTCTGCTTTATTACCAGTATGGATTATTAGTTGTTTGTTTGTGACCGGAAATAAAGGGGGAATTGATGGTTTGGTTTGTCTGGCCTGCCTGTAGTTCACCCTATTTTCGTTTGCTTTTTGTTTGAGTGGGAACTCATTTGTTTTTGTCATTTGTTTGAATAATAATGGTTTTGCATGATGAAACGAGACCTTCATGTTGTTTTGACACAGTAGCGGCAGTTTATAGTATCTCGATGGATTTTGTCATCTACTTTTCACCAAGCATATCTCTTGTACTGAGAGTAGTAGTTAAAATGGCGTAGGGTTTGTATGTCTTTCTGTTAAGATAATTCTATCAAGGAAAAGGGTAATGCAAATAATCAAAGATAGTTCATTTCATTCATACCCATAATGGTTTGGAGATACAATCTTTAAACTACTGGACTAGTTCTTAGCATTACAAGAGAGTACCACGTGTAAGTGGACCACTGCTGATGTCACTATGACCAGCTGTCACTAATTGGGCTAACTACATTACTGATGATTCATCTAGGCTGGATACGTTACTTGTGCTTAAGGAAGGAAGATTAAGGAGAAGAGTGGGTTGGTCTCAACAAGTCCCACCCCCTCGAGACCAAGCCTGGCCTCAGGCGCAAAATTCAGGAAAACGTGTTGCAATGGAGTGCGCCTCTTCCCATGTGGCATCTTCTTTGGGCAGGCCAACCCATTGAATAAGCCATTGAGTGATGTTCCGTTTCTTTTTGCGAATTACACCCATGTCCAGAACCTTGAGGGGCTGCCAGAGAAGAGCACCGTGTGCATCATACTGGGGAAGAGTGGAGGAGAGGGGAACACCTTCACCGATGCGTTTCTTTAGGAGTGAAACATGGAAGATCGGGTGGATCTTTGAGTGAGGAGGAAGTGCCAGGCGGTACGCAACCTTGCCAATTCGATCAGAAATTTGAAATGGGCCATAGAATCGCGGTGACAGCTTGTGAGAAGGTCTCTTGATTAATGATTGTTGCCGGTAGGGATGAAGCTTCAAGAAGACCCAGTCATTGATGGAGAATTCGCGGTCTGTGCGTTCTGTGTCAGAGTGTTGTTTCATTCGATTTTGGGCAATGGTCATGTGGTCCTTGAGAGTGCGCAGCAGAGCATCTCGATCTTGGAGGAGAACATCCACGGCGTGGACAGTAGAGGTACCAGGAAGGTACATGGAAATTGGGGGTGGAGGACGGCCATAAACCGCCTGGAATGGAGTCATTTTGATGGTGGAGTGGTACGTGGTGTTTGCCCACCACTCAGCCCAATGGAGAAGAGATGCCCAGGAAGAAGGCTTGTCTGCAACGAAACAGCGGAGGTAGTGTTCCAAGGATCGATTGACAACCTCTGTCTGACCGTCGGATTGAGGGTAATAGGCGGAGCTCCGGCACAATTTGGTGCCTTGAAGTTTGAAGAAGGCAGTCCAAAATTGGCTAAGGAAAACTGGGTCACGGTCACTAACAATGGATTTGGGCATGCCATGGAGGCGGAAGACCTCTTTGAGGTAAATTTCAGCTATTTGGGAGGCAGTATAAGGGTGGGCAATAGCTATGAAGTGAGAGTATTTAGAGAGACGGTCCACAACCACCAAGATTGCATTCTTGTCAAGTGAAAGTGGGAGGCCATCCACAAAATCCATGGACACATCAAACCACACGTCCTCTGGAATTGAGAGGGGCTGCAGTAAGCCAGGTGGGTTGATCGTTTCATAATTCTGGCGTTGGCACGCGTCGCACGCTGCCACAAACAATTTAATGTCTTTTCTCATGCCAGGCCACGCAAAATTACGTGAGAGGCGCACGAATGTACGAAGATAGCCGGAATGCCCAGCGGTAAGAGTAGAATGGAATTCATAAAGGATTTTGGAGCGCCAGTCAGAAGTGGGTGGAACATAAATTTTGCCTTTGTAGAACAAACGACCATTGATGAGGGAGAAGCCTTTTTTGGTTGGGGTACCTGCTTGGAGGGAAGAGATGATGGTTTGGGCCTCTGGATCCCTGAGACATGCCTTGTCAATTTGAGGAAGGCTATCAAACACTGGCGCCGAAACAGATTGAATGGCACAAAGCTCATGGCGGCGAGATAATATATCGGGGACGGTGTTGAGACTGCCAGGACGATACTCAATCCGATAATCATAACCCAGTAGCTTGGCCAGCCACTTGTGTTGAGCAGGAGTAACAATTCTTTGATCTAGCAGGTGCTTTAAAGTTTGATGATCAGTGATGATGGTGAACTGATGTCCCAAGAGATAAGGACGCCATTTATCAATGGCAAACAACACCGCAAACATCTCTTTATCATAGACAGAGAGAGTTTGGTTTCGAGGAGAGAGAGATTTGCTCAAGAAGGCCACAGGGTGTTTGTTTTGGGTGAGAACAGCACCTATGCCTACACCGCTGGCATCGGTTTCTACAGAAAAGGGCTGAGTAAAGTCAGGTAAGGCCAGCACAGGGGCTGTCGTGACCGCCTCTTTCAACTGAGTGAAAGCAATTTCTGACTCGGGTGTCCAAATAAAATTGTCCGACTTAAGCATGTCTGTGAGGGGTTTGGCAATTATGCCAAAGTGATGGACAAATCGTCGATAATACCCCGTCAATCCAAGGAAGCCACGTAAAGCCTTAATTGTGGTAGGCTTAGGCCAGTCGGTGATGCATTGAATCTTGGAGGGATCCACTGCTACGCCTTCACCCGATATGATGTGCCCCAAATAGTGAACTTGTGGCAAGGCAAATGAACACTTGGGTAACTTGACTTTCAAGTAGTGGTTGTCAAGTAAGACAAAAACTTGTTCCAGGTGGTGTAGGTGGGAAGGTAAGTCCCGACTATAGACCAAAATATCGTCGAAAAAAACGAGGACACATTGGCGGAGTAATGGCTTGAAAACTTGGTTCATAAGTGCTTGAAAGGTGGAAGGTGCGTTGGTGAGTCCGAATGGCATAACCACGAATTCAAAGTGACCATCATGTGTGCGAAAGGCGGTCTTGTGGATATCCTCCTCATGCATCCGGATTTGATGATAGCCGGATCGAAGATCAAGTTTGGAGAAATATGATGCACCATGGAGCTCATCAAGAAGCTCATCGACGATGGGGATGGGAAAGCGGTCCTTGACCGTAACGGCATTGAGAGCCCGATAATCGATACAAAAACGCCATGTGCCTTCTTTCTTCTTGACCAAGAGGACCGGAGACGAATAAGGGCTGCAGCTAGGGCGAATGAGCCCATTGGTGAGCATGTCTTGCACCTGGGTTTCAATCTCAACCTTTTGTGAATGGGCATAACGGTAGGGTCTAACATTAATTGGGCCGGAGTTGGGTAAAATGGGGATGCGGTGGTCAATGTGGCGTTTGGGTGGTAAAGAAGTAGGTGGGTCAAACAAACTTTGAAACTGTTGGAGTAACTGTTGAACTGATGGGTGTGGGGTGGGGCTGGGTGCACTTGTATTGGTAGGCAGGAGTTGGGTGACTGAGTCCATATGGTCCGCAGGGATGAGAGCCAGAAGATCGTTGTTGGTGAAGGAAGTGGGCTTGGCCGAGAGACCCTGAAGAACATGGCAATGGCCATCAGTGATAAATATCATCACTTTCTCTGAGAAGTGCCACCCTATGAAACCAAGGGTATCGAGCCATTGAGCGCCTAAGACGAGGTCACAGCCGGTGACTGGAAGTAGAAGGAAGTTGTTTGTGAATGAGTAGCCTTGTATCTGGACTGTGACATCGCGGACCTCGCCGGAGGGAGTGAGAGACTGTCCGGAGGCTGTCGTAAAGTGGAATTTGGTGGCCGGAAAAACAGGGAGTCCCAGCTTGTGTGCAATGAACGGATTGAGGAAGTTGGTGGCAGAGCCGCAATCAACAAATACGGCAATGGGAAAACCATTGATGGAGCCCTTGAGGCGCATTACTTCGCCAATTGTTGAGTTAGTGATGGCATGAAGAGGGTGAGAAGTGTCTGTGTCTGGGAAGGGATCCTCGAAGGTGGGGGGGCAATCATGAAATTCTTGATTGGCATCGGAGGGAGTTGGAGTGGGGGACTCCAGTATAGCCATGAATGGCTTCTTGCAGACATGGGAGGCAGAGTACGCCTCATCACAATTAAAGCAGAGCCCTTTGGCTCTGCGCTCTCGTTGTTCTGCAGGGGACCAACGCCTGAAGGGGCCAGAGGATAGTGTTTTTGGCATATAGGGAGCAGGTGGTACTTGAGCGTGGTTGTGGTGAGAAGAGGACGAAGGAAAGGGGCTGTGGTTTTGGAAATTAGTGGTGGGAGTGGGTTGTGGCTGTGAGTGGGGACCAGAAAAAAAACGGGGTGAGTGAGTCCAAGAGGTGGAGCGTTGAGTACGGGCCAGCCGGAGGTCGGCCAATTTTGCCTCGTAACGCCGTGCTAGACGCTGTGCGGTGGCTAAGGAAGGAGGCTCCAGTGCCATGACGTCATGCCTGATGTCAGCTTTCAGGCCGCCGCAGAAGATGGGCAGTAGTTGGTCATCAGATCATTCTGGGGCACGACATGAGAGTTTGGTAAATTCAGTGATGTAATCAGCCACGGATGTGGATTGTTGCAGATGGGAGAGAATGGCCTTGAAATCCGAATTGTTCCCAGAGCCAAAATGTTCGAGTAAGGCTGGAACGAAACGGTCCCAAGATGTGTTCGGATGTCGTTGCTCAAAGGAATTCATCCAGACCGAGGCATCTGGTCCGAAGTGGGAGGCAACGGTGGAGACACAATCGTGAAGGGGAACACGGTGTAAGCGGAGGAAACGCTCTGCCATCGCCAACCAACCTACCACATCATCACCGTTGAAACGGGGGAGGTCGACCTTGGGTGGTTTGTAGGAAAATGGGTCATTGGGGAATGGGTATTGGTGGTGTTGTCGAGGAAATGGGGTTGAATACGGAGGAGGGAGGTTATATCCATTTGGGGAAGTGAACTGGGAGGGTTGGGTTGTAGCAGTGTAAGGGATGTATGAGTATGGGTGTGATTGACCGGAAGGAGAGAAGGAGGAGGTTGGGAAAAAAGAAGGACTTCGGTCCAGTTGAGGATGAGAACTGGTGGAAACCAAGGTGGAGTACACGGGAGGTGTTGTTGAAATGGTGGTTCGAGGAGTGGATGATGAAGGGTCTGGTGGTGGTGGGTTAGAGAGTCCGAGGCCAGACCAAGTGGTGGAAATGGCCGGAATTGACCCGAATGAGAGCTGTTGAGAGGTGTTGAAATGGGTCGGGGAAGGTGGTGGGAGGTGGTGCAGGGTGTCCATAACACTTTGTTGAAGAGATGTGAATTGAGAGGTGAGAGTCTCAAGAGAGTGGTGTAGAGTAGTGTTTTGGGCCTGGAGGTGGTCAACTGTGGATTGGAAATGAGAGAGTGGTGGTTGAGAAAAAAAAGTGTGTTGAGTAGATGAAACAGTAGCGGTGGAAGTGTGAGAAGGAGTTGGTGGAGGTGGTGGAGGCGGTGGGTCACCGGAAGGAATGGATTGCTGAAGGCCACGCATCGTGCGGGCTTTGATACCAGATGTTAAGATAATTCTATCAAGGAAAAGGGAAATGCAAATAATCAAAGATAGTTCATTTCATTCATACCCATAATGGTTTGGAGATACAATCTTTAAACTACTGGACTAGTTCTTAGCATTACAAGAGAGTACCACGTGTAAGTGGACCACTGCTGATGTCACTATGACCAGCTGTCACTAATTGGGCTAACTACATTACTGATGATTCATCTAGGCTGGATACGTTACTTGTGCTTAAGGAAGGAAGATTAAGGAGAAGAGTGGGTTGGTCTCAACACTTTCAGTATTCTTTAGGCTTTTAGTTCTTGTAACAAACCCAGAACACGGAAATAATCAATTAATAGTGTTCGGTCCTGTTAAATCAAGAAGCCGGTGTCAAATTTTAAATGGCGACACAGGTTCGGAATAGAGATTTTCGGGACATGTGATCTCGTCCTGGCTAGGCTCGAATAAAATATTAATTTAAGAGCAATGATTAGTAACTTTTAATTAGGGAAGAGTCTCTAGGAGAGATGAGAGAGAAAATAACTCGATGAATTGTGCTTCAACATTTCAAATATTTGCATAAACTTTTCTATTTAAAATGCAATTTCACAAACAATATAAAAAAAAAAGAGCCTACCTAGAAGAAAAAACTTGTGTGGTTGCGATGAGGGAGAAAGAGATATAAGAAGACGGAGAAAAGATTGAAGAAATGATAAACCTAGACTTATTCGAGATGCTAGATCCGATATCTTAGTTTAAGAAATGATAAAACTCGTTAGCCATATACTCCGTTGGTACTCTTTGTTTTAGCTTTGCTATTGGAAACTACCTAAAAAATATGGGGACTTCAAGTTTCACCTAGAAAACTTCATATGAATGGTTTGAAATTTCTAATCCCAGTATGAACATACGTTGAACTACTCTTTGTTTTTTTCTTCATATGTCGATCAGATGCAAAACATGGTGGCTTATATTATATCCTCATTTTAGGCTTGGTTTCGCATCTTCCCATTTAGATTCTTGTCTGGTCCTTATTACCATATCACCGTACACAATCTTATCAAACTTTGAGTTCTTGACAAAAAAGAAGTCCAGGCACAACCATGGTCGGTTGTAATTGAATTATCTTCCTTAATCCAATGGCTAACCAAGTTCCCGAATGCAATTAGTAATATATTATGCTGCTTCACTCCAAATTTTCAAACCAATGTTCAATAATTTATTCTGAAATGTGATTCTTAAACTTAACCAGCACCTCCATTTTCTTCTGGTCAAAGTGGACAATACCTACAAGTTAACCTTCCCCATTTTTTGTGGTTGTGTATAAGTGTATTATTTATGTTGGTGTCAAGTTTTTGTCTCCAACTGTCCAAAAAAAAATCTTTTTGTCTTCATCTACAAGAAGCCAACAACAATGAAACTCATGTCATTCTGTGAGACAAAACAAGGTCAAAATTTTTGCACTAAGGTCACTATTAACGTGATACAAATCAAAAGTCAAATATTCTGATTTAATTTACTCAGGCTGAGGGATCTCAGATAATCGGCCGTCGTTGTTTGATCCTCCGGGTCTCGAAAACGAAGTATGAGAACCACGTGGTTAGTAGAGAATGGACTAAAACTCGGATTGTGAAACATGCTATTGCGCTACCAAAAGCATGTGCTATAGCACTTTCCGAAATCGGCACTTTTGGAATTCTTCTAGACCTTTTGTCGAAGGTGTAAGAGCAAAGCAAAAATCTAAATCGTACGTCGAAGCGAAAATCTGACCGCTCAGCGATATGAACAAAAAAATGACATAGTTTTATAAATAATTTCTAAAAGCACTAAATTAAAAAGTAAAAACAAAAAAAAGAGAACACCTTTACCAACGAATATCTTTATCGGTACAAGTTCTCAATTAATTAAATATTTATATTTTATAAAATTAATTGTCTTTTTGATTGGCCGTCCTTTGATCCTTCGGGACTCATAAACGAGGTGTGAGAATCACGTGGTCGGTGAAGCATGAATTGAAACTAGGATTGTGTGAAAAAAGCTATTGGACTCCCAAAAGCTTGTGCTATAGCACACAAACTTTTTCCAAAATTGACACTTTTGGAATTCATCTTGAAGTTTTTCCCATATTGTAGGAGCAGAGCTAAAATCTTATCGCACGGCGATATGAACAACCGAATGACATAGTTTTATATATATTTCTTCAAGCACTAAATTAAAAAATAAAAAATAAAAATATGTGAACACATTTTTCGACAAATTATTAGAAACACCCGTCGCTAAAGATTGTTCACAATAAATATATATTTTTTAATTTGAATGAATGTAAAAAGATTTATGTTCTGGGGTTTTGCGCTAAAACCATTCGTCGCTACAAGTTGTTCACAATAAATATATATTTTTTTAATTCGAACAAATGTAAAAGGATTTTTGTTTTGGGGTCTTGAACTCAATGAATTAAACAATAAAAAACAACTTCAGCAACACATTGGCCATCAAAATCGGGTTTTCACCTGATTTGGTGAATTATATCAAATTGAGGAAAACTTTCTTATGTATAGCACACAATTTTCTTGAAAAATGAAATCTTTGAAATTCACAAAACCGGTTGTAAAAGTGTGTCCAAATGTATTTTTGGTGCTCAATAAAACCCAAAACGAGACTTTATGTAGACCAAAAGTGTTTTTTTTCTCTGTCAAATTTTTAAAAAAAAATTTTAGGAACACCTGTAGCGACGAATAGTTCGTCGCTACAAGTTGTTCACAATAATTTTTTTTTTAAACTTTGAATAAATGTTAAAGGATTTTGCTTTTGGGGTCTTGGGCTAAATGGCATAAACAATGCAAAAGAAGTTTAGCCACACATTGGCCATCAAAATCGGGCTATGGCATGGTTCGGTGAATTATGCCAAATTGAGGAAAATTTCCTTATTATAGCACACGATTTTCTTGAAAAATGAAATCTTTGAAATTCTCAATATCGGTTTGCATGGTTGTCCAAAAGTATTTTAGGGGTTCAATAGAACCCAGAGTGAGATTTTAAGTGCAGCGGAAGTGCTTATTTTTATTTCGTCAAAGTAAAAAAATATTAGGAATTAAACAATAAAAAGAACTTCAGCAACACATTGGCCATCAAAATCGGGTTTTCACCTGATTTGGTGAATTATATCAAATTGAGGAAAATTTTCTTATATATAGCACACAATTTTCTTGAAAAATGAAATCTTTGAAATTCACAAAACCGGTTGTAAAAGTGTGTCCAAATGTATTTTTGGTGCTCAATAAAACCCAAAACGAGACTTTGTGTAGACCAAAAGTGTTTTTTTTTTCTGTCAAATTTTTTTAAAAAATTTTAGGAACACCTGTAGCGACGAACTATTCGTCGCTAAAAGTTGTTCACAATATTTTTTTTTAATTTGAATAAATGTTAAAGGATTTTGGTTTTGGGGTTTTGGGATAAATGGCATAAACAATGCAAAAGAAGTTTAGCCACATATTGGCCTCAAAATTGGGCTATTGCATGGTTCGGTGAATTATGCCAAATTGAGGAAAATTTCCTTATTATAGCACACGATTTTCTTGAAAAATGAAATTTTTGAAATTCTCATTACCGGTTTGCACGGTTGTCCAAAAGTATTTTAGGGGTTCAATAGAACCCAAAGTGAGACTTTAAGTGCAGCGGAAATGCTTATTTTTATTTCGTCAAATTAAAAAAATATTAGGAACACCTGTAGCGACGAACCATTCGTCGCTACAAGTTGCTTACAACAAATATATATTTTTTAATTCGAACAAATGTAAAAGGAATTTTTGTTTTAGGGTCTTGAACTCAATGAACTAAACAATAAAAAAGAACTTCAGCAACACATTAGCCATCAAAATCGGGTTTTCACCTGATTTGGTGAATTATGTCAAATTGAGGAAAACTTTCATATGTATAGCACCCGATTTTCTTGAAAAATGAAATTTTTGAAATTCACAAAACCGGTTGTAAAAGTGTGTCCAAATGTATTTTTGGTGCTCAATAAAACCCAAAACGAGACTTTATGTAGACCAAAAGTGTTTTTTTTCTCTGTCAAATTTTTTTTAAAAATTTTAGGAACACCTGTAGCGACGAACTATTCGTCGCTACAAGTTGTTCACAATAACTCTTTTTTTTTAAACTTTGAATAAATGTTAAAGGATTTTGGTTTTGGGGTCTTGGGCTAAATGGCATAAATAATGCAAAAGAAGTTTAGCCACACATTGGCCATCAAAATCGGGCTATGGCATGGTTCGGTGAATTATGCCAAATTGAGGAAAATTTCCTTATTATAGCACACGATTTTCTTGAAAAATGAAATCTTTGAAATTCTCAATATCGGTTTGCATGGTTGTCCAAAAGTATTTTAGGGGTTCAATAGAACCCAGAGTGAGATTTTAAGTGCAGCGGAAGTGCTTATTTTTATTTCGTCAAAGTAAAAAAATATTAGGAATTAAACAATAAAAAGAACTTCAGCAACAAATTGGCCATCAAAATCGGGTTTTCACCTGATTTGGTGAATTATATCAAATTGAGGAAAACTTTCTTATGTATAGCACACAATTTTCTTGAAAAATGAAATCTTTGAAATTCACAAAACCGGTTGTAAAAGTGTGTCCAAATGTATTTTTGGTGCTCAATAAAACCCAAAACGAGACTTTGTGTAGACCAAAAGTGTTTTTTTTTTCTGCCAAATTTTTTTTAAAAATTTTAGGAACACCTGTAGCGACGAACTATTCGTCGCTACAAGTTGTTCACAATTTTTTTTTTAATTTGAATAAATGTTAAAGGATTTTGGTTTTGGGGTTTTGGGATAAATGGCATAAACAATGCAAAAGAAGTTTAGCCACATATTGGCCTCAAAATTGGGCTATTGCATGGTTCGGTGAATTATGCCAAATTGAGGAAAATTTCCTTATTATAGCACACGATTTTCTTGAAAAATGAAATTTTTGAAATTCTCATTACCGGTTTTCACGGTTGTCCAAAAGTATTTTAGGGGTTCAATAGAACCCAAAGTGAGACTTTAAGTGCAGCGGAAATGCTTATTTTTATTTCGTCAAATTAATAAAATATTAGGAACACCTGTAGCGACGAACCATTCGTCGCTACAAGTTGCTCACAACAAATATATATTTTTTAATTCGAACAAATGTAAAAGGATTTTTTGTTTTGGGGTCTTGAACTCAATGAACTAAACAATAAAAAAGAACTTCAGCAAAACATTAGCCATCAAAATCGGGTTTTCACCTGATTTGGTGAATTATGTCAAATTGAGGAAAACTTTCATATGTATAGCACGTACACGATTTTCTTGAAAAATGAAATCTTTGAAATTCACAAAACCAGTTGTAAAAGTGTGTCCAAATGTATTTTTGGTGCTCAATAAAACCCAAAACGAGACTTTATGTAGATCAAAAGTGTTTTTTTTCTCTGTCAAATTTTTTAAAAAAATTTTAGGAACACCTGTAGCGACGAATAGTTCGTCGCTACAAGTTGTTCACAATAACTTTTTTTTTAAACTTTGAATAAATGTTAAAGGATTTTGGTTTTGGGGTCTTGGGCTAAATGGCATAAACAATGCAAAAGAAGTTTAGCCACACATTGGCCTTCAAAATCGGGCTATGGCATGGTTCGGTGAATTATGCCAAATTGAGGAAAATTTCCTTATTATAGCACACGATTTTCTTGAAAAATGAAATCTTTGAAATTCTCAATATCGGTTTGCATGGTTGTCCTAAAGTATTTTACGGGCTCAATAGAACCCAGAGTGAGATTTTAAGTGCAGCGGAAGTGCTTATTTTTATTTCGTCAAAGTAAAAAAATATTAGGAACACCTGTAGCGACGAACCATTCATCGCAACAAGTTGTTCACAATAAATATATATTTTTTAATTCGAACAAATGTAAAAGGATTTTTGTTTTGGGGTCTTGAACTCAATGAATTAAATAATAAAAAAGAACTTCAGGAACACATTGGCCATCAAAATCGGGTTTTCACCTGATTTGGTGAATTATGTCAAATTGAGGAAAACTTTCTTATGTATAGCACACGATTTTCTTGAAAAATGAAATCTTTGAAATTCACAAAACCGGTTGTAAGTGTCCAAATGTATTTTTGGTGCTCAATAAAACCCAAAACAAGACTTTGTGTAGACCAAAAGTGTTTTTTTTTTCCGTCAAATTTTTTAAAAACATTTTAGGAACACCTGTAGCGACGAACTATTCGTCGCTACAAGTTGTTCACAATAATTTTTTTTTTAAATTTGAATAAATGTTAAAGGATTTTGGTTTTGGGGTCTTGGGCTAAATGGCATAAACAATGCAAAAGAAGTTTAGCCACATATTGGCCATCAAAATCGGGCTATCGCATGGTTCGGTATGCCAAATTGAGGAAAATTTCCTTATTATAGCACACGATTTTCTTGAAAAATGAAATTTTTGAAATTCTCATTACCGGTTTGTACGGTTGTCCAAAAGTATTTTAGGGGTTCAATAGAACCCAAAATGAGACTTTAAGTGCAGTGGAAGTGCTTCTTTTTATTTCATCAGATTAAAAAAAATATTACGAACACCTATAGCGACGAATGGTTCGTGACTACACTTTGTTCACAATAAATACATATATATATTTTTTAATTTGAATAAATGTAAAAAGATTTCTGTTTTGGGGTCTTGGGCTTACTGAAATAATCAAATAAACAATGCTAAAGAAGTTTAGCAACACATTGGTCATCAAAATCTAGTTTTTGCCTCATTCGGTGAATTGTGCTAAATTGAGGAAAACTTCTTTATATATAGTATACGATTTTCTTGAAAAATTAAATGTTTGAAATTCTCAAGACTAGTTTTCACGGGTGTTCAAAATCATTTTAGGGGCTTAATAGATCCCTAAGCGCATTTTCACTAAGGGAGTTTAGCCATGTTGCCACATAGATGCAGCCCCAAAAAGCAAAATGATAAAAACCCAACTTGCATCCATGATTTCTATCTCAGTCCAAAACTGACCTGGGGCAATCCTCAAGGCAAGACTAGCCCCAAGTCTTGACTCAATTGTCATGTGGCAACCTAAAAAAGTTGCGGACCCCATAGAATTTAATCCTCACATTACTATATTTTTTTCACTCGCATGAGGTGTTATTTTTATTTAACTCACAAGGAAATATGGGATGTTGCTATTTATTTATCATTTGCAATAAATAATATTTCACTTTTGCAATAAATAAAAGAATATATCATTCTAAACAAAATAAAAAAATAAAAATATAAGCTTGCCCTTGCCCTAACGGGTGGAAGCAACTATCAAAAAATACATAAATAGTAGTTGCCCCAGAGCCCCAACGGGTGAACATGCTCTATGTGATACTTTATGAGCACTGGAAGTGCTTCTTTTTATTTCATCAAATAAAAAAATTAATTAGGAACACATGTAGCGACGAACCATTCGTCGCTACAAGTTGTTCACAATAAATATATATTTTTTAATTCGAACAAATGTAAAAGGATTTTTGTTTTGGGGTCTTTAACTCAATGAATTAAACAATAAAAAAGAACTTCTGCAACACATTGGCCATCAAAATCGGATTTTCATCTGATTCGGTGAATTATGTCAAAGTGAGGAAAACTTCCTTACATGATTTTCTTGAAAAATGAAATATTTGAAATTTACAAAACCAGTTTGTACGTGTGTCCAAATATTTTTTTGGGGCTCAATGAAACCTAAAATGGGACTTTATGTGGAGCAGAAGTGTTTTTTTTTTCCGTCAAATTAAAAAAAAAATTAGGAACACCTGTAGCGACGAACTATTCGTCGCTACAAGTTGTTCACAATAAATATTTTTTTTAATTTAAATAAATGTTAAAGGATTTTGGTTTTGGGGTCTTGGGCTAAATGGCATAAACAATGCAAAAGAAGTTTAGCCACACATTGGCCATCAAAATCAGGCTATCGCATGGTTCGGTGAATTATGCCAAATTGAGGAAAATTTTCTTATTATAGCACACGATTTTCTTGAAAAATGAAATCTTTGAAATTCTCAATATCGGTTTGCATGGTTGTCCAAAAGTATTTTAGGGGCTCAATAGAACCCAAAGTAAGACTTTAAGTGCAGCGGAAATGCTTATTTTTATTTCGTCAAATTAAAAAAATATTAGGAACAAGTTGTTCACAATAAATACATATATATATATATATATATATATATATATATTTCTTAATTTGAATAAATGTAAAAAGATTTCTGTTTTGGGGTCTTGGGCTTTTGGAAATAAACAATGCTAAAGAACTCTAGCAACACATTGGCCATCTAAATCGGGTTTTCGCCTGATTCCGTGAATTGTGACAAATTGAGGAAAACTTCCATATTTGCACATGATTTTCTTGAAAAATGAAATCTTTAAAATTTTTAAAACCGGTTTTCTCAAGTGTCCAAAATTACTTTAGGGGCTTAATAGAACACAAAGCGCGCAATACTTAACGAGCACCAAAATTGCTTCATTTTATTTGGTGAAATTACAAAAAAAAAAATTTAGGAACTCTTGTAGCAACGAATGGATCGTCACTACAAGTTGTTCACAATAAATATATATTTTTTAATTTGAATAAAAGTGAAATTCCGGTACACTGGATTGTCCTAATAACGGTATAGTCGTCCTAAAAACTAATCGGAGAGTTTAAAACTTAACTTTCATAAACAAACAATTGTTCAATCAATACAATTACTTATATAGCCATGATGCAAACAACATGCACAACAATTATAATCAGAATTCTACTAAGTAGTGAACAACAATAGAAAGCAATACAAATATGTTTCACAATACACAATCTAGGTTCTAACTATTGCATAAGCAATACACAATTGATTAAAATATATACGCAACAGGCACAATCAATTGTACAACCTAGAATCTCAAAGTGTGTATCAAACTAGCACACCATAGACTTTATATATTTATATATGATCAAACATACAATATGCTAAGCAATTAAGCACAATACATATAGATAAATGTACAAACACACAAACATCACAACGATATGGTCACTAGGAACCTCTACCTCTAGAAGAAAATCGGAGGGGAGCCATACCCCACGCTCTTGTGTAACACTATGTAAATTTCCAATCGGAAAACACGTACAATGGAGAACATACTCCGTCCCAAACTCTACACTAGCAACCCTATGACTAGTGGCAGCTCTAACCTTGTGTAGCCTCCAATTTCTTCTTCAAGTGCTCCCACTTCAAGCTACATCGATTGGCTTCACCGGCGTGAAGATCCTCCAACCGCAATTACTACGAGTATGCAAGTGTGTGTGTTTGTGTGTGTGTATGTGTGTATGAAATAAATGAATTTAATTCGATTAACACAAGCAAATCACAAGAAACATTTACTTAAATTAACCAAACCGAATTGACAAGCCTTGAAGTGATTCAAGGGTTGATTTAGCTATTCACAAGGAACAATAGCTAAGCCAACAAACAACAAAGAAGATTAAAACTAATGATTTAATCATTCAATTCAGCAATTCAACATGAAACAATTGCAAGAATCAGATATAATCTCCTAAATCCTAAACATAGGCTAAACAAGCATACATATGCAAATTAAAGTGTTTAGCTAAAGATTTATGTCGAGATTAAAGGTGAGAAACCTACAACATGGAACTATGATCACTCACAATACCAAAGAACTCTCTCTAACCAGTTTTAGCACAAGGGGTTAAGAAATCAAAGAGTTGAACCGAATGAATCGTCCAAAGTTCTATTTATAGACAGCTGGACTTTAACTGTGCGATCGATCTCCCGAAATATGAGATCGATCGTACTACACAAAATCAATACAAAAATGTACTGTAAGATTGATCGCGTAGTGCAAAAACAATGACCAGAAGCTACTGGAATTGTAAAACCTTATTTGCAATTGATCGCATGAACAGTGACGATCAATCGTACGAAAAGACCCAACGAACATATTTTGAACTGCAACGAACATAATTGCCACGTGGTGTGATCGATATGAACAGTGACAATTGATCGCAAGATATACAACAACCTTAAACATAAAGGAATGATAATCAAAACAAATCTAAATGAAGATCTAGCAATCCTAACAACATAAACTCAAATGTATGAAACAATGCATTCATTATTTGAGCTTGTCGCAACAAGCAAAACTTGTATGATTCACAACACAAGTGTAGTAATCAAGCAACCTATACTTATGTGATTCACAACATAAGTGAAAGGCAAGCAACCTAGATAAACCTAGGACAACAATGAAGACTCAATATGAATTAAGTGCATGTGCATATGCATGAATCATACCTTGAGGTGCTTGAACGAAACCTTCGATAATCAATGATCGAAGTCCTGAGAAAATACCAAATAAGAGGCATCTTCACAAACCATCTCGAAGAAGAACAACCTAAGCTACGACACCTAATCCCTAAAATAAACTAGCAATGAAACAAAAGAATTGCTAATACAAGGGAAAAAGTTTTTTTAAATAGGAAATAACCAATATCAAATATTTTGCCGTTACAAAATGTAAAATGATTTTGGTTTTGGTGTCTTAGGTTTAGTGAAATAAACAATGCAGAAGAACTTTAGCAACACATTGGCCATCAAAATCGAGTTTTCACCTGATTCAATGAATTGTGTCAAATTGAAGAAAATTTTCTTATTATAGCACGTGATTTTCTTGAAAAATGAAAATTTTGAAATTCTCAATACCGGTTTGCACGGTTGCCCAAAAATATTTTAGGGGATCAATAGAACCCAAAGCAAGACTTTAAGTGCACCGAAAATGCTTCTTTTTACTTAGTCAAATTAAAAAAAAATTAGGAACACCTATAGCGACGAATGGTTCGTAGCTACAAGTTGTGTACAATAAATATACATATATTTTTATTTGAATAAATATAAAAGGATTTATGTTTTGGGGTTTTGGGCTCAATGAATTAAACAATGCAAAAAAACTTTAGCAACATATTGGCCATCAAAATCGGTTTTTCGCCTGATTCGGTGAATTGTGCCAAATTGAGGAAAACTTCCTTATTATATAGCACGCGATTTTCTTGAAAATGAAATCTTTAAAATTCTCAAGACCGGTTTACACTGGTGTCCAAAAGTATTTTAGGGGGTCGATGAAACGTAAAGTGAAACTTTAAGTGCATTGAAAGTGCTTCTTTTTATTTCGTTAAATTAAAAACAAAAATTATGAACACCTGTAGCAACGAATGGTTTGTTGGTAAAGTTTTTTTTTTAATTTGAATAAATGTAAAAGAATTTAGGTTTTGGGGTATTGAGCTCGATGAATTAAACAATGTAAAATAATTTTAACAACACATTGGCTATCAAAATCAAACTTTCGCCTGATTCGGTGAATTGTGCCAAATTTGAAATAGAGAAGAACTTGTCGAATTAATTTGGGTTATAAGTTTCGAACTAATAAGTCCTTTGACTTGAGAGACAAGTCTTTATAGCATTTCAAGAATCGGATCCATAGAAGACTTAAATACCACATCCAAATTTGGATACCACCCAAATCCCAAGTCCATATCAAAACAAGGCAAAACCATAGTGGCATCATCTTGAAAGAGCAGACCACACATCACCATTGTAAATCGAAGTTATCATAGTATGACTTCATTTGTAATTACAAACCTTCTCAAATGAAGTTTTAGTACAAGAAAATAAGAAATACCGACCGCGACAGGGAGGCATGAAAATCCGGTCCGTGCCAGCCACCCCCGTATATTCCGATATTCGTATCAGATCCCATTATTACTCGTTTATTAACACTAATAACGGGTTTTTCGTAATTTTCTATCTGAATGGACTCGACAGTCAAAAATTCAAACCAGAAGAAACAAATTGGGGTTGGCAATTGGCGTACAAACCGCATATAGACAATGAATGCCATAAAAACCCAAAATAAAATAACAAACCTGATCCTTGCTTGCTTTGGTTGACTTGTCTCATTCACACTCACACCCACACTGTCACACATTCAGTGGCATTCACTCACCTACCAATTGAATTTACCATTCAAGTACAATCCATTACAAAAGCTGATGTCAAGCGCACACACACTTGTACAACAATGGCTGTGGTACTTGCTCTATGGCCTATGGGATTCTCTGACAACTCCCATTTATTGAAGCCCAAATTTAATTGATCATGAACCCCCAAATTAAGTGAAATAATTTATGGACCCAATAATTTACTCTATCTTATGTAATAATAAGTTATGTTGTCCGATTACAAATCGTTGGAACCTATTATTATTAGTAATTTACTCTATTAGATTAAATTGTGAAACCTTTGATCAAATTCATTATGAGCCCACAAATAAACGGTTAATAATTTCCGCTGCATAGTATATGACTAGATGCCACTGCATCTAACATGACCCGACACGGTGTAATAATTTCTTGTCACATTATGACATTGTGTTATCGAAGTACAAATGCATAATTAAACAATCTTGATTCACCATCTAGCAATACAACTTACAATATTGTATTGTTGTCTTGCACATGTTTTTTTTTTTTCTCTTTTCTATTACATGATGTTGTGTTCTTTTTTTTTTTTTGTTCGAAACGGCACCATCATACCTTTTATTGATCGAAAAATATTATTACGAGTCTAAATTATGGAAAATTCAAGATTGTAGGAGCACAAAGAGTTGGTTAGGACTTAGGACTAAAGGACTTTGGTGGTGGTTACGTTTTGGAGTGTGTAAAAGTAAAACCGTAATTTGATGAAGGGAATATTTGGGCGTCCAATGGAGTCCATGCGTTTTTGGTTCTCCGACCCCGAGAAGAAGACGGCACAGTCACTCTCACTCTGTCACAGACTCTGAGAGAAGAATAGAGAGTCCTGAACCCCACTACTATTTAATAAATATATAAGGCTGCTGCTGCTGAATCAATAATCAGACACAGACAGTTTTTTTCAATTTCTTTCTTTCTTTCCCTGAAAACCAAACCAAACCAGACACTGCTCCCCCAAAATTCAATCACTCACTCGATCCCTAAATCCCAAAATGCCTCCCAATTCTCAGCGTCACTCTCGCTCTCGCTCTCAGTCTCACTCTCAATCTCATCACCATCCTTCTCCTCCGCAGCTCCTCTCGATCGACCCCAAAATCTGGCGAGCCTGCGCCGGCAACTCCGTCACCATCCCCACCCTTCATTCTAGGGTTTACTACTTCCCTCAGGGCCACCTCGAGCACTCCTCCTCCTCCTCCGTTCCGTTTCTTCTCTCCCCTCTTGTCCTCTCTAAGCCTCTCATTCTCTGTCGCATCGCCGCGGTTCAATTCCTCGCCGATCCCACCACAGATGAGGTCTTCGCCAAGCTCCTCCTCCATCCCGTCCACTCCGGCCTCTCACCTAACCACCGTGAATTGAGCGAGGCGGTGGAGGAGGAAGAAGAAGACGACGGCGACAGGGTCGTCTCGTTTGCTAAGATCTTGACTCCCTCCGACGCTAACAATGGCGGCGGTTTCTCCGTCCCGAGGTTCTGCGCTGACTCCATCTTCCCGCCGCTCAACTACCAGGCAGAGCCACCGGTTCAGACGCTCTCCGTCACCGACCTGCAGGGCGTCGTTTGGGACTTCCGCCACATCTACCGCGGCACACCTAGGAGGCACCTTCTCACCACTGGCTGGAGCAAGTTCGTCAACCACAAGATGCTCGTTGCTGGCGACTCCGTCGTGTTTATGAGGAGCTCCAGAGGGGGTGAGATGTACGTCGGGGTGCGGCGTACCGTGAGGGCGAGTCCCGGCGGCGATTGCGGCAGGTGGAGCTCTCACATTGCCCTGAAGTCGGAGGAGGAAGGCTCTGCAAGAGACGGGTTTAAGACGCGGCTTTCGGCCGAGGCTGTGGCGGAGGCTACAGAGATGGCGGCGCAGGACATGCCGTTCGAGGTGGTGTATTATCCAAAAGCTGGGTGGTCCGACTTTGTGGTGAAGGCGGAGGTGGTGGAGAAGGCATTGAAGGTGTTTTGGACGGCTGGGATGAGAGTCAAGATGGCCATGGAGACCGATGACTCGTCCAGGATGACTTGGTTTCAGGGTACTCTGTCTTCGGTCTCTGTGCCGGACAATGGGCCTTGGCAGGGATCCCCATGGCGTATGCTTCAGGTATTTCTTCTTCAGCTTTTCTCCTTATTTACTTTTATTCTCAAATGGAATTTGTATAGTTTGGATGTTGAGGCAATTACATGGCATTATAACCTTCTTGTCTTAAGAGCTGTTATTAGCTTCTCATTGATGCACGCCTCAGAAACTCATTTTGATGTTTATGTGAGACATTTAACTGTAGTTTGGATCCAATTGGATATAGTTGTCTGTACATATCAGGGTGCTAAACCACCCTTTTTGAATTAGGGAACATCTCATGGTAGTTTATATTTGGAACAAACATTTAATGCTTAATTTGATATTTGGATTGATCGGTTGAATCGCAAATGCACCGACAGATTATGTTTTAGTTGGATCCCAGAAGATCCTTAGTTGCATATGCTGTAGGATTGCTGGGATTGATGAGAATATTTGATTTTCAATAATGCAATCCAGCCTGAACATTGTTTTATAGTTGCTTGTTTTGGCTAATTTAACTTGTATCTGAAATGTTGGAGGAGAAGTTGAAATCAAAGAGTTACTTGATCAATACCTCTGTGAGAATATGCATGAAACCAACTTTTCTGTAGCCTCACTTTCTGTTCAAGTACTTGATATCATCTTGGTTGCAATTCATTATTTTTTGTTTTGAAGTAGAAAATCAAAATAAGGAAAGATTAAACTGACTGTTCCACAAAGAAATAACCATTTCAAGATAATTTGATTCAGGTTGTGGATCATAATTATATCGAATATGATGTTGAGAGTTGAGGCTATGCTCTTTCAAGATGTCTCCCTTGATTAAATCCCTATAGGATTTTGTTTTCCATTTATGTTTAGTTTAGCAAATCAGAATTTCTATGCTTTGCATCGATCTCAATCTGAGATAAAGAGGGAAACCTATTATATCAGGCATACAAACACAACAGTGCACATACATTCACAAGCACTCAGGGAAAGAGGCAGAGGAGTGTGGTTGTTTAAATACAGGTAGAATATTTGTGCAGATATACTTATTATATATTTAAAAACTCTACATTTTGTTGTATGCTGAATTTCTTGCATTTAGCATTTATTATCTTTCTCGTCTCTCCACCGTTTACTGATGTTAAGTTGTATAGTTCATGCCAAGCAATTAGTTAAAGCTCTAATGATCTCTATATAATAGGTTACATGGGATGAACTTGAAGTTCTGCATAATGCTAAGAGGGTGAGCCCATGGCAAGTTGACTTTGTTGCATCAACACCTTCACTTCATAATGCACCTTCGCTTCATACTGTGTTTCCCCCTACAAAGAGATTCAGAGCTCCACTGAATCCTGGGCTTCTGAGAAATGGAGAGGAAGAATTCATGATACCTATGACAGGATCAGCTAATTCAACAATGGGGCAATTCAATGCATCCTTGTTGAACTACAACATTTTTCCTGCTGGCATGCAGGGAGCCAGGCAAGATCTATTCTGTGTATCCAATGTATCTCATTTGTTAAATGAAAATACTCCTCATATGTGCACCTATAATTCCTTTGGCAACAACAACATGGTGCCAAGGTTGAAGAGGGTGTCTACTGAGTTGAACATTGGAAGTCCACAGTCTGATCAATTATCACTAGATAGCCAGAGTAGTCCACATTCCTTTGGGATGGAACTTGATGGGAACCGATACTGCAACTCGACAAAGGTCGGGAGAAGTTCTTTTCAACTCTTTGGTAAGACCATTCATATGAAAGAGCCTATTCGAGGTATTGATGCGGTTGGTTGCACTGGGGAGGGTGGCACTATAGGGTACAATGAATCTGAACTTCTGAACAACCAACTGGATCTCTCTTATACCAAACTGCTCGAAAGGATTGACGTTCGAGTCTCGGCCGTTGAAGCTTGTACTTTGTAAACTATTTGTGGCAGCTATGTCCTGCAGATAAGTTACTGAACAGGTAATCTCATCTGACTGAATTGATTTGAATTGTTGAATCATTTGATGAAATTTGCCGACAAATTCTGCACATAAGTCAGTTTTGCAATCAAGAGTTTAGAAGCCTCATTTTTGTGTCGTGGGTTTCATTCATTAACCTTGCTTTGCCACTCCATTGGGCAACCAATGTACCTAAGTTTTTCTTATGTAGCTTTAACAGTTCTGACTTGTAGATTTTTTTGAATAACTTGTTCATTATGTCTTTATGTCATGCTGAAAATTGTTCTTTCATATTTCAGTCACATTATCTCCGGTTTAAGTTCTTATGAGGAGGACATCATTTTGATCAACTTCATCAAACCAGTTCATTCAGAAAACTACTTGTAGATTTCTTTGAGAAAATTGTTCATTATTGGAAACCCTAGTAAATTGATTTCTTTTCATAGTGGTAAAATGCAGTATTGTATCTGGTATTGATGTTGTTCTATAGATAGCTAGTTATTCTATTAGTTACTTTTTTTTTATTTAGCATTGACTGCATTTTGGGATCATAACTTAATTTTATATTAATTCAGAGTGTGAATCCCCCTTGAGTTTTTGACCCAGAAAAAGGAAAGCTTTGTTTTTGTCTCGGGCTATTACAACCTTATTAAGACTTTATAGCCATTTACTTTGACGTTTGGTTCTCTAGCCACGGTTATAAGAAAGAACTGATATGAACTTCTTGTTCATTACTTTGTATAGCAACCAAGTCAGCAAATGGTTGAATGGCTAAGACGTAGTCCTGTATGGTCATTGCTAGCTTAACTATTGCAGAACTCTAAAAGTCTGCTAGTCCTTTGAGTCTCGTTTGTAAAGATTTTGAGAACTAGCTTCACTAAAGTTATCCTCATAATGAGGACTGTGGAATCATATACAGACATTTGCAAATGAGGGGTTTTTACTGGCTATAGGGTTGCATGGGATTAAAGAAAATATCAGATGTGAAATAGATGGTCTGTATATAATCAAGAGAATTTCATTTTATCATATTATAATACTCATTTAGTATTTGTTTGCAGGCTCTCTCAAGTCTGGCAGAAGCTGATTAGGATTCTGACCGTTGCAGTAGTGTTATGTGTGTATGCTGGTTTGTCTAATTTGGACGTTGAAAACAATCGATCTGTAGACTTGGTATTTGAGTTTCGAGATTGAATAGTAGATGCTAATGCTAGAAGATGCTATATTATTATGGTTGAGGTTTACATGTAATTTGAATCATTATGTGTTTATTGGATTCTATGTAATTGTGATGGTTTGATATTACACCCTATGGTGGTTTTCTTAACAAAAATGGCAGGAAGTCTGTTTTTGTTTCATACTTTTGGATAAATCTAACGCAGAGGAGAATCCTGGACAAAGGATGTTCATTGTTAGTCATGAATTAGTTTGAGAAGACGATCTCAATCTGTGACTTTGTCAAGGAGTAGCATTAAAACATTGAAAATTTATACGAGTGATTGCTCAGATGGGTTGGTTCGGATGACATGCATCTAAATAATAAGTTTTGGATGACAATTGAAATGTTGTTGAATTCACATCACATTTGATGAGTAAGAGAGAAAGATGACCAGTATTTCTCATATTACAAAATAAAATGAAAAGTTCATTGGATATAAAAAGTGAATTTATTTTTGATACAAGACAAACCAAATCAATTGCTCCTCGAGTAGGTGCAAATAATAAGAATTTCATAACACCAAATTATTGTCTAGCACACCAAATATGCATCCCCTGTTTGATATATAACAGAAGATAATTATTTGCTTATTCAGGAATCTTAAATAAAAGGAACCAATTGCTTCTCATCCTCCTCCATTAATTAGCAGCGTGCAGGGCTCCTGTGAATGCAAATATCAATACTTGAGCCAAGAAAGTAACGCAATTAATTGAATGAGAAAGACAAAAGGCCACTCACAAGGTAATTCGCAGGAGGTGAGTGTGTGCACAAGATGTTCAACATCCTTGTTATATACTAGACCAAGGGCACAACTCTGCATTGCTAAGTTTGTGCTCGACCACGAAAAAGTTGCCCTGGCCAGCTTGCATTGCCTCCAGGACTTGAACCATTTATCACTGCGCGGTATATATAAGAACCAAGTCACATCCTGTGCAAGAACAGAAGCATCGAATTCCGTAAAAGGTCTCCACTTTTGAAGTACATGACCATCACAGTCCAGACGACAGGTAACCACATTATACTCTGGATCACAAATATAATGTCCAACACTCATGTTTCGATCTTTGGGGCACAACCGACTAAAAGCACATATGGCAATCCCCAACCAATTAGCATCATCCAACAGATTCGGAGGCAGTGGGATTTCTGCAGAGTTGCCTTCCTCGATATGCATGAACCATTTCCACTTGGAAATTTCAGCTCCATAGAAGTTACAACGAAGATGATGAGGGGCAGACCAATCCTGTATGTTAATAGAAGTTCAAATTAATGTTAATAGAAAGGAGGAAAAAACAAAGTCAAAGTATATTTGTGAGATAGAGAGAGATGAGAGACCCGATTTCTGTATATTTGAGAGTACCACTCAAACTCTTTTTCCCGTCGGGTTCTAGAATCCCGTTGTTTTGGATTAGACACGCCCTCTAAATGACCACCTTGCAATCGTATCAACTGTATCCAATCTTCTACCACCAATTTATCGTATAATTCAAGAGAATTTTCCTTTTGCATGCACTGGATAATTGCGTCGGCAAACCCTTGTATATCTTGCTGGTACACAACACGGACCCCAATTGTTCGAAACTTTACACGAGGGCTATTGATCAAGAAGCAAACGAGCATTTTAGTTGTTGATGTCTCAGAAAACAAGGCTTCGGGAACCTGTGCCCGCGGTATGTAAACAACCAAAAGCTGATCATGTGATGTCCTGATGTATTCAAATTTTCCGACATTATGATATTCAGTCCCCGTTGTAAGGTTAAGATTTTTTTCTGATCGGTTTATGAGGATAAGATCAACACGATAGTTGTCCTCTTTTTCTTCCACTGCAATTGATGCTTGTATTGCAAATCCCATCCACTTCTTACTCTTGTGTAGATTCTGAGGTATCTCGATTGGCACAGGAAACAACATTGCGTCTGTTCCTTCATCCTTGTACTCATCTGGCATTCCACCAAAAAAGCCAACCACATTATGAAACCACGCTGGGCTTGCACTGAGGTTAAATTTATATATTGCAGAAGCATGGTTTATTGCCTGGAATTGGAAATGCGCATATTAATTAGTAACATATCAAAGATATAGAGATCATATAAACTAGAGACACACAGACATACCTCAAGGTATCTTGGAAGAACAGACTCAATGTTCTTTCTCAGCACATGCGTGGAGTACTCTTCTTCGGAGGGTGGAATGAATTTCTCCCTGCAAACACATGCACAAAGAACAATTTAATTAGAAATATATCAAAGTAGACACAGAAAAGTAATGGTGAAGTAAGTTTTACTACAAAGCATCGGCATTTGTAGAAGTTGGGGATCAGAAAATTAAATTGATTGACCTACCAATTAAAACATTTATCCCCCCGAGTAAGCCAGCCAGACAGCAGTACAACATTGTTCTGACATGTGAAGCATGTGCCCTCACCACATCTGTCGGTCCTATACAATCCAGCATCTTGCTCATAGGCTAGGCGAATTCCACATTTCTGGACCACCACGAATGGGTTGTTGGTTTCAAATCTAGCCCTCACCACAGTTGCTGCATTTAACCCCCACTTTGGAAAACTCGAACTTGGCTCATAGTGAGTCAAACGCAGATCAGAACTTGATCTAAAGCAGAGGAGTTCTAATTCCCGGTCAATCACAAATGGTTTCAGACGCACAACATCAGTTTCCAGAGTGATTTGATACCAGTAATTAGAAAATTCAACATCCGCAGTAGTATTGACTGAGAAAACAGCACACGTGGCAACTCCCTTCCACTTGTTATCACCTATCGGGATTGATATGGGATTGCTGGTAGATGTATTGCTGAACCACTCAGGAATTTCATTATGAGGACTTATGCCTTGATAGGTACGTGACATGGAATCCAGTACTGCTGCATTACTCTGCAACGCAAAACACAAAAGCTAGCCAGTTAATTACAAAAAGGGAGAGATACACACATGCTCTGTTATTGTTTGAGAGAGAGAGAGAGAGAGAGAGAGAGAGACGTACTTCAACTACTTTTCGATACACTGGACGTGACAGTGACAAACGAACAACTGGTTGTTCCTCCTCCGTATGCGTATTACGTACCAAAAGCAGTTCTGATTCCCCGCCATTTGTTGTAGAAAAGCACGTAGTGAAACCTTTCGTGTCTCCAATTACTGAAGAATCCGTCAGGGAAATGACAGTAGTCACTCCCGACTCCACTGAAGTCAATACTTTGATTTGATTTGGGTAATCCATTAGTGAAGTACAACCTTCTGCGTGCACGAATTTAAGACTTAACGGAAACTTCTTGGGAACCAATTCAAGCTGTCTACAATTCCTCAAGCAGAGAGTCTCGAGCTTTGAGAGTTGAGAGAAACTTTCAGGTAATCGAACAAAACAATTATCACATAAATGTAACTCTCTCAAGGAGATTAAGCTGCTAAGATCATCGGGAATATCTCCATCCATCAGATTGCAATAACTTAAGTTTAGCTTCCTCAATGAGGTTAAACTCGACAATGAAGCAGGCGACAACAAACTCCTGGGAGCATCACCTTTGCATCCTCGGCAAGATAGAGATTTGAGATTCTTCATACCTACAAGGAACGATAAATCTCGTATGGCAGTTCCCCCTATACAAAGCTGCTCCATACTTTCCTTACAATTCAGATTCTCAGGTATCTCAACAAGTTTGGAGCAATCTTTTAAACACAAATGATCAAGACCAGTCAAACGTTCAACTGATGGAGGCAATTTCTCAATGCTAGTCCCAACCAAAATAAGCTCCAACAAGCTTTTCATATTTCCTTCAATTGCAGGGACCTTCTTCAGTCTTGAACAGAGTGAAAGATTCAAAGTTTTAAGTGATTCCAAACTAGTGAAAGGTGGAATGCTCTCAACAGACTTGCAATTGCTCATATTCAAAAAGATGAGTTTCTTGAGAGATCCAAGAGACGGGTGAACCTCAACCAAGCTTGTACAATCTTCAAAATCCAATGTCTCAAGATCTGGAACCTGAGTGAAGTCTGGAGTCGACGTCAAGTATTGTGAACCACTCAGATCGATCGCCCGTAGCATTCTCCAACCCTGTTACAATTTGAAAGATGATCATCATGTGAATTGAAATAATTACTATACGTACCTTTTTCATAAGATTTGTATCTAGCGAAAAGATCGAATACAAATTATGGATGTGAAAAATTAAGTAGGATATTATCCACAAAAGCCTTGTACGTGTTCTGAAAATGAAAATTATCTTTCATCATAATAATGTACCTTTGGTACTCATGATGTGAAAATTGCATTATCTTTATCGATCATGCAAGAGATTCCTACGTGTGTGTGTACAGTCTAATGATGAGAAAAAGTGAATTATATTTTCATTAAGGGGATCGATAGTATCTGTCAGAAATACATTGATTCAATTTTGTTTTTAAATATAATTATATAGTTTATGAATATATTCATGATGATCTTAGTTGTTTGACAAAACTCAACGCAAATGTTTAAATTCCAACTTACGAAAATAACGTAGAAGGGTTATTATCATGAATGGTATATGAACTATACCTTCATCTTATCGATGGTACCTGAACTTCATTTTTTGTCACAAACGGTACCTGAACTTCATTTTTTG
This sequence comes from Rubus parviflorus, assembly GCA_029955375.1. NCBI lineage: Eukaryota > Viridiplantae > Streptophyta > Magnoliopsida > Rosales > Rosaceae > Rubus > Rubus parviflorus. The sequence continues at coordinate 12,662,756 of JARGGL010000008.1, read as the reverse complement.
TCACAAACGGTACCTAAACTTTTCGATTTCGTCTAAAGTGGTACATTCGGTAATTTTTACTTACCGAATGTGGCCTTAGGTACCACTTTAGACGAAATCGAAAAGTTCAGGTATCGTTTGTGACAAAAATTAAAGTTCAGGTACCATCGATAAGATGAAGGTATAGTTCAGGTACCATTTTAACTTTTTTTTTCCTAACGTAGAATGTAATCTATTAGAGAAACTTTGAAGTGCAAGTAATGTCCAAATTCAGCATGAGCATGACAATAATTTTTGTTCTTGTATGGATGCATGTTTAACGGAGCACGACTAGGGACCTTATCTAATTCTGAAAAGCCCACTTCATTCTCCTATTAAATAATGTAACAAAAGATTAGAATCTATAATTTCAGCTTTACGATAACATTTAAAAATATGAACATGCATAAAAATCACAATGATCTTACTTTTTCCCCCCTCCATAGTTGTTTGATGCGGCTTAAAGGCATGCGAAGTTCAACAAGGTTATCTGGTTGAAAGTCTGACGGGAAAGAATCTAAAGGACATTCAAGCCACTTAAGATATTGTAACTCATTAGAAAGATATTTGATGTTTCCGGAAAACTTCACATTCCAAATGTTGAGCAATCTTAATCTGTCCATATTTGAGAATGAGTCATTAATTAAGTGAATGTCATTGTCTTTTGTTGGACCTCGGAGCAATATGCTTTGAATTGCACTCGTTGCCTAGTAATAAAAAACAAAGAGTTAGTTATTGCACAAGATAGACCATACATAATAAAAAAACGATAAATTAGTTTCAACACTCTTTAATACTGTACTTTTTCATTACCTTACTCCGATCAAGTACATGGATGATCTCTTCGGGAACCCGTAACCTGCTACGTTTTTCAGGCTCTTCACGACATTCTTGACGAACAATTTCCCAACCTAATTCTTGTATCGAATCATGCATCCACAATGTTTTTCCAAATAGAGTTATCATAGATTTTTCCATGAGAACTTCTATATCTATGTCCGGACAATGATCACTACCTTGTAGTATTCTTGTTACACGGTGTATGTCCCATCCTTTAAAGAAACATGCAATGTCTAGAAATGTTTTCTTTTCTGTTTCTTCTAATCCATCAAAACTAACTTTAAGAACATCAATAATTTTTTTTTCAGGATTTTTTCTTAATCTATCCAATGTACTTGACCATAATTTTACCCTTCTACCCCGAAGAGAAGAACCCAAAACTTTAATAGCTAATGGAAGGCCATTAGCATATTTCAAATATTCCTTGGATAGCTTGAGAATTTCTTCTCCAACCAGCTGGTCTTTCTTGAAGGCTTTCATTTTAAAGAGCTGAAGAGCTTCCACCTCAGTTAATGGATTCACCCTGTATACTTTGTCTACTTCACATGCACTGAGCAATTGTTCATCTCTCGATGTTACAATGATTCTACTCCCTGGACCGAACCATTCACGATCACACAATGCTTCCAATTGATCGTTATTATCCACATCATCAAGAACGATAAGAACCCTTTTAGTACATAGTCCGTGCCTGATTATGTTTTTCCCCACTTTAGTGTTCTGTACATCTACATTACTTTTCAGCAAGTTCAAAAGAAGTTGCTTTTGTAAATGAACTGCACCGTTCTTTTCAATTTCCTCTCTAACATTCGCAAGAAAGCTGACACCATCAAACTGAGCTTTTACCATTTCAAAAACCTCTTGTGCAATAGTGGTCTTACCGATACCACCCATCCCACAAATCCCTATGATACGAACATCGGGACGCTCCATGTCTAAGTAGGAAAGCATTTCATTCAGGTGAGAATCTATCCCGACTAAACCCTCCACAGTTGTTGAGATGTTTTCATTCAAGTAGGTGAAAATCTTTTCAACAATATCTCGAATAACTTTGGATTCATACCTAGAAAAGCAATAAATAATCATCGTATATATCTTATGTGTACGTATTAGGCGAAAATGAACAATGTGAAATAATGAAGGTTAAAAAAAAAAATTGAATTGTAGTCCAAAAATCACACTCTATTTTGAATGTAGTCCAGACAAATACTTTTTACTAATTGAGATCCAGTGACTCACCTGCCACATAAGATATCTTACATTTGCAATTTTATCTAACTAATTTTATATTTTTACATTCCTCTTATACCATTTTGTAATAAATTGTGATAGATTGTCATTATAATTAAAATAATTAATTAAGGTCAAACAAGATTTCATATTTCATAAAATAACAAATTTGTTCTCTTTTCTAAACAATGTTTCCTAAAATTATTTTTTTAATCAAAGATAATTATAGTGCATTAAATTTGACAAATTCCTTATATATTTGTTAAGCTACCTTAGCATCTCAACATTTCCTTCTTCTTCATATTGAAACATCTCTTTCTTCCTCTCATTCTTCTTCCACGGTCATCTTTTTTCTAACACATAAATTTTCTAAAATCTACCTTTATCATAGACTTTCGCGAAACTATTGCATATAGAATCGCCATGTTGTTAATCAACTTTCATCAAACAATCAAATAGAGATTTTGGATGAATTTTTCACAAGAAGGTTCCGGTCCATTTAAAGGAGGTAGTATTTTACCTTGTTCATAGATACATTTGCACTTTATAATACAAAGGTGAGCTTTTTAGGAAAGGGACATACATTTTGCATATCTTAACGGAAGGTAAATTTTGGTGGTATTATTTCCTAACTTTTGATTAGGAATAATGTTAAAACTATCTTGTTTTTTTTTTCCTACCTCGTGCATAGAAATTTTTGCACTTTTAGTTAGATACATAGTACAAAAGTGATATTTTGCATATCTTATATAGGAAGGTAAGTTGTGGTAGTTTTTTCCTACTTTTTGGTTAAGAATAATGTTAAAGCTTGATTCAAGATTAATGTGCTAATATACAATGGGTATTGTTGCGTAAACTTTCATTCGATGTCACTTAGTTTTTTTTTAGTTTCTTTTTTTTTCCTCCCTATGATGCAGATACATTGATTTTTTTGAATTTTGAAATTATTGACCTTTTATGTAGGTATTATTTGTGTTAAATGTTTACTAGTTTTGAATGCATGTCTATCATAATTATTTTTCAAATTAGATTTGAAGAATTTGAAATTCAAAATTTAAAAATTTAAACTGAAAAGAAAAAATGCCAAATTTAAGGGATTTTAATTTGTTTCCCTTATTTTTTTAGGGGCAAAATGGACAAAAAAAAAGTAATTTGACCACAATTAACAAAAAAAAATTGCTGGACTACAACCAATATTTTTGTAGCAAATTGGACCTCGATTAAAATACCTAAAAAAACAACAATTATAGCAATTATATAGTAAAAAATTAAGAAAAACTCCTTTACCACTTTTAAGTTTTTAGTTATAATCCAAGTCATTTTTCTTTATTGGATTATGCTCTTTGACCACGTGCCAACGCAACTTATTTTCATTTTGAGTTACGAGAGATGCCCTTAACCTTGTTTAAAATGTTAAACATCCATTTACTTTTTGAATTAGATGAAACATTTTTTTCTCCCTTTATTTTGTGTATGGAATACACTAGTAATCAATTTTGGATAGTGTTTCATCAGAAATTCTGTAATGCACCCGATGTATGGGTGCTCTATGTTCTATGACAATATATTAGCCATAGATATAATCTAAGGGCTAAAAATCTATGACTTGTTACCTAGATAGTAAGTAGTAATTATATTATTAAATTTAAACAAATTTATTATTATACCAGAGAAAATTACATTACAGAAATTTCATAATATGTATTTAATAAAATTTCATCATTATGGGGAAAAAAATACATAATGAAAAAAATAATGATGACATTTTTTATGAATTTTTTTTTTCATAATTAAAAAATTGTTTCAGGATATCATTATTGTGTGCCTTGTCAAATTAGGACTTAGAATATGTTTATCCTTCTAGAGTATGAATTGTATTAGTATAGGTTTCCTACATCGATACAGATTGTATTTTGTACTCCTCTATATATAGAGGCCCTTATTCATTAATGAAATACATCATATTCTCTGCTCATTCTCTCTATTATTTACGTTTTCCTTAAACACGTTATCAACACGAGTTCTAGCCCTAGCTACAAAAACCCAAAACCCTAGAACCCTAGCACCATCACCGACGCAAAGCATCTTCATGCAAGAATCTGCCTGCACAAGACAGTCGACTTTAGAATAAATTTTCTCCTTTCTCATCCGTCGGATCAAGCTACAAATTTAAAAAAAGCTTCCCCCGTGTATCTACTACTTCCAGTTCAAATTTCACGCAATTCAAACAGTTGGATCTTCGAATATTTAGTTCTAAAGGAGCGGAACTCAAGATCAAAACTTTCTGCGATTTTGCAATCAAGTAAACCAAGTAAAATTTTCTAAAAGTTTCTGCTTTGATTTAAATTCTCGTACTCTTTTTTTTCTCGGGGATTTAAAAGCTTCCATTCTTCTTCATCCCGACCCCTCTTATGGCGTGGGACTTCTATGGTGAAATTTATGAGCAAAAACAATGATAAGCTATACCTACTTTGAAAGGTTATGAGAAGCATTAGGGGAGTAATCGAGCTTTATATCGCTTGCGGTATATGTATGTCATGAGCCCCTCTAATGTCATCATTCTCTAGTAGAAGTTAAAGAGCTTTTATGAATCGTGGGGATTCATAATATATGCTGTAATAAAGTAATTTCACAAAAGCATCGAACTCGACCGTCTCTCCCCTGATGTGAACCCTGATTCAAGTTTTATTCAGGATGCCTCCCATGCTTCTACAGCCTTTTTGGCCAATAGCTCATTTTGTAAAGCCTGTTCCTTAGGCAAATTAGGATCGAGACCATCCTATGCTAAGGACACCAAAGAAATTATTTCATTCTTATATCGTATCCAATGAGATATTTGTGGACTCATCCACCCATATTGCGGACTTTTAAAGATATTTTATGGTTTGGTGGATGCATCGACAAGCTGGTCACATGTCAATTTATTGTCCACACGCAATGCTGCTTCTACTAAACTTCTAGCACAAATTATACGTTTAAGGGCTCACCACCCAGATCATCCTATTAAGTCAACTACGTCTTGACAATGCTAGAGAGTTTACATCACAGACAGTTGATGATTATTGCATGTTTTATTGGGATTGTTGTTGAGCATCCCATACTCCATGTGTATACACACAATGGTCTCGCAGAAGCCACCATTAATAGACTTCAAATGGTCGCTTGGGCATTGGTTATGCGCACCAATCTCCCATTATCTGCTTGAGGTTATGCAATATTGCATGCAGCTCTACTTATTCGTTTTCAGACCCACTACCAATCAAACCGTTTTATATGTACCAGATGGTAACTGGATATAAGCACGATGTCTCACATTTACGCATATTTGATTGTAAGGTTTATGTGCCAATTGCGCCCCCACTACGCACTCAATTGAGTTCTCAGAGACGTTTAAATATTTATGTTGGTAACGAATCTCCAACTATAGTTCGCTACTTGGAATCCTTGACAGGCGATCTCTTTACCGCTAGATTTGCGGATTGTCACTTTGATGAGACAGTCTTCCCGTCGTTAGGGAGAGATAAGGACAAGAATGTTCAACAGGAACGACAGAAATTGTCGTGGTCTGTCCCCACTCTGTCTCATCTTGATCCTCAAACCGCACAATGTGATAGTAAAGTGCGAAGTATACTCAATATTCAGGACGTAGCAGATTCGATGCCTGATGCGTTTTTGATATTGATAAAGTGACGAGATCACACATACCAGCTGCAAACGTGCCTGCAAGGTTGGATATCCTCTAAAGGAAGAGGGGATATGGCGCCAATAATGGTGCAACAACCACACATAGTGGAGGTGTGGTTGAGGCCGTGGTTCCCTAAAGGAAGAGGGTGAGACCACTTGGTTCGATGGATACTCACTCAAGGAAGTAAGTGAGTTTGGCACAGCCTAATCCATTCATCATCAATACCCGAAACCCGTATCATGAGATTATCTCTGATTATAGTTATGTCCAATGAATCAATATTGGGGGACGCCTCAATGATTGAATCAATTTCAGAGAATACAAAAATCTCGATAAATGCATGCATGCTTGAGACGAAATTCTTGATGATGTGTTGCTCAAGAGATTATAGAGCACGATGACATCGAACCACGCTCTGTTGAAGAATGTCAACGTAGAGCATATTGGTCTAAATGGAAATATGCAATCCCGAGTGAACTAGATTCACTAACAAAGAAAAAGGTATTTGGGTACATAGTGCTAACGTCCCTAAGTGTAAAGCCTATTGGACATAAATGAGTTTTTGTTAGAAAGCGTAAAGAGAAGAAAGAAGTCTTGAGATATAAGACTCGCCTCGTGGTGCAAGGTTTCTCATAACGCCCCGAGATTGACTACGAGGAGTCGACATATTCTCCCGTAAAGGATATTATTACATCCTGCTACCTTGTCAGTTTTGTAGTTTCCACAAAAACTTGACATGCAGCTTATGAATGTGGTTACAGCATATCTCTATGGGGATCTAAATTCTGAGATATAAATGAAAGTGCCAGATGGACTTCATTCACCCAAATCAAGTAGCTCTAGACCACAGAGCACGTTTGCAATAAGATTGAAACGTTCACTAAGTGACTACTTGATTGGGAAGAGATATATAAATAATGATTTATGCCCATGAGTGTTTATAAAGAGGACAAGTTCCGGATTTGCAATTATAGAAAATAAACTATATATATTTTTTAAATCATTATAAATATTGTTCAAAAAATAAAAAATAAAAAAATCTTCTTATTTTTAATTTGTAAACAAAGAAAACTTAATTTTAATTTTAATATATGCAAAATTTCACAAATGGTCACTTAACTATGACAATTTCGACACTTTCGTCACTATACTTTCAAAAATATCACTTTAACCACTCAAAGTAAATTGTATTGATCGAAGTCGAGTGACCAAAGTAAAAGACGATATTGACAAAAAAAAATCTTCATGTTTGTTCTTTAAATCTCAATGTCAGATCGCAAAAGCACAAAAGAAAAAAAGAAGTCTTCTCTATGTTGATTATGCTCCTTGTTTTTGCAAGTTTTAGGTCTTTCGTCTCAAGAGTTTTAAGCTTTGAGGTATTATTGTACCTCATATTTTTTGTAGGACAACTAAAATAACAAATTATAAATAAGGTTACTTTTGGTGACCTTATTATTTTCTAAGCCACCAAATATTTTTATTCCTTATAAGGGCACCAAAATTTTAGAAATTTCAATATTTACAAAAATGTCACCGCATTTTTAATTTTCATTATTTACAAAAATGCCACTACATACGAAAAACTACTAAGTTACTAGCAAAGAACAACAAAGCTAGTGTCAAAGAATAACAAAGCTACTGCCAAATAACAACAAAACTACTGCCAAATAACAACAAAGCTACTGCCAAATAACAACAAAGCTACTGTCAAAAAACAACAAAACTATTGCCAAAGAACAAGAAAGTTACTGCCAAATAACAAGAAAACTACTGCCAAATAACGATAAAGCTACTTCCAAAGAACGATAAAGCTACTTCCAAAGAACGATATAGTTACTATTAAAGAACGATATAGCTACTGTTAAAGAACGATATAGCTACTTCCAAAGAACAATAAAGTTACTGGCAAAGAACGATAAAGATACTGTCAAAGAACAAGAAAACTAATGTCAAAGAACAAGAAAACTACTGCCAAAGAATAAGAAAGCTATTGCAATTTACAGGCAGTAGCATTTTTTTAAATAATGGGAAAAAAACACGGTGACATTTTTGTAAATATTGAAATTTGTAATATTTTAGTGGCTTTATGAGGGATAAAAATATTTGGTGGCTTAGAAAATAACATGGTCACCAAAAGTGACCTTATATGTAATTGGCTCCAACTAAAATTCTCTAGTTTTGAATTTTATATTTTTTGTAATTTGGAGTTATTCTTTGCATCGATGGGGTACGTGTTTTGAGTGTTACAACATGTTACATCTTTCTTCTCATATCAACTAGGCGCAACTATCTAAGAAATAAATGACCAACATCCTGTAAATTGAATTAGAAGTACTAACATATTTATATCATTATATGTATAAGAAACTTAGTTATTTATAGGTAAATTACGTATAAGAGACATAATTATTTCGCGGTACTCTACACGTGCTCAAACGCCTACTGTGCATTTTAATCTTTGATTCAACTGGCTATTTCTAATCTTGTATATGTTTTAGTTTTGCTTTTTAAAATTTATCCTTTTCTCACAGGAATTTTGGCTTCATATCCCCCCTAGTTGTTTTTATTTTTTCGTTTAATAAACTCTAGAAAAAAAAAAAGAAACAAATTTTAAAAATCGAAGGTGACTCTGGCTTCTAGTATGACAAACTTAAAAATTATTTATAGTTATTACTTATTACGTATAAAGATAATGGAAAATTATATAATGCCTATATTTTTCTTTTGTTTCAACTAATTACAAGTATAACTGCTATTTTGATAAAAAAAAATTACTAGTATAACGAAACTAAGAACACAACACGAAAGAAATGTAAGCTCACCGATCTTGCACATGCCATCCAGAGAGACTGGCTACTTGAGAAAACGCATCTTTCCACCTTTGCACCATGTCTGGATTGCCTTCAAACCGCTTTTGATGCTTCTCAAATGCTTTCCTGAAATGATCCCCTGTTTGATATCGTACCTCAGATGGATCAACATCATAGAACACTGGGAGGACTGCTTGTCCCATGGCTTTCATGCAATCAACGATCTTTGCAATCTCATTCAAACACCATGAAGAATTGGCGTAATTTCGTGAAAGAACGACAACTGCATATCTTGATTCTTCAATCGCTTTCAAGAGATTTGGAGAAATTGATTCCCCCCTCTCAAGTTCTTCATCATCTCTAAATGTGATTATCCCTTTATCTGTCAGAGCAGAATAAAGATGGTCTGTGAAATTTTTGCGGGTATCTTCACCTCGGAAACTGAGGAACACATCGTATGTCAATTTACGGAATGGAGAAGGAGAAAAAGAAGAAGAAGGAATATCTGGTTTGGTGGTCATTGAATAAGGAGTGTGGAGTGTTGCTGGTCTCTATCTGTTTATGGCGAAGATTAAAAGCCAAAAGGCCGCAAACTAATACAAACAGTGAACCACAAAGAGAGAAAGCTAAAGAGAAGCAAATCAGGAAAAAAAAAAAAACAGCCTAGCTAGTAGGCAAATTAATGGAAGACAAGAGACTGAGGCGGACCATCCCCGATGGATCGATTTCTGTTATAAAGATGGGAGTAACACGTACTATGCAAGATCTAAGAACGGGAATCGGAACACCCTACTCCCGGATTTTTAAAGCCGGAAATTGCTAAGAGAGTTCGAGGTTACGTTTAGAAATGAATATTCTGGAGGAGGAGAAGAAGAAGAAGAAGGAATATTAATTTGTTTTGGTTTGGTGGTGATTGGAAGTGGCGTGTCGCTGGTTAACTGTGTTAATGAGTTTGTATGTGAACTGTGTCGAGAGCTAAGCAATTTCATCTACTCTGATTCTGGAAAGCAATTTCACAAATAATGCAAGAAGTTTCACTTACCTTTAGAAAAGAAATGCTAGTGCTGGGAACTTACAATTAGAAAATTAATAGTCTAAAAAGACAAAAAATGTTGTGGGTCATGATGGACTCAAATTGTTTTGAAAAAAAGAGAGCAATTGACCATAGACCCATAGTTAGTGGATATCCTGTTCTTTTCTCACTATTTTTTTATGGGAAAAAATCACCTTTAGTCCCTGAACTATGACCCGTTCGACACTTTCGTCCCTGAAGTTTGAAATATATCACTTTCGTCCCTGAACTTTAACATTCAATATCACTTTCGTCCCTGCCGAGGGTTTTCACCGAATAAACCTCCGATTCCGGCCAAATCGGAAGACAACACATATTGGGCTTTGAAGCCCTCCTTGAGGCGAGTTCAACGCCACCAACCTCGTCTCAAACCGTCGCCGGACGGCGGAGAATTTAAGAGTTAAAATTCCGGCCACCGTACCTTTCGGGCTAAATTCCGGCCATTCTAGGCCGAATCGAGCTTAGCTCCAGTTATAAAAGTTACTCCTCTCATCTTTGCGAACATTTTGGCATAGGTTTTGCATCATTTTGTTCCGGTCAGGGACGAAAGTTATTGTTGGTGTTGAAGTTCAGGGACGAAAGTGATATATTTCAAACTTCAGGGACGAAAGTGTCGAACGAGTTAAAGTTCAGGGACTAAAAATATTATTTTCCCTTTTTTTATTGGAAACCAACCATAGTTAGTCGACGAATATCTTCTCACAAAAATAAAAATAAATTATAATACCAAAACAAATACAATAAATTAAAATAAAACTACTCCGAAAACAATCATTAATTTTTGATTTGTCTAGTTTGTGGCTTTGGATTTGACGTTGAAAACAATCAATCTGTAGACTTGGTTTTCATTTTTCAAAATTGAGTATTAGATACTAATTAATGCTAGAAGATGCTATAATTATAATTCAGGTTTACATGTAATTTGGATTTTTTGTACGTGTTTGTTAGATTCTATATAATTGTGATGGTTTGTTTTTACACCCCATTCTGGAATTTCTAATAAAAATTCATGTTTTTCAAGGCGTTTTAGAAGCGCGTGTCTAAATGTGCACTTTTGTTTGAGGTGTTCCCATATTGCCTCCGTGAGTCAGAGCGGTCAAAAAAGATGATTTGCAGGAAAGCCCCTTTCGGCGCTGAGGCATAGCTTTTTGGAAAGACATTAAAGTTGGCATTCATTCGGCTTCTAATTTCCAGGAAACGGTCCTTCAGTTCGTCCCTTGATCGATCATATAGCACGCACCCCTTTACGCACTAGTGTCGAAATATTTTTTTTGGCAATTAGTGTCGAAATATTTTTGGTTGGAGAGCCCACAAATTTTGAAGGGGAGTCAAAATGAGTTTTGAGACTGACCAAGGAGATGTCCCTAGGTCCCACCGAGAGCTAAGCGCGGCAAACTTCCAAAAAAAAACAAACAATATCAGGGAAGCCTCTTGTGTACTCCCAGGAATATTTACTCCTGGTGGCGCGTACAGCGCGTGCGGCGGCGTGGACGGTGATCCGGCGTCGTTTGGTCGTCGGATCGATGGAGAACAGAAGATCGGAGTCTCCCGATTCCAAAAATGGTAGTTGTTCGGCGAAACGAAGCGCGGAGCTCCGCGAACCACATATAGCAGATCCGGATCCAAAGGAGGCGCGTTGGGCCACTTCCCGGCGTTGGACGACGATGAGGTAATGAGATGTTGTAGATCGGAACAAGGCGAGTTCGATAGTGGCAGCGGTGAGCCACGGCTTTGCTCAGATTCCGGCGACTGAGGAGAGAGAGTCTAGATCGACTCTCTCTCTCCTGGCTGCGTTTTTCTCTCTCATCAAATCTGGGTTTTTTTCTCTCTTTCACTCACGAATTCGATGAATCTAGAACTCCAGAAGCATAGTTCATTGATTTGTTTGGAGCTGATGTCAAAGAGAGAAGAGGAGCGTGGCACTCACGCACGCACGCGCCTCCGGGGACTGAATACTCCTAGGAGTATACCAGAATCTTTGATCAAAATGAATGTTACCGTCTCGAAGACTCGTATATAATTAATTTTGGTTTGGTAGTCATTGGAGTGGAGTGGAGTGGAGTGGAGTGGAGTGGCGTGTCGCTGGTTATCTATTTTGCTGGTCATTGAACGCGTTTGGAGCGTGTTGCTGAATGCTGACTTGCTGGTCTCTGACTCCGTTGGCATCAATTAGTTTCAGAAATAATGCATTTATTTATGAAAACGTTGGATCATGATTGATTCAAATTGCATTATTCAAATCTACCAAAGCATTATTCAAATTGACGATTCTATTCAATTTAATTAATTAATAAAGACTCCGTGGGTTGCGAAAGACAAGGACACCCTCACCCACCATACTCGGTCTTTGTTCTTCTCTCTCGTATCTTCAGATCTTCTTCTTTTTCACTCCTGCATTGATAGTTAATCTGAAGCTTGAAAGTTTGAGAGTTGTTTAAGATCCAGATTTGGCTCAAAGCAAGTTTCGAACCAGATAGATGAGATTGATTAGAGAATTGAGTCTAGGACGATTTCTACACTTTCATTTCCTTATTAATCCCCTGTTTTGATAACACAAACACTTTCCTTATTCACGAATCTCAAAATAAAAGGAATTAAGTGCTTCTCATTAGGAAACCCTTGCTTGGAGATTTTGCCTCCCGTCAATGCAAATATGGCTACTTCTGCCAAGCCAAATGAGAAGTATATATCAGACAACTAGGCGGTGGAGAAGGCATTGAAGGTGTTTTGGACGGCTGGGATGAGAGTCAAGATTGCCATGGAGACGGATAACTTGGTTTCAGGGTACTCTGTCTTCCGTCTCTGTTCCGGACAATGGGCCTTGGCAGGGATCCTTTTCATTCACAGCTTCAGGTATTTCTTCTTCAGCTTTTCTCCTTATTTACTTCTATTCTCAAATTGAATTTGCATTAACAACTGACTGAGTCAAGCGAAATATAGTTTCGATATTGAGGCAATTACATGGCATTATAACCTTCTTGTCTTAAGAGTTCTTAGTAGGTTCTCATTGATGCAGGCCTCAGAAACTCATTTTGATGTTTATGTAGGACATGTAACTGTAATTTAGATCCAATTGGTTATGGTTGTCTGTACATATTAGGGTGGTAAACCACCCTTTTTGAATTAGGGAACATCTCATGGTGGTTATATTTGGAACAAACATTCAATAATTAATTTGATATTTGGATTGACCAGTTGAATCGCAAATGCACTGACATGTTTTAGTTGGATCCCCGAAGGTACTACCACTGTGGCTTTCCTTGTTTATTATTTTATTTTTATCCTTAGTTGCCATATGCTGTAGGATTGCTGGGATTGATGAGAATATTTGATTATCAATAATGCAATCCAGCCTGAACATTGTTTTATAGTTGCTTGTTTTGGCTAATTTAACTTGTATCTGAACTGTTGGAGAATATGCATGACACCAACTTTTCTGTAGCCTCACTTTCTGTTCAAGTACTTGATATCATCTTGGTTGCAATTCATTATTTTTTGTTTTGAAGTAGAAAATCAGAATAAGGAAAGATTAAACTGACTGTTCCATAAAGAAATAACCATTTCAAGATAATTTGATTCAGGTTGTGGATCATAAGTATATATAATATGGTGTGGGAGTTGAGGCTATTCTCTTTCAAGATGTCTCCCTTGATTGAATCCCTACAGGATTTTGTTTTCCATTTATGTTTAGTTTAGCAAATCAGAATTTCTATGCTTTGCATCAAACTCAATCTGAGATAAAGAGGGAAACCTATTATATCAGGCATACAAACACAACAGTGCACACACATTCACAAGCACTCACAGAAAGAGACAGAGGAGTGTAGTTGTTTAAATATAGGTAGAATTTTTGTGTAGATATACTTATTATATATTTAAAAACTCTACATTTTGTTGTATGCTGAATTTCTTGCATTTAGCATTTATTATCTTTCTCGTCTCTCCACCGTTTACTGATGTTAAGTTGTATAGTTCATGCCAAGCAATTTGTTAAATCTCTAATGATCTCTATATAATAGGTTACATGGGATGAACCTGAAGTTCTGCAGCATGCTAAGAGGGTGAGCCCATGGCAAGTTGACTTTGTTGCATCAACACCTTCACTTCATACTGCACCTTCACTTCATACTGTGTTTCCCCCTACAAAGAGATTCAGAGCTCCACTGAATCCTGGGCTTCTGAGAAATGGAGAGGAAGAATTCATGATACCTATGACAGGAGCAGCTAATTCAACAATGGGGCAATTCAATGCATCCTTGTTGAACTACAACATTTTTCCTGCTGGCATGCAGGGAGCCAGGCAAGATCTATTCTGTGTATCCAATGTTTCTCATTTGTTAAATGAAAATACTCCTCAGATGTGCACCTATAATTCCTTTGGCAACAACAACATGGTGCCAAGGTTGAAGAGGGTGTCTACTGAGTTGAACATTGGAAGTCCACAGTCTGATCACTTATCACCAGATAGCCAGAGTAGTCCACATTCCTTTGGCATGGAACTTGATGGGAACCGATACTGCAACTCGACAAAGGTCGGGAGAAGTTCTTTTCAACTCTTTGGTAAGACCATTCATATGAAAGAGCCTATTCAAGGTATTGATGTTGTTGGTTGCACTGGGGAGGGTGGCAATATAGGGTACAATGAATCTGAACTTCTGAACAACCAACTGGATCTCTCTTATACTAAACTGCTCGAAAGGATTGACGTTCGAGTCTCGGCTGTTGAAGCTTGTACTTTGTAAACTATTTGTGGCAGCTCCGTCCTGCAGATAAGTTACTGAACAGGTAATCTCATCTGACTGAATTGATTTGAATTGTTGAATCATTTGATGAAATTTGCCAACCAATTCTGCACATAAGACAGTTTTGCAATCATGAGTTGTGAAGCCTCATTTTTCTGTTGTGGGTTTCATTCATTAACCCTGTTTTGCCACTCCATTGGGCAACCAATGTACCTAAGTTTTCCTTATGTAGCTTTAACAGTTCTGACTTGTAGATTTTTTTGAATAACTTGTTCCTTATGTCTTTATGTCATGCTGAAAATTGTTCTTTCATATTTCAGTCGCATTATCTCGGGTTTAAGTTCTTATGAGGAGGACATCATTTTGATCAACTTCATCAAACCAGTTCATTCAGAAAACTACTTGTAGATTTCTTTGAAAAAATTGTTCATTATTGGAAACCTAGTAAATTGATTTCTTTTCATAGTGGTAAAATGAAATATAGTATCTGGTATTGTTGTTGTTCTATAGATAGCTAGTTATTCTATTAGTTACTTTTTTTTATCTAGCATTAACTGCATTTTTGGATCATAACTTAATTTTATATTAATTCAGAGTGTGAATCCCTTGAGTTTTTGACCCAGAAAAAGGAAAGCTTTGTTTTTGTCTCGGGCTATTACAACCTTATTAAGACTTTATAGCCATTTACTTTGACGTTTGGTTCTCTAGCCACAGTAATATGAAAGAACTGATATGAACATCTTGTTCATTACTTTGTATAGCAACCAAGTCAGCAAATGGTTGAGTGGCTAAGACGTAGTCCTGTATGGTCATCGCTAGCTTAACTATTGCAGAACTCTAAAAGTCTGCTAGTCCTTTGAGTCTCGTTTGTAAAGATTTTGAGAACTAGCTTCACTAAAGTTATGCTCATAATCTTGAGGACTATGGAATCATATACAGACATTTGCAACTGAGGGGTTTTTACTGGCTATAGTTGTATGGGTTACATGGGGTTAAAGAAAATATCAGGTGTGAAATAGATAGTCTGTATATAATCAGGAGAATTTCATTATTATCATATTATAATACTCATTTAGTATTTGTTTGCAGGCTCTCTCAAATCTGGCAGAAGCTGATTAGGATTCTGACCGTTGCAGTAGTGTTATGTGTGTATTCTGGTTTGTCTAATTTGGATGTTGAAAACAATCAATCTGTAGACTTGGTATTTGAGTTTCGAGATTGAGTAGTAGATGCTAATGCTAGAAGATGCTATATTATTATGGTTGAGGTTTACGTGTAATTTGAATCTTTATGTGTTTATTGGATTCTATGTAATTGTGATGATTCGATATTATACCCTATTGTGGTTTTCCTAATAAAAATGGCAGGAAATCTGTTTTTGTTTCATACTTTGGGATAAATCTAACGCAGAGGAGAATCCTGGACCCAAAGGATGTTCATTGTTAGTCATGAATTAGTTTGAGAAGACGATCTCAATCTGACTTCGTCAAGGAGTAGCATTAAAACAATGAAAATATATACGAGTGATTGCTCAGATAGGTTGGTTAGGATGACATGCATCTAAATAATAAGTTTTGGATGACAATTGAAATGTTGTTGAATTCAGTCAATTCACATAACAATTGATGAATAAGAAAGGAAGATGGCTAGTATTTCTCATATTACTAAATAAAATGAAGAGCTTATTTGATGTAAATAGTGAATTTATTTTTGATACAAAACAAAACAAATCAATTGCATCTCGAGTAGGTGCAAATAATAAGAAATTCAAAACACCAAATATGCATCTCCCGTTTGATAATCAAACAGAAGATAATTATTTGCTTATTCAGGTATCTTAAATAAAAGGAACCAAATGCTTCTCATCCTCCTCCATTAACAGCGCGCAGGAAACTCTTGCCTCCTGTGAAATGCAAATATCAATACTTGTGCCAAGCCAAATGACAAGTATATATATCACAATTCACAAAGAAAGTAACACAATTAATTGAATGAGAAAGACAAAAGGCCACTCACAAGGTAATTCGCAGGAGGTGAGTGTGTGTACAAGACGTTCAACATCCTCCTTATATACTAGACCAAGGGCACAACTCTCAACTGTTAAGTATTGGCTCGACCATGAAAAAGTTGCCCTGGCCAGCTTGCACTGCCTCCAGGACTTCAACCATTTATCACTGCTCGGTATATATAAGAACCAAGTCACATCCTTTGCAAAACCAGAAGCATGGAATTCCGTAAAAGGTCTCCACTTATGAAGTACATGACCTTCACAGTCCAGACGACAGGTAACCACATTATACTCTGGATTAGAAACATGACGGCCAACCCTCATTTTTGGATCTTCGAGGCACAACCGACTAAAAGCACATATGGCAATCCCCAACCAATTAGCATCATCCAACAAATTCGGAGGCAGTGTGATTTCTGCAGAGTTGCCTTGTTTGATATGCATGAACCATTTCCACTTGGAAATTTCAGCTCCATAGAAGTTACAACGAAGATGATGAGGGGCAGACCAGTCCTGAATGTTAATACAAGTTCAAATTAATGTTAATAGAAAGGAGAAAAAAGAAGAAGTTAAAGTATATATGTGAGATAGAGAGAGATGAGAGACCCGATTTCTGTATTTTTGAGAGTGCAATTCAAACTCTTTTTCCCGTCGGGTTCTAGAATCCCGTTCTTTTGGATTAGACACGCTCTCTAAATGACCACCTTGCAATCGTATCAACTCTATCCATTTTTCTACCACCAATTTATTGAAAATTTCAAGAGAATCATCCTTTTGTAGGCACCGGATAATTGCGTCAGCAAACCCTTGTATATCTTCCTGGTACACAACACGGATCCCAATTGTTCGAAACTTTACATGACGGCTTTTGATCTGGAAGCAAACGAACATTTTAGTTGTTGATGTCTCAGCAAACAAGGCTTCGGGAAGCTGTGCCCGTGGTATGTAAACAACCAAAAGTTTATCAAGTGATGACCTCATGTATTCAATTCCTCCGACAGCATGATATTCATCGGTTGCGAGGCCAAGTTGAACATGATAGTTGTCCTCTTTTTCTTCTTCGGTTATTATATGCTCCACTTCCTCTGCAAATGATGCTTGTATAGCAAATCCCATCCACTTCTTACTCTTGTGTAGATTCTGAGGTATATTGATTGCATCAGAAAACAACATTTTGTCTGTTCCTTCTACATTGCGACTATATGGCATTCCGTCCGTTAAGCAACCAAGTAAGCTAACCTCGTTATGAAACCACGCTGGGCTTCCACTGAGGTTAAATTGATACACTTGAATAGAATGGTTTAATGCCTGGAATTGGAAATGGGCATATTAATTAGTAACCTATATATTTAATTTCAAAGATATAGACTAGAGAGACACACAGACAGATATACCTCAAGGTATCTTGGAAGAACAGACTCAATATTCTTTCTCAGCACATGTGTGTACTCTTCTTCCAAGGGTGGAATGAATTTCGCCCTGCAAACACACAAAAGAACAATTTAATTTGAAATATATCCAATTCAAACAGCGGCATTTGTAGTACTGTAGTTGGGGATCAGAAAATTAAATATACCAATTCAAACATTTATCCCCTCGACTAAGCCAGCCAGACAGCAGTACAGCATTGTCGTACGATCACACAATGCTTCCAGTTGTTCATCTTGATCCACGTCATCAAGAACGATAAGAACCCTTTTAGTACATAGTCTACGCCTTATTATATTTTTCCCCATTCTAGTGTTCTGTACATTTATATTGATTTCCAGCAAGTTAAAAAGAAGTTCCTCTTGTAAATGAACTGCACCTTGCTTTCCATCGCCAAATACCTCTCTAACATTCTCAAGAAAGCTGACACCATCAAACTGAGGTTGTACCCTTTCAGAAACCACTTGTGCAATAGTGGTCTTCCCGATACCACCCATCCCACAAATCCCTATAATACGAACTTCGGGACGCCCAATGTCTAAGTAGGAAAGCATTTTATTCAGGTGAGAATCCATCCCGACTAAACCCTCCATAGATATTGAGACTTCTTGGTTCAAGTCGGGGAGAATCTTTTGAACAATATCTTGAATAACTTTGGATTCGTACCTAGAAAAGCAATAAATTAATAATCATCTTCTATACCTTATGTACGTGTATTAGGCGTAAAACAACAATGTAAATATAATGAAGGCTTAGAAAAACAAAGAAGCAACAATTAAATAAAGATAATGGACAATTATATAATGCCTATATTTTTCTTTCGTTACAAGAAGTCACAACTAAGTACAAAAACCTAAGAATGATTTAATATATATAGTACCAATTAAAGAACACAACATATAAGAAAATCAAGCTTACCGATCTTGCAAATGCCACCCAGAGAGACTGGCTACTTGAGAAAGAGCATCTTTCCACCTTTGCACCATGTCTGGATTGCCTTCAAACCGCTTTTGATGCTCCTCAAATGCTTTCCCGAAATGTTTCCCTGTTTGATATCGTACCTCAGATGGATCAACATCATAGAACACTGGGAGGACTGTTTGTCCCATGGCTTTCATGCATTCAACGATCTTTGCAATCTCATTCAAACACCATGAAGAATTGGCGTAGTTTCGTGAAAGAACGACAACTGCATATCTTGATTCTTCAATCGCTTTCAAGAGATTTGGAGAAATTGATTCCCCCCTCTCAAGTTCTTCATCATCTCTAAATGTGATTATCCCTTTATCTTTCAGAGCAGAATAAAGATGGTCTGTGAAATTTTTGCGGGTATCTTCACCTCGGAAACTGAGGAACACATCGTATGTCCATTTACGGAATGGAAGAGGAGAAAAAGTAGAAGAAGAAGGAATGTCTGTTTTGGTGGTCATTGACTAAGGAGTGTGGAGTGTTGCTGGTCTCTGATTAAAAGCCAAAAGGCCGCAAATACAAACAGTGAAGCACAAAGAGAGAGAGCTAAGGAGAAGCAAAGCAGAGAACAAGGAGCCTAGTAGGCAAATTAATGGAAGACAAGAGATTGAGGCGGACCATCACTTGTTAGAATATGGCATGGGAATAACAGATGGATCGATTTCTTTTATAAAGATGGGAATAAGTGATGAAGTGAGTAACACGTACTATGCAAGCGCAAGATCTAAGAATGGAAGAAGAAGTTGGAAGAAGGAATATTTGTTTTGGTTTGGTGGTGATTGGAAGTGGCGTGTCGCTGGTAAGCTGGTTAATATAGTAAGTACATCAGTGTCGATGAGTTTGTGTGTGAAC
Organism: Rubus parviflorus; assembly: GCA_029955375.1. NCBI lineage: Eukaryota > Viridiplantae > Streptophyta > Magnoliopsida > Rosales > Rosaceae > Rubus > Rubus parviflorus. The sequence goes on along the minus strand of JARGGL010000008.1, from coordinate 12,643,102 downwards.
TGGTGCGAGACGTGAATGACCGACCAGTCTGTTTGCTTTTCTTCTTTTTCACGTTGACGTAAATTGTGTTGCATTAGCTTTAATAAAGGAGATGAAGGAACGAGATCTAAGCGCGGCAAACGTAAGGCCCAATGACTGAGAAATTTTTCCAAGAGCCGGTCAAACCACCTCACATATGTGACCGGCCAATTATTTCTTAACACGTGGCGATTGGTCAGAAAGATAACCGAAGCTAAACTGCTCCGTTAAGCACAGTAACGATCTTTATATTTTACTAATTTGTTCCTCTCTTTTCTCTCCCCACGTGCAATTCCTCTCTCCTTTTCATTTCTTTTTTTCTTCTTCTTCTTCTCTTTCTTCTACTCTTCGTCTGCAACTCTTCTTCTCTTTCTTCCCTAGAATTTCAAATATGAGTCTTTCAATATAGGAAGAATCAATAGAGGATGTTGGTGGCGTTGGGTTCGGCATCAAGAGAGCTTCAAAACCCACTAGGTCTAGCGAGTCGACCTCGCAAGTCATCGTCGGTGCGCATGGCGGCCATGGCCTGGATGGCCGGCTCTATGAACCTTCTGGGTCCGCACCTGAAGCATTTGCTTGGGTTGCATGGTGCCATGGTGAAATCAAGTATGAGAGTCCTGGACTCCTGGTTACTTTTATGTCCGATAATTGATTAATTTGATGATACAATAGAGCAGTTTGGTAGTCTCCTTGAAGAAATTGATGGCTGGTGGTTGGGAAATATTTTAGATTTTGGTTTTAGGGAAGAAAAGAGAAAGAAGAGAGCAAAGATTGTTGTGTGGCAGAAGAAAAGTTTTTTGGTGACATGAGAGGGAAGAAGAAGAGTTGCAGAAGAAAGAGAAGAAGAAGAAGAAGAAATAAAGAAAAGAAAAAAATAGAGAAGAGTTGCACGTGGGTGAGAGAAAAGAGGGGAAAATTAATAAAATATAATGATCGTTACTGTGCTTAACGGAGCAGTCTGGCTTCAGTTATTTTTCTGACCAATCGCCACGTGTCAAAAAATAATTGGCCGGTCACATATGTGAGGTGGTTTGACCGGCTCTTGGAAAAATTTCTCCCAATGACTGGGGGTATTTTTTTTGTTGGGTCCCATGCTGTTAGTGGGATTAATGGTGAATGCAATTGAAACTGGGTCAATCTTTGTTTTTTCGATGAAGATTGTGCAAGGTGGCATTAGCTTTAATAAAGGAGATGAAGGAACCAGTCCCACCGAGAGCTAACGTAAGGCCCAATTTGATTGGGGTTTTATTTCTTTTTGGGGTCCAATGCCATGAAAAACTGAATTGAAAATGACTCCATATTTTTTTTTGGCCCAGAAAAATGACTTCAATTAGTATAAGCGTGTCGATCAACGTTTTAGCTAGTAGGGGTATCTCTATCTTATCTTTGAAACTAGGTCAGTCTATCCCCATGGCATTTTTAAAGCTGGAAATTGCCAGAAAGTTTAGCCTCAACTAAGACGAAATTGTTGCAACTTGCAAGTGGGAACTGTCTGCCTGTCTGGCACATGTGAATGGTTCAGCCTTCATCATCCTGGAAAGTGTTCACTAAAAGCGTGGAAATCAGGCTGACGAATCTATTCAATTATGGGGGTCATGTGGTCAAGAACAATTGACCATAGTTAGAGGATGTCTTGTTCTTTTCTCACTATTTTTATTGGAAACCATAGTTAGTTGATGCATATCTTCTCACAAAAATAAAAATTAGTAGATTGTAATACTAAAACAAATACAATAAATTAAAATAAAATTACTCCAAAAACAATCACTAGTTTCTGGTTTGTCTAGATTGTGACTTTGGATTGGATGTTGAAAACAATTAATCTGTAGACTTGGTTTTCATTTTTCAAAATTGAGTATTAGATACTAATGCTAGAAGATGCTATAATTATAATCCAGGTTTACGTGTAATTTAGATTTTTTGTACGTGTTTGTTAGATTCTATATAATTATGATGGTTTGTTATTACATCCTATTCTGAAAATTCTAATAAAAATCCATGTTTTGAAAAGCATTTTAGAAGCGTGTCTAAGGAGAGATTAGGGCTCACTTAAAAATTTTTCATGTCCTATGGTTCACTTTTGTTTGAGGCGTTCCCATATTGCCTCAAAGCGGTCAAAAAAGATGATTTACAGGAAAGCCCCTTTTGGCGTTGAGGCATAGCTTTTTGGGAAAAAAATTTGTATGATACGGTCAGGCCACATGGCCACTGTGACTGGCCACAGTGATTGGCCACTGTAGAATAAAATAATATTTACGAAATAAAATATTGAATGAATAAATGATAAACTATTCACTGTGGCCAATCACTGTGGCCAGTCACAGTAACAGGTGACATGACCGTCATCTGCAAAAATTGCTCGCTTTTTGGGGGGTTCAAATGTTGTGTCCCTGTTTCTCTGTCTCCCTATCAATTTGCGCCATCTGTCATGCACTGTCTACTCATCCTAACAGCCCTTAACCGGCCGTTACACTCTAACTCTCACTCTAACTTAACTCTAATTAAAAAAATCTCAAATCAACATCTCTAAATTCAATAATAAATTAGTTAGGAATATGACCCATCTTTTCGTGTCTCCTGAGAGAATATGTCTGCACATGTTGCTAAGCTAAAAGTGAATTATAATTGTATATTGTGAGTTGCATGCACATGCTTAATTTTCTTTCTTTCCTCTCCTTTACTCCTTTAGTGTATCGTCTTTCTCTCTTCTAAGCTGAACTCTATCTCTTAACTCTTCTTTTTTCTTCTGGAACTCGTATCCCATAATCTTCTGCAAATGCCAGTCATGAGCCTTGGAGCTCTCTTGTTCTGTTTTTGTTTTCCTTTAGCTTTTTCAATGAAACTCGTTTTTCCCTTTAGCTTTTTCAATGAAACTTCTAAAAACTCAAAAAATAAAACATGTGCAACTAACAATATACAATTATAGTTCACTGGTAGCTTAGCAACATGTGTAGAGAAATATTCCCAGGAAACACGAAAAGATGGGACATATTCCTAACTAATTTATTATTTAATTTAGAGATGTTGAGTTGAGATTTAATTAGAGTTGAGTTAGTGTGTAACGGCCGGTTAAGGGCTGTTAGGATGAGTTGATAGTGCATGACAGGGGGCGAAAACTGATAGGAAGACAGGGAGGGAGAGTGAGAAACGGGGACAGAACATTTGAACCCTCTTTCTGGAAAGACATTAAAGTTTAAGGACACATTTCCATTTTTCTTTTCTGACTAGTGATAATTAGTTGATTAATGGTGAATGCAGTGAAAACCTGAAAATGACTCCAATTATTATAAGTGTATACGTGAATCAACGTGTGAGGGTATCTTTACCTCACCAAGCAAATGATGCTTAATGATCGAGCACGAAGCTTACTTAGCAATTTCAGACAATTGTGAATGAGTTTGCAGAGGTTTGACCTTTGTCTCTGAATAACTAGAGAGTTTTGTTCATCATTATTATGTTTCATACTCTGGCTGATTAACGTACGTCTTTGATAATCTGATGATGATTAGTGATGTGTTTCTTGATCTGTTCATATGCATATATTTTTCGGGAATTGTTTTTAACACACTTTTGCATTTTCAAAGACAATTTTTTCAAACAAGCGCGACAAGTGGCGGAAAGCGAAATTCGGTGTCAAGAGCATTATGAATTATTTATATAATAAAAACAAATTAAAAATACAAAAAAGTGTATTAATAACAACACTCAATTTTTTATAGAATTAATTATCGAATAAACAAGCTATTTTTGAGTGAACGTACGTACTTATGTGCCAAAATCATATGTTATTCGACAATTAATTCTTCAAAAAAATATATGTATGAACAAGTCAAAAAAGATGTCACTGATCATTATTAAATTCTCAAAGACGCTAATCAACGTCTAAAGTTTTTTTTAATCGAAATTCTGTGGTTTTCCAAAGTTGTCAACCAAAAAATTAAACCGCAGTCGGGAGTCCTGTTAAAACGCTCCCTCTCTCTTGCCACAAAGTACAATCGGCTGGTTTCGAACGGAAATTCCACACCTAGACACTCAACGTCTCAAGTTAAAAAATCCCACTATTATGTTCTCTTCATTTAACTGTTCCTTCCTTTATTGTGAAGACATTTCGTTATCTTCCTTGAGAAGGTTTGCCCTTTTTGTCTTTTAAGCATGGGGAGATGTCTCTTTTGACCAGGGAAAGTCCCAAACATCGCAATAACGTTCATGCATGGGGAGATGTCTCTTTTGACTAGGGAAAAGAAATGCAGAGTGTTTGAAATTGCTAGGAACTTACATGTAGAATTCATCATGATCGATTGAAATTGGGTTGCCAAAAAAAGATGATGGATTGGATGATTGATTGAAATTGGATGGGACTAAAGCCGAAAATTGCTAGTGGATGTCTTGTTCTTTTCTCACTTTTTTTTTTTGAAATCCATAGTTGGTGGATCCGTGGATGAATATCTTCTTGCAAAAACAAAATAGACTTCAATACTTAAAGGGAGATGTTAATAACACACTAGGATGTGTTATTGACACACCCTCCCCTCTCTCTCTAGGATGTGTACATGAAAGGAAGAGAGAGAGAGGGTGTGTCAATAACACACTAGGGTGTGTTATTAACATTTTCATACTTAAAAAGATACAATAAATTAAAATAAAACTACTAAAAAAAAAATCTTATTTGGACTTTACAGTTTGTTTGGTTTGACGATTGGTTCTCTAGCCACGGCTGCCACGCTAAAACTGATATGAGAAAGCTTTACAGTTTGTATGAGAAAGCCAAAGATTTTCTGATAGATTGAACTGATATGAACATCTTGTTCATTACTCTGTATAGCAACTAAAAGTCTAAAAGTCTGCTACTCATTTGCATCTTGTTTGTAAGCTCCTCTTCCATCCCGTCCACTCCGGCCTCTCACCTACCCACCTCGAATTGAGCGAGGCGGCGGAGGAGGAAGAAGAAGACGACGGCGACAGGGTCGTCTCGTTCGCCAAGATCTTGACTCCTTCGGATGCTAACAATGGCGGCGGTTTCTCCGTCCCAAGGTTCTGCTCCGACTCCATTTTCCCGCCGCTTAACTACCAGGCAGAGCCACCGGTTCAGACGCTCTCCGTCACCGACCTACATGGAGTCGTTTGGGACTTCCGCCACATCTACCGCGGCATGCCGAGGAGGCACCTTCTCACCACTGGCTGGAGCAAGTTCGTCAACCACAAGATGCTCGTTGCTGGCCACTCCGTCGTGTTTATGAGGAGCTCCAGAGGGGGGAGATGTACGTCGGGGTGCGTTGTACCTTGATGACGAGTCTCGGCGGCGATTGCGGCAGGTGGAGCTCTCACATTGGCCTGAAGTCGGAGGAGGAAGGCTCTGGAAGAGACGGGTTTAAGACGCGGCTTTCGGCCGAGGCTGTGGCGGAGGCTACAGAGATGGCGGCGCAGGACATGCCGTTCGAGGTGGTGTATTATCCAAAAGCTGGCTGGTCCGACTTTGTGGTGAAGGCGGAGGTGGTGGAGAAGGCATTGAAGGTGTTTTGGACGGCTGGGATGAGAGTCAAGATGGCCATGGAGACCGAGGACTCCTCCAGGATGACTTGGTTTCAGGGTACTCTGTCTTCTGTCTCTGTTCCGGACAATGGGCCTTGGCAGGGATCCTGAAGGTCCTAGAGGGGGTGAATAAGACTTTTACAACTTTTTCGTGTTAAATCGTTTTCAGGGATAGAAATACTTGAAGCTATCCTGAATCACAATTGTACGATTATGTAAAGTAAAGTTGCAGTAAAAATAAATAACACAGAGATATTTTTTACTCGCAGAAACTCTGCAACCAAGGAGAAAAACTGCGTGCCCCTAACTCTTGAAGGGCAAAACTTTCCACTATGTAATTCAACACTTCTTACAAGTTTGTAGCAACCTGGGACAGTTAGCCGCGCTTCTATCATTCCTAGACTCTTCCTAGTCTACGACCTGTTCTACCTCACTTGTCTCTAAGTGCTTACACATGAAAGTTTCCAGAAGTTCCAACCTCAGAACTTAGCTACTTCTTAACTAATTCTTCATGGACACTTCTCGGGTTGTTACACTACCAATCACGACCTCATGGTATGCAAATGCGATATGAGTTTTATGAAAAGAGTTTTTGTTCAAGCTCTAAGATTTACAATCAATAAGGAAGACTTAGAGCACACAGTGAACAATGCAAGATAAAAGAAACTCAGAAAATGTGCTATGACAATTTTCACAAACAAATCCCCATGGCGTATGCTTCAGGTATTTCTTCTTCAGCTTTTCTACTTCTATTGAATTTACTTTTCCTTGGTGTTACCAAACACTTAAAGTTATGCACATAATCTTGAGGAATCATATATAGACATTTGCAAATCAGGGTTTTTTACTGGATACAGTTGTATGAGTTACAAGGGGTTAAAGAAAATATCAAGTGCAATAGATAGCTAGAGTCTGTATATAACTGTCAATAGTTCTTTTTACGTACTATCATATAATCAAGAGAATTTCATTCCTATCATATTATAATACTCCTCTCAAGTCTCGCAAAAGCTGATTAGGATTCTGACCGTTGCGGTAGTCTTATGTGTTGATTGGATTCTATGTAATTATGATGGTTTGCTATTACACCTCATTCTACAATTCTGGTTTTCCTAATAAAATTGGCAGGAAAACTGTTTTTGCTTCATATTTTTAGATAAGTCTAACGCAGAGGAGAATTTGGACCCAAAGGATGTTCATTGTAAGTCATGAATAAGTTTGAGGGACAATCTCAATCTGACTTTGTCAAGGAGTAGCATTAAAACGATGAAAATATAAATGAGTGCATGATTGCTCAGTTGGTTCGGATGACATGAAAGGTGCTTTGAAGTTTAATTTCTCTTGCAACATACAAAAACATGTCTGGTCCCAAAAAAAAAAAGAACTAAAACCTGATAGATTTTCAAAAAAATATACATGATCGATAGTGAGGGAACAAGACTTTTTATGTATAAAATGAAAGTTACTAGTTAGTCTTTCATGCATCAAATAATAAGTTTTGGATGAAAATTGAAATGTTGTTGAATTCACATAACAATTGATGAGTAATATATAAAGGATGATAGCAGGTGTTTCTCATGTTACTAAATAACATGAAGAGTTGGTTTGATCTAAAAAGTGAACTCATTTTTGATAAAAAAACAAAACAAATCAATTGCTCCTTGAGTACGTAGGTGCAAATAATAAGAAATTCATAACACCAAATTATTATTAAGCACACCAAATATGCATTCTCCGTTTGATCGATAACACAAGATAATTATTTGCTTATTCAGGAATCTTATAAAAACAGGAACCAATTGCTTCTCATCCTCCTCCAGTAGCAGCAGGAAACTCTTGCTTGTAGACCTTGCCTCCTGTGAATGCAAATATCGGTACTTCTGCCAAGCCATATGAGAAGCATATATGTTAGAAAGAAAGTAACAAAATTAATATGAGAAGTACCTAAATTCACATAGTAAGATGCGTAAGTCTCTCATTTTCATTAATCAACACTTCAAACTTACATATTCTTCATCTATATTATCACTTGACAGTAGTCACTCCCGACTCCACTAAGTCAATACTTTGACTTGATTTGGGTAATCCGTCACCGTCAGTGAAGTACAACCTTCTGCATACACGTATTGAAGACTTAACGGAATCTTCTTGGGCACCAATTCAAGCCGTCTACAATTTCTCAACAACAGAGTCTCGAGCTTTGAGAGTTGAGAGAAACTTTCAGGTAATCGAACAAAACAATTACCACTTAAATCTAACACTGTCAAGGAGATTAGGCTGCTAAGATCATCGGGAATATCTCCATCCATTAGATTACAATCACTCAAGTCTAGCTTTATCAATGAGGTTAAACTCGACAGTGAAGCAGGCAACAACAAACTCCTGGGAGCACGACCTGTACATCCTCGGCAAGATAGGGATTTGAGATTCTTCATACCTACAAGGAATGATGAATCTCGTATGGCAGTTCCCCCTATATATAACTGCTCCAGACTTTCTACACAATTCAGATTCTCGGGTATCTCATAAAGTTTGGTGCAACCTGTTAGATAGAGACTTTTCAAACATGTCAAGCACTGAATGGTACTGGAAATATGCAAAAGGTTTCTGCAACCTGTTAAATTCAACGTTATAAGACCAGTCAAACGTTCAACTGATGGAGGCAATTCCTCAATGCTAGTCCCATCCAAATGTAGCTCCAGCAACCTTTTCATATTTCCTTCAATTTCCGGAAACTTCTTCAGTCTTACACAGAGTGAAAGACTCAAAAACTCAAGGGATTCCAAACTAGTGAAAGGTGGCATGCTCTCAACAGACGAGCAAAGTCTCATATTCAAATGGGTAAGTTTCTTGAGGAATCCAAGAGACCGGTGAACCTTAACCAAGTTTGTACAAGCTTCCAGCACCAATGTCTCAAGAAATGGAACCTCAGTAAAGTCTGGAGTTGATATCAAGTATTGTGAATCAGTCATATCGATAAGCCGTAGCATTCGCCATCCCTGTTACAATTTGAAAGATGATCGATCATCATGTGAATTGAAATAATTACTATACGTACCTTTTTGTATCTAGCAAAAATAATACAAATTATGGATGAGAAAAATTCAGAGTGAGGATAATATCCACAAATGCCCTATTTTTATGTTCTGACAATGAAAATCATCTTTCATCATAATAATGTATCTTTGGTACTCATGCAAGAGATTCCTACGTGTGTGTGCGTGTACAGTCTAATGACCAGAAAAGATGAGAACAGGTGAAGTATATTTGCATTACGGGGATAGTATATGTGACTGTCAGAAATACGTACATGGATTTTGTTCTGTTTTTAAATATAACTATAAAGTTTATGAATATATTCATCATGATCTTGGTTGTTTGACAGAACTCGACGCAAATGCTTAATCTCCAACTTATGAAATCAACGTATAATGTAAGCTATTAGAGAAACTTTGAAGTGCAGGTAATTAATGTCCAAATTTAGCATGACAATGACATTAATTTTTGTTCTTGTATGAATGCATGTTTAACTGAGCACGACTAGGGACCTTATGTAATTTAGAAAAGCCCACTTCATTTTTCCTATTAAATCTAGAATTTATAATTTTAGCTTTATGATAACATTCAAAAATATGAACATGCATAAGATAATCAATGAACTTACTTTTTCCCCCCTCCATAGTTGTTTGATGCGGCTTGAATACATGAGAAGTTCAACAAGTTTATCTGGTTGAAAGTCTGAAGGGAAAGAATCTAAAGGGCATTCATCCCACTCAAGATATTGTAACTCATTAGAAAGATTTTTGATGTTTCCGGAAAACTTCACATTCGAAATGTTGAGCAATCTTAATCTGTCCATATTTGAGAAGGAGTCATTAATTGAGTGAACGACATTGTCTTCTGTTGGACCCTGGAGCAATATGCTTTGAATTGCACTCGTTGGCTAGTAATAAAGAGCAAAGAGTTAGTTATTGCACAAGATGGACCATATATAATAAAAAACAATAGAATAGTTTCTGCACTCTTTACTGTACTTTTTCATTACCTCACTCCGATCGAGTACATGGACGATCTCTTTGGGAACCCACAACCTGCTACGTTTTTCAGCCTCTTCAGGATATTCTTGACGAACAATTGCCTGACCCATTTCTTGTATCAAATCATGCATCCACAATTTTGTTCCAAATAGTGTCACCAAAGATTTGTCCATAAGAACTTGTACATCCATGTCCCGACCATCGTCATCACAACCTTGTAGTATTCTTGTTACACGATCCTTATTCTCTCCTTTAAAGAAACATGCGATGTCCAAAAATGTTTTCTTTTCTGTTACTTCTAATCCATCAAAACTAACTTTAAGAACATCAACAATTCCTTTTGGTGGATCTTCTTTCAGTCTATTCAATGCACTTGACCAAAATTGTACACTTCTACCCTTAACAGAACCACCCAAAACTTTAATAGCTAATGGATGGCCATCAACATATTTCACAAATTCCTTGGATAGCTTGAGAAAATCTTTTCCAACCAGCTCATGGTCTTTCTTAGTGGCTTTCATTCTAAAGAGCTGAAGAGCTTCAGCATCAGTTAATGGATTCACCTGGTGTAATTTGTTTACTTCAAATGCACTGAGCAATTGTTCATCTCTTGATGTTACAATGACTCTACTCCCTAGACCGAACCATTCACGATCACACAATGCTTCCAATTGATTGTTCTTATCCACATCATCAAGAACGATAAGAACCCTTTTAGTACATAGTCTACGCCTGATTATATTTTTTCCCCTTTCAGTGTGCTGAACATCTACATTACTTTTCAGCAAGTTGAAAAGAAGTTGCTTTTGTAAATGAACTAGACCTTGCTTTTCAAATACCTCTCTAACATTCTCAAGAAAGCTGACACCATCAAACTGAGCTTTTACCATTTCAGAAACCACTTGTGCAATAGTGGTCTTCCCGATACCACCCTTCCCACAAATCCCTATGATACGAACATCGGGACACTCCATGTCTAAGTAGGAAAGCATTTTATTCATGTGAGAATCCATCCCGACTAAACCATCAACAGCTGCTGAGACTTTTTCGGTGAAAATCTTTTCAACAATTTCTCGAATAACTTTGGATTCATGCCTGGAAAAGGAATAAAGAATCATCTTATGTGTATTAGGTGTACGTAAAAGCAACAATTAATGTAAAATAATGAAGGTTTAAAAAAAGCAACAATTATATAAAGATAATGGAAACTTATATAATGGCCTATTATTTTTCTTTTGTTACGTACAACTAAGTACAAGTATAATGAATTCAATATGGTACCAAAGAACACAAACCTATATATAAGAATATCAAGCTTACCCATCTTGCAAAGGCCATCCAGAGAGATTGGCTACTTGAGACAGAGCATCTTTCCACCTTTGCACCTTATTGCCTGGATTGCCTTCAAACCGCTTTTGATGCTTCTCAAATGCTTTCCCCAAATGATCGCCTGTTTGTCTTCGTACCTCAGATGGATGGACATCATAGAACACTGGGAGGATTTTTTGTCCCTTGGTTTTCATGCAATCAACCATCTCTGCAATCTCATCCAAACACCATGAAGAATTGGCGTAATTTCGGGAAAAAACGACCACTGCACATCTTGATTCTTCAATTGATGTCAAGAGATTTGGAGCAATTGATTCCCCCCTCTCAAGTTCTTCATCATCTCTAAATGTGATAATCCCTTTATCTTTCAGAGCAGAATAAAGATGGTCTGTGAAAGTTTTGGGGGTATCTTCACCTCGGAAACTGAGGAAGACATCGTATTTAAATTTACCGGATGAAGGAGTGGCTGGTCTGTGTTTGGGGGGACGACGTTTGAAAGCCAAATAGCCTAGTAGGCCAATGGAAGACAAGAGACCGAGGCGGAGCATCACTTGGAGCATCACTTGTTAGAATTATAATTCTACAGAAGTACGAGGTTACGTTTAGAAATTAATATTATGGAGGAGAAGAAGAAGGCTAGCTAGCTAGGAATATTTGTTTTGGTTTGGTGGTGATTGGAAGTGGCGTGTCGCTGGTTAATATAGCATCAGTGTGTGTAGTGAACTGTGTCAATGAGTTTATGCGTGGAGTGTGGACTGGTGCGAGACATGAATGACCTATATATATAGTCAAGAGCAATTGACCATAGTGAGTGGATGTTTTGTTCTTTTCTCACTATTTTTACTGGAAACCATAATCTTCTGACAAAAACAAAAATAGATTGTAATATTGAATAAAAAGAAATTAAATTAAAATAAAACTACTCCGAAAACAATCACTAGTACTTTCTAGTCTGTTTAAAAACAATCAATCTGTAGACTTGGTTTTCGATTTTCAAAATTGAGTATTAGATGTTAATGCTAGAAGATTCTATATTAATTTATGATTCAGATTTACCTATAATGTGGATCTTTATGTATGTGTTTATTGGATTCTATGTAATTGTGATGGTTTTGTTAAAATTAATGTTGTTGCTAAGTCCAGCTGCTACTTACAGCTGCCCTTATGATTCACATATGGTTATCATCTTTGATTTCTCTTTTATGATGTCTTTTACTTTCCACGTATGTCTTTCAATTTCTGTTCTTGCTTAGCTGCCATGTCCACCTATGTGTTCTGTTTTTTCTTCTCTTCTTGCTGTCTAGTTTATTATGGTATCTATGGTTGCCGTAAATGTTTTCAGCTGCTATCTAAAAGGCAAGAGCAATATATATTTTCAACTGTTGGAAAATTTAATATTGAAAGATTAATTTTCCATAATTTGTGGATGAATAATTTGGTGAACATATGTGAAGCTGAATAGGTGTTATGACTACATAAAGAGTAGTCATTACTGTTTACAAAAGACATTTATTTTGTCTTTTGGTGAAAAGTCTTTTCTCTTCCAAAAGTCGGAAACGTCTTGAGTGCTTTGGGCACTAGTGTTCTAGATTTTTTTAAGACATCACTTATAAGGGGCAAGATGGAGATTGACAGATCCAACGATTCAGATTATTGCTAACATACCTAAGCACTAGTGCTTTGGGTATTGTAGAATTTTCCCCAAAAGTCACCTTACATCTATAAAATACTTGTAACACCACATTCCATATAGAGAATCATATGAATTAATATAATTCATTTTCCTCGTCTCCTTTTGCATACGAGTTTTTCATAGTGTCTTGAAAATCATTTTGGATCCATGAGTCTTTTACAAGAAAGAGTTCAAACTCAATTTGAGTTTGATGTTCTTGAGGTTTGGAGTGCTACTACCACAAGAAGAAGGTCGTTGTATCCTAGAAGACGTTTGCCATTAAAACCTTTAAAGTTTAGGACACATTTCCATTTTTCTTTTCTGACTAGTGATACTTAGTTGATTAATGGTGAATGCAGTGAAAACCTGAAAATGACTCCAATTATTATAAGCGTATACGCAAATCAACGTGTGCGGATATCTTTACCTTACCAAGAAAAATGATGCTTAATGATTGAGCATGTAAGCTTAATTAGCAATTTCAGACAATTGTGAATGAGTTTGCATAGGTTTGTGTCTGAATGACGAGAGAGGAGAGATTCTTCCATTCACCCTAGTTGAAGTCAACCAGGGTGATCTCACTGTTGATTGAGTTAAATAAAAATTCTGTTATTCTTATTTAAATCAATCAACGGTTGAAATCACTCTGGTTGACTTCAACCAGGGGGAATGGAGGAATTTTAGGAAGAGATGCATGCAAATTGCTAGGAACTTACATGTAGAATCATGATCGTTTGAAATCCGGTTGGGTTGTCAAAAACAAATGATTGATTGACTGAAATTGGATGGGACTAAAGCCGAAAATTTATATTTAGAAAAAGAAATGCAAGTGTTTGAAATTGCTGGGAACTCACATGATGAATGGATTGAAAATGTGTTGCAAAAAAGAAAAAATGATATGATTCACAGCGTGGAAATGTTGGCGAATGCATCGTGATGAATTGATTCAATTATTAGTCAAGAGCAGTTGACCGATAAGGTCCAGTACAGTTAGTCAATATCTTGTTCTTTTTCTCACTATTTATATTGAAAACCATAGTTAGTCAATGCATATTTTCTCACAAGAATAAAATAGATTGCAATCATAAAAAAGATACAATAAATAAAAATAAAACTACTCCAAAAAAAAAAATCTTATTTCGACTTTAAAGCTTGTTTGCTTATGTTTGGTTCTCTAGCCACGCTAAAGTATGGCCAGTTAAAGTTTATATGAGAAAACAAAAGATTATCCGATAGATTGAACTAATATGAACATATTCTTCATTACTCTGAATAGCAACTAAGTCAGTAAATGGTTGACCGGCTAAGACGTATTCATGTATGGTCATCACTAGCTTATTGTTCATTTGAGTGTACAAAACACTAAAATGGGAAGACCAAAACCAAAAAAAAAAGACATCCTTTTATTATTAATTTAATGTAAATGAATTCATATTTAGATAACTTCATCATCCGGTAATTTTTTTTTTTGGCAAAAACAAACAACTTTCATTGATCAAAAGCAGCAAATGGGTATGAACAAACAGACTTGAAAAAAAAACCACAAAAGAGGAGGATTGGACAAAGGCCAAACCCAAACACAAACGAACAAAGACGGCAAGGGCCCAAACCAAGTAAGCCCAATCATCCAAACAGTAGTCTAACCGAGGAAGAGTAAATCACCGCAAAGTCATTTCATCATTCGGTCATTCCACCGTTGTTTCTTTGTATATTTTCAATCCTATTGATAGTGAAATTGATTAAATCTTTTTGTCACATTTTACATAATTAGATTTTACATAATTAGAATTGTATTTTTCTTTTGTGTCCGAATCACAATTGTGTCCTAATATTGGAACTTCCACGAGCCAAGAATGACATCTAGCTACATATCTCTCCTCCGATTTGTATTAATATCACCATGTTTCGTACCTAATTAGTACATGAAACATTCGATTATAGGGTAAAATTGGTTATGCACTCTTTTACAATATGATACAAAATCCAAATCATCTACCCTGAAGTGAAGCCCATATCCGCTTCCACAAAATTGAAATCCGATTCTGTTCAGCCCAAATAAAAAGGACCGTCGTCATCTGAATCCAGTCTGCCATTTCCAAGCGGTGGATTCGTTCAAGCTCTTTTTACTCCATACACTCGGAGTCCATTCTCCAACAACAACAAACTCTCAGAGTTGAATGGCGAATTCGCTGTTTATCCCAAACCACTCTTTCATCGTAGCTCCTCGCATTTCTGCTTCCTTCTCCTCAAAACCCATTGCTCCTCCTCAACCTCTGTTAGGGTTTTCTGTCACCCCCATAACAACTATACAGAGCAGCAGCAGCAGCAGGCGTGCCTCGTCTTTCAAATCTCATCTCGCTCCTCGACAAGTATGTACGCTTTCATCAATCTCTGAATTTATTTTCATGTACTTCCCTAATTCATTTCTTAATTACAGGGATTTTGGGGAGAAAATGGTCATGGGTTTTAGGGGTTCGGAAGCTTAGTCAGATATGTTCAAGATGCTTGCTTTAAAATGAACAAGTCCGGTACTTTGTTTCCGGTTAAACACCAACATATTCCCCTTTGTTTAGATTTTGATACTATTTTCTGGCCAAACAAGGATTTTGTATCCGAATTGCATGATGGAAATGGTGGCTCATAAGGGTCTAAATGAGTTCAAGTATGAGATATACGGTGTTTTGTAAGGTCTGACATTGCCAATTGGTTAGAATTTTTGGCTTTGGCTATTGCTTGTATGAAAATGATAGGTTCTTGTGTGAATCCTACAATTAGCAAATATTTGTAATATCATAGGCTTAGTAATATGGGTAAGTTTTTCATTTTCATTAATCAACACTTAAAACTTACATATACTTCATTTGATTTCTTTTCTGTCAATGGTTTCATGTATAATATCACTTGAACGAGAAATATGTCTGCATTATATGTCTAGGCAAATGCCAAAGAGGACCAGAGTCAGAATAATGTAGAAACTACTGGAGCAGATCAACAGCATTTGCCCAGCTTAAGGACCCTCCTTAAAGTTTACAAGGAGATGACAAGACTGTATCTGAAGTTGAAGCAAGTATAGAAGGTATGGAAAATAAGCAGAATGAATTAGTCCAGAAGGTATCATCTATATCAGCAGAGGTAACATCAGGGAACGAGAAGTTTATACGCCTGCAAGCAGATTTTGATAACTGTAGAAAAAGATTTGAGAAGGAGAGACCTACTGTAAGGATTGATGCCCAAGGGGAAGTAATTGAGAGTCTTTTGCCCGCACTTGATGAGTAAGAAAGGAAGATAGCCCGCAATTGTCATATTACTAAATAAAATATAGAGTTCATTCGATCAAAAAAGTGAATTAATTTTTTTTATACAAAACAAAACAAATCAAATGCTCCTTGAGTTGGTGCAAATAATAAGAAATTCTTAACACCAAATTATTTGCTTATTTAGGAACCTTACAGAAAAGGAACCAATTGCTTCCCATCATTCTCCAGACTCCAGTAGCAGCAGAAAACTCTTGCCTCCTGTGAATGCAAATATCGGTACTTCTGCCCAGCCAAATCAGAAGTAAATATCAGAAAAAAAAGTAGTAACAAAATTAATTGAATGAGAAATTAATCCAGACAAATTAAAGGCCACTCACTCCGGTCAAGGTAGATCGCAGGAGGTCAGTGTTTGTACAAGAAGTTCAACATCCTTCTTATATACTAGACCAAGGGCACAACTCTGCACTGCTAAGCATGGCATCGACGACGAAAAAGTTACCCTGGCCAGCTTGCATTGCCTCCAGGACTTATTAAAACGTTTACTACCGTGCGGTATATATAAGAACCAAATCGTATCGAATGCAACGTCCCTCCGCTCGAGATTCCTATAACTTGTCTGAAATATGAGCTCATGAAAGCTGGCCAAATCAACATCAGAGTCCAGACGACAGGTAAGCGCGCCATTATACTCTGAATCAGGACTAGTACTATAACTTGCATTGCTTCCGGGACTCCTGTTTGGATGTTCGTGGGACACCCGATTAAAAGCACAGATGGCAATCCCCAACCAATTAGTATCATCCAACAAATTCGGAGGCAGTGGGATTTCTGCAGAGTTGCCTTGTTTGAAATGCATGAACCAATTCCACTTGGAAATTTCAGCTCCATAGAATTCACAACGAACAGGACGAGGGGTAGACCAGTCCTGCATGTAAATACAAGTTCGATCAAATGTTAAGACAAAGGAAAAAAAAAAGGTTGAGAGAGAGAGAGAGAGACCCAATTTCTATATTTTTGAGAGAGCAATTCAAACGTTTTTTCCCGTCTTGTTCTGGACTCTCGTTCTTTTGGATTAGACATGCCCTCTAAACGACCACCTTGCAATCGTATCAACGGTATCCAATCTTCTACCACCAATTTATCGTAAAATTCAAGAGAATTTTCCCTTTGCATGCACTGGATAATTGTGTCAACAAACCCTTGTAGATCTTCCTGGTACACAATACGGAGCCCACATGTTTGAAACTTTACGTGAGGGCTGTCGATCTTGAAGGAAATGCGCATTGCAGTTGTTGATGTCTCAGTGAACAAGGCTTCGGGAATCAATGCCCGCGGTATGTAGACAACCAAAAGTTGATGATGTTCTTCTGACGATGACCTGACGTGCTCAAGTTCTACCATATAAGTTCTACCGCGGGAACCTGTGCCCGTTCGGAGATTAAAATAAACATTATAATTGTCCACTTTTATTATATGTTGCGCTTCCTCTGCAAGTGATGTGTATATTGCAAATCCCATCCACTTCTTACTCTTGTGTAGATTCTGAGGTATCTCCATTCGCATAGAACGCCAGGACCCAGCTGGCATTGTATCAATAAAGGCATACAAGTCCTTAAACCACGCTGGGCTTCCACTGAGGTTAAATCTATACCTGTCACAATCATGGTTCAATGCCTGAAGATGAAAATGCGCAAATTAATTAGTAACCTGTTTTCTTTCAGAGAGAGAGAGAGAGAGAAGAGAGAGACATATATACCTCAAGGTATCTTGGAAGAACAGACTCGATGTTCTTTCTCAGCCCAAGTGTGGAGGCTTGTTCCAAGGGTGGAATGAATTTCTCCCTGCAGTCACACAAAGAACAATTTAATTAGAAATATATCAAACTACGTACAGAAACTGGGAAAAGTAATGTTGAAGTTTTAATACAAAGCACCGGCATCAGAAAATTAAATTCTACCATTTGAAATATTTATTAACTTGATCTTGACCACGCCAGCCAGACTCCAGTACAGCGTCCCCCTCATCTTCATTCAGACAAATAGTATCAACCTGAGGGCATATCTTAGTACTAAACCATCCAGCATCTTGCTCATAGATTAGACGAATTCCACATTTGTGGACCACCATGAATGGGTTGTTGGTTTCAAATCTAGCCCTCACCACAGTTGATTCATTTAACTCCCACTCTGGAAACTTCCGACTAGGAAAATAGAAAATCAAAAGCAGATGAGAACTTGATCTAAGGTGGCTAAGGTCCCTTTCCCAGTCAATCACATGTGGTGTCAGACTTACAGCATCAGTTTCTAGAGTGAATTGATACAAGTAATTAGAAAATTCAGCATCCGCAGTCGTATCGACTGAGAAAAGAGCACACGAGGCAACTCCCTTCCACTTGTTATCACCTGTCGGAATTGATATGGGAGTGCGGGTAGATGTAGTGCTGAACCACTCTGGAATTTCATCATCTCGATCTATGCTCAAAAGGGGGTCTGACAAGGTAAGCAGCTGCATGCAACGTAAAACACAAAATTAAGTAAGCTAGCTAGTTAATTACAAAAAGGGAGATGTACACATGCTCTGCTATTGCATGAGAGAGAGAGAGAGAGAGAGAGAGAGAGAGAGAGAGACTGCTTTTTGATACACTGGACGTGGCACTGGCAAACGAACTCGTTCCACCTCCTCAGTATGCTTATTACGCATCAAAAGCAGCTCTAATTCCCCGCCATTTGTTGGAACAAAGGACGTAGTGAAACCTTTTGAGTCTCCAATTGTTGAAGAATCGACGGAAATGACAGTAGTCGCTCCCGACTCCACTGAAGTCAATACTTTGATTTGATTAGGGTAATCCGTCAGTGAAGTACAACCTTCTACATGCACGTATTCAAGACTTGAAGGAAGCTTCTTGGGCACCAATTCAAGCTGTCTACAATTCCTCAAGTAGAGAGTCTCGAGCTTTGAGAGTTGAGAGAAACTCTCAGGTAATCGAACAAAACAATTACCACTTAAATCTAACTTTGTCAAGGAGATTAGGCTGCTAAGATCATCGGGAATATCTCCATCCATCAGATTGCAATCACTTAAGTCTAGCGCTATCAATGAGGTTAAACTCGACAATGAAGCAGGAGACAACAAACTCCTGGGAGCATCACCTCTACATCCTTTGCAAGATAGAAATTTGAGATTCTTCATACCTACAAGGAACGATGAATCTTGTATGGCAGTTTCCCCTATATAAAGATTCTCCAGACTTTCCACACAATTCAGATTCTCAGGTATCTCATCAAGTTTGGAGCAACCTGTTAGATTCAACGTTGTAAGACCAGTCAAACGTCCAACTGATGGAGGCAATTCCTCAATGCTAGTCCCATCCAAATGAAGCTCCAGCAAGCTTGTCATATTTCCTTCAATTTCCGGAAGCTTCTTCAGTCTTAAACAGAGTGAAAGACTCAAAGTTTCAAGGGATTCCAAACTAGTTAAAGGTGGCAGGCTCTCAACAGATATGCAATTTGTCATATTCAAATAGATAAGCTTCTTCAGAAATCCAAGAGACGGGTGAACCTCAACCAAGCTGATACAAGCTTCAAGCACCAATTTCTCAAGCAATGGAACCTCAGTGAAGTCTGGAGTCGATATCAAGTATAGTGAACCAGTCATATCGATATGCCGTAGCATTCCCCATCCCTGTTACAATTTGAAAGATGATCTTCATGTGAATATATTGAAATAATTACTATGCGTACCTTTTTCATATATAAGATTTGTATCTTGTAAAAATAATACAAATTATGGATGAGACAAATTAAGAGTATCTTTAATACTCATGATGTGAAAATTGCATTATCTTTATCATGCAAGAGATTCCTGTGTGCAGTCTAATGGCGAGAAAAGATGAGGAAAAGTGAATTCCATGTACATTAGGGGGATAGTATCTATGACTGTTAGAAATACATGATTTCAGTTCTGTTTTTAAATATAACTATATAGTTTATGAATATATCCGTCAAAATCTTAGTTCTTTGACAGAACTCGACGCAAATGTTTTATTTCCAACCTGTGAAAACAACGTAGAATGTAAGCTATTAGAGAAACTTTGAAGTGCAAGTAATGTCCAACTTTAGCATGAGAATGACATTAATCTTTGTTCTTGAATGGATGCATGTTTAACTGAGCACGACTAGGGACCTTATCTCATTAAGAAGAAATCCAACTTCATTTCCTAATAAATCATGTAACAAAAGAATAGAATCAATAATTTCAGCTTTACGATAACATCCAAAAATATGAACATGCATAAGATTTATTATGATCTTACTTTCTTCCCCTTCCACAGTTGTTCAATGCGGCTTGAATGCATGTGAAGTTCAACAAGGTTATCTGGCTGAAAGTCAGACGGGAAAGAATCTAAAGGACATTCATGCCACTTTAGATATTGTAACTCATTAGAAAGATATTTGATGTTTCCAGAAAACTTCACATTCCAAATGTTGAGCAATCTTAATCTATCCATATTTGAGAAGGAGTCATTAATTGAGTGAACAACATCGTCTTTTGTTGGACCTTGGAGCAATATGCTTTCAATTAAACTCGTTGCCTAGTAATAAAGAGCAAAGAATTAGTTATTGCACAAGATGGACCATAATAAAAAAACAATAGATTAGTTTCAGCACTCTTTACTGTACTTTTTCATTACCTTACTCCGATCAAGTACATAGATGATCTCTTTGGGAACCCACAACCTGCTACGTTTTCCAGGCTTGTCTGGATATTTTTGAAGAACAATTTCCCAACCCATTGTTTGTATCAAATCATGCATCCACAATTTTCTTCCAAATAGAGTTACCATAGATTTCTCTCTAAGAACTTCTATATCAATGTCCGGACAGTGGCCATCACCTTGTAGTATTCTTGTTACATGATCTATGTCATGTCCTTTAAAGAAACATGCGATGTCCAAAAATATTTTCTGTTCGGTTTTTTCTAATCCTTCAAAACTAACTTTAAGAATATCAGTAACTTTTTTTTTAGGATTATTTTTCAGTCTATCCAATGTACTTGACCACAATTCTATTCTTCTACCCTTAACAGAACCACCCAAAACTTTAATAGCTAACGGAATGCCATCAGCATATTTCAAAAATTCCTTGGATAGCTCGAGAAAATGTTTTCCACCCTGGCCTTCCTTGAAGGCTTTCATCCTAAAGAGCTGAAGAGCTTCAGCTTCAGTTAATGGATCCACCTGGTATACTTCATCTCTGTCAACTGCACTGAGCAAATGTTCATTTCTTGAAGTTATGATGATTCTACTCCCTGGACCAAACCATTCACGATGACACAATGCTTCCAATTGTTCATCTTGATCCACATCATCAAGAATGATAAGAACCCTTTTAGTACGTAGTGTATGCCTGATTATATTTTTTCCCATTTCAGTGTGCTGAACATTTACATTACTTTTCAGCAAGTTGAAAAGAAGTTGCTCTTGTAAATGAACTGCACCTTGCTTTCCATCACCAAATACCTCTCTAACATTCTGAAGAAAGCAGTAACCTTCAAACTGAGGGCGTACCGTTTCAGAAACCACTTGTGCAATAGTGGTCTTCCCGATACCACCCATCCCACAAATCCCTATGATACGAACATCATCTGGACCCCCAATGTCTAAGTAGGAAAGCATTTTCTTCAGGTGAGAATCCATCCCGACATAACCCCCCATAGATGTTGAGAATTTTTGAACAATATCTCGAATAACTTTGGATTCATACCTAGAAGCAAAAAATAATCATCTTATATATCTTATGTGTATTGGGCGTAACGCAACAATTAATGTAAAGATAATGAAGGTTTAAAAAAACAAAGAAGCAACAATTATAAGGTAAGAAGAATTATATAATGCCTGTATTAATTGTTACAACTAATTACAAGTATAATGAACCTAAGAATTCTTCAATATAGTTGTTAAAAGGCAATGCACATTTGGGAGAATTCTACACTATTCTACATGAGTTAGATAAGTCTAGAACAATGTTGAAACATTGTCTAGAACAATCATGTAATTAATTACTCTAACAAGCTATAAAATTATTCAATATCTCCTCTATTTCAATACTTCCTCTCCTCTATTTCAAACTTATTGTCCTACTAAATTCCTTCTCCTCCGTTCTAAAATAACTTGTCCTAATATCTTGTCCTAAGCCCATCACAACTCCTAAACCCTAGTATTCCCAAAACACCTACTAAATTTTCTAAATTCTAACAGTGGTACTAAAATACTAACAATAGTACCAAATAACACAAGATATAAGAATATCAAGCTTACCCATCCGTTGGATTCAACACCACATACCTTGGCCCCTCGATGGTGTTGCCCGTGACGACGTCGCGCCCTACAGCCGTGATGACGTCGCGCTGGATACCCCAGTTGAAGTTAACTATACTTCTGTCCGAGGTTGAAATTTTATCAATGATTTGTCTGATCAAATGGCGCGTTTCCTCCGCCATAGTAAAATTTGGGTCGGAGCTTGAACTGTTCCAGGCAGATGAACCGGGGACATTGGCGATCTCACTACAGTCGCGCGATTCCTCCGCCATCAGATTAGATTTGGATCTGGATCTCCTTGTGTCTGATGTCAACGCAGTGAGATTAGAGACATTGTTGCCGAGCTCGGTTTTTCTGACCTCTAACCATGGCCTCCACCAAACTTAAAATTTGCAGAAATTAGTCTTGATCTACACACACTGAGCCTGAGGAGGATATTTTAGAGCCAATTCGAGTTAGAGTTATAGTGGTCCAATTTTTAAAATATATTTAAATACAGACTCATTGCTCATTTTTAAGATTTAAACTCAATCCGAACTAGTTGGATATTCTAAGATACTACCACTCTGGCTTTCCTTTTTTATTATTTTATTTTATCCTTAGTTGCCATATGCTGTAGGATTGCCGGGATTGATGAGAATATTTGATTTTCAATAATGCAATCCAGCCTGAACATTGTTTTATAGGTGCTTGTTTTGGCTAATTTAACTTGTATCTGAAATGTTGAGGAGAAGTTGAAATGAAAGAGTTACTTGATCAATACCTCCGTGAGAACATGCGTGAAACCAACTTTTCTGTTCAGGTACTTGATATCATCTTGGTTGCAATTCATTATTTTTTGTTTTCAAGTAGAAAATCAAAATAAGGAAAGATTAAACTGACTGTTCCATAAAGAAATAACCATTTCAAGATAATTTGATTCAGGTTGTGGATCATAAGTATATAGAATATGGTGTTGAGAGTTGAGGCTATGCTCTTTCAAGATGTCTCCCTTGATTGACCCCTATAGAATTTTGTTTTCCATTTATGTTCAGTTTAGCAAACCAGAATTTCTATGCTTTGCATCGAACTCAGTCTGAGATAAATAGGGAAACCTATTATATCAGGCATACAAACACAACAGTGCACACACATTTACAAGCACTCAGAGAAAGAGACAGAGGAGTGTGGTTGTTTAAATATAGGTAGAATTTTCGAGTAGATATACTTATTATATATTTAAAAACTCTACATTTTGTTGTATGCCGAATTTCTTGCATTTAGCATTTATTATCTTTCTCGTCTCTCCACCGTATAGCATTTAAGTTGTATAGTTCAAGCCAAGCAATTAGTTAAATATCTAATGATCTCTATATAATAGGTTACATGGGATGAACCTGAAGTTCTGCAGAACGCTAAGAAGGTGAGCCCATGGCAAGTTGACTTTGTTGCAACAACTCCTTCACTTCATACTACACCTTCGCTTCATTCTGTGTTTCCCCCTACAAAATACATATGAAAGAGCCTATTCAAGGTGTTGATGCTGTTGGTTGCAATTTAGGGTACAATGAATCTGAACTTCTGAACAACCAACAGGATCTCTCTTATACCAGACTGCTCGAAAGGATTGACGTTCGAGTCTCGGCTGTTGAAGCTTGTACTTTGTAAACTATTTGTGGCAGCTCCGTCCTGCAGATAAGTTACTGAACAGGTAACCTCATCTGACTGAATTGATTTGAATTGTTGAATCATTTGATGAAATTTGCCTACGAATTCTGTACACAAGTCAGTTTTGCAATCATGAGTTTTGAAACCTCATTTTTCTGTCGTGGGTTTCATGCATTAACCCTGCTTTGCCACTCCATTGGGCAACCGATATACCTAAGGTTTCCTTATGCAGCTTTAACTGTTCTCACTTGTAGATTGTCTTAAATAACTTGTTCATTATGTCTTTATGTCATGCTGAAAATTGTTCTTTCATATTTCAGTCACATTATCTCAGGTTTAAGTTCTTATGAGGAGGACATCATTTTGATCAACTTCATCAAACCAGTTCATTCAGAAAACTACTTGTAGATTTCTTTGAATAAATTGGTCATTATTGGAAACCTAGTAAATTGACTTCTTTTCATAGTGGTAAAATGCGATATATTATCTGGTATTGTTGTTGTCCTATACAACTACTCCGAAGAAAAATCTTATTTAGACTTTATAGTTTGTTTTCTTTTACGCTTGGTTCTCTAGCCACAGTAAACTGCCAGTTAAGCTTGTATGACGAAACAAAAGATTATCTGATAGATTGAACTGATATGAACATCTTGTTCATTACTCATTATAGCAACTAAATAAGCAAATGGTTGACTGGCTAAAGACGTAGTCCTGTATGGTCATCGCTAGCTTAACTATTGCAGAACTCTACAAGTCTGCTACTCCTTTGAGTCTTGTTTGTAAAGATTTTGAGAACTAGCCTCACTAAAGTTATGCTCATAATTTTTAGGACTGGAATCATATACAGTCATTTGCAAATGAGGGGTTTGTAGTTGTACTGGCTATAGTTGTATGGGTTACATGGGATGAAAGAAAATATCAATGTGAAATAGATAGTCTGTATATAATCAAGTGAATTTCATTATTATCATATTATAATACTCATTTAGTATTTGTTTGCAGGCTCTCTCAAGTCTGGCAGAAGCTGATTAGGATTCTGACCGTTGCAGTAGTGTTATGTGTGTATTTTGGTTTGTCTAATTTGGATGTTGAAAACAATCAATCTGTAGACTTGGTATTTGAGTTTCGAGATTGAGTAGTAGATGCTAATGGTAGAAGATGCATGCTATATTATTATGCTTCAGGTTTACGTGTAATTTGAACCTTTATGTGTTTATTGGATTCTATGTAATTGTGATGGTTCGATATTACACCCTATTGTGGTTTTCCTAATAAAAATGGCAGGAAATCTGTTTTCGTTTCATACTTTCACATAACTCTAATGCAGAGGAGAATCGTAGACCCAAAGGATGTTCATTGTTAGTAATGAATTAGTTTGAGAAGACGATCTCAATCTGACTTTGTCAAGGAGTAGCATTAAAACAATGAAAATACATACGAGTGATTGCTCAGATGGGTTGGTTTGGATGACATGCATCTAAATAATAAGTTTTGGATGAAAATTGAAATGTTGTTAAATTCACATAACAATTGGTGAATAAAAAAGGAAGATGACCAATATATCTCATATTACTAAATAAAATGGAAGAGTTCATTTGATGTAAAAAGTGAATTTATTTTTCATACAAAACAAAACAAGTAGGTGCAAATAATAAGAAATTCATAACACCAGATTATTAAGAAGCACACCAAATAGTTTGATAACAGCTAGAAGATAATTATTTGCTTAAATAAAAGGAACCAATTGCTTCTCATCCTCCTCCATTAATTAGCAGCGCGCAGGCCTCCTGTGAATGCAAATATCAATACTTGTGCATGCCAAGCCAAATGACAAGTAATATATCACAAAGAAAGTAACACAATTAATTGAATATATGAAAAAGACAAAAGGCCACTCACAAGGTAATTCGCAGGAAGTCAGTGTGTGCACAAGATGTTCAACATCCTTGTTATACCATTTACCAGACCACGAAAACGTTGCCCTGGCCAGCTTGCATTGCTTCCAGGACTTGAACCATTTACCACTGCGCAGTATATATACGAACCAAGTCACATCCTTTGCAAGGCCAGAAGCATCGAATTCCGTAAAAGGTATCTTCATAGTAAGCACATGATCATCACAGTCCAGACGACAGGTAACCACATTATACTTTGAATCACAAACAGCACCGCCAAGACTCATGTTTGGATCCTTGGGGCACAACCGACTAAAAGCACATGAGGGCTATTGATCAAGAAGCAAACGAGCATTTGAGTCGTTGATGTCTCAGCAAACAAGGCTTCGGGAAGCTGTGCCCGTGGTGTGTAAATCAACCAAAAGTTGATCCTGTGACGACCTCATGTATTCAATATTAATTGTTCCGACATTATGATATTCAGCCCCCGTTAACGTACGTTGTAAGGTTAAGATTTTCTTCTGATTGGTTTATGAGGATAAGATCAACACCATAGTTGTCCTCTGTTTCTTCCACTGCAATTGATGCTTGTATTGCAAATCCCATCCACTTCTTACACTTGTGTAGATTCTCGATTGGCACACGAAACATCCTTTTGTCTAGCTGTTCCTTCAACCACTTGTGTAGAAAAGCCACCACGCTGGGCTTCCACTGAGGT
This sequence comes from Rubus parviflorus, assembly GCA_029955375.1. Lineage (NCBI taxonomy): Eukaryota > Viridiplantae > Streptophyta > Magnoliopsida > Rosales > Rosaceae > Rubus > Rubus parviflorus. The sequence goes on along the minus strand of JARGGL010000008.1, from coordinate 12,616,684 downwards.
TAAATTTAAACACATGAGTAGATTGGTTTGATGCCTGGAATTGGAAATGCGCATATTAATTAGTAACATATTTTATTTCAAAGATATAGCTAGAACTAGAGAGACACACAGACATACCTCAAGGCCGGTATCTTGGAAGAACAGACTCAATGTTCTGTCTCAGCACATGTGTGGAGTACTCTTCTTCTGATTTCTCCCTGCAAACACACAAAAGAACAATTTAATTAGAAATATATCAAAGTAGGCACCGGAAAGTAATGGTGAAGGTTTACTACAAAGCAGCTAGCGCCATTTGTACTAGTTGGGGATCAGAAAATTAAATACCAATTCAAACATTTATCCCCCCGACTAAGCCAGCCAGACAGCAGTACTGCATTGTTCTGACACCATCCACCATCTTGCTCATAGGCTAGACGAATTCCACATTTCTGGAAGAGCACGAATGGGTTGTTGGTTTCAAATCTAGCCCTCACCACAGTTGATTGGAAAGTTCCCGATAGGCGCATAGTAAATCCAAAGTTCATCAGAACTTCAACTAAAGCTAAAGCGTTCTAATCCCTTGTCAACCACAAATGGTTCAAGACTCACAGCATCAGTTTCCAGAGTGATTTTATACCAGTAATTAGAAAAATCAACATCCGCAGTCGTATTATTGACTGAGAAAACAGCACACGTGGCAACTCCCTTCCACTTTTTATCACCGATCGGGATTGTTATGTGATTGCTGGTAGATGTATTGCCGAACCACTCTGGAATTTCATTATTGTGCGGATATGTGCCAAAATACCCAGATGACATGGATTGCAGTGCTAACTTACTCTGCATATATGCAACGCAAAACATAAAAGCTAGCTAGTTAATTACAAAAATGGAGAGATATACACATGCTCTGTTATTGTATGAGAGAGAGAGAGAGAGAGAGAGAGAGAGAGAGAGAGAGAGAGAGAGAGAGAGAGAGAGAGAGAGAGAGAGAGAGAGAGAGAGAGAGAGAGAGAGAGAGAGAGAGAGCCGTACTTGAAGTTGTTTTAGACACACTTGATGTGGCAGTGAAAGCCTCAAAACCTCCGTATGCTTATGAGTATCCAAATGCAGCTCTGCAGATTCCCCACGATTAAAATGCCACATTCTGGAACCTTGTGAGTATCCAAATGCTGAAGAATCGATCAGGGAATTGACAATAATTACTCCCGACTCCACTGAAGTCAACACTTTGATTTGATTTGGGTAATCCTTCAGTGAAGTACAACCTTCTACCTGCACGTATCCAAGACTTAAAGGAAGCTTCTTGGGTACCAATTCAAGCTGTCTACAATTCCTCAAGTAGAGAGTCTCGAGCTTTGAGAGTTGAGAGAAACTTTCAGGTAATCGAACAAAACAATTACCACTTAAATGTAACTTTCTCAAGGAGATTAGGCTGCTAAGATCATCAGGAATATCTCCATCCATCAGATTGCAATCACTTAAGTCTAGCGCTATCAATGAGGTTAAACTCGACAATGACGCAGGAGACAACAAACTCCTGGGAGCATCACCTCTACATCCTTTGCAAGATAGAGACTTGAGATTCTTCATATCTACAAGGACCGATGTATCTCGTATGGCAGTTTCCCCTGTATAAAGATTCTCCAGACTTTCCACACAATTCAGATTCTCAGGTATCTCATCAAGTTTGGAGCAACCTGTTAGATTCAACGTTGTAAGACCAGTCAAACGTTCAACTGGTGGAGGCAATTCCTCAAAGCTAGTCCCTAGCTTCCAAATTAAGCTCCAACAAGCTTTCCATATTTCCTTCAATTTTTGGAAACATCTTCAGTCTTGAACAGAGTGAAAGATCCAAAGTTTTAAGGGATTCCAAACTAGTGAAAGCTGGAATGCTCTCAACAGACTTGCAATTTCTCATATTCAAACAGATAAGCTTCTTCAGAAATCCAAGAGACGGGTGAACCTCAACCAAGCTGGTACAATCTTCAAGATCCAATATCTCAAGATCTGGAACCTGAGTGAAGTCCGGAGTCGACGTCAAGTATTGTGAACCAGTCATATCGATATGTCGTAGCATTCCCCATCCCTATTACAGTTTGAAAGATGATCTTCATGTGAATATATTGAAATAATTATACATATATGTACCTTTTTCATAAGATTTGTATGTAGCGAAAAGATCGAATACAAATTATGGATGAGAAAAATTAAGTAGGATAATATCCACAAAACCCTTGTGTTCTGAAAATGAAAATTATCTTTCATCATAATAATGTAACTTTGCCACTTTGGTACTCATGATTTTAAATTAAATTGCATCATCTTTATCATGCAAAAGATTCCTACGTGTGTGTGTGCAGTCTAATGATGAGAAAAAGTGAATTATATTTACATTAGGGGGATAGTATCTGTAACTATTAGAAATACATGGATTCAGTTCTGTTTTTAAAACTAACTATAAAGCTTATGAATATATTCATCATGATCTTAGTTGTTGACAGAACTCGACACAAATGATTAATTTCCAACTTATGAAAACAACATAGAATGTAATATTAGAGAAACTTTAAAGGGCAAGTAATGCCAAACTTTAGCATGAGAATGACAGTAATTTTTGTTTTTGTATGGATGCATGTTTAACTGAGCAAGACTAGGAACCTTATCTAATTCATAGAAGCCCACTTCATTTTTCTATTAAATCTTGTAAGGAAAAGACTAGATTCTATAATTTCAGCTATACGATAACATTCAAAAATATGAACATTCATAAGATTTATCAAGTTCTTACTTTTTTCCCACTCCACAGTTGTTCAATACGGCTTGAATGCATGTGAAGTTCAACAAGGTCATCTGGTTGAAAGTCTGACGGGAAAGAATCTAAAGGACATTCATGCCACTGAAGATACTGTAACTTCTTAGAAAGATATTTGATGTTTCCAGAAAACTTCACATTCGAAATGTTGAGCAATCTTAATGTGTCCATATTTGAGAATGAGTCATTAATTGAGTGACCGCCATTGTCTTTTGTTGGACCTTGGAGCAATATGCTTTGAATTGCACTTGTTGCCTAGTAATAAAAAACAAAAAGTTAGTTATTGCACAAGATATACCATATATAATAAAAAAAAACAATAGATTAGCTAGTTTCAACACTCTTTACTGTCTTGAAAATTTTAAAGATTTCATTTTTCAAGAAAATTTTATTCTATAATAAGCAAGTTTTTTCTTAATTTGGCACACTCACCAAGTTAGGAAAACAAAACCCGATTTTGATGGTCAATGGGTTCCTAAAATTCGTTTGCATTGTTTAATTCATGGAGCTGAAGAGCCGCAAAAACAAATTCACTTTACATTTGTTCAAATCAATAAAGAATATTTATTTCGACTAATATGAAATAACAAATGGCTGGTCGTTACTGCTAATCTTGCCCTTACTGCTCCTAGTATGCTTGTCGCTGCTTCAATGATGTAATGTACGTTTCATCCTAGGCACAAGGTTGTGAATTTGTTGTTGTTTCTTTTTGTCTTATAGATTTCCTATATGTGGCTACTAGTTTAAATGACATTGTAAGTCATGCTTGTATTTTACGGGATAATATATTTATTTTGTTGATAATAATAGAAGCAAAATTACACATAGTGAATTAATGACTCACTTTACAACACTCCAACTCCATCAAACCTCTCTCCTCCCAAAATATAAGGCCCAAAAACCATGCAAAGAAGGCAACAAAATCTTACATCAATAGGTGAAACCCAGACCCAAGTTAGGTTTCCAATTTATTGCTGTCGCAGGCGGGATTGCATCCTTCTATGGCCGCAAAATGGACTTTCTGAACTCAAGTGTTCACCTCTGGGGCCGGACTGATCCTCTTCTTCCTTCTTCTCCGATCAATCAATCTCTCTCTCTCTCTCTAGCCATCACCGGCCACAGTGCACATCCTCTCTTTCTTCCAATCAATGAACACAGCACCATCTCCACTCCACGACACCACCACTTCTTCATTCACAGCTCTCTCTCTCACCTCACGCTCTTCGTTTATCTTCGTCGTGCTCTTCCCAGCACTGCGCCTCCATGCCGCTACCAATTTCACTCTGGGCTGCGTGCCCAGTCCACGCCACCATTGCAAAGTCATCCATCACAACCACCGCCATCACCCATCCCAATCTCCAAACCGCCGGAACCACTTAACTTCTCTCCTCCGATTCGCCGCACCGGTCGGCTAACCCGAGAACTTGGTTTGCTTTCACCAGCCAAGACGAACACGATGCCACCAGTCCGGTGACCAGAGGTGGCCGCACGGAGGGAGGTGTCGCGGGCTTCTGAGAAAGGAAAGCAAAAAAAAAAAATATCAGAAACGAAGGAGAGGGCATCAAGGTCATTTCATTAAAATAAAATTGGTGTGAAATGACATATATACCCCCTTAATTGACGGAGAGTCAACAGATTGTTGACGGAGGCATGACAAAGGTATGGTTTTAAAAGTTTAGACAACTCTGAAATCGATTTTGAAATTTGAATATCTATGAGTCTGGTGGGCGAAAATTCAGGCACTAAGGGTGATAAAAACCCTAAATAAATAGCCAATTCAGGTTTCCATACAGCACAAATGTTTGAACATGGCACTTGATAATTGATTTCGCAAGAAGAAAGGCTTGATCAATGATAGCCTATTTGTTCTTGAAAGGAGTTTCGAAGAACGAACTTCCTAAATTTGAGCAAATTTTGCCTTGCGAAATCACTCTCTTTGTATTTTAAGGAAAAAATTGAAAATTTGATTTTTCTTATACATGGCCTGGTTATTTATGTTCTTTCTAGATTTCGCATAAAATAAGAATTAGATTATATAGTTTTCTTGCAGGTTATATTGATGATTCACACTCAGAGGCTTCAAGGTCAGATTGACCTACACGGCCTGAGCATCCAGCTATGGCATTTTATTTCTCAGAATGGCCAGAAGTGCAAACTGAAGAGGCATGGATGAAGCACCTGATGACATAAATTTTGTTCATCACCGATCTCTTAATCCAAACTATCACAACGAAACACTAGAGACCCTTGGGGATCTAGTGATTGCATTGTGTGTTGGATCGCGATTGTATCATGACAAGCCCCACATCACTCGAGGTACTTTGTCGATCCTCAAAGCAGTTAATGTTGACAATGAAAATTTAGCTCGTGTGTGCCTTGAGACTGGACTATACAAGCATCTATATCACCATATCCCCGACTTGGGCCAAAGAGTTGCCCAATTTCAGCGTGATGTGACGCAGTTTAGATCCATTCAAGTGGAAGGATTGATACACCTAAAGTTCTTGCTGACCTGGCCTAAAGTTCTTGCTGACCTGGTAGAGGCTATTGTTGGTGCTGTGTGGGTCGATTCAGGGAGAAATATTGGTGCCACGGCAGCGGTCGTTGACAGATTGTTAGGTCGCTTGATTGTTGACTCAGCAAGGTTTGGAGAGCGACCTATCCATCGACTCCGGAACAGCCAATTCAAGAAGTTCATCCGTGTCTCGATCGATGATGTATATTCACGTTCACTTGCACGAATAGTACCTCGATGTAGGATTTGGTACAAGAAGCATGTTATTGCAAGTGCTAGCTATGATATTTCGGATAATGCTCTTCGGAATAGAGCGGCTTTTAAAGCCATTCGATGGCTTGGGATTTAGGGTTTAGGGGGGTTTTAATTTGAAGTTCTTTTGTTTTTTCCTTCTAGTAGTTTGCAACTGATCTAGATAGAATCTCAAGTAATATTTTGCTGAACACAAAATGTTGAATTACTGTTAAAGGTTTTGGTTTGCATCCAGTTTTAATCGAGTCACTGATCGAGTCACTAACCAAGTCATGGATCGAATAATTGATATTAGTCTTTATAGACTAGGTTCCAATAACAAATTAAGTTTGTGTTGTTTTATTAGCTAGTTCATAACCAGAGTATTGCAGTAGGTGTTTGCATGACCACTACTATAATTGGAGGCGTGGGGTTTTGGTGTCAAAGGCTTCACCAAAGAAAAACTCCCTAAAATGACCATGTCAAGGACAATTTGATTTAAATGAAAAAAATCAGGAAGGGTTAGTTATGTAAAATACATTCAAAACAAATATAAAAATACAAATACAAATACAAATACGGTAAATAAGGGATATCAGGGATATCGGTGAAAAAAAAGAAGAAAAAAACAGAAAGGAACTGCGCACACGATCTCAAGAGGCCGAGACGAACTGCCAGGGTGCACGACATGAAGAGGAACGGAGACTGTGGACGACGTGAGGCAGTTCATCATAGTAGATATGGTTTCACCACCATTCACCCTATCTCAATTTACAGTGCATACAAAAACCAAACCAGAAAGAAAGAAAGTGCAAAATCATACCTAAAAAGAGGAAGAGATTAATATCGATAGTTTCAGTTTTGCAGATTTACTCAACGAATGAAAGGTATGTTCATGTTATGATTTGTGCTTTATAATTTTCTCTTTATACTTCATGTTCTTTGTGTGATGAATTTGGTTTCCCAAATAAAGATGAATGAAGAAGAAAAGTACAAGATGAATGAAGAAAAGCATACGAGACTACCTAGGGTTTTGTTTTCAATTAATTTGAGTTTTGGAATTTTTTATTTTTATCTTTCTGTTTTATTTCAATTTTTCAGGTCTTTTCGATATATGAGAGACGTTGTTATCTGCTAATATTGATTCCATGTATGTCTAGGTCTCCTCTTTTCTTTCTATGGTGTTCATGTTATGATTTGTGCTTTATAATTTCCTCTTCCTATAGGTTTATCTTTTTGTTTAGTTTCGAGTTCGCATTGGCTGTTTACTAGGACTGAGAAAAGGACTATCACAAGTCTGGAGTTGATGGCCATCGATCGCTAAAGCCTGGAGTTGATGGCTTAGGTTCGAATTTTAGGAGATGAACTCATGATAGTTTACAAATCTAATCGTATTAGGCTTCAACATTAGGCTTTTCACAACTAATCAATTTAACTTACACCTCAACTCAACTCCTAAATAAGGGTTAGGAGGGCCGCGCTTTTCAATTGAGTTGATTGTTAGACTGGAGGAAGATGGCCATTGATCGCTAAACTCTCATCTCCTTAAAGTTATCAATTTAATATACACCTCGATCAACTCAGCATTATAAGTTGATTGTTTATAAGGGTTTATAACCTCAAATCAACAATAAATAAGTTGATTGTTTATAAGTCTAAGAATAACACCAAAGCTTTGCATCGATCAAAAGTCTCCCTAATAAAGCTTTGCATCGATCAAAAGTCTCCCTAATCTCCCTAAATTTAACGTCCTAAGGTTTTTTTTTATTCATACAAGTAACTGGATATCAAAGCTTTGAGGTTAGAGACATTGCTGGCTGTTGCTGTGGTTGATAAACAATCAACATCAGAAGCATGCGAATCCTGGGAATTGAGCATGACAAGCTCAATGTATTCTTGAGAAAATAATTGAATTAAATCTCTAAATTATTTTTTTATATGTTCTGGGTTTGTTTTGTTTTCTTTTATTTTGGTGTATTTTTTTTATTAGATTTTGCTGCCAAAGAGCTTCATGATTATTGGTTATTGGTTATTGGTTATTGCCTATTGGTTATCAACGTTGCTGTTTAATTTTGTGACATTTTTTTTTCTCTCTCTCTTTCTTTCTTCCCAACTAAAATGATTATCAAAGGAAAGAAAAAAAAATTATGGAGCGTGCACGTGCTCGACATCGACAATGGCGACAGTCTATGAGTTATTCACAACGTCCATCATATTTGGCACGACGACGTGCACAAGCTCGAGGAAAGCGATTGGCGGTGGAAACCGATTATCGACTAGAGGCAGGCCCAAGTACAAAGAAAAAATCACACAAGGACGAAGGCGTTAGGAGACGTGTTTCCGTGCTTTCACTAGGTTGGCGCATGGGAACATCAGTAAAAATGAATACTGTTGATCTCAATGAGTTGATTTTGAAAGAGTGGAAGAAAAAAAAGAATGAGCAGTATGTATTCTTATACTTTTTTTTTAAACCTATTAAAGTGTAGTCATTAACTTGATTGTTGCTATTTGTAATTCTTACAGTTGGCGCTACAAAAACACATGTATAGAGTTGATGAAACAAACTATTTTTAATATTAAATGAACCTGGAGAAAGGTTTTGCGAATTAGGTATTCACTATGATATATACTGCTTAATTAGAATGGCATGCGTTTTCAATAGTCCATATGTCGTTTATTTTCATTTTTTTAAACAATTTTGCATATGGGTAAGCAGGAGGAGAATAATCGTGCACACAACAGTGTTTTAGCTAAGGTATTATAAATTTCATCTGTGACACTCATGAGCATGCATACATGTTACTAAATCATTACGCATCATCCTCACATCAATTTTGTGTTTCTCACTCAGTTCTACAACAAGTATACCCCTTTTTGTATTGAGGAGTTGAAGCCTAATATTGAGGTGATTACATGCACAATGAGTTAATTCATTTGCTATACTTGATTGCATGAGTATAATATGTTTAACATATCCTTTTACTACAGGATTCTTCCAGTAATTGGAGTAGGAGTGTTGCGAGAACCGAATTATCTAATTTCATGGTACGTGTTTTACCTAAAAATTACATATTTCACCTAAAAGTTAAAACAAAAGTCATTACTTTATGTTTTTTTTTCCTATTCTAAATTTGTAGTTTGAGCAACGAGTGTTGAGAAATGGATGGCTGAGGTGGACTTGATTGCGGCCAAAAGACTTCATTGTACATATGTATATAGGTCTGTATAGAAGTTTCTTTGAAAAATTTAAATATTTTATTTTGTGTTATTTAGGCAATTGCATCAATACTCTGGTTCAGCAGATTCCACATGCAAACACCTACTGCAATACTCTGGTTATGAACTAGCTAATAAAACAACACAAACTTAATTTGTTATTGGAACCTAGTCTATAAAGACCAATATCAATTATTCGATCCATGACTTGGTTAGTGACTCGATCAGTGACTCAATTAAAACTGGATACAAACCAAAACCTTTAACAGTAATTCAACATTTTGTGTTCAGCAAAATATTACTTGAGATTCTATCTAGATCAGTTGCAAACTACTAGAAGGAAAAAACAAAAGAACTTCAAATTAAAACCCCCCCTAAACCCTAAATCCCAAGTCATTGAATGGCTTTAAAAGCCGCTCTATTCCGAAGAGCATCATCCGAAATATCATAGCTAGCACTTGCAATAACATGCTTCTTGTACCAAATCCTACATCGAGGTACTATTCGTGCAAGTGAACGTGAATATACATCATCGATCGAGACACGGATGAACTTCTTGAATTGGCTGTTCCGGAGTCGATGGATAGGTCGCTCTCCAAACCTTGCTGAGTCAACAATCAAGCGGCCTAACAATCTGTCAACGACCGCTGCCGTGGCACCAATATTTCTCCCTAAATCGACCCACACAACACCAACAATAGCCTCTACCAGGTCAGCAAGAACTTTAGGCCAGGTCAGCAAGAACTTTAGGTGTATCAATCCTTCCACTTGAATGGATCTTAAACTGCGTCACATCACGCTGAAATTGGGAAACTCTTTGGCCCAAGTCGGGGATCTAGTGATATAGATGCTTGTATAGTCCAGTCTCAAGGCACACACGAGCTAAATTTTCATTGTCAACATTAACTGCTTTGAGGATCGACAAAGTACCTCGAGTGATGTGGGGCTTGTCATGATACAATCGCGATCCAACACACAATGCAATCACTAGATCCCCAAGGGTCTCTAGTGTTCCGTTGTGATAGTTTGGATTAAGAGATCGGTGAATGCACGCCCGGTCCAGCAGAGTTGGATCATTGAACTGATACTTAATTATGCTGCTAACCATTTTGGGGGCCTGCTAATTAAAATCAGATATTATGATAATGATGATAGAAGTCAATCCATTTACTAACACTTAAGTATTTATGCTCAATACAAATGAATAATGTATATATAGCATACAAAATCAAAAACACCACAAGCACTTATCGCATACAACATCAGTCCAAACTGCAATCTTTCTCATCCTTATAGGGAAAGCTCGCAACAATATAAACCAAGGAAATCCAGTAAGTCCATCTCATTGTTCACTAGTAGATAGAACACTTTTAATGACATTTGAAAAACATCATGAAAAAGTTTTTATGACGTTTTTCAAACGCCATAACCAACGTCGTCTATACGGGTGTGATCTTTTGTCTAATCATTTGATGGCGATTGGATATTTACACATCTTTTTTCTTTCACAATTTCACATATTCTAAGCATTGGATATTTAAGCAAAAGAAACTAAGAAAGTATTATGATTGAAGCTGGACCTTTGGGGTCAAATTTAAGTGCGATCAAGTTTACAGCATATATATTAACTTCATTTCAGATATGCCGTAACAGATAGCTAGGTTACCTTAAAGTCTTAAACTAATTACCTTGGCCTTGCTCACGTCATGTCTGGACAAAAACAGGTTCGTCGCGTCTGGCCATGATGAGCTTCTTCGCCTCGTAGATCTTGATGTCCGGTACTGTTCTTCGATATAAAGAGGGCGAGAGAAGAATCGGAGAGAGAGAGTTTAGGGTTTAGGGCAAAAAGAGGCGAAAAGAAAAGAGAAATAGAGAGAACTAAGGGCAGAAACGGAATTTCGCATTGTCAGCTCGGCTGAAGGTTTAGAGGAGATAATGGAAATGATCCGCAGCGGTCGGTTTCATGTGAACTTTTGATTGTGTAACGCGATTATTGGTCCGGTCTTAAGAGGGTTTTTTTATCCTTCGTGAATGGTCAACTGCTATTGGTAAGGCAGTTTCGTATATCATAGGGTTGAGCGTGCTCGATCATTCTTTCAGGTCGATCTCACACTTCTATTAATGAACGTTTACTACACTCTCCTAGATAACGGAGAAAGGATAATGAACAAAACGAGAAGACGACGCCGTATAAGGAAAATAACGGACGACATCTACGTTCATCAGTTCCCCGCGCGTGTCCAAGCCAATAAACTAATCAGTGAAGGTTCAACTGTTGCGTACCCGCGGGGGAGGTTGTTGCGTGACTTATGGAAAGAGGTTGTGCCAGCAAGGCACCGACTATGCAGCGCTTATCTAAAGTTTGACTTATTTCTCCTGGAAATTTGAAGTCTATTGGTATGTGACTGCTCTACGGGGAGAGCATCGGTGAGGAAACCCATGGGTTTGATGGTTCCCGAGCCGTACTGTTCGGCTTATAAACAGTTAATCATCAATTAGTATATAGTAAATAGTGGCAAAATGAGGAAAAAGTTGACCCCCTGTCCCCCCCAAACATTTCCAAGTAAACCAGTATTTGGTCTGTAACGTTGAATTGGGCTGTCAATCTATGCCAAGTAATTAGTTACACTTGTTTAAGCATTAAAAAATAATGGTTTTTTTTCTCGCGTAGATGCTTTCTTGTCTTTCCCTTTCCATTTTGATATATAGTTGAAGGTATTGAATGCGATCAGAGATCAAATCAGTGTTAGTTGTTCGTTCAAAAAAAAATTCAGTGTTTAGTTGAAAACATAAAATTTATATAATTATGTACATTCTGTATGACATAATATAGTATGACACTTATATTTCAACGCACTTTGTATTTTTTAGGACATAAACGCTACTGTATATATGGATTATTCACTATGAATTCTTTGAAAACTTGGGTCCGCACACAGTATAACTTTTGAGTGCTGGCATTGAATCACCTTTAACAGAGAAAATACTACAAATTATAAAGTGAAAACATAGGAAATGTTTGTGATTTGCGTAATGACTACTGTCTGAAGTGTGGTTCTCTTTTCTTCTGAAGAAAGGTCGTGACTACTCTAAACCCCACCCATATAATATCTCCAATTACGGTCATATTGCTTTAAAGGATGATTCTCACTTGTACCAAAGAAAGAAATTAATCTGACCTTTTTGACAATTGCCTACCTGTTATAATGTATTTACGAGAAAGGTACTTAGATGCTAGTGGCCGGGTGCAATGTGATGAAGTTAGAATAGGAAAAGAGAAGCTGGGGGTAGGGATGAGGGTGGATTGGTTGGAAGGAGAATGTTTTAAACTGCATTAAAGTATCTGCTAATAGTTTCCCCTGAATGCAGAAACTTGTCTTGTATGACTCTGTTCTTTTCATGGTGTGCAAGTATGTTCAAGAACATCGCTACCATCTCATCAACAGAAACATTTCTAGTATCTCGCAGTCTACCAGATGTGCGTATCATGGAACACAATTTGCTAAACGTATACCTATCCATCCGGAGCTCATTTATACATCTTACATCACTCGCATACACCATGCGTTGAAAATTCCCGACTCTTGAAAAAGCATCATAAATAGATTTTGATTTCAATCGGTACTTACGATAATGCCGTTCAGCAATGATATACATGATAACGTATATCATGACGACAAAATTAAATAAATCCTTAATATTATCCAACATTAGAAGAATCTTTTTAGTCTTTGACAAGATTCTGCGAGCCATAGCTGCATACCAAAAATTTTTTATACAATTAAATTATTGACAAGTAAAAGTGTAGATGTGTAAACTAGATTATAAGTGAAGAACTGCAGAAGTATATATTCTAGATCTTATGTGCCACAACATCAAAATCTGATTGAAACAAAACAATACAAATATGATGTACATACAAGTGCATGAAAGATGTAGCTCATATGTTTAAGGAACAAACAAATAACATATAACTGAGCTGGACAAACTAAACATAAAACAAAATCCAGTCTTTAGCCACCAACAAAGTGTCTAATATTCACTACCAATAAACAAAGCAAACCAACAACATATAACTGAGCACGACAAACCAATGACACTAGCATCAGTAACATGTGTTAATATGCAGTAAACTTATCAAAGCTATTCGATCAATACAATTAAGCAATACATTAGAAAATTAGACTAGTGGTTTCTGATATTATTATTTCTTTCATGATTATATGGAAAATCAATTAATACTCAACACAAAGCCATCACAATACTATAATCCATTTTCTGGTGTAAATTTGCGTATGTTCATATTCTGTCTATTGCTTTAGATCAATTGTATGAGTCTTGCCTACCTTATCCTCACATTGGTAAAGTTAGCTTCATGACAATGTAATACGACAAATCTAATTTCTGCTACAAGATTTCCCCCAAAAAATTCACAAATCCCAAAAGAAAAATTGCACAGAATATTAGTTTTTCAAGGATCCCACATAATATGATTATCCAAAAAATTGTCATAACCAATATAGAGAATCTCCATCTCACCATAAAAAACAAACACAAAATTTCTCATTTAATACATATCAATTGATTCAGACCATAACCCGTAGTGATAGTAAGATTTGCCCTTGTTATTTGAGTCTTGTATATTGCAATTATGAAAGGAATTGATACAGAGTTCTTGATATGAAAGGAATTGATATGGAGTTCTGTGTCAAATTAATCCGTAAATCTTCTTGCAGTTCTGGGTCTTTTAGTTTGTTTCTAGTTTTCTATGACTGCAGGTTGTTACAAAACAAATCTGGTCCTATCCCAAAAGAAAATAAATTCAAGAATCAAAAGGCACAAACCAATTTACTAGATAGAAACAAGAAGAAGCAGAAAAAGAAACAAATCATATACCAAATACCAATCGCAAAAAAGAACATAGGTAGTGGATATGTATATTGTACATACCCTGAATGAAAGCTGTTGTGCAAGAATGATGAGAACAGATGAATTCTTTGTGAGTCTTTGTGAGTGAAGACGATTCAGTTCATCTCCTCTAATATAGAACTGTGAGTGATGAAAGAGGCGCGAACAAGAAGCGCGAATGCTTGAGCGTGGCTCTGTGAGATGAAAGAGGCGCAGAATGCGAAGAGTTATCCATGGGTATATTTGAGAATAGTATATTTAAGTGGGGTTATTATAGTCCTAAATTTTCGTAATTAATGCAGGGAAAAGAGAAGGGAACATCAATCCCACGGGGTCTAAAAGGAATGATCTTCCCCCTTATTTTCCCTTATGTCAGGAAGATACTTCCCAAATTTGTGTTTGCCAAACAAAGCTTTCCTTTCCTGATTCCTCAAATCCGTGAACCAAACATGACCATAATGCAAAGCCGGAAAATTTCTAGGAAGGTTCACTTAAGCTTGGAACTTACAATTCGAAAATTATTAGTCTAAAAAGGGACAAATGTTGTGGGTCCTGATGGACTGAAATTTTGTTGGATAAAAATATATATGATTAATTGAAATTGGATGGACCAAAGCGTGAAAATCAGGGTGACGAATCTTAGGGATGGCAAAAAAACCCGTGGGTTCGGGTATCCGACCCGACCCGACTCGAACAGGTCGGTTTTTGAAGACAAAAAACGGGTTGCGAAAGCGGGTTCGGATTTTTTTGTAAAATACCCGTCGGTTACGAGTCGGGTTCGGTTAAGTTGTTACCAAACCCGAACCCGTACCCGACCCATTGTTTAATTAATATTAAATTTTAAATTTTATTATCTATTTTAATACCTTTTTTTGTTTAGAATTCTATTTTAATGCCTATATAATATATATATACTTTTCAACCCTAATCCCCTTACCCCCCCCCCTCCCCTCTCTCTTTCTCTCTCTCTCCCTCTCTCTCTCTTTCTCTCACTCTCTCCATCGCCACCAGACCACCATCCTTACTCTCTCCTTCTCTCTCTTTTTCTCTCACTAGAGCCATCGCCACCAGACCACCATCCTTAATCAATCTCCATCAAATTTTCAACCCTAATAGCCCAGATCGATCTGAATATACACAATTCCATGATTCCATCCCCTTTCTTTGATTCCCTCTCCTCCCACCACCTACTACGAAACCCACCAGCCACCTCCACTGTAACTATCTCTCTCTCTCCATCTCTAATAATTAGCATCTTTAATCAATCTCTCTCTCTCTATCCATAGCCACAGTCTCTATTATCATTGCTATTCAATTTTTCAAATCTTCCCAAACTTTTCTCAGATCCGACCATTCCGTCAAAAAAAAAAAAAATTATTCGGGCAGCCGGGTCGGGTTCGGTTAGTAACATACCGACGGGGCGGATTCGGATAATACCCGAACCCGTTGCTTCCGGGGCGGGTTCGGGTTCGGATAGAAATTATTCTTTCGGGTTTGGGTCTCGGGCATCCATAACCCGGCCCCGATCCGACTCGTTGCCATCCCTATATTCAATTATGTGGGTCAAGAGCAATTAGTGGATGTCTTGTTCTTTTGAATCTTTTCTCACTATTTTTATTGGAAACCATAGTTAGTCTGAAATGATGCATATCTTCTCACAAAAACAAAAATTAATAGATTGTAATTAATACTAAAACAAATACAATAAATTAAAATAAAATTATTTCGAAAACAATCACTAGTTTCCGGTTTGTCTAGTTTGTAGCTTTGTATTAGACGTTGAAAATAATCAATATGTAGACTTGGTTTTCAATTTTCAAAATTAAGTATTAGATACTAATTCTAAAAATTATATAATTATAATTCATATTTACGTGTAATTTGGATTTTTTGTACGTGTTTGTTAGATTCTATATAATTGTGATGGTTTATTATTACACCCCATTTTGAAATTTCTAATAAAAATCCATGTTTTCAAAGGAGGAGTGATAAAATTGTCCCATGCCATTAGTGGATTAATGGTGAATGCAGTGTAAACCTGAAAAGGACTCCAATTAGTATAAGCGTATACGTGAATCAACGTGTGTGGGTATCTTTACCTCGATCACCAAGCAAACGATGCTTAATGATTGAGCATGTAAGCTTAATTAGCAATTTCAGACAATTGTGAATGAGTTTGCAGAGGTTTGACCTTTGTGTCTGAATGACCAGAGAGTTGTGTGCATCATTATTGTGTTTGCTACTCTGTTTTGTTAATTTTTTCACGTCATGCATGTGGACATGTCTCTTTTTACTGGAGAAAAGAAATGCATGCAAACTGCTAGGAACTTACATGTAGAATCATGATCGTTGGAAATCAGGTTGGGTTGCCTAAAAAAAAATGATTGATTGGTTGATTGACTGAAATTGGATGGGACTAAAGCCCAAAAATTTATATTTAGAAAAAGAAATGCAAGTGTTCGAAATTGCTGGGAACTCACATGATGAATGGAATGAAATTGTGTTGCAAAAAAGAAAAAAAAATATATGATTCACAGCGTCAAAATGTTGGCGAAAGCACTGTGACGAATCGATTCAATTATGTAGTCAAGAGCAATTGACCGATAAGGTCCAGTATAGTTAGTCAATGTCTTGTTCTTTTCTCACTACTTTTATTGAAAATCATAATTAATCTATGCATATCTTCTCACAAAACAAAATAGAATGTAATCATAAAAAAAAATCCAATCAATTAAAGGTATAATTGTTAAAATGCCCCCTAAACTTGGCCATAATTGTCAATTTACACCCTGAACTTGCAATTGCGTCAATTTACCTCCTGAACTTGGTAAAAATTGTCAATTTTCACTCCATACGTCAATTCCAACTTTTTCATCCAATTGTGTGACATGTGACTTTCACATAAGAGGTATTTTGGTCATTTTATGATATATATTTTTTTAGAAAAACACAAATATACATAAAAATTACACAAAAATTACATAAAAATTACATTAAAACACAAATATACATAAAAATTACATTAAAAAGGTGAATTTTTAGGGTTTAGGTGAATTCTTAAAAATTACATTAAAAATTAAGTTAAAAAGTTGAATTCTTAATTCTTTTTAATGTAATTTTTATGTATATTTTTCTACAATAAAAAAAATATATCATAAAATGATCAAAATACCCCTCACATGAAGGTCACATGTCACAAAATTGGATGGAAAAAGTTGAAATTGACATATGAGGTGCAAATTGACAATTTTTACCAAGTTCAGGGGGTAAATTGACGTAATTGCAAGTTTAGAGTGTAAATCGACAATTATGGCCAAATTTAGGAGATATTTTGACAATTATGCCTAAATTAAAATAAAATTACTCCGAAAAAAAAAATTCTTATTTCAACTTTAGAGCTTGTTTGCTTTGACGTATATTTGGTTCTCTAGCTACGTTAATAAGGTATCACCCCCAGTTAAAGCTTGTATGAGAAAACAAAAGATTATATGATAGATTGAACTAATATGAACATATTCTTCATTACTGTGAATAGCAACTAAGTCAGCAATTGGTTGACCAACTAATACCTACCATGTATGGTCATCGTTAGCTTATTGTTCATTTGAGTGTACAAAACACTAAAATGGGAAGACCAAAACCAAATAAAATAAAATAAAAAAACAAATGAGACAACTTTTTATCAATAATTTAATGTAAACGAATTCATCTTTAGATAACTTCATCATCTGGTTATTCCACCATTGTTTCTTTGTATGTTTTCACTCCAATTGACAGTGAAATTAATCAGATCTTTTAATTAAGGCTTGGGGGTTATGGGGGTGTGTTCAGAAATGATGAAGGTCTTTTTTATGGGTGCTTTTTCTTCTTCTCTTGACATACCTAGCGCTGTTGCGGCATATGTTGTACTGGCGGTAATTAAGGCTATTGAGCTAGCTTGGGTGAGGGATTGGAAATTTGTTTGGCTGGAAGTTGATTCCTCTCTTGTGCTTGATTTTCTCCGATCTCCTTGGTTAGTTCCTTGGCAGCTTCGTGTATTATGGAAAAATTATCTTCACCGAATTTCGATGATGAATTTTCGCTCATCACGTATTTTTCGATAAGGAAATTAAATTGTTGATGCTCTTGCCTCCTTTGGGCTCTCTTCTTCTGGTATGACTTGGTGGGATTCTTCCCCGGAGTTTGTTGATTCTTACTTTCATATAGATGTTATGGGGCTTCCCAACTTTCAATTTTGTTGATCGGTAGTTTTTCTTGTTTCTTGTATTAATGATGTTCTTGTTTGTGGGGTTTTGGTTTATGTATCCCTCTCTCACTTCTTTTTTTCTTTTTTATTGAATTGGCCTCAATTTTTCGAGGTTCTTATCCAAAAAAAAAAATAGATCTTTTAATTGCATTTTAGTGATTTTACACATTTTTTATATTTTACATAATTAGAATTGTATTTTTCTTTTTTGTCTGTATTAGAATTGTGTCCTTGGAACTTCCAGGAGCCAAGAATGACATCTAGCTACATATCACTACTCGGCTTTGTACTAATGTCACCATGTTTGATACCTAATTAGTACATGTAACATTGGATTATAGAGTAAAATTGGTATCACACTCTTTTACAATAGGGTTTTTTTCAGCAACAGTGTCTGAACTCTTGTGCCTCGGCCAAAATGATACCCAACTTTCAAAAAGAGTCAATGTGGTACCTGGACTCTAAATTTCTTATCAACATCATACCTCTGTTAAATTTTTGTTAACTCTCGGTTAAAAATACACGTGTCGATCACGTGGGTATTAATTTTCATTTTTGACTTCCACTTTTTTTTTTTTTTTTTTTTTTTTTTTCTGTTCGAGCTAAATTTGGCTAGCGTTGAGAGGGATACTTGGAGATTCGTTGATGGATCGATGAAGGTGTAGTATATCGGTGAAGGAGGTCGAAGTATGACCAATCGGATCTGGGTATATTGGTGAAGGAGGTCAAAGGATCTGGGTATACCAATCGGATCTGGAGATCTGGTTTCCTACCCAGATCCCATTTGGTTTGGTTGGGTGGCAATACCAATCGGATCTGGAGATCTGTACATTACTGGCCTCGTCATCATCATGTTCATGCAAGTAGCCCAGCTAGCTTGTTTGCTTGGGTTTAATGTCTATATGATATATATTTGTGTACTTGGGAGTGTACGTATTGATTGGTTAATTTTGAGTGGTTTCGATGATGGATTGATTGGTTAACTTCGATGATGGAGGAGTTGGAGACATAAAAGCAGACTGGTATTAGGATGATGAAGATGATGACTAACCCCAGCCAGTCATGGTGGTGCTTCGATGAAATGAAGCTCGGAGGGGACACCAGCTGCACGTGCGGTGGTTTGCCGGCGTCGCCGGTCAAGGAGGGGAGCGGGCTCGGCTCGCGGGATGACGGCGAACCCATTGGTGGCAGTGGTATGCCGCAGGATTGCTTTGGAGGCTTCACCAGTGTGCGGTGAAATGAAGCTCGGAGGGGACACCAGCGGCACGTGCGGTGGTTTTCCGGCGTCGCTGGTCGAGGAGGGGAGCGGGCTCGGCTCGCGGGCACCGTCTGCTCCGTTTGGTAGGGGCGGTGTTGTGTGATGGTGGCCGGAGCTTGGAGCCTCGACGGCAACAGTGAGGCAAGGGAGAGAGAGTTCATGCGGGGAAGGAGAAAGAAAGAGAAATGGAAGAAAAAAAAAAAAAAAAAAGGAGGAAAGGAACAAAAAAAAAAGTGGAAGTCAAAAAGGAAAATTAATACCCTCACGTGATCGACACGTGTATTTTTAACCGAGAGTTAACAGAAAATTTAACGGAGGTATAAGGTTGATAAGAAATTTAGAGTCCAGGTACCACATTGACTCTTTTTAAAAGTTGGGTATCATTTTGGCCGGGGCACAAGAGTTCAGACACTGTTGCTGAAAAAAACCCTTTACAATATGATCCAAAATGCTTTGTATCCGCTTCTACAAAATTGAAATCCGGTTCTGTTCACTTGTTCAGCCCAAATAAAAAGGACCGTCATCTGAATCCGCTTACCATTTCCAAGCGGAGGATTCATTCAAGCTCAGCTCTTTTTACTCCATACACTCCAACAACAACAAACTCTCAGAGAAAAAGTTGAATGGCGAATTCGCTGTTTATCCCAAACCACTCTTTCATCGTAGCTCCTCGCGTTTCTGTTTCCTTCTCCTCAAAACTCATTGCTCCTCCCAAGTCTCTGTTAGGGTTTTCTGTCACCAACTCTTCCCCCATAACTATACAGAGCAGAAGCAGCAGCTGGCGTGCCTCGTCTTTCAAATCTCATCTTGCTCCTCGAGAATCTGTTCCCCCAGTATGTACGCTTTCATCAATCTCTAAATTTATGTTTCAATTATATCATGTATTTTCCTAATTCATTTCTTAATTTGCGGGATTTGGGGAAAAAATGGTCATGGGTTTTAGGGGTTCCGAAGCTTAGTTAGATATGTTCAAGATGCTTGCTTTAAAATGAACAAGTCCGGTGCTTTGTTTCCGGTTAAACACCAACATAACATATTCCCCTTTCTTTAGATTTTGATACTATTTCTGGCCAAAAACAAGGATTTTGTATCCGAATTGCATGATGGAAATGGTGGCTGATAAGGGTTTAAATGAGTTCAAGTCTGAGATATACGGTGTTTTCTAAGGTCTGACATTGCCAATTGGTTAGAATTCTTGGCTTTGGCTATTGCTTGTATGAAAATGATAGGCATATGTTTCTTGTGTGAATCCTTACAATTAGCAAGTATTTGTAATATCGTAGGCTTAGTAATATGGGTAAGTCTCTCATTTTCATTAATCAACACTTCAAACTTACGTTTACTTCATTTGATTTCTTTTCTGTCAATGGTTTCATCTATAATGTCACTTGAACGAGAAATATGTCTGCATTATATGTCTAGGCAAATGCCAAAGAGGACCAGAGTCAGAATAATGTAGAAACTAGTGGAGTAGATCAACAGCATTTGCCCAGCTTGAGGACCCTCCTTAAAGTTTACAAGGATGCTATTTTCAATGGAGATGAAAAGACTGTATCGGAAGTTGAAGCAAGGATACAAGTTATAGAAAATAAGCAGAATGAATTAGTCCAGAAAGTATCATCTATATCAGCAGAGGTAACATCAGGCAAGGAGAAGTTTATACGCCTGCAAGCAGATTTTGATAACTGTAGAAAAAGATTTGAGAAGGAGAGACTTACTGTAAGGACTGATGCCCAAGGAGAAGTAATTGAGAGTCTTTTGCCCATGGTTGACAATTTTGAGAGAGCAAAACAACAAATTAGACCTGAAACTGAAAAGGAGAAGAAGATTGATACAAGTTACCAGGGTATATACAAGCAATTTGTTGAGATTATGAGGAGCTTGCAAGTGGCGTCTGTACCAACTTTGGGAAAGCCCTTTGATCCTTCGGTAAGTCACTGCTTTGAAGAATTATTTGGTTATGTATTTAATATATGCCTCGTTGCTTAGTGGTTTGTCGTGCTTATTTATTATGGTGAACCAGATAGTGAACACAAAGAGTTCTTTTAAAATAAATCCTGGATTATGTTTACTTTTTGATGATTTAATATGGGATCCTTTCCGGAGTCCAAAATGATGACAAAGTTTTCCTATGTTTTGGATTGGGGGATGAAGTAGGATGCCTAGGTGAGTTGACAAGGGAATGATATTTTATATGATATTTCTTTTTCCGTCCCCTAGTTAACCTGAAGGTGGGATTAATATTGGTTGGCTTGGAGTAGCAGTATAGCTCCCCTGCATTTCCTCTACCCTTTTCATTGTACCAATTGAAGGAAAAGCTATCTTTTTCACTTTACTTTCAGTTCTTTCAAAATTCTGTCTCAGTTCTACTTGGGTTGGAAACATTCTTGCACTGGAATTATTGTGTATGCTTGTATGCTGCTAATGCATGTTGTGCTGTAGTGTAAAATATGAAACCCACAACTGAGATTCTATTGAACTTCTAATCTTAAAAGGTTTGGGACAAGGTTGTTATACTTTTCAAGGCCTCAGTACATTTTAGGTAGTTTCTAGTCTCTTCTATCTTTAGGGGCGAAAAAAATAAATTATTCCAGAGCCTTTAATCAAAATTTTGCCTGTGTGGAAAGCTCCAGCTTATTCGATATGATAATGCCACTTTTTCTATGTTATTTGTCTGGCTGCTTAGGAGATTGTCTGTTGGAGTTGGGTTTTTTCCTGTCCAAAAATGGCCATGATCCCTGCCTCAATTTGGTTTGCTTTAGGGTTTGATGGCATTATAACTTCTATTGTATAGTGGATATGATATTGTCTGATAACTAATGGGGAGGCTTGTAATCTGAGGTGCTGGTCATATTAACTGATATGCAGCTTCTTATTTATCTTTTTTATTTCTGCCACCAATTGATCTGCCTCTTGATAATTTTCCCAATGCCATTTTAAGTTTTCGACTTTCTGTTACAGGTGCATGAAGCTATTGCACGAGAAGAGTCTCAAGAATTCCCAGAGGGTATTGTCATTCAAGAAATTCGCCGTGGCTTTTTACTTGGAGGTCGACTTCTAAGACCAGCACTGGTTAAAGTCTCTACGGGACCTGGCAGTAAGAAATCCCCTGTTGCCACTGAGAAATCGTCAGGGTCACCTGCAACAGCTGCTTCGGTAGAGAATCGATAATTTTTCAGGCAACTGCTTCGATTCTTTTATGTGGCTTTACTTGTTTCATTGTTTCCGAGGTATAAAATTTCTATTTAAATCGTCACATTCACATTTAGGGGCTATACTTTTTGATTCACAAGAAAGAAAAGACTCATTATTTGTAACCCTGAGAACTTTTCGAATGTTGGAAGTCAATTAGCTATTAGTCTAGTGGTATTTTTCTCCTTGAATCCCCGTCCCCTGTTGATTGAAAGAAAGAACCTGAGAATGTTCAGGTAAATGTATATGAGGAGAAAATTCAACTAGCTTGTGTCTAGTAGTCTAGTAGTATCTCCCTTCTCATTTGTTGGACGACTCGAATATCAGTTATTTAAGGAAGAAATGACAATAATATGAAACCCCTTTGAGGGATAATGGTTTAAAATTATCGTAGCAAAGTTCCCATTCACAAACTTCAGAACCTCCAAACTCACATAGTATCATAACCTAACAAACGGATGATTAAAAACCCATTTGTTCAATCATCCTGAGATGACTGGTAGTACACTGAAAAGGCCAATCGGATTAGTTTGGTAAAATGCTCCTAACCAGCGCCCGACCTTTTTCATAAAGCTAACAAGTGGGACACAAATCTAGCAAAAAGATGAACTAACTTTGACAGAAGATTGTGCACCATACTTGTCAATATATTTTACAATTGTGGATGACCCATGTCTCACAATTTTCAAACCATAAAAATTGAACCTTATTCGGCAATATACAATATAGCATTAGGACATTAGGTTTGTGAGGACATTTTACTGTTTTAAGTTCATTTAGGTTACACGTAAGAAGTTATCTATTAGCTACTATTTGTGTATTAGTACGACTTCCCATAACGTTGCATGAGATCAAAAGTTCAAATCCTCTCTCCCGTAAATCAAAAAACAAAAGCTTAAGTTGGGCTTTGTAAAAAATTTAAGTTCAGTTAGGTTAAAAGGGATCAAGGCATGTGTCAAAGGATCAACAAGCATCAAACTCCGTCGTGGAGTGTTGGAGTCATACTTATCCAAGAGCTTTCGACATTGGAGAGCCAAGGAACATGTGATCAATGCAAGTTTAAATACCAGAAGGATTTTCCATCTGAATTGTAGCAGCACCGCTTGTATATAGTTTTTCCATCTGAAGAAAAACTAGTTTATTGAGGCCAACTTTTATAGCTCCCCAACAACTACTGCATCCTGCTATGGATAAGGCTTATGACTTGGCAACCAACTTTTCTTAGGTATATGAAGCATACAAAGAGGGATCAATACCAAACTTGTACCAACTTGAAACACTAGTAAGACTAAGATTGGTGGAGGCATTTCTTTTTTGCAGCCGACTAATGCACAGTACTGTCATGCAAAGTAAAAGACCTTTCAGAATGACATCTACAGTGGAATTTTCATGTCTTTGTGATTTAATTGCATCAGATAATGATACTCCAAACTGGAAAGGAAGGAGTTTGTCGATTGGTTTTGAATGAAATGAATGGTATTGACTATTGACATGCACTAGGAAGATCAACAAATCAAACTTCTTCCACATTCATCCCCATTCTCTTTTAGTTATCGAATAACCTTCGCAATTCTAGTCTATATATACACATAAATCCGAACATCCTACCTCTGAGTCTCTTGATCATGTGGTTCTGAGACTCTCAAGTTGATAACTGGTAGCATGAAATCCAGCTGGTTATGTATTTTTCTGGTTTTGCTTTTCTTTCGTGGCACGGAAGCTCGTCTTCTTGGCTCGCCCTCAAACAAAGGAAATCATAAAACAATGGAGAGTGCTAGAGAAATTCTGAAGGCTAGTATTGAAAGACAGAGCGGTAGGTATTTCGACTCCAAGCGACAGAGTCCCGGTGGACCTGATCCACGCCATCACTAGTACCTGACCATAAACATCAGAGCTACTGATAAACTTGAGCCAAGGCCAGTGGGGCATAGATAAGTATTTGCTTAAGCCTGCAAATAGTGCTTGGTCATAAGACTTGATGTAGATAGTTCCCAGCAGCTAAACCTGCAATGTGGGATGTAACTTTTGTTTGGTGAGTAATAAAGTTCCTGTAACTTGTGGTTGTGTGCTTGCGCACCATGCTTTAGATGTGATTTTTTGAGGCAAAAATGTATACAATTTTGCTCAGAACTTAAATATGTAAAAAGGATAAGATTCCTTCAAAACTTGCAGGGCATAATTATAGAATTCAATTATCACTAACACTCTGATCGACTTCTTTGAATATCTAATATGCTAAAGTAAAATACCCTCAAAATCGAAGCAGAGCAAATGAAGAAGAAACTAACATTAAAGAGACAAGATATCTAAACTACCTTCTTTTGCATTCTTGCTTCTTAAGGACATAAACACCCTCCAAAGACTGGGAGAAAAGTGGCCACCTGAAGCAAATATGCGCTGATAGATAAGTATCAGCGCACAACTACATCCAAAGATCTTCTCAAGAGGCAACCTGGTAGATCATGTTTTCCACAGCTCATTTAGGAGTAAAAGTAGCCAAAACCACATGAGGCTCTATAGCAGGACCAAGGTGGGAACCAACTTTTAAGAGTTTCCTTTGCTTGTTGCTTTTGAGTTGTGGCGCTGCTGCCTGCCCTCGTTTGATCCAACAGCATCAAAGCTCAATTGGGGAGGATGCCAAATTAATGTTCCCTCAAATGCTATTGCTATTTTGGCATTTTGAGAGTTAGAAGAATGTGAGGAAGTAAGTTCCAGAACTTACGATTTGGGTAAACCTTGTAAGCCTATCCATTGGTGCAACTATGCATCCCACCCTTCATTTGGTGATGGAAGCATAAACATCTCCCTCTCATCAATCTTATATCACCTTGGACGACATCTGGCAGTCAACACACATGAATTCAAGGATATGCAGATTGAAATAGATGATATCAACAACCTTTCAGTGGCCAAGCAATTGAAAGGGACAACCTTTTCATCTGCTCGTTTTTGTTCTCCAACACATCATTATGGGTCTTCCAATGAGATATGAGATCACAAGCTAAAAAGTTACAATAAAACTTAGATCTCAGGCACAACACCCACCAACTCCATTTGTCCAACCAAGGCAATGGCATTGTTGAGCATTCCATTAGTTGAATAAGCAGATAGCATGGCATTCCATAGGGAAGCATCTTTTTTAACTTCAAAGTCGAACACTGATTTAGCTTCCTTGATACTACCACACTTGGCATACATGCTTACCAAGGCACTTGCAAAAGTACTATCAAACTGATCAAGCTGACTCTTTATGATATAGCCATGTAATTCTCTTCCAAATCTCAGAGCTGTCATATCACCACAAGTGAGGAGAAGTATCATGAGCGTAATAGAGCTTGGTTCAAGACCTTCTTCCATCATTTCGCAGAAAAGTTCAAGAGCTAGGTTCAGCTGCATGTTGTTGACGTGGCCTGCAATCATAGCATTCCAACAGATTGTGTTTCTGTCCTCAATTCTCCTAAATACTTTCGTTGCTGAGACAATATCAAGACATTTTGAATACATGTCAACCAATGCACTTGAGATATAGACATTAGGCTCAAAGCCACTCCTCAGCGTGTATCCATGGATTTCCTTCCCTTGGCATAGTAAATTGAGATCAGCACAAGCTGCAAGTGCACCAGCAATTGTGATGGAATTTGGTTGGATTGACTCAGGGAGCACAAAATTAGCAAAGCAACCATCAGATGGGGATTGCATGGTCCAGAACAATTTCAGAGCTTCAAAACTAAGCCCAAATTGTTGAAAACCAGAAATTAAAACGTTGAAAGAAATAATATTTGGTTTCAAATCCATCCGGACCATCTCATAAAGCAACTCATATGCCTCATTCTTTTGCCCATTTCTTGCATGACCAGCCAATATTGTGTTATAGGATACCACATCAGGTTTTAAACCATGATGATGAATCACCCTTAGAAGCTCTATTCCCTTATCTATTTCTCCTGAATTCACATAAGCAGCAATCATCTCATTCCACATTCCAATGCTTTTGTTCTCAGCCATGGAAAAAACTTTCTCTGCATAATCTTTCATCCCACATTTTGAGTACATATCAATCAATGAACCTTCCACATGAGTGTTACCACAAAGCTGATGTTTCAGAGAAAATCCATGAATTGCCCTGCCGAAGTTCAGATCTTTCAGGCCTGCACAAGCTGGTAAAATGCTTGCAATTGTAACAAAATTCGGTTCCTCTGGGAAACACAACATATTAAAGAATGCATCCAAAGCATCCTCAAAATATTCATTCTGAATACAACCCGAAATGACTCCATTCCAGGAATTAACTCTAGGCCTTATCCCTTCCTCTTGCATTGCCTCCAAATACTGAAGAGCTAAATCAATCTCACCATTCCGTGCAAACCCTGAAACAAGCGCATTCCAAGATATCAAATCACTCTTCACCCCATTCAGTTTCATAGAATTGAAAACCTCTGTTGCTTCTTCGAAAATGCCCTCATTCATATAAGCAGAAACAAGGGCTGTCCACGAAACCACATCTCTTTCCCTCATTGCATCAAAAACACTGACAGCAAGTCCCAAATCCCCACAGTTGCCATAAAAATCTATAAGCGAATTACCTACAAAAACATCCGAATCCATCTCCTTCCTTATTGCAAACCCATGAATCATTTTCCCAATCCTCAACATCTTCGTCAGTGCACAAGCTTTCAGAAGTGTAGGCACAACGTACATATCAGGTACCATGCCCTCATCAACCATCAACTTAAACACCAAAAACAGGTCCTCCCACTGCTCGGACCGACAATAAGCACTTATCAAAGCTGCGTAAGTGGGCATTGTTCTCTTGGGCATTTCGTAGAACAGTTTCTGGGCATAGTCCAAGAGCTCACTATTCTTGGAATAGAGCATAGCAAGCTTGTTTCCTACCCAACTATTCACTTCAAAAGCGTTCAACTTCAAAGCTTGAGCATGAATTTGTCTACAATCAGCCACAGGGTTACCTCTAAGTAAAGAAATGCAGTGACTAACCTCAGAGTTGGTTTGAGCTCTTGAACTATTACTAAAGCCCGAGGCTTTTTTGGCGGTAAAAGCGAGATGAGCTTGTGGGTTTGTTTGGTTTAAGAGTGTGGAGCTAGTGGAAACGTTGGTAGTGTCTGTGGAAGCTCGGAATTTGAATTTGGGGGTGTGAGGATTGTTGGGTGTTTGGGAGAGAGAGGCGTCAGTGAATAAGGGATTGTTAGGAAGCAAAGCAGAACGAAGAACTTCCATTGCTGAAAAGCAAAGTATGTATTAAGGAAACGGCAACAGCGAGTAAGAAGCAAAGCAAATGGATGAGGGTTCAGTAAGCCAAGTTCTACGGCGCGCTGAGAGATATACAGGTGGTGCAAAGGGGCTTGTCTTTTTCGTTTTTGAAGTTGAAGGTGAGGAAGCTCAGGGTTTTTGGCTTGGGTTTTGCCTCTCCACCAGGACGGCACCGTTTCACGTTATTTAACAAGTTCTTTTTTTTTATCTTCTTTTTTTGAAAAATAAGAAATAAGAGAAGAACTTGTTTTTCTTTTCAGCGAGTTCTTCCATTGCATTTCTTTTGCTAATACGTAGGGAATCCGAATGCAAAAAAATTTATCTTTCTTTCAATAATTTAGATTACAAATGAGAACATAGTTATATACTCATTCTTTAATGAGTAAAAAATAAATTAGAATTAGAATATGTCAATAATGCGATCTTTTGGATTAGATGAAAGATCATTGATCTTGTAGCGAATGCAAGTTAAACAACAAACTCCTTTTTTTTGTGAGGAGAAATCCGAATTGTTAATTCTTCGTATTCATTATCCAAGATACAATCTAGAGTCTCCAAAGACAAATATTTTGCCAATTATTATGATGAAGGAATAACTCGAAAAAAATATATTGATTTTCTCCCAATTGGTTAGACACTTGGACGTAAATGCAATATCCTTTCAAATTCAAGAAACTATTGAACACATCAAACAAGTGAAATCCCGCACTGAATTTATGCCTTCTTTGCATAGGAGTTGTTCTGCGGGTCCCAATATCTAAAGAAGGTAGTTAAGAAGCACGCAAGTTCAGAAGCTTCGATCCATCAAATAGAATGGTTCCCTTCACAGTCGGCTCATTTCTTCTAATCCTAAATCATAACAAAGACATAGTGTTGGTCAATGCATTTATCAGACTTAAGATGAAGCCAGGAGTTGCATTGCAAAAACTAACTTGTATTCCATTCTTCCTGTCGTTGGGTCTAAGATCACCCACCGCTCGTTCCATTTTCTCAGCTGTTATAATCAAAATTACAACCGATAAGCTAATTTCCATAGCAAAGAGCACTGGAAAGACTGTATAACACAGTGTCTAGACTCTAGCATAAAGATATTAACTGCCATAACCCAGCTCAAGATGAACGGTTTTGGCGTTGCTGATGTCCTTGCGGAGTCATCCAACTCGCCAAGCCATCACAGTTATAATCTTCCATTATATTACACTTTCAAGCTTGATTTAGAACAATTCGAACTTACAGAACTTCTATAATATCAACTGGAGCTTATACAATGTCAGTTATTAGATCCTATCGAGGTAAAATCAAAAGCCGAAATTGAATCCTACAAAGACTAACAATCACACTATTTGTTGCATGAATGATTGAATAAGAATGCATAACTTGCAAGTATGATGAATCTGGATTCTGAACCTTCATTGTACCAACTACCAAGCTCTTTCACATAAATTCCTCAATAACAAAGAAGCTCCCATGGATTATGGATTATTTTAACCACCACCACAGTCCTAAAAGAACCTTCTTTTCAATGTTTGTGGAGAATCTCAATCTCATACTTGAACTTATGCAATTGTCAATTACACAATAGGAAACCAAATTTGCAAACTATGCAAATCAAGAACACATGACTTTTTGGACTGAGAGATTGAGATTGAACAAATCAAGAACACATGACTAGTCAAGCAAATCACACAGCAACAAGTAGCAGGTTATATTTCAAATCCATCTATGCAACTTAATTCAGTAGCATAAGAAATTCAGAGCACCCTACTCTTTGTTTTTCAATGCAATGGAACAAATGAAGAAACTTTAGCTACAAACTAAGAGTTGTCTAACAACAATTTCTGGGCTTGAGCAATTTTGGGTTCGTTGCATATCTCAGAGCACCTTCATTGTACCAAGCCCTTTCACATAAATTCTTCAATGACAAAGAAGCTCCCATGGATTATGGATTTCAAACCACCACCACAGTCCTAAAAGCAATTTTTTTATGTTTGTAGAGAATCTCAACCTCATACTGGAAGCCTTATGCAATTGCCAATTATATAATTGGAAACCAAATTCACAAACTATGCAAATCAAGAAAATATGACTATTAACGCAAATCACACAGCAACAAGACACAAATTATATTCCAGATCCATATATGCAACTTCACTTAGTAGTAGAAGAACCTCAGAGCACCGAACTCTATTTTCACTTTGTTTTTCAATGGAATAGAACAAATGAAGAAACTTTAGCTACAAACTAAGAGTTCTCTAACAACAATTTCTGGGCTTGAGCAATTTTGGGTTGGTTGCATATCTCAGAGCACCAATTCAAAACCAAAAAAATAGCATAAAAACTTTGAAGTAAAATTACCATTTAGAAGCTGAATTCTGGATTTCCCTGGTACTGTAAAATTTAGAAAATCGACCACGAGTTGGGGGTTTGGGTTTGATGGGTTTCTTTTTCAATCCGAAAATCTCTTGAACGAGAGGAACGTGAACCAAAACCAGCTTCCACGCCAAATACCAACCTGAAAATTCACGCCCACGAATTATAAGTTACAAGAATTCTCATCGACCCAGATTCTCAATTCAACTCCAATCACTATCCGAATTCCCGAAGAAAAAGACGAATTAAAAAAGAAACAGTTACCGGAAACTATAAACAAGACGACCACTGCGATTGCGAAGACGGGACGAAGAAGGAGAAGAGTGAGATAGTCCCAGTAAGAAAGAGACATCTCGGCAAGGAAGACGATCGAGCTCAACGAGTTTTCGATGGTTTTGGTCGCTAAGTATTGACTTGAAGTTAGTAGTACGATGGGATGGTGGTGATGCCAATCACATCGAACCTGTGACCTGCTCCACACAGAATGTAAAACAAAGCCACCTGTTCAGAAACGGATCAGCAGTATTGACTTGAAGCTGGAGTATAATTTGCGCTTTTTTCTTGTTGGGCCTGAAAGTATAATTTGGAAGAATTAGAAGGGTCCCGGTTTCTTGCTATAAGTCGTTGTTTATGTTTAGGGGCCCAGCCCAATGAATAAATAGGGCTGGACTCGGTGCCTCGGTGGTAAAATCGCGGTGCTTCGGTTGGACCGTCAACCGAAAAGCGGCTGGCTTGTCGTTGTGGGAACTTAAGGACCACCACTAGATTCAAAGTAACGGTTAATCGACCATAACTGCGTCGATACACATTTGTTATTCATATCGCATTATTCAACGACACTGAAAAATCACAACATGCGTAAATTACGTCGCATGATGAAGGATGAAATAAGAAGAGAAGAAAAAGAAAGGAACTTCAATTTTAGGAGTTATCAATCAATGTTAAAAAGCCAAACTGACGAGAGAACTGCGTTGACATCGATAATATCAGTAAGTACGTTGTCTGGTTTTTCACCGCCAAACCAACAATCCCTACCTTATAGTGTGATGACTAATACCACAAGTAATAGATTACCTAACACCTAAGAGCATCCACAATGGGGACTCAAATTTGGGTCCAAAACCTATATTTGGGTCCAAAAACACCCACAGTGGATCGGAGGAGTAGGACTTATAGTTGCCGGAGACCTAAATGTTGGACCCAAATATAGGTCCAGTTTGGACTCAAAATTTTTGGACCTATATTTGTGGGTCCCCCCATGTGCAACTAATTTGAGAGGATTTTGGAGAGAGAAATTGATGATTCATCAATGAGAGAGAACAAGTGGGGTTTTTGGGTCCAATATCTATATGCCACAATAGAGATGACTCAAATTTAGGACCCAAATTTGAGTCCAAAAATATAAGTCCAAAAATATGAATCCAAAAATGAGTCCTGCACCACTGTGGCACCCAAAAAAGTAAGTCCTTTTATTCACTATTCCGATAGACTCAAATTTGGATTACGGTCAATTTGGACCCATATTTGGGTCCAAAAAATGAGTCCCCACTGCTGATGCTCTAAGGGCTCCTTAAAGTCATAGATTACCCAAAAAGAAGTGTACATACATTTTGGCTTCCTTATTATCATGACCTACGTAGGCCAACGTGCTTGCAAGGGAATTTCCTCAAATGATAGATAAGTTGAAGTTCCACATGCTTTAATGGAGAAATGAAACCAGCTAATACAAGTTTATTCCATTTGTTAACTAGTTTTGTACATTATATATATAGTGCATAAATTTGTTAGAAATATTATGTATTTTCAATCGATCAAAAATTGAGTCACGCATAAAATTAAATACAGACACATTACCCTATTGAATGGAAAATTTAAATTATTGAAGGAAAAATATTGTTAGCATTTTCTCTCGGGCCCTTTTTACATCTACCAGAAAATCAACCTTAGGAAAGAGAGGTTGGGACATTGTAAAGCCATCATAGCTGGCTTTGTGTAATCTTCTCTTGCAGTTTTTCAATTTTTAAAATATTAAACCTTCCCGCATTCTTAGAACGAAGTCAGAACAAGCCAAGTCCAAGTCCAACCTGAAATCTCGTATCTGCCCCTTAATTGAACCTGGACGTCATCTCGTCCACGTGGACCAACCTATGGATGTCTACCACGTGTTACTTTACCGGAACGAAGCAAAACGCTACCGGCTATTCCCTGTCTGTCCCGTGTCCAGGTTCATTCTTAACTACCTTTCCCTGAAAACCTAATCCCATAGATAGATATAAATAAATTCACATTGCATATCTTCTTCCCCAAATCTCTGTGATTCTCGCTCCAATTCGCTCTCAGTTTTCAAGGCTTCTGTGCATGGAAACGTCTCCTTCTTCAGCGAATTCCAGACGATCATCGCTTCGTTTCTTTCGCTGTAGCTTTTTCAGAAACTGTTGTCGCTGCTACTGTTGTTGCTATTGCACCTAAAAGTTCAGCGATTTTCAATTTTAGGTTACAATTTCTGCAGAATTTGCCAATTTTTGGGGGAGTTTTATGGATTTCTCGGAGGCTCAGCCGGGTCTTTTTCTAGGGCTCAATTCGCATCAGAGTTCAATTCCGTCGAATTCTAACCAATCCGTCCCGCTACAGTTGCTCGACCTAAAGGAGGAGAAAATTAGGGTTGAAAATGGAGACGATCGCGAGCATGAGGAAGAAGAAGATGAAAGTTTCAATCTTTTAGGGCACTCAATTTGCCCCAAAAGGCCGAGGGACTTCTCATCATCCTTCAATCAGCCTCCGTCCAAGTGCTTAGTGGTCGAATCCGAGGGGCTGGAGGCGAGGCGGGCCTCGGTTCGGGCTTGGGGGAACCAGCCCCTTGCGGTGGCGGACCCGGAGATCCATGAAATGATGGAGAAGGAAAAGCATAGGCAGTTCAAAGGCATCGAATTGATTGCTTCTGAGAATTTCGTGTGTAGGGCTGTGATGGAAGCTCTGGGCAGCCACTTGACCAATAAGTACTCGGAGGGATTACCCGGCGGGAGATACTATACCGGCAATCAGCATATTGATCAGATTGAATTGCTATGCTGTGAACGCGCATTGGCTGCTTTCAGCCTCGATCCTGAGAAATGGGGTGTCAATGTTCAGCCTTACTCTTGTACTTCAGCCAATTTTGCTGTCTACACCGGTCTTTTGCTCCCAAATGAACGGATTATGGGTTTGGATTCTCCGTCAGGAGGGCATATGAGTCATGGATATTACACTCCTAGTGGGAAGAAGGTCTCGGCCGCATCGATATTCTTTGATAGTCTCCCTTATAAGGTGAACCCTCGAACGGGGCTCATTGATTATGATAAGCTTGAGGAGAAGGCGCTTGATTATCGCCCCAAGATACTTATTTGCGGTGGGAGTTCATATCCCCGGGAGTGGGATTATGCCAGGTTTAGGTATATTGCTGATAAATGCGGAGCTGTGCTGATGTGTGACATGGCTCATATCAGCGGTCTTATAGCAGCCAAAGTAAGCAACTCGTTATCCTAACTCTAGTTTTTTATGCTGAATTTGCAACCTATTGTTGTGTATGATGCTGTGATATTATTGCTTGATGTCATATATGTCACCATGCTGTAGACTGATTGTTTATTAGGAGAGCTGGGCGGTTTTAAGTGTCCTCTCACTTATTCGGACCTTATATTGTTTAATGCTCAGAAATTAGGCTGCAAAGTCTACAACTTTGATCACAGTGATTGAGCCTTTTTTACATTTCTTATTGGAGAAATGAAAAGACAAGGAATTGATTGATGACCATGTTATGATCTCTTGTCCTGCTAAAAATGACGCTGGTTGAACTGTGCTATTTTTAACAAGTTTTTTTGTTGAGCTGTTTTATTGAGTATTGATGAATGATACTATAATAACTTGAAAAGTGCATTAAAGCGAAACATATAATATGTGAGAAGATTGTGCAAATGGGTGTTAGGGTTGGCTTTATGGCAGTCATGTGGTCTTTAGGTTGGTTTGGTTTTCTGGCATGTTAGATACCTGCCTCCTTTTTTTTTGGTGGTGTTAAATTTCTGTTTCAATGGAAGTATAAATCATGTAAGGTGCACTATGTGAGGGTTATCATTCTTTGAATAAATTAGATGATTGCTCAGTTATCAATGACATATATAATTTGTTATGGTCTATTTGTTGCCTAAGATCAACACAGGTTTCCTTGTACTTCTAATGTCATGCAATTCTGTGCTTCTTGATTCTAATCTGTCATTTCTGTGTACTCTTGAATCTCTTGTGCTTCCTTCTATGTTCACAATTCATTACTTTGTTAAGATGAGAGAGAGAGAGAGAGAGAGAGAGAGAGAGAGAGAGAGAAACTGATTGCTCACACACACACACACACACAGCTTTGAACATACATTCACAGTTCTGGGTTAGAATGTATAATATTTTACTATTGCCTTCTTGCATGGGATTGCCTTTTATTACTTAGAAACCATAGAATAAGGAAATTTGAATGTTTGAAACTTCATGTAATGTTGTACAGTCGGCTAGTCTTCATGCTATGAGCTTTTCCACTTTTGGTAAGTTCATTTATCATTAATCACTGTAAAAGGATTTTGTTATTACCTCTCCCAAAACGTGCATCTACGCAATGACATCAATATTTATTATTTCCATACACACACAAAATAAGTGCTAAAGAGTGTTGATCGACTTTTTACGAGTTTTAATATCAATTCCTTGAAATTATTTTTAGTTCCTGAAAGTTAATTGTGCATAAAAATCTTTGTGCTTCAGTGTGTCTGCCCATATCGAAGTTAAAATGCCTATTCATGCCTTGTATGATAATTCCATTTCCCAAGTGAAATGATAGGGAGCAGGAAATCCTAATATGTGTATGTTTAAGTCACAGTTTCATATTAATTGAAGAAATGAATATAATATATATGTTGGATATGTTTCTTACTTATTTGCTATTGTCTATTACAGGAGTGTGCAAGTCCTTTTGATTATTGTGATATTGTTACGTCAACAACACACAAAAGTCTCCGGGGCCCTAGGGGAGGTATTATATTTTATCGGAAAGGTCCAAAAACAAGGAAGCAAGGCATGCACCAATCTAATGGAGATGGAAGTAACCATTATGATTTTGAGGAAAAGATAAATTTTGCCGTTTTCCCATCACTACAAGGTGGTCCTCACAATAACCATATTGCTGCTCTTGCGATAGCCTTAAAACAAGTGGCAACTCCAGAATATAAAGCGTACATGAATCTGGTTAAGAAAAATGCACAGTCCTTGGCGAATGCTTTGTTAAGAAGAAAATGCAGATTGGTGACCGGGGGTACCGATAATCACTTGTTGCTTTGGGATCTTACAGCTCTTGGTATAACAGGTATTATAATGATAACTGGTCCAGTTTTCACAGAAGTGGGGTTTAAAAATTACATGTCCGCATACCTGTTGAGTTTCATAATGATTTTTGTCCCACATCTAGAATCTCTGATTAGGTCAACATCCAAATTTACCTCTCAATGCATTTTTCAATACATAATAGCTTCATAAGCCTAACAGAAGCTGTTTTGCTTTAAGATAAAAGTTGCAAAAGTTAGCATTGAACTTTTGGTCATTAGTAATGTTAGACCAAAGATCTACACAGCTGTCCAGGAAACACCACTCTGGCAACTAAGTACAGTCAAGGCTGTTTCCAAATTAATGGAGGTTGCATATAATCAAGTACTGCTTTAAGCACAGCTATCCTTGACAGTACTGTTTCAAAATTGAAAAAGTTGTGAGGACGTACGGTTTTTTCCCACCATTTCAAGTTCAAATCTAATTATAAGAAGTGATGGCTTTAGAAGGAACAAATTTAAAACTCAACTGTGGATGATAGTTGATGGTCTCATCTTTTGAATGATCATGTGTAATAAACATCTTTCATATGAGCATGTATTTCTCTGTTCCAATTTGTAGGTATTTGCATACATTTGCATGTATCCAAGTGCGCAATTGTTACTTTTCCCCCTTTGTTATTTCTTTCAGTTTCATTAAATTTCTTATACCGTGTAATTTTGCACTTACACTGTCTAATTCTTGCTTTTCCTCTCTTCACAATATAGGGAAGAACTACGAAAAAGTTTGTGAGATGTGCCATATCACTCTCAATAAAAGTGCCATATTTGGTGATAATGGTGCTTTTTCTCCTGGGGGAGTAAGAATTGGTGAGTAGTAATCTTGTTTTCAATATTCTGAAAGCTTTAGACTTGGTCATTTTGGCTGCTTGAATTCCATCATGTGGATATTTATAATCTCCCAGTTTTCTCTTATAAATGTCATTTTGTCCAATATGCCTTATGTTTTTCATTGTCTTTTTTCGGACGTATTGCTCAATGTCTTATAAGTCACTCAACCTGCATGCCTCTAAAGTAATTTGTTTCTTTTTAATACTTTGATTGTGGAATAATTCCTATTTCAATGGTTTCTCAACACCAGTTTTGTATCTGTTAGGTCATCTTATTTTGTCTCAATATTGAGTTTCCTTGTTTGTTTTTGCAGGTACCCCTGCTATGACTTCACGAGGTTGTGTCGAGTCTGATTTCGAGACAATTGCCGACTTTCTTCTTAGGGCTGCCCAGATTACTGTTGCTGTTCAGAGAGAACATGGAAAATATCAGAAAGAATTTCTCAAAGGTCTCCAGAACAATAAAGATGTCGTTGAGCTTCGAAATCGGGTTGAGACATTTGCTTCCCAATTTGCAATGCCAGGATATGATTCTTGTTGAACATGTCACATCTCTAATGCATCTCCATACATTTTTTGGTTTCATTTGTTCTGTTGTCCAATTTATCTCTTGTAAATTACAGAGGAATAGTAATCTGTTGCCAATTTCCACAAGTCTTTGCCAGATCCTCCCCGACTATTTCCCGATGATTTTGTATAAATTATAGAAAGCAAAAATTTCCCTAGATATTTTATTTATTGGGCTATCTGGATTCTAGATAAAGCAGTCGTTCATTTTGGAATCTGTCCATCTGTCATTTGGTTGTCAAATTCTACTTTGGTCTATTTTTATCAACTTTTTAGTTATTGCACAGCAGCAGTTTCTTCATGTAACAAAGTTCAAGTGCATTTACTCTTTTATGTACACTACATGTCAGATGATGTTCAAAATACTGGCAAATTTTCTTTCTTTATTGGACCTCTTTTAGCTGCTTCTCTTTTTTGGAGAAGAATCATAATAATAATTTCATGCACAGCCTTCATTTTCTGTTTGGTGTCTGGTGTTTGGTGGTGTGATTATTATGAGCCGCGGTTTGCTGCTGCTTTAAGGATGATAATGTTTTCTTGGGTCAGAAGAACAGAGAAACTCTGATCCCCTTCTGAAAAAGAAGTTGTTTTCGGCTCTGCTTTGCCTTTGCCCTTTGCCCTTTGCCCTTTGTTTTTTCCTAATGGCATATTTGTTTATTCATCATTTCATATCAGTGTTTGTTGTCTTTTAGTTTTTGGCTTTCGCCATTATTTTATTTATTTTGCTTATGTTGGACGCTGCTATGGATCCCTTCAGGGGAGGCAAGGCATGAATTTCCGGCAAGGGACAAAAAGCATGAGATACGGTTGAGAAGCAAGAAAGTGACCCCAAGTTTTCTGCCTCTACTATTTTATTATAATATTTTCCACTAAACCCAAATCCAAAACCCAAAGAAAGGGGAGGGAAAATGATCTTTGCGTGAGAGAGAAATGACACTTCTTTTGTGCACTTTTATGTATATCCTTTGCACACTTACCTTGTAGTGTAATTCAATAATCGAAATTCTTTGTAAGTTTTTCTCTATCAAGAGTCTACTTGTAAAACATGGACCCTATCGAAGATAGCTTGATGATCTAAACTGTACGTATAAAGTAATCATGTCGAGTACAAAATGGAATAAAAGCCATGATAATCAATTGACAAAATAATTTTCGGTTTGACTGATTTTTAGCTATAGTAATCTTTCTTCGAAAGTGGGTAAAACTTCGAACCGTGAACTCTCTAAACACTTCTCTATTAACTGGAAGGGTCAAGAAGAGGGAAGTTGTGTTGGGGTGAGAAGAGCTTTCATGATCAAGTCCATTGCTTTCAAAGAGAACCGAATCAGACAAAAGCTTCTTAAGATCAAAAGAAGGTGCTTTTGAAAATATAAAAGCAACCCAGGAATCTCACGGTGCCCTTCCCTACAGACTACAGTCCTAAGCCACCCTTTTTCATCATTCTTTCACAACAAGAATCATTACTCATTTACTATAACAACTAAACACCACTACTACTCTACTACACTCTATACCATACCCCTCTATCAACAAAACAATAAAAACCAAACCCAACCCAACCCAACCCAACAAGAGGGAAATCTTTCAAAACAAAAATAATATCTTAAAGAATCATATCATATCCATTAATTCTAAATAAAAAAGAAATGGGATTTGATTTTTACATTAAAATATGGGAATTTGATTGTGCACCCTGGCCTAAGATAGTAACAAGAACCTTCCATTCCATTCTCTTTTGCTCTCTTTGTTCACCCAACCCTTTTTTACTTTTACCTTTTTCTTCTTCTTTTTGTAGTTTTTTAGTCATCGTAGATGGTGTTCCAAGATTTGCACTTTGCATCAAAACTATCCTACACTTTAAAGATTTTATTTTTACATTAGATCTTCCCCCATTCAAAATTGCATAGTCAATTTTGGCCGCAAAGTTTGTAACTTTAGTGATTGAAATCTCATAGTGAAATTTTTTCTTAATCATGTATTTTCCTGTTGAGTAATGGGAAGCAGGCTAGTCCCCCAAAATGCTCCTAAAGTTAAAAAAAACGTTAGATTTACATTTTTTTAACCTTGTTCTCCTTCAAATTAATTCACGTGTTTATGAAATTGACTTAAGTTAGCCCCGCCCACTTTCGAGTTCTTATCACGATATTGCTAAAAATAAAAGAAGTGAGAAAATCGTGCCAACTATAGTAACTAGTAACTACTAGGACAGAGAAGAAGAAGAGGAAAGCACAAGAAGGGTTAAAAAAGAACATTTCAATACAAACAGAAGGTAAAAAGGGTTAAAAAGGTACAATAAAACCCAACTACTAATACCTCTCTCTACTCTGTAATTTTTTTTTTTCTTGACAAACTAACTTCTACTACCTATGACTGCAAAAGTCCAAAAGCTTCTTCCTCCCTTCAACAATTTCATCCAAGAAATCGTCAAGTTGGCTACTGATATTCTCCGCACCAGATCTCAACACACCGAAACACCCTCTCAAGTTGTCCACTCTCTCTCTAATCCCACCTTCACTTTCCCAATCCATGATCGGAGTCCCCTTCCTCTCCAATTCGCCTCTCAGCTCCTCCATCGCCATCTTCGACCTCCGAAACTCGTCCATCAAAATCCCGGGCCTTTCGCTGATCTGACCGATCTCCGCCGCGACCCTCTGCTGCAATCTGGCCGTCGATATCATGAACGGTGATCCGAAGATCAAACACCCCTCGTACCCTCCTCTGCAGAAGCTCGATTCCGGCCAGCAGAAGACCAGTCCGTACAGCAAGATCATCAGCAGAAGAGAGCTCACGTTTCTCATTGCGTACAGGACTCCCCGGAAGCCGTTGAAGCCGTTGAGCTTCGATTCGATCGAGACCCTTTCGTCGAAACGAAGAGAGAGCGGTTCGATTCGGGTCTCCATCAGGGCTCTGTTTTCTTCCTCCAGTCCAAAAGCCTCGCGCCGACACCCAGAAATAGCGCGCACCACCTGTTCGATAAAATGCGTGAGTGAATCAAACTATGATGGTGAGAAAAATTGAAAAAAGAGCATGTATTGGATTGTGATCGATTAACAACCTGGCGGGAGAGCTGTGGAGTTAGATTGCGGTGAGAGTCGAGCGTGGAGGTGATGTTGCAGCCGGAAGTGTAGTAATTCTCCATGGAAGAGATTGCGGACTTGAGGACATGGGAGGCTTCCCAAAGCTTTGAGCTTTCGTCCATGTACTCATCAAGCCACTTGTCCCCAACAGGCAAATGGAGCTTTTGGACGAGCAGAGTCAGGTGGGAGTGAAAAGATCGAAGAAGCGAAAGAGCCCTTTGGAGGAATTGGATTGACATGAAGTTGTTTGAGAGATAGACCCTTTCGAGATCGTCGATCCCACGAGTCAGAAAGGAATAGAAGCCATTGACAGAGTTGGTGGAAGAAGGATCCATTTTTTGTTGTGTCTTTGGTGGGTGTGGGAAGAAAGTGAGAGTGGGATAAAAAAAGGAAGAAGAGGGTGATATTTAAATGGTGAGAGGAAGAAGAAGAAAGAATGGAAGGAATGGAAGAATGGGAAGGAGGGAATATCTTAGAAGCTCAGGTTTCTAAGGTTGAAAACGATTGTTGGGAGCAATGATGAGTGTTTCCTATAGAGGGGAAAGGATGAATGGTAATATGCCATTTTCATTGTTTAATGGGATGGGAGATATAAAAAAAAAAAAAAAAAAAAAAAAAAGGAGAGGAGAGATTGATAGCAGAAGAAAATTACATAAAGAATCCTGAAAGAAAAATACACCCCAAAAAGGAAACACTGTCAATGACTATATGTATGTGCTTGTGCAGCTGTGCTTCTGTTTTGTGAATTGAGAGGGAAGAGAGAGAGAGAGAGAGAGAGAGATTAGCTGATTAGCAGAGAAGTGTGATACTTATACAACAAGAGAAGAGACCATGAAATTTTCATGACCTCCAGCTCCCTTCCAATTTCTTACTTTTCTCCCACTTATTTTAAGGCTTGCCCAATTGCCCATTATCTATTTTATACACAGAGGGTGGGGATAGAGAGAGAGAAGCATAAGAGAGAGAGTTGCAAGTGGGTATGTTATTAGTTTAGTTGGAATTGTATATAATTGTATTATGATCTTTTAGATTTGAGGTTATTGGGTTGTAAAGTGTTTGACTAGATTGACTGGGTTTCTGGGTTTTCTACTTCTACTTCTACTTGTATAATTACCTTACTACTTAATTTTACTTGTAATTAATATTTTTTTTGTTTGAAGATATAAGTGAGTGTGTGTTTGTGTGTCCACCTTTTGATTTGAGTGCTCTCTTTGGCTTCTTCTTTCCTCTTTTTCTTCCTCGAGCTACTGACTTTGCTCCTTACATCCCCTCTATTCTCTATTGAAATTTGTGGTTTTGTAATTCCTAGATATTTCTTGTTTTGTTGATTTTTTCAAAAGGGGAGAAAGAGTTGGAATGATGAGGTTCCTTGTATATGTGCAAGTTAAATCTTGTAATTTGTAAGACCTTTCTACCATGCATAAAATCAGTCTTTTTAGGACACATTTTGATTTTGCCCTTTAATATTTAACTTAATTAACTAGTTTAATTTTCTCTTTGGGGACAAAATGGATGATGCTTCTTCATTAATCATGGCCCTTTAGCCCCCTCAACTTGAATTGAATATCAATGGAAGACTGAATAGTTTAATCCCGGCCGTTCGTTCGGTACTCCTTAGGACCCATCTAACGGCGGAGAAAGTAAATCTTAATGTGAATGATCAAATGCCTGGGTCCCAAAGTTTGCTGCAGTCCACTGAATGTTGTTGGTTATTAATGATTAAATGGTTTTTAGGTATTAATCTACGGATGTAAACATGTTTAAAGTAATGAGGGTTTCTTTTATTATCAAGCATTATGAATTAGTTCCTTTTTTATTCCTATCTTTATTTATTTTATCCAAGTATTTATTATTTTCTTGATGTGAGGAGAGGGGAGGGGGGACCAGGAAATCTAATTTATGTTGGGGTATGTGACATTTTAGTTGAATTTTATTTTAGTCGGGTGCTCGTGGGTTTTTGGAAAATAGGACAGCTTAAGAGGATGTTGGTCTTTTGAGATTTCATTGGAAAGTGAATAAGAAGAAGCTTAGGACCAGTATTTAAGGGTATTGTATTGAATTGAATGATATGGGGTTGTTCTTGTGTGTCCCCAAAATACTTGGTTTAGAGTATTTGCCATCTTCCCAAACTACTACTCATCTATTCTTCTTACACCACACCTTCTTCTTTTTCTATCCCAACAAGAAGATATAATGTACATTACTTGTCAATTCACCCTCTAATGTTCCCAAAATATCCTCAAACAACCCTAGGCAAGTAACCTCACTCTTGTTCGAACAATCATTTCTCTCCTTTAACGTGTATCATTTTCTCAGTGTTGCACTTACCATAATGGAAAAGAAAAAATAAACATATTTTTGAACCTCAAATCTACGTTTGAACTTTGGAATTAGTCCTCCAACACTTTGATCATAGCTCTGCGATTGGTTATATTCCTTACAATAATGTCATAAATACTAAAATTAATTAAGTCTTAATTTTTTACCAACTAACTAATGTGGTAGTACTTTTACGTTTTGTATTTTGATCTACTTCGAATTGTATTAATCTACGGAAATTCTGTTAATTTTAAAAAGACTTTTGATGTACGTACGTATGTTTATGAAAACATTAGTTTGTTGGTAACTTGGTATGAAGATTAGAAGTTTTCACCAAATTAGAAGTTTGGTAGATCAAGAGTTTGTAGTACGAATCCAAAACCCTTCACCAAATTAGAAGTTTTCTTTTTTCATGATTAGTGTCACAAGCTATAATTTCCCTTTTTTGCTAATTCACCAAAGTAGAAGTTGCTCCTCCTCTAGTTTGATGTCTTAATCGGTGCCCTTTAATTTGGGGGGCTCTTCCTCTAGCTAAAAAGGTGCAAATAAAAACAAAAACTTAAAAGACTCTTATTCGACCAAAAAAAGAAGACTCTAACCACAAGTCTCTCTAGGGTTTCCATTTAATTTGTAATAAATGGGAATAGCGAATATGAACTAGACTCTGGCTTCAACTGAACAAGTTTTATTAGCATGGATTCATAGAATCGTAGTACATGTAGGATCTGATGCATTAAATAAGTTCATAGGCAGAAATGAGAAACCCATGCAGACTGGTTGTACGTACCAGTTTTTTATTTTGATCTTTTTCTTCTTCTGGGAATTTTTCATTATGATAGCTAGCTATACAGTACCATGAAAGTAGATCTTTAATTTCCTGGGTCAGTTGTAATAATAATCTAACTGCTTCACCTACTGGAATCCCATACTCACCATTATAGGCCTGCATTGGCAACTGAACCAGTTGTTAAGGCAGAATACATAAAGCTAGGTGGAGAAACCCTTTTACTTTAAAAACCAATATATAGTTTTAGTTTTAGTTTTATTTTCCCTGAGACTGAAACCTAGCTTTTGTTTGATTCATTGAACAAGTTTCAAAAGAGAATCATACATAGTGTGAACCAACAGGACATAATTCTTTTAGGGTTGGAATGTTGAACCCAAACAAAAGCTCCAGATGTAAGAAGTTCCCTAATTTTGCTAAGCAAACAAAAAGGACTAGTGAGAATCAAAATATTGTCGAGTGAAAATGAGGTAGCTGTGGATTTAGGTAAAATTATCTTATGGTAAAATTA
This sequence comes from Rubus parviflorus, assembly GCA_029955375.1. NCBI lineage: Eukaryota > Viridiplantae > Streptophyta > Magnoliopsida > Rosales > Rosaceae > Rubus > Rubus parviflorus. The sequence continues at coordinate 12,573,205 of JARGGL010000008.1, read as the reverse complement.
AATGATATGTGAGGCCGGGGGTCCTATCATATGAGGTGAATTAATTTTTTTTTAAATGGTAAAGGGAATTTATGGCCATATTTGGCCAGCAACGTATATCTCTTTCATTCATCCCCATCATGATAAAGTCTCTATAGAAGAAGAATGTTTCATTTTCTTCTTAATGAGCTTAGATGGATACAACTGGATTGGTCCAAGACTCAACCATGAAAATGATACCAAGGAATGAATGGAATGATTATTGTTTGTTCAAATGTAAAGGATGCACTTACTATGCAACCCAACAAATAAAAACACCCTCAAAAAGAGAGAGAGTTAGTAGCTTTGGGAGAAGGAATTAATAATGTAAGGAGAATATGTTGATAACCTGTAAATTTGATTCACTGTGTTTTCTTAGAATGTGTGGTTTAATTATTTTGGCATTTCAATATCATAACATCATGTTGAATTCAGTTCATTTTCTTTTTAATCGTTCTATTTGAAGTTTTTATTAGTTCCAAAGAATCGTTTTGGCTGCTCTTTGTACGTAATTTTTTTTTTTTACAAAGAGCATAATTCCAAACAAATTCCCATGCATTCCCAGTTACTTAAGTTAAATAGCACCCAACTCCAATCGTAATCACTAAAATTCCATAACCAAAAAATCAAGAAATTAACTCCGATTAATACTTTGTTTCACTTTCACACCGTCCATTATTTATTCCTGTTTGAATCATGCATCGACCAGGTGAGGATTGAGGAGTGTAACTGTTTCTTCAAACTTGTCGCGGTGTTTTAATTAAGTAGGACAAGAATAGTCTACAATATACATGCATGCATGGAGAAGAGTAGGATCGATTTGTGGTGGATCTCCAAGTAGATATCCCTCTGCTCCTCTTGTTATTTGGAATTGGAACCCACCATATATAAATATATATATATCAATCAACATTTAGATTTCGACATTCATCCTCCCATTGATTATCATTTGAGGCAGCTAGCTTTCAATCTTCCTTCAGTGTCTTATACTCTTATCATTATTAATTATTTCTCACTTTTAACCTCACTAGTTTGAATGAGTAACCTACACTCATATTTCCATTAAATGATACGAGTATTTTTCTTATATTCTGAAAAATATGTGAAAGGGAAACTCGCTAGCTAAACAACCGCAAATTAATATTGTTATCAAAATTTAGCCAAGGTTCAAGACCCCTAGCTTGTTCTTCAAGACAGATTACTATCGGAATCTGATGAGAGGCACAATGGAACGTAATGCTTAGCGGCCGCAAGATTCAGACGGTATATATGGAACCCTCAGAATGGAGGGCAAAGAGTAAAGTTGAAAATGGCATTATAGTCTTTCAGCCGGAAAGATGCTCCACTTATCACATACATGGTTAAAGAGAAACGAAAGCTAGGTTAAAGTATTGGCTGCGTATACATTCTACGAAACGTGGTGGTGATATAACTAAACAACTGGATAATAATCATATTCTTTAAGCTTCTAAAAGCATAGTTTTCGTTTTCTCTGGGCCAAACCTCATAAACTTTAGCATCAAAATTCAAAGAGTCTTAGATTCGGGGAAAAAAAAATTAGATAGTTTATTTAGAACAGATCGAGAACAAATAAGTTTCTGCACTCAATCATCTCGTTATACCAGATAACATGCATTATGAGTTCAATTATCTTACTCTATCTTTTCCAACATTAATATGTTTAAAGTTATTATGCTAGTATCAAACTCATACAACATCATTCAGTTTGTTTAGGGCTTTGATTATTATTGTTATTGTTTGAGTTGAATCGGCAAAGATGGTTAAGTCAGTTGACAATAATCAAGATAATCACACATGATTTAGAGGAATCCTGTTATTTTAATCTCTATTTTTTAAGCTAAGTTAATGAGATCTCTCATCATTGCTATTATTGATCAAAGCATACTTGTACCCAATACAATGTATTACTATTCTCCAGGATATTGTAGTAGCTACAATATATTTGTCCATATGTACTAATATGACTAATATCAAGCACCAAATCTTATTTTAAAAGTTGACTGACATGTAACGATTGAGAGAATTTTCAATCATGTGGATGGAATCCTACAATTTTTTTTTCTTTGGAGAATCCAAGCCAATGCTTAAATTGAGGGATGTACTAATTAACATCTATATCAAACAATAACAAGGTTCTTTATTTTGGTTGAAAAAGAAATAACAAGGTGGCTCCATCTATTCTTTTGCTATTTTTGACTTATATATGTGAGTACGTATTGTTAAGAGAACTCATGTTGTTTAACTATAACTGATTTTTTTTACTTTAATACCCCTTAAAAAAATTAAATAACTATATACATTATCTTAATCATCATGGATAGAAAAGTCAAAACATAAATAGATAATTAATTAAAAAAAATCAACATGAAAAATCACATATAACTACCAACTCTCGCCCTGTAACTCCCACGCCCATAGGGTGCGTGTGTTAGATGACGTACTGATAGTGAGAATAACAACTACTAAAACATAGGCAATATTCATGCTTCTTTGGGATGCATAGTCATGTTATTTGCACTTCCATGCGTAAAAGTATGGGCGAGAGCATGAATAATAAGTTCGAAGAAAAGAGAGGCAAGAAAGCTTTACACGTTAATCCACAAACACAAATCACTAATACCCTTTACACATTTCATATCTATGTGGTTGAGTGCAGACCTATGAAAATGAAAGAGAGATGAGAGATGGAGAGAAGAGTCAACTAACTAATAGGATCTTCTTTTTATAGAAACAAAAGTATATAGTAGGATTCTCCAAAATGATGAAAGATGAAGAAAAGGAGCCAAGCACACTTCTTAAACCAAAACCTTATATATTCTCACTTTGGATGAATAGAAGAATAGACTATAGTCACTATACCCATCTAACCCATATATTGACCCTTTTTGTGTGTGACTAGCTAATTAACTTTGATGGTGAGCTAGAGGGTTACAAATGCCATCTCTCTTTGCCTTTTTGGCTCAACTAGGCAAAACCCACTTCAGGATTCCTTGCCACTATAGTTCGTCCACCCTAAAAGAGGGAGCTTTTCTAAAACTATATGATTTTGCAACCAAGCTAAGTGTAACCAAGCTTTTCTAAGCATATATTTTATATAGTGCTTCCTTATAGCCCTAGGCTTTTTTATAACTAGGGTTAGCTAGATGATCTAAAAAGAGAAGTCCCCCTTAGGGGGTTCCTTTTCCGTGAAGCATACATAATGGTTTTCGTTTTAGAATATGCAAATTCCTTGAATGGTTGGTTTCTAATTCTTTCTATATAGAAGGTGCTAATGGTATACATCACAATTGGTGGGAGCATGCCACATGTTGCATGACAACTTAATGGTTGCAACAACCTCAATGGTAATTCATAATTTATATATCAACTTTGACAGCTGACGTGCTTGTTGATTCTGGCCAAGAGTGAGCCTTAGCCAACTCATAGTCTTGCAATAACTCCCTAACATGCAATTTTGCATTTGAAACATTGATCATGGGGATAGTGAACTTATAGATTCATTGAGATCATGGCAGGGGTGATATATTTTTTTTAACAATATATATGGACCATACAATACTAAAGATTTACTAACTTGATGTTTGATATATAGTTCCTTTCTCCATCGGATTGAGGGTGTCCTAAACGACTAATTCTAAAGAACTAATTTTGCCTAATTTCTTATTTAAGTTTTTTTTTAAAGGTAAAACCCATTTCATAAAGATGTTATGCATGTAGGTAAACGTCTTACACGGAAATTTTTGCAAAACTCACCCATGTTCTACCACCATGCAATGTAATTTATTGATATGAACTATCATTTTTGAAAGTTCGTTCTTGATACAAACCATTCTTATAAAACTAGTATAATTGAAACATTTTGATTAGCTAAAAATATAATTTGACAGATAAAGCTAAGACGATGATAATGGCAATGAAATGATCACCATTTTTTTCTTCTAATTTAGTTGATTCTTACGATAATGATTTTTGTAGTGAAACTAAAGAATGAAAGCTTTCGATTGATTGATAAATTATATGGATCGGAACAAGGCCATACAAAATCCCTTTTCCATACATTTACTCTAGGACCGACATGCAATGCGTGAGAGATGTGATTAACATTGTTTTGATTGGTTAGTCATTTGATTATCATTACATTCATTTCATATGTTTTATCGAAAATATTATCTTCCTTCATTTATTTTTGAATGTTGAATCGCAATTTAATAATCAAACGATTTATGAGATATTTGATTTTTTACAAAAATAATCTTTAAAAAGGATAAAAGAAATGAGCGATTTTGTGAATAAGTAGTTTATTTCATCGAAAAAGCTAACTTTTTCCCTATCGAAAAAACATAACATATACATGTGTTATATGGTTTAGGGAATATCTAATGGAATAAATGATCTAATGTTGCGTTAACCTCAATAACAACCTTCTAAACATTAGATGCTAGTTCCCCTTTTAGGGCCATGTGTACCAACAATGGCACCCATAAATGTTTCTTTCTTAGTCAAACTACCTCTGAAATTTTACTTTATAAAAAGAATCTCCCTGTGAAAATCATTATTGGCAAGACTAGCAGGCAATCGATTACACAAACTAGTAGCAGTACACTAACTAGTACACTATATTTAGTTTGGTGTGGCTTAGCTTTTGTGCTAAAGGCTGCCCAAGACATTATAGTTTAAAGCTTTTGTGGGCTATTTATTGGATTTAACTTAGAGCACCTACAAAAAAAAAAAAAAACCTGGATGGTCCAAGATCTATGATTTGGGGTGAAATTAAGCACTATTGTCCAAATTAACAAGACTTCAAATTTTCAGCCCAATTAGTGATTACATAGATACCAAAACAGCAGCATGTCTACTCTCCTAACCTCCCTACACTCCTATTGACCAACTCCAATGTACAATAAGATTCTCAAGCACCCATAAATTTGATCAATGCACTTACTATCCATTAAATTTTCCATTGAATATATAGAAAAGTTGAGAAAAAAAAAACTACAATGGAGTGAAAAGAAAAAAAAATGAAGCTCATATCCCACCATATGTATATTGAAGCTCGGAAACCCCACCCGGTACCCTCACCAGGGGAGGAGATATCTGTTAGTTTACCAACCTATTTTGCCAACCCAACACAAAAACTACACAACCACAGACTCTAACCAAGGATCTTTTGCAAGCTATAGCAGCTTCGACCACTACACCAACTATGACATCGGAATTAGCTCATCTCAAATTTTTTTCCTAGAAGCCTCCTATTCCTCCCCTATTCGGGAATGAAAGTTCCTAGGCAAACTTGGACACTTTTGTTTAACTAAATTTGATTGGAGATTGATGGTTGCAATTGCATATGGAAGCCAAAATGGCCAGAACCCAATTAACTCGATCGCACGCATATTGTTACAGCTTTAAATTTAGTTTTGACCTCTAAATCATTGCTTGCGGCTTGGTGGCTTGGTGGCTTGGTGGGTGTGTAAGTAACAAACTGTCTGCAAAGGGCGGCGAATATAGACAGACCTAGAGCCGCAAAAAAGAAACGAGTCTGGATCGATCTGTCAACAAAAATAAATAGAAAAGAAAGGTTTCCTTGTTTCTGGGTTTGGATGTCATCTTTATGGTTAGTTAATTAAGCTCTGTACAATTATGGCAAAAGCTTTGTCCTCATCTACTTGCCCAAAAGTGCATGTATTAATCACATCAAGCAGTTGCATTTAATTGATGTAATAGTGGTACAGAAAAAGAAAGAAGAGCTTTGCTTTTTCAGTTTTCTTCAAAATTAAAAATAATTTGAAGCTGCACACCCGGTGGGACTCGAACCCACAATCGCCTGATTAGAAGTCAGACGCCTTATCCATTAGGCCACGGGTGCTACTTGTTAGGCATTATCAGAATTGACTTTCTAATATAAATGACAAAAGAAAAGATTTCCTTTTCCTTCATTTATTTGAACAATAATAAGATTTCCTCAAAAGTGACCATTTTCGAGCTACTTAATTAGTTGAATAATTATCTTAAAATGCTCGACTGATAGCTAAGAGCCTGAGGCTAATAAGAACCCTAAGGCAAACGAATGTAGTTTTTATGAAGCATTCGAGACTTGGAACTGCAATGAGAAGAGTCTTTACGGTGATTTTCAAGTTGTTCTTTCCCTTTTGAAATGCTTACAAGTTACAACCACGGTGTAGTGGAATATAGTATAACTCAGCTATGACTTGTGACTTGTGAGTCAAGTTAAACCTTAAAAGTTCTTGGTTGATGCTGCTTAAGTTTGTGAGTAACAACTTCCTGGTCTGTGTTCAGTATTTGGACATTCAAAACTATAGCACATATCAACAATTAGATGCTCTTATATCAGCTCAAGAAACTTGCACATTGTTATTGCACTCTAACAGATACTCTGCCATATCCACAAACGATCGAATCTATACAAAGCAATTGGTACGAAAGCTCAAACGGAAAATATATCTCATGTCAAAGCTCTTTACAAGTTTTACTGCGGAACTTAAACTGCACAATTTTTCTACATCTGATCAGCTATCAACAGAGTGTTGATACCAAAAGTGGTATTGTTCATAATCTCGTGATAGCATCACCGAAACTGGCAACGTCTATGAGCATATCATGCTGCACAAGTCATTCATCCTAGCTTGAGAAATGTTGGTGAAAGGAAGAACCTTGAAGTTCCCATTACCCATACAGGTCAAAGTCATCTGTTCATTGCTCACCATGGTCTGCAGCATCAAAAAACAGTCATAAGAATAACTTTCAACTAGCAAGCTCTTCTTGTTGTAGATATTCCCTTTGGCAAAAGGAACTACTATTCCTTAGACTAAGAGAAACCAAAGAGGACATGAAGCTTTATATGTGGTGCAAACAGAGTTAAAAGTTGAAAAAGGCAAGCTACTCCAGCACAGAAGTAACACATACATGTAAATGTGTAATCCATCCTGGGAAAGCAGTTCTAGTATCTAAGAGTCTAATAACTCATCATGTATGCAGAATGATAACTAATAGCATTCCGTACCAGTTGACAACAGAACTCTTACAGTCCATTCTGCTCTTTCCCCAAGAGCGTTTTTAGATGATTAATGCTTCAAAGTGGCTTACATTCTAGGCTGGGAAATATTTTAAGACATAATGACTGCTCACTGGGATTTATAAGTATCATTTCTAACTCTCTGCAGGCTTACTCTATCAATTGTTAATTCCTTGAATTTCTCAATTGCAGCACAAAGAAACAAAAATCGGGAATCTTACTACCTTATTGAAAGTTCTCATTCGTAAAAGGAGAGACAGATAAACTTATGCCAATTTATTTTCCACGCCTCCAATTTTAGATTCATACTTTCAGATTAAAGTGCTAGAACTAGTTACATACCTCACAAAAAGCTTCCATTTCACTGCAGCTCCATCTTTTGGAAGGCACACAGTCAACATACCGACACCATTCACAGTACTGGTTCATGTTAATGCCGCGAAAAACTGCTACAAGACATCCAGCAAGCCTGCATATATAAAGATCCTCTTGTAAGACTCATGCTAATTTAAAATGACAAGAAACAATGTAGGAGAAACACTCACATAAGTACAAAGAGAAAAAGACAGACACTTCTATAGACTGGTCTGTCCAGCTTCTGCCTCAACCTCGACTTGATAGAGCTTTTAAGATTGTAGTCCAGGAGGCCTCCTTTTCCTTGCACCACTTCTCTGACTTGAGGACTGGATAAAAGCACAGATCCAAGTAGGAACCCTGATACAAAACCTCCAACGTTTGAAAAGTTGTCCACGTAAGGTAGCAAACCAAGGAGGAAATTTCCAACGGCGACAAATAATACTGATGCGAGAGCTGTGAACTGCAACCAAATGAAGTAACAATCATTACATTATTAAGTCAGATCATGAGAAAGAGATCAAACTCGATGAAAAAAAAAAAGCAGGTGGTAAACCTTGTTGGTGTATAATTCCCAGTTCTGAATCAGAGCAGAAAGTGTAGCTCCAAGTAAGCCATATAGAGCCCCTGAAGAACCCACTGCTGGGCGTTTCTCAACAAAAAGTGCAGCCACCAATGTACCATTGAAAGCAGACAGCACATAGATTAACCCTGCAATTACTGCCCAATAGAGACAAATTTACAATAAGAATACAAGAATGGCTAAAATTTAGGAGCTATACATAAATCTCACTGATCATGCAAATAACGTCCATAAATGGAAATGGGAAGGAAAATCTACATGTTCCAAATTCTTGCTCCAAGTGAACTCCAATGAAGACAACACTGCAAAGGTTGATAACAAGGTGGATGGCTCCAGCATGCAAACATGGAAATGTGAACAGGCGCCAAGTTTTGTGATTCTCTGTCAAAAAAGTCCGTCGAAGAGCTCCTACTTCATCCAGCCTGCAAGACCACTATCACTATCATGGGTGGAAACCATCACATATACCCAACATGAAGTGTCGAATTATACCAGTCTTTAGACATTTGCTGAAAACAAGTTCTTTTACCAAAGACCACAAGCATGTTCATGCATTCTCAAACAGAGCTTTCAGAATCACCATTCCAACAATCTCTCAATTCCAACTAAGCTATGGATGAGGCCAAATGGTAAGACTACAAAAATCACTCTCTCAATTCCAACTAATAGACGGATTTTGCACTGAAACTTCCCCTTGATATCCATAAATATAGGATATAAATCTTAGGAAAGCGCAAAAGCTGAAGAACATTCAATTTATCAACAAAACTCAAAAGGTGGGAGATGTTTATTATAGGAACTTCCCAACTCAATTGACTAAATGGATGGTCCTAGCCCCAAGGTATTAATAACCAGTGATAAAACTGCAAAATAACGGAGGAATTTATGCATACAGATAAAGGGAAAAACAAAATCTTTCTAATCAGTTTAGGAATCGTTGCGTTTTCTCAGCAACCCCAAACAGAGAACACCCAAACATCAAAGAAATTACTGAAATATTCATCAAGTAAACTCTGAATAGCATCTAACAGCCGCCAAAAACATTCTCATCCCTTCCTCAGATTCTTCTGTGATTATCCTATAGCTATATAATTCAATCACAAAATTCCCAATATAAAGGTCACGAAACCCTAACCAGAAAATGTACATTAAAAGAGTTTCCAAGATCATTTCTTTTCATTCTTTCCAGCATTTCCTTAGCAACCAAACAAACAGAAATTGATTGACCAAGAATTGACCAAAAGTATCACCAAGAAAACTCAAACCCACTCAAAATCAAACAAAAATTGCTTCAAATTCAGGTAGGCAAAAGATTCAATAACAAGTAAATTAAGCTCACGTGGAAGCCGAAGGGCCGAGAAGAGGGTTTTCGCCGAGGGGCTGAAACGACAATCTCCCAAAGGCTTTGAGAGCACAGTCGCCGTGAGACTTGCGCCAGCAGTCGTTGACCACCATGGTGAACGCGAAGGCCATGACGTGGAGGATCACAAAGAGTGATATGATCCACGTGTCACTCCGACGGCGGCGGCGGCGAGGACGAGTGTAGCGGGAGGCGAAGAAGGAGAGCCTCTGTTCGCGGAGGGTTTCGGTGGCTAAGGAGTCGGCAGAGTATGGGGGTAGTAGCGGCGGAGGAGGGTTGATGTCGATCTGGGTTTGGAGCTTCGATGATGGTTCGGCGGCCATGGCTGGCTTTCTCTGCAACCCAATTTTGTGGAAATTTGGGTTTCTTGGAGCTCACTGAGAGAGAGACCCAATTTTAGGTTTATAAAGTCGCGGCTTTGTGCCAGCTGTTAAACGGTTAGGATTTTCGGCGGGAAATTCTTTCAACTGTTTGGTGATGGGACTATGGGACTATGGGCACTCCGCACTCATACATACGGACCAACAAAATTGTAGTCACCCCCTCTTCGATTTAATACCAAGGAACGAAATTAAATGTGTGCATTAATGGCTGTGTTGTTACCCCTTTGACGAGTGAAGAGAAATTTTTTCAAGAGTCCGTCAAACCGTCTCAATTGTTTCATGACTATTTTGACAAATGGTTTTCACGTGTCATGAAACAATTGGCCAGTCAAACAATTGAAGTGGTTTGACAGGCTCTAAAAAAAATTTCTCGACAAGTGAATACAATAATGAGAAATATTTAGCACCCCTGTCGATTCTTTGACTCTTTGGGGTTGTTTGTTACGTGGGACTGGACTGGACTAGAGGGAATTATTTTCTTAAGCAGTCTTGTCTCATGTTTGTTGACAACACGGGACTAACTAAATGAGACTCTAGAGTCCCCAAAACCCCAAAAACAGGACTATGAGAGCGACACCAAAACACATGGGTTTGTGGAAGCCCTCTCTCGCTCCCTCCCTCCCTCGCGCGAACTCTCTCCTTCCTCTCATTGTCGTCGTCGTCGATCTACTAAGCTCCGGCCATTATTTTTTTACACCGCCACCACCAAGAAGAGCAGCGTGGGCATGCAATCCTAGCCCACCTGGTTTCTCCCCGAAACACGCCGGCATGAGTTTCTTGGTTTTAGACTTTGGAGCAATAGTTTTGTAGCTCCAAGTCCTGCAGATTGGGATACCTAGATTCCAAGCTTCAAGTCTCTCTCGCCTCTCTTCAATTAGGGATTGATTAAGTTCTCTGTTTTTTTATCAAGTTTATGGATTGAAGAATTTGGATGGGATTCATGGATTTTCCAGATTTTGGGTATTTTAGATTCTTAGTTAATGAAAAAGTGGGATTGGGTATTGCATAATTTGGATGAAGTTAAGTGTTAGAGCTGTTGAGAAAGGAGGTAGATGTTGCTGAGATGGTTTCTAGGTTTTCATTCATCATCTTCTTCTTCCAGCTTGGAGAGTCCAAATTGCAGAGTTCTTCCAGAGTCCCAGCTTAGAGAGTCTGTGCACCCCAAACATGGTAGAAGACAACTTTAACTTAACCCAGCTTGGAGGGTCCAAGACAACGTAAGAAATTAAGGAGGGCTATCAGAGTCCTATGTAACAAACATCACCTTTGAGTACAATCTTTCAAGCACATTTATAGAGAAACTAATGGAGTAGCTGATGTGATGGCGAACCTAAGAAATGAGATCCTAGAAGATAAGATTTGGTTTAGCTAATGTGATAGCGAACCTAATGTGTTGGTTACAGTAAGGGTTTTTCCATGTAATGCCAGCAAAAAAAAAAGTGAATGTTTCAAAACAATAATCTTACTAGCCTTCCTACACACGCTATGTGCGTGTAAAAGACCGCGCTCGCGCGTGCGAAAAACTGTTTTGACTATTTAGTTTTTCCGCATCTTTTGTTCATCCGTTTAATTATTTTATTTTTGAAATTAAGTTATTTGAGAGAATAAATTTTTAAAAAAATTTAGAAATTAAAATGATAATATGCAATTGAGCAAAGTTGGTGCGGGACTCTCATATTATTTTATTTATTTATTATTATGCTGATTTACTCTTTTGCCCTTAATATATTTGAGTTTATATATTGGTTAATATAGTTTATGAGAGCAAATCTTGGGTTTTTTGAATGTTTACCAAGAACCCAAGTTTTCCCTTTATATATAGACTAGTCTTCCTGCACGCGCTATGCGCTTGTGAAAAAGCCGCGCTCGCGCGTGCGAGAAACATTCTCGCCTATTTTAGTTTTTCCTCATCATTTGTATTTTCGTTTCATAGTAATTTTCAAATTAAATAATAATAATGTTAGAAAATAAAATAAGAGAAGAAATAAAAAAAAAACTAAAAACAGCAATAGAAAATAGACAAGTGTGCAAGTTGGTGTGGGGTTCTATACTATTTTATTTACTGCTTTGTCCTTAATATATTTAAGTTTATATATTATCTAATATAGTGTTGGAGAGGTAAATCTTGAGTTTTTGAATATTTTCCAAGAACTCAAGTTTTGGCATTATATATATAGATGACAAAATATTGGACATACCTTTAAGCCCTAGTTAGTTAATTCGCGAATAATTCTCAAATAGTACCTGTACTTACGTATTTTTCAAAAATACTTTCAAATTTTGTACTTCTGAAAAGATTCGTTAAAATACACGTATTTTTGAGCCAAAAAGTATTATACACCTATTAAACATGTTTTTATTACGTATTTTTACGTTTTTTACTCATGTAATTGAACAAAGATGAATATAAATTGATATTTAAATACTTAAAAATAAATAAATAAATAAATAATATTATGCCAAACTTTTCAACGTACTATTAAATGTCGTCCGAATAATACCCATTTTTATTTATTCCGTTTACCTTTATCGTATTTTACTAACTATGCTTTAAGGTGAAAATGTGTTAATTAACAAGGATGATGAATGAGCGAACCCAAGAATCATCCACTATTTAATATCCCAATGTACCCAAACCCGCCTACAAAAATAAATTTGTGTAAAATTCGTTAGAACCCATAAAAACTAAAATTTCAACATTTCCAATTTTTTTTTATCAAAAGAACCAATTTCATTAGATGAACTTCAAGATTACATTAAACACTCAGTAAATATGCTAACTTCAACATGACAGCATCAATAACGAAGCCAACATGGCTAAAGCGGACAAAAGCTGTACTAACAACTACTAATCATACATCACCATAATCAAGCTTGAACCCTAATTAACCGATACATACAACCCAAAATAACGAAAGCCTTAAAAAAACCCATAAACCTAAATCAAGATCATTACCATGAATTGAAGCAACGCCGTCATAGGTACCACTGCACCTAACCAAGAAACGACTGCAGAACATGGGCTGGATCATAGAATGACTATGTCTCCAATGATCCATTTGCGCACAATAGCGAATTGCCCAACAAACTCCCTCTAAACCCATAATAATTTGGATTTGACGAAGATGGCTGAAAGGACTGGAAAAAAAATTTGAAAAGAGATGATGGGGGTATTTAGATTTGAGCATGATTCAGATCAAATCACCCTTAAGGGCTTATTATTCACCACAAGGGACTAAAGTAAGAAGAAAATTCAATAGAACAAAGAGAAAAGAGGAAAGGGACATTTCCAACTTGTTTTTGATAAACTAGATATTGAATTTGTATTTAATTATCCCTCAAAATTTCTCCAACATTCCTTAAAAAGTGTTCCTTCTATCTTTGTTTTCTTTTCTCTACAATTATATTTGAATACTCATATCTATTTTTTCTTTTCTTAGTTTACTGTCTAAAAAATTGAGTTTTTATGAACGTCATGATATTTTGTTTGAATTTTGGTGGTGGAATAGCGTGGTTTTATTAGTCAAGTAAACAACACCTTTTTAAAAAAAAAATAAAAAATAAATAAAGAGGCCTCTTTGTAGTTTTTGCACAGGGCCTCCAAATTCTTAAGACCGGCCCTATCTAAAATCTAAATGTTGTAATTGTTGCTGGAACGATTCGTTACAACACTTCGTTTTATACTCACATTTCAATGACAATCATGTATGAGCGTGTGGATCAAGATCCATGTTATTATTTTTATCTTGATAGAGATTATGTGCCGACTCAATATGAATGCATCTGGCCTCTGGCCGCTTATTAAAATAAAGATGCATCTCAGTCACCACATCTTCAACAAACGGCCAGAGGCCGGTTAGATGCATTCATATTGAGTCGGCACATAATCTCTGTCAAAATAAATTTTGAGTCAACATCTTTAACAAGAGGCCAGATACATTGATCATATAGAGTCGGCACATAGATAAAAATAGTAACATGGATTTTGATCCACACGCTCGTACACGAAAGTCATTGAAATGTGATTATAGAACGAAGTATTGTAACGAATCGTTCCAGTAACAACTCTAACATTTAGATACTTATTTAGGTTATGTTTAAGATGCAAAGTGCTTTCAACATGCAATGACTCGGACAAAGATTTCTTCTATTGGGATTTAACACGCAATTGCAAAAGTATAACATATTTCCCAACATCATCTATTTGAGGCCGACCAACGTGATCTATCATCTCTTTCAGGCACTGTCTGCCAGCTGATGACTTAAGATTCATATATTCTACGAGTCCCACATTTCACAAAAGAGTCGGCAGAGAAATTGGAATATAATTTTGGATATATTTTTTATTTTAATGAGTTGGTGAAAATGGACGAGGCTGATAAGCGTAAAAGACTTGAATTTGCAAATCTGCAAATGGATGATATTGCAGAAGTTTGCAACCGATTTCCAAATATGAAGTCTTGGGGAGACATATTGGTGCAAATAGATCTTGAGTGCAATCTTTAAGAGGGATGGACAAAAAGAAAACTCAAGGGGATGAATCTTGGCAGTGTACATGCTCCGAGGTTTCTTGAGGCTCAAGAGCAGGTGTGGTGGCTTGTGATTGGTGATCGATCCTGAGGCAGACTCCTTGCTAGCCATCAAGAGATTTTCTCTACGAGAAAGTTTAGAGGTAGAGCTTAAGTTTGCTACCCTTGCCTCTGGAAAGAATAATTCTATATGGAATTTGATCAACAAGAGGAAGTTTCCTCGGGAAGTGGATTATGTTGGCTTCTTTTAAAAGATATTTTCTATTACTTTTGCCCTTCATTGTGTCATAACCGGCTTGTCGTCGACAAAACCCAAAAATGTTCTATTAATTTTTTTTTTGGAATTCCTTTTTAAATTTGAATAAAATCACAAATGATCACTCAGTTTTCGCCCATCAGATATTTTAGTCACTCACTTTTCAAAAATATCACTCTGCTTATACTCCATCTTACACTTTGGCCATTCTATCTATTTTTCGGTTAAAGTTGGACAATATTTCTTTGCGTAGTCCGTCGTCATTGGCAACATAATCTTTTTCCACTCTTGTTTCAATTTTACATTTTTGTCTCGATCTTTATATATTTTTTTGGCTTGATTTGTTAATTATGTTACAAAATTATATTTTTGATAATATGAAATTTGTGAAACCTTTGACACCAAAGATGCACTTGGCTTTATAGTATAGATAGATAGATAGATAGATAGATAAATGCGGTGGAAGAGGTACCAAACCGACTTTTCTTAGATATAAAACATACCGACTTTGACAAGTTATCTATAACATTGGGCTTTAAGAACTGGATCGCATATGACTGATGGGCTTTGTATCAATATTTCTTGAGAAGTGATTTTAGCACTTGCATTCTACTTTTAACTATATAAAAATAGAGTGCAAGTAATAAAATAAATAATATGGCAAAGTGGAGGGCCAAAATCATTATCCTATTTCTTTCTTTATATTTAAAATGAGACTAAAGAAAAATTGAAAATTCTATAATGCCCCGGTGAAAAAAAATATGGATACTCTAGAATAAGTAGAAGGTAGCTCCTAACAAATTTCAACTTGAATCGTATTGTTTTAATTGTTCAAAGTTGTTTTTAGCTCCTAGTTCATTACAAAACATAAAGTTGGACAACATTTTTTGATGTTCTACTACCCACATTTATCGATTGTGTGGAAAGCCGATCTTACCCAAAAGTAGAGAGGACATGCATTCTTAGTACGACACAAATCAAGATCACGAAGCCCCTTCGGACTAAGCTTCACTGATAACAAATAATCACTCTAATAGCATCCTTGGTAACAAATCTACACAACGTAAAACAACTATATATAATTGTCTAGAGAGAAAAGAAACAGTAAACATCGGTGACACGTTTACTTTGAATGGAGAAGTGATGAATTATGGGTAAGTTTTGTTAAAATATAGAATTAAACATCTATGAACTATTTTGTGGGTAGATTCATTGCTATAATACGTCATTTGATTCATCACGTAAAGGAACTTATCAATTTATCACCGAACAAAATTTTAATAAGGCTCATTATTTTCATACTAATTCCATGTAGGTAAACATAGAATAAGGTTGAAAACAAATTATAAAAGTAAACCCTAAACTCAGACTTTAGGTTCAGATTCTAAGATACACGACATCAACTTTGATATTCACTCATACACACTTTTAAGCTTTAAAGTTTACTAGCATTTGTTTTGCTAAATAAGAGTGTGGGATTTTTATTCCCACTCCAGAATTATATGAAAAATTATTACAATTCTAGTGTTTGTAAATATTGGGACAGATAAGAAATAATTTGATCAAGTTATGACATATAACATTGTCAATATTGAGACACTTTCTCTACTTCTTGATGTCTCGAGTGCCTTCTTCAAAGCCCGGAATATAAACTTTTTTGAGAAATCTCCGTGCTCGATCGAGTCTTGCTTATGAGATGACTGATCGATTAGGCTTCCGAATAGATAGTTTATGTTAATTGACTACTGTTTTAAATGTACTCTAAGAAATAATTAAGATTCTTTCTTTTTGTTGATCCAATGCTTAAATTCTTCCATGGCAAGGAAGGTGCGAGGGTTTTTGTGATCTGACCTTTTTTCATTTGATTTTAGAAAATGTCAAGTTTCTTTCACTCGGAATGCTCTCATCCGCTGGACAACATCTATAAGGGAAACATTGTATGGTCCAAAATGTTGTAGTGCAAGTATTACATTGGTACAAAGGTAACTTCCTTTTTAAATTATGTTATATATGTAATTACATATGGATATTTGCATCGGGTTCAATTCTCGTATTTTTTTACTTCTTATTTACGTTTTAACTTTTTACCACAGTCATGCCACGTAGTTGGGTTTTGACCTTTTCCCCCCTTTCTACCATATCTATTAGGGGAATGATCTAGCGCCGTAGCCTATGACGGCGAATGCAAACAGTTAAGTCGGCGCGGTCAACTTTAGCGGGAATAAACAAACGGCTATTAAAAATCTCTGCACTTATTTGTTAAAAGAAAAAAGAAATGGAAAAGAAAACTATAACTAAGTCTCAAATTATCACGCTTTCTCCTCAGCTGCTACTACTACTCCAGAAACCCAATTCATCAGCTGCTCTTCATATACAGGTTAGGGCTTTTCATCTTATTTTATTTCTAACCATGAGTTTCCAGCTCTGGTTTTGTTATTTACTAGTCTGCCATTTTATGGTTATGGATCAAATGCAATTTACAGCCGCCATGGATTTCCCCCACTGTGTTATTTTCCTTGTATAAACTCTTTGATTTCCCGTGGATTATGAGTTGTATGAAGTTTCTGTCGAATTCTTATGGCTAATGCCCGCTAAATTTAGCTGTAATTTTTCTTTCTTCCATTCCATTTCCACCTCTGATTTCGTCATTTTGTTTGCTTATAACATAATATACGCATTCTTTATACAGACGGATAATTGTTTTGCTCTGAATACCTGTTGTTCTTGGTGTTTAACTAGGCTTTATGATTAGGGATTTAACTTAGGCCTGGTTTGTGGCATTGGCCTCTTAAGCCCCCGTTTGTTTTTGCGTTTTGGAGCATAAATTAACGTTTTTTGCTCCGATAAGGTATTTTAATTTCTTAATTTCCCAATTTTCTGCTTAGGGGTTTTGTATTTATTTTACCAATTCTCTGTAAAGGCTTATATGATGGGTTTTGATCGATTTAATAACCGGTCAGTTTGATTCTTTCTGCTCTTAATCTAATAGTTTGCAATTTCTGGAAGTTTCTTTTACTTAATCTCTTGCTTCACTAAATGGATTTGTCGATTAGTTATTTATAACAAGGGATAGTAGTGATTGAACCCAATCTTTGCTTGTTTGGATGGTGGACTCTTATTTGTATTTGATTGTTTTCCTATCAATCGGCAGAGTGAGGAGTGAGAGCTCAAAATAAATTTGTCTGCTTTCATTTTCATATGTAATGTAATTCTGAAAGTAAACAAAATAGAAGCTATACTGTAATCAGTTATTGGGAATGATTGAATAAACTAGGAGGAATTTGGATCAGAACCAGTTGACTGTAGTTTTGATCAAGAGTCTGAACAACCTTGTGAACTTAATATATCTATATGTCCATGGGAATTAGTCTTGAAGCAGCATAACTTTTAGGTTCAGGATATTTTAAACAAGGTACTCCAATGGAATTACTTCATTACAGCCCTTAATGAATTAGATCAAAACTCCAATAACAAGTGGAAGTTTTCCATATCACATCAGCTGTTCATATTGATTGTTCTTTCTAGTATAAATATACTTTTTTGGTTGAGAAATTCAATATAACGTACCAACACGCATTGCATCTGCTTTTGGTCTTTTTAGCATTGATTCAACAAACGCTGGAAGCCCAAAAATCAAACTGAAGTTCTCAACTGATCCTTTATGAAGTTGGCAGGGATTGGTTTCAGACTCATTATTTTTCATTACAGACTGTTCCTAGGTGTTTAAATTGTAAGGAATTACGATGCCTTGGAGTTTGCATAAACCAAAAATGCTTTCACTCAATTTGCATACCTACTATAAAACCTTGTGGCTGCCTGCAGAAACTTATTTTAGGGCCAATTTCACCAGGATATATTTTTAGGGTTTTATACTGTTTTGGGCCTTTCTTGGTTGTTTTTGTGTCGTCAATGTTTTTCTAAAATACGTGTCTTATTCAGTTTCACCTTTCATTTTGTTGGTTACATTTCTATCTAGATGAATATGATTTTTAATCGTTATTCTCCTACATAGAGATGGTTAAATTTTATACGGTTATAATTTTAGCTTCACAATGCTCTCCACTATGACTAGTGAACATGTATCAAGTTGGAAAGTTTAGTGATTTCTTTGGCTGCAGGTGATTTCAAAATGGCTCTACCAAGTGGGTTGGAAATTCCGAAAGAAGCGCTGGATGCAGAAATCAAATCCTTTTTTGACTCAGCTCCTCCTTTAAAGAACAGTGCTGATGTCGGTCAAAAACTTGAGGAATTTGTTAAAAAGAATTCGCTACTTTCTGGCATGTTCACTTTTTTCTGTCACATTTAATATTTTCCAATTCTATTTAACCTTAGGTCCCTTTCCATTTCTTTTTCCAGGTTTAAAAACAAGGTTCTATTTGTTTTTGATAGATTCAACGTGTTATGTAGGAAATGGAGGAGCTAGGAGGGTGGTTTGTGTGACCTCAGGTGGTACCACGGTTCCTCTGGAGCAACGATGTGTTCGCTACATTGACAACTTCAGCTCAGGTCATAGAGGAGCAGCTTCCACAGAGTATACCACCTTAAAATCACAGAATAGGCCAGTTTTTATATATAGGATATTCATAGGATTTGTCTGATAATATTACAGGTACTTTTTGAAGGCAGGCTATGCTGTTATCTTTCTTTATCGGAGGTAATATTGGTTTCTATCAACTTATATATGATCCATTCGTTTCAACAATGTTACATGGTACAAGAGAAATTTTATTTCTTATAATTTGTTATCTGTAAATGTTATGCAGGGGAACTTGCCAACCATATTGCAGATCTCTTCCCGATGATCCGTTACTTGAATGTCTGGAAATTGTGGATGAGTCAAACATTCAAGGTCTGTACTTAGTGTACTGCTATGGTTATATATGTTCTCTTATATTTAGGATAGAAATACACATGATTAGTCAAGCGCTTATTTATGTTTCCAACTCTCAAGTTTGGGTATGACAAAATGATAAATGGCTTTGGGATATACCAGTTACAATATATAGTGGCAAAAAACCTATTAACTTGAGAAAGGACATCGTATGTGATAAACATGCAACCATTGTGCAATGGGTACACAATTACACCACTCAGAAACTTAATTGTCATGGTCTAATTAACGGAAACTTAATTTCCTGAAGTAATGAAGCTTTTCACTCATTGACAGCTCAAAGCTTTTCAGGAGTATTCTTTGTTTCTTAACAAATGGTACTAGAATCAACTACCACATCCAGGTTCGATTTCCTTAGATAACAAACTAGAGATTTAATTTGAATGCACTGGCATTATGTTTTGCATAGTGCTAAGTCATTAATACTGATTTATGAGTGAAACTGAAGAGAAGAGGTCTACATTGAGCTAGTAGTGATAGAGTAGGCGGATGAGGATGTCAGCTTTTGGAAGCATGGTGGAATGTTATGATCCTAAAGGTTGAGAGGTTAATCTTTTTAAGTTTAGCCTTACAATCCTTGACTATTTGAGTTATTGTTTTAGGCGCTGATTTAGTTTTTGGGAACACAGGAGGAGTCTTTACTTTTCTTGCAGATTTCTTGTGATGTCAAAGTCAAATCTGACTATCAATACTATATAACCCTGTGATGATTCTCTTATCATATGAATTATATCTCCAAATGTACATTAATATGTAAACCTTTGACAGTTCTTGCTTAGATAACTGAACTTTGTTTCATATTCTCAGTACACCAATTCCATTCACAAGCAGTGAGGAGTGCTATCACTAAGACTCATGCTGTATGGACCAGTTCTTTATATCTTGCATTGAGCAATATATTTATATACTCATCCCATATTTCGACTTTTTTCTCCTCATAGTATATAACGCAATAGCAAAAAGTAGCTCAATGCAACAATTGTTGAATCATAAATGGGGTTTTATTCTATTGTAGGCAGTAGCAGAAGGCCTCTTGCTCAAACTTCCCTTTACAACAATATTTGAGTATCTCCAGGTTAGCTTTAGTGGGCAGTTAAGTGAAAGCTTTTAACACAAAATGTTCTACAAGCTTCCTCAAAGCTGCCTGCATTACTTTACATTATGTTAAGTGGCTGGTAGGTTGAGATGTCTTCTATGGTTGACTAATTGGTCTTTGCATATGAGCAGATGTTGCAGATGGTTGCGTTTGCAATGCGAAGTATTGGACCACATGCAATGCTTTATCTTGCAGCAGCAGTATCTGACTTTTACGTCCCTTGGAAGAGCATGGTAATGATTACTTACTGCTTTATGTTTATGTGTTTTTTACTGTTTTCTGGCTGCATTCTGTACCTCAAGAGGCAGATCATATAACCCACCCCTTTGGAAATTGCTAGTGGACATGTCTTTGACCTCAATATTTCTTGAATAGGTGCAGTGACAAAATCTGTGAACCTTGGAAGTCTCATAGCATTCTTTAGAGTGATATGCAACGATATCTTGCAAGCCATTTGGATTTAATATTATTTCATGCGTACGTCTCATTTTCTTTAAAATAAAAAACAATGTTTATGCAGGCAGAGCACAAAATTCAGTCAGGGTCTGGTCCGTTGGACATGCGACTTGTTCAGGTGCCAAAGATGCTCTTAGTGCTGAGGAAAGACTGGGCCCCAATGGCCTTCTGCATATCATTCAAGGTTAGATATGAAGCTTTTTTTTTTTTTTTTTTTTTTTTCTGTCATTGATCCTATCCATCTAAGTTTTATCTTTTCATGAGTTCTGATTGTTGTATGCGGATGAAAAGTTATTTTCCTTACTTGTATCCAGAAGAGTTTTGGGTGTGGCTGAATAACCTGATGATGACTTCAATACTCGGTTGGGGGAGTATCATTTAATAGATTTCTCACCTCAGTGCTTCAGATTTCCATTTGTCATATTCTCAGTTGTGGAAATAGGAAAAGTTGAGTAGGTTTAAACAGGAAATAGTTTTCCATTATGCCTTGTGTCTCAAAGAAAGTGGACCTATATGTCTCATTCCACTTGTTATGATGCAATCGTATATCTACTACAAGTTGTCAGACTCCTTTACTTTCTTTAATGTATTAGTACTTAATTTGTGTTTCCCACAAGAGTTTGAGGGGTTAATTGCCCTGCTTAATTGTCCCAACTAACATGATGCAGTATTATTTCTTGGGGACTAAGAACCTTTGACATGCTTGAACAGCTAGAAACAGATTCGAAGATTCTGTTAGAGAAGGCTGATATGGCTCTTAGGAAGTACAACATGCATATGGTTGTAGCCAATGAGCTTTTGAGCCGGAAAGAAGAAGTTGTAGTTGTCACAAGCAACGAAAAGATTTCAGTTCGCCGAAACAAGTCTCTAGGTGTTGATGATGTGGAGAGCGCCCTTATTGAGCTTCTTGTGGAGAGGCATTCAGTTTATGTTGAGAATTCTGATATATGATTAAGACTGATTTCATCTAAAGGTGCAACAAAACAGTTCCCTTTCTGGCCAAGATTGCCCATTAATCTGTGGACTATGTAACCGAAGCTTTCCTTAATTGGCCTTGGTGAAATATAGTTCGTTTGATCCGAGTACTTCTACTTTGCTCATCGATCCAGCGGAGGATAGTGAGATAAAATTTTCTGTTGACAGGAATCAAATCTTTGTAAAATATTTATCACACATTAGGGAGGAGACAAGGAAAATATTATCCCTCTGGTATGTCAATGGAACTGTAAAGTTCCGGTGAATAAAGCTCAAGTTTCATTGTCTCCATCGGAGACGCTTCAGAAACATTTTTGGCTCAACAAACTATTGCACATTCAAAACAGTGGTTAAGAAATTTTGATGGGACATTCCAAATGGTATATGCTATAAGCCTATAATACAATTGTAGAAGGCAGGGAGTAAACCTTCATCTACAGAGTTTCTTCGTCATTTGTGTCAAGCTCAAGTTCCTCTTATCTTCCCCTGCTTTCCTTCTCATGAGATCTCTTTTCTTCAAGACTAGTGTATGCCGCTTCAGGGTACTGTAGAAATACTCTGCGGAGTCTTTTTTTTTTTTCTCTTGCCAGGATTCTCTTCTCTTCCTCTGGGTCAACCTGGATTTCCAATACATTGACCATGATGTGATGGTTTATGCTAACTAAAAGATTGAAATCATGATGGAAAGGGAAATATTTACACAAAATCTGTTATTTAAAGTGCGTTTGGATGAAAGCGACTGTTCTACATCTTCATCTTTGTCTGTCTAGGGTTATTAGATGATTCTTAAAACAAATCCTTTATTAGATCCTTCTAAAAACAAAACCGTTATTAGATGATTTATTTGTGTATTTAATTATATGGAGTCTCCATATATACAATAGATATATACTCTCTACCCGATCAGTTCTACATCTTCATCTTTGTCTGTCTAGGGTTTTAGACAACGGCAACAATGAAAAAGACGGATTATGAGCAGGATGAATTCTTTAATGAATTCTTTAAGGACGTAAATGTCATTAAGGACGACGATGGGGGGATAGTTTTGTCTGTGGGATTCGACCCAGATACTGTCGGTGGTACCTTCCTCTCTTGTTCTTGTTTTTATTCATCTTTTTTTTTTGTCCTGGTTATTTCTTTTCAAGATCAAAGTTATTGTTGTTTGAGTAAGTAAATTGAAATATGATAATGATCATAGATATCAGTTCAGATGGGGGAAAAAAGAATGCAAAACTCACATGGGAATTAGTGTTACATATAGGTTTTGGTTTGAGATTAGCTTACTGAATTCCTATCCCCATTGATCCCACATCGATCAGTTTCGCTATGGCTTAAGTTTGCAAAAAACAAATTTACCATCTTCATGTCTGCAAAATAATTAAGAAACAAAAGCTGTGAAAATTTACTGAAAATTTACTGAATTTCTCTACATTATTATCATTATTATTTATGTTAAACGAATGAAAATTTACTTTCTCACCTATGATCATTTGCATTGTGCAGATGATGACCTGAAAACAACTTGGGAAACATTAGTGCCAATATGTGTGCTGAGTTTTTTTGCTTGTTGGATCTGGTATGTCATAATAAATTTTGTTTATGATCGAATACTCTTTTTGACACCCAAAGGGGCTTGGCAAACATGGAAATTCTTATGGAAAGATTCTTATGGGCAGGATGATTTTACAATGACACTCACTACAGATACGTTTTGCGACTCACTTATCATTAGTAAGGCCAGGGTTGCTCTATATCTTATGGCAAGGAAGGGTGTTCCGGCACGAGAGGTACTGATCGATGGCGGATCGTTTGTCACTGTTTTCTTATCTAATATGAGTAATGAACCATTTTTTTTGTTTAAAATGATTTGAATTCTTTCATCTTGTTTCAATGTAATTCTCTCTCTTTTAATGCAACTGCATGTAAATAAATGCAGGATGAATATCAATTGCATATGCATTTTATCTTATATCAGAACAATTATATCTTAATGAAAAGCTGGGGTGCAGGGTGCAATTTGTATTATCTTTCAATGCAACAGTTTAAATGTTACTTGTTGCGGGATGAATATTAATCGCCATATGCATTTAGTGTTATGTTAGAGCAATTAGATCTTAATGAACTCTTGGTTCAATTTGTATTATTATTGTTGTTGATTTAGCTTGAGATATCTGGGGAACAAATCAACTTTATACTTTTTTTTTTGTGTTATTATAAATTAATTTTCATATTTTTGCACAACCTTTGATTTCAGGCATTAATAATAATGGACGACTGGATGCATTTTGACCTCATCAAGGTTAAGAAACCAGATGGGATTAGTCAGGTGAGCATTGCACAATTTTCCTTCCATTTTCTTTCTGTAGCAGGTGTGTCAATTTTATTAAAACAATTTGAACTTATTCAATTCTGCTAGCTGGGTAATTTACTTTACGTCTTCTTTGACATTTTCAAATCAAGCCCTAATCTTTAAATTTGATTCCAGCTCCTCCACTTACTATTCATATTAGTATTGTTAGCATTAGCTATAAAAGTTGAGAATTAGGTTTCCAGAAGTATATAAGATTCTGTTGCGTAACTTTCCTAGTTCTTTGTCATTTATTCGAAGTTTTCTCGTGCAGCTGTGATGAGACCTTTTAATTTTAGAACTGTGACGCGGGGGACTTATGCTTTTGTTTGATTTTAGAAAAGTTTAGATGCTGTTGTACAAGAGCTCAGTTTTCAGCCTTTGCTAATTTATCTATTTTGTGCAGGAGGATTTTTGTGAAAGGTGTGCGCTTTTCTTGGAAGACGATACTGCCATAGAGGTGTGTAAAGTGATCCTACTAAATCATGCTTCTCTACTCTTTCAACGAAAACAAAAGAAAAAAAAAATATTGATATAAATCTTCAGGCAAATATTGTTATAGATTCACTTTCTGTTAAGTCAAACATTTCTTTCTTTTAGCTGTTCTAATTTTCACAATATAATTGGGATGCAGGATCTTGTTGAAGTGTTGGATTGCTGTCTTTACTTTTATGTAAGTGTTGTTAATAATAACAATATTATTATTATTATTATTATTTTTGTTATTTTGATTGGTTATAGTTTACTTGTAGGGGAAGTGAGACCTATTAATTTTATTTTTAATTTGCCTCTAAATGCATAGAATTATACTCTTCTGGTTTTCGCTGGTACAATTCAAGGAATTCAGTCAGTGAAGGATGTGATGGAATACTGCATTGAAAAGAAAGAGACTCCAAAGCCCCTTGTTAAGATGTTAAAAAATTTTAACGACCAGAAGAATGTAGAAAATTCTTCGAATAAAAAATAGACAGGATAGTTCATGTGCTGTGCCACTCTTTGCTGGACATGAGGTTTTTACGTATTATTATTCTCGCAGAGGGAGGATCTAATTTGCATTTGAGGTTTTTACTGCGCGCCTTCTAAGTCATTGGCTACTCTGCTAGTTTATTCTATATTATCGTCTTTGGTTCTCTAACAATTATATGTTCATAATGTTGAATTTTTATCAAAAAAGTTTTTGAAAGGCTGTTGAAACTTAGAATAATAAAATTCACCTTCGGCAGTCTCTCAATTAAATAATCGTCGGTGGCAAGAGGATTCTGATTCCTTTTAAGCCTAACATGAACATCCAATGGTCAAAGAATTAATTGAAAGGCCATAATTGATTAAATTTAAATTATGTTATGTCTGTAATATGGGAAGTCTTTTTTAGATTTTTTTTAAAGGTCTGACATTTTTTCTGAAAGGAGACTAAAATTGCTTTTTCTTCATTGTCATAGATGTTATGACTTATGAGTAATTAAGCTACATTGTTAGCTGAGTGTCGAAAGTAGTCAAATTCTGCTAGCTCCTTTATTAGTTGTATATATACATAATGTATATCATTTTAGCTTGTGCTAACTATGCACAATAGGCTAGGAAACGATAAGTAGGAATTAGTTTGCCACATCATGTTCTAGTTGAGCTTTCCTTAGGAATTAGTTTGCCACATTTTTTTTTTGGACAATTTTCCTTTTTCTTATTGAATAAGGTTAGTTTGGTGTTGTTTTGAAAAAATTGGTGAATAGTTGACAATTTGGGAACGTAAGAAATTGACAATTGGGAACCTAAAGAATTGACAATTTGGATCATTTGACTACTTATTCGGGTGAGCACAACAATGACTACTTTTCTGAAAATGAAGAGAACGTCAAAGAGAATTACGTGTGTAAATAATATAATATATATACACATATATAGTACATGAATATGTATAAATCACGAATTCGTGCTTTTTATGGGTTTTACCATAGTAATTCTCATTTACTTAAGTCATTTATAACATCACTTTAGTTTTACGGGTATATTTGTTGTTTTTTCCACTTTTTTTTAAAATGAAATTTGATACATCATTAACGATCACAATTGTTTAGAATGACATCCCAAACAATTTTGATAGCAGACACAAACTAAAAATGGTTTGAAAATAGAATGGTATAACAAACCAATGTTTTCAAAGGTGAAGGCGTGAGGCGGGGTATTTTGTGCCTACCTCGTGAGGTGTTTGCCTCGACGCGTTGAAGCGTTTGCTTTTCCCACAATGAATATTCTAATTAAATAAGTATATATAATGTTTTTTTCTTTTAATAAATGATGAAATTCATAAAAAGACCAAGGGCTAAACTAACGCAGCAAAGGCCCGTCACCCATTTAGTCTAGGTTCAAGAAGAAGTGAAGACCTTTTTCCACTTCTTCCATTTGGTTTATAAGTATGTTTTTTCGTGAAAGCTACAGGCAGCGTAGTAGTGTTGCACTTTTGTTTCCTGATTTTCACATTAGGTTGTGGATTGTCATTTTTGACTTTCCCGTACTTAATTATATCCTGTTGTATCTCATGAGTTTATCACTTAATAAAATTTCTCTTTCTTCGGCAAAAAAAAAGAAAAAGGCCCGTCACCCATGAAAGAAACCCAGATATCCAAGTATCAAGTCCAAAAAAATAAATGCAAAAGAGACCCAAAAAAAATAAAATTGCAAGTAGTCGTACATGCTGTGCAGAGTTTAGAAATGTTTAATTAAACCAAACGACTTCGTTTTGTCTGGAAAATTTTAGAAAAACATTTCTCTTCGTCTTAAACCTTCGACGCCTCAGTGCCTTTGATCCGCTTTTTCGCTAGCAAGCGACGTCTCATCACCTGAGGAGTTCGCTTTTCCGGCAAAGCGCCTTTTTTGGCAGCTCAGAGGTAATTTAACCCGCCTCACACCGATGCGCGCTCTAAAAACGCCTTTGAAAACATTGTAACATAATCAATTTGTTCTATTACAAGAGAACACAGCTCTCCAACAACTAAATAAATTTTAACAGAATCAAAAGCATTTTCGCAGCATTCCAAAGATAATTATCAACAACAGAAAAAGAACCGTTGTCATATTCTTGAGACTTGTGAATTAAATTGTCATGAACTGTTTTAGGAAAGGAATAATCGGGCACGAAATTGATAAAGAAAGATTCCTCCATTAATCATAAAATTTTAAATTCATATTCCTCCCTCAAATAGCAAAGTTCCACCTAACAAATAAACAATGATAGAATCTATCGACTCGCACCAATGAGCATTAATTGTTTATTACCCAAAATTTGGAATGGAATTTCAAAATCTTTACAAAAAATATATCCTTTAAACGGTGCTGAGTTTGGTAAGTGCAAAAATATTTACTCAAAATCTATCATTTGAACGGTGCGTTTGGATGAGACAATTATAAATTCTTCAGAAATTTTGAAATGATAGAATCTACAATTTCATCAATTAAAATTTCATTAATTGCAATTTTCATTGTTTAGTTGTATTTATACAAAATTTAGAATCTGTAATAAATTAAGAAAGTTTAAAATAACTTCAAATATTAAATGGAAAAAATCTTGTTTTGGAAACTAATATGGAAATAAAAATAAATTTTTGCAAAGGAAATTCGAAATTACACCTGTTTTTGGTGGAAATTGAAGTCGGAAATTCTGGCAATCAATTCCTTTGTTTTTTTCCACAAAGAAATTTATAATTTTTAAGTTGAGAATGCCAGACGAGATAATTGACGTCTATAAATTATGAAGTCCTCACTTTCATACTGATTAGGGTATATTTGACTCCTTAGAGCATCCCCTTCCCTAAAAATTCTTATTATAGGGATTTAAAAGTTAAAATCCCTATTATTTTGCTACCATATTAAAAGTTAAAAATTAAATTCCTATTATATGATTACATTAATTAGTTTGAGATTGTGTGTTGTTAATCCATATAATTCTCGGGGTGTAATTTTATTAGATGATTTATTTGTGTATTTAATTATATGGAGACTACATCTTCATGTTTGTCTGTCTAGGGTTTTAGACAATGGCGACAATGAAAAAGACGGATTATGAGCAGGATGAATTCCTTAATGATCGAATTCTGTGAGGACGTAATCGTCATGAAGTACCGCGATGGAGGGATAGTTGTGTCTGTGGGATTCGACCCAGATACAGTCGGTGGTACCTTCCTCTCTTGTTCTTCCTTTTCTTTTGTTTTGTCTTGGTTCTTTCTTTTCAAGTCAAAGTTATTGTTGTTTGAATAAGTAGTTTGAAATATGATAATGATCATACATATCAGTAAATGTTTATGAGAACTCTTTTTGACACCCAAAGGGGCTTGGCAACCCTGGAAATTCTTATTGAAAGATTCTTATGGGCAGGATGATTTTACAATGACACTCACTTCAGATGCACCTTTGGACTCACTTATCATTAGGAAGGCCAGTGTTGCTCTATATCTTATGGCAAAGCACGGTGTTCCGGCACGAGAGGTACTGACGGCGGATTGTTTGTCACTGTTTTCTTATCTAATATGAGTAATGAACCATTCTGTTTGTTCAAAATGATTTGAATTCTTTCATCTTGTTTCAATGTAATTCTCTCTTTTAATGCAACTGCATGTAAATTAATGCAGGATGAATATCAATTGCATATGCATTTTATCTCATGTCAGAACAATTATATCTTAATGAAAAGCTGGGGTGCAATTTGTATTATCTTTCAATGCAACAGCATATAAATGTTACTTGTTGCGGGATGAATATTAATCGACGTATGCATTTAGTGTTATGTCAGAACAATTAGATCTTAATGAAATCTTGCTTCAATTTGTATTATTATTGTTGTTGTTTTAACTTGAGATCTCTGGGGAACAAATCAACTATATACTTTTTTTTGTGCTATTATAAATTAATTTTCATATTTGTGCACAACCTTTGATTTCAGGCGTTAATAATAATGCGGGACGGTATGCAATTTGACCTCATCAAGTTTAAGAAACCATATGGGATTAGTGAGGTGAGCATTGCACAATTTTCCTTCCATTTTCTTTCTGTAGCAGGTGTGTCAATTTTATTAGAACAATTTGAACTTACACGATTCTGCTGGTTAATCTTTAATTTTGATTCCTAATCAAGCCCTAATCTTTAAATTTGATTCCAGCTCCTCTTCTTACTATTCATATAAGTATTGTTAGCATTAGCTATAAAAGGATAGAATTAGGTTTCCAAAAGTATATAAGATTCTGCTGTGGACCTTTCCTAGTTCTTTTTTTATTATTCGAAGTTTTCTCGTGTAGCTGTTATGAGACCTTTTAATTTTAGAATTGTGACGCGTGGGACTTAAGCTTTTGTTTGATGTTAGAAAAGTTGAGATGCTATTATGCAAGAGCTCAGTTTTCAGCCTCTGCTAAATTCATCTATTTTGTGCAGGAGGATTTTGATGAAAGGTGTGATCTCTTCCTGGAAGACTCTGCTGTCCTAAAGGTGTGTAAAGTGATCCCACTAAATCATGCTTCTCTACTCTTTCAACAAAAACAAAAGAAACAAAATATATTGATATAAATCTTCAGGCAGATATTGTTATAGATTCACTTCTGTTAAGTCAAACAGTACTTCTTTCTTTCAGCTGTTCTAATTTTCACAGTATAATTGGGATGCAGGATCTTGGTGAAGTGTTGGATTGCTCTCTTTTCTTTTATGTAAGTGTTGTTAATAACAATGTTCGAAAAATCCCCGATTAGGTCCGATTAATCCCCGATTAATCGCTGAAAGGTACCCTGCCGATTCGATTTTGTAAAAATCCCTGAGCTAATCGGTCTTTGAAAAATTGGCCAAAAATCGACAAAAAATCGGCAAAAATCAGCCTAAATAAGGATTTTTTTTAAATTTTTTTTTAACTAGTTTTTTTTTAATAAGTACTCATTAAAATAAGTATGCTACTATGCTTAATATTTTGAGTTTTTTTTTCGTGTTTTCAATCATTTATATGACTTTATAATTTTATATTTTGATATATCCTTCAATTTTGCATTTATATATTTATTTATATGTGGTAAAATAAAATAAAAATAAAAATAAACAATCCGATTAATCCTCCGATTAATCCCCTAGGCGCTAATCCTCTGCCTGCCGCTCGACTACCGCCTAACGATTTTTTGAACCTTGGTTAATAATAACAATATTATTATTATTATTATTATTATTATTATTATTATTTTGGTAAGTATATATTCCAAAACAAACCTATCAATTCGGCAACAAAACACCTCATGCACGGTAATGCAAGCGAAGCCATTACGCAACAAATTCTTGTTTTCTTAATTTTCGTTCTCTGTTTTTCGGTCTGCTTAGTTTGCATAAGTTATCATAGAAAATCAATTCAAAAACCCCCCAAACTTTGTTTGCATCAAGTTTAGGATGTCAGTAACCTGTATATAAAATTTCGTTCAATTTGGATAACTCGTTTTTATTTTCTGAGCCGATTAGATCGTTAGGTTAGAATCAAGTCTTAGATTAGCATATTAGACACAATCCTTTACGGAAAATCGGGAATTGAATTGACGAACCTTAATTTGTGCTTGTAGGGATTTAAAGTGAGTGCGTTTGTGTGCCTATTTGAGGTGTACAACGAACACAGAGCTGGTTGCAAGTGTTGGCGCTCCTGTTATCGATTAATCATGCGTCTAGATTTTGGTGTGTTTGTTCATCTTATTTTGGTAGCTCTCATTTTGTAAACTTTAATTCTTTAGTCTGTTTTTATCACAAGGACCTGTTGACTTTCAAAGAGCTGCGAGTCTGATAGCATAACTAAATATGTGAATCTAATGTACAAAACCATTATAATTCGATCCCCATTATATCATATGGCATGGGGTTCCAATTGTGGCCATAATACTTCAGGAAGATACAACTACAACACTACCAATTGTTTGCCTGCATGGTAATAATAATTGTCTCAACAAATTTACACATCAAGTAGTGGTAATGCATCTTGCATTTCAAATCAACCTACCCAAAAACTACTACGCTACAAGCAATGAGAACATTACTCAAAAACCTCTATATGTTTTGAATTGATACACACTGGACTAAGCTTCATATTTACATCTTCGGGAGAAGTTGACTGAGGAAAATACATATATATATATATATATATATATATATATATATGGAAATCAGGATGCAGATGACAAGGCCGGTTCACGTGGACGAGCAGTCCAGAGCGAACTGAGGGCACGAAGACGGTGGAAGTACTCGCCTAATGCAAGCAAACCTCGAGCCGCTTGGTGAGTTGACAGGATTCGGGACATCTGCTGCAGAGTTTGCTGCCGAAGGTGATCAGCCTGTGTTGGACAAGAGCAGCATAGTTCAGCAAACAAGGATAGATGTTTATGATATCACTATAAATGGAAATAAACTTATTTATGCCCATTTGAAGTTTTGAACTGTCAATGTTTAGTTCTATATATGGAATTTACTCTGCAAGTTTCCAACACTAACTAAAACAATTCAAGAAGGCCCTCAGATACGTCACCTGGCTCACAAAGCTCTCAAGTGCTTCAAACTTCTCAAGTGCAACAGCCATCTGAGATCCGTAACTTTCTCCACTCAATATTTGATCAGCTTCTAGTGTCTTGGCCAGTGTCTGCTGCAGTTTATCCATTCCCTGTGAAAGAGCATCTTCAGCTTGCTGAGATGATTGCCGCAGGTTAAATAAATCCAGACGTTGTGGTTCAGTCAATGGCTCAAGTTGTGACTCGAGAATCTGCAACATGCAGAATATTACACATTTAATGAAATTAAATTGCACTATAACTGCAAAAGTAGTATTACGCCCAGTGCCTGTAGCATATCTCAATGGCCTAGGAGGAGGAAGGAAATTCATAACTGTCCAACTAATATCAAAAGCATATACACATGCATAATAAATACACATCCATAGACATGCATGGTTATAGTTCTGTATAATATCTGAGAGAAAAGCAATTATTAGTAGTAAGAAGATCATAAATGATCACAAAGCAACCTGTTAAACTGTTACCTCCTATTGTTTGTCATGTAAACTTCTTGAAAGCTGCTCAGTTTAAAACTCCAGGTCTGTGTTTTTCAGTACCCACCCTCCTCAGAAGGACATATATATGGCACATACATAAAGCCACACACACACACACACACACACACACACACAAACATATAAATGCACAAGAGAGAGGTAACAAGTATGATAGAAGTCGTAAAATGCCGAGTTGAAGTAAATTTACATTTAGAAGCTCCGATGGGCGAAATCCTCCAATCCAGTGAAAGTAGCGTTCTACTGATGTTCTCCATATACCAGACAGTAAGTAAAAGATATCAGCCCTTGCAGCATCTGCCTTCAAACGGAACAGAGTAGCATAGTGGTTCAAGCCACTTTCTACGCGTATTCGAAGTTCTATTTCAGTTGCATGTTCTTGCAATGCATTTCTCAGTTCAATATTCTGTCTATGTTGCTCTTCTACCCAGTGTCCGTATTCCATCTCAAATGTAGTGATCCCTGCAAGATTCATGACTGGGGTAACACTTCTATTGAAACTATAAATTGCATCACTAAAAAATAATAGGTAAATAGGTCATTAAAGAAAATATTTTCTGTAGTAGGAACTGTTCACAGCAGACATCAAAGAGTTTTAAACTTCAAAACAATAACTCTATACACTTGTCAATAAGGACAGATTTTTTATAGGACACTGGTATACAGAAATCTGGTGAAGGATACTATTAGTTAGGAAAACAAGGATACTTGTATCAGGCTGTCATTTTTTCAGATATACTTGCATATACTTTTCAAAAAAGTTCCATGAAGAAAGTAAAGTATTTGACACAAGTATGTGTATGCCAACTTATAGATCTGTTTGCAGGGTTTCTTTTTCTTTTTCTTCTTCTCTGAAGGTTTAAAATGTCCAACACATGAAGAAGGCTTCTGAGCATAAAGATTAGTTAGCCTTAAGCTCGGTTAGAAAGCTGAGACAACATGATTATTCCATCAGCTCTAGTCTTTTGGAAATGAAGAACAGTATAAATATTAGATATCAATAGGCTTAGGAGAATAACAGCAACTGCTGAAACTTATAATCACAAACCTGAATTTACAATTCCATTGTATCCAATATGACTACCACCAAATGAACTGCCTCCATAAGCAACCTGCAATCAGGCAGTCACCGGTTTATCTCATGATTACTATTTTTGAATGCTGATCAATAAGAAACTACATGTGGAGCATAATCAGAGACAAAAAGTGGTGATTTTATACTCACCTGTTTTCTAGTTCTGTCAAGTTCCTGCTCCAGTTGCGCCAGTTTTAAACGGCTTGTTTCTAGTTGTTGGACATAAGCCTATGGTAGTACACAACAAAATTATTGAATTAACTTGACAATTGTAGCAATGAAATACATGAAGATGAATTGTAAGGGATTCATATTCACCTTTTTCCGCATACGACTTTTGCGAGCAGCTTCGCGATTTTGCTCTAAGCGTCTCTGTACCTGTGCATATAGATATTCGCACTATCAGATAGATTAAATCATATCTTTAATTGTCAGACTGAGCATATAGTATGAACAGGAATAGAACAAGTCAATCTTAATATAAAACTCTAGACTTTAGAGAGCTGAGCTAGAATAGCAGATTCACAAATCGTTGATGAGCAATTCATGAAGATACAAATGAAAGGCAATCAACTAGGAAGTGCAGCCAAAAATTCTCTTCTAGCTCGATGACATTATTTACTTTTTAAGTGATGAGATACAAATAAGTAGCAAACCAGGACATAGATATGCTGCCAAGTTAAGTAATACAAGAGAAAGTAAGAACAGTCATCACTACCTTATCAGCAGATCTGTTTGATTCGTGATCATTTCTAGCAGGTACCACGGATTCATGAGAAGCAAATCCAATCTAGAGGAGTAGAATTCAATTGAAATCATTAGTAAAGTGACTCCAACATAGAAAAAAAAAAAAAACAGACCAAACTTCATGCATCCTTACCTTGTTTTCTAGCCTAGAATCCACCTCTACAATTGTAGAAGCACCTCCGTTTGAGCTATTACCACCACTGAAGGTTTCTCTCCACACACCAACCTGCCTGAACGGCTCATATATCCCCATTTGTCTTGAGGTGGCAAATTGAGTTGATGGATAGTTCATGCTCTATCAGAAAATTGAAACCAATAAAGAAATCAGCAAACATATACACAAGTGAATAAAGCTAGCTAGAGCATCCATAAATCATAATCACTAGCTACGCTGCAAAATCACAACTGTATACTTTGCTCCAAGAGAAGACCAATACATATGACCACTGAACTAATAGTAATGGGACTAGAAAATGGCTCTCACAGTGAGAAAGTGATAACATAAACCATAATTAAAGTTAAAGTCATTAGCTTGGATTTGGAACCTCAAGGAAAACAAAGGCTTATCATGGTGAAGAATAGAAGACAATTTGTCCTGAAGTCCTAATGCTGAGTCATAGTAACTCCATCCTTAATGTACACAAACAAGAAGAAACACTAAAAGCAGAGAAGAAAGCATGGTATCCAAGCTTTCCTAAACATTAAAAATTTCCGCTTTAAATAACCAGAACAAGTGGAAAGAAAGCTCAGTAAAAAGTTGGGGGAAGTGATAATCTCCAGTGGTTAATATATTTGTTTATAAATAACATATAATATTCACATACATACATACATACATACATAGACACATAAACTACATGGAGACTAAGAAACATTACCTCTTGTAACATGCCTAATTAAGCTCAGTGAGTCAGTGAACTAGTGAAGCCTTCCAGCAAAATATGACTACCTCACCAACAAAGCATGACTTGAAATTTCAGAGCTCAGACTCGTATATAAAAAACCCAACAAGGGTTTTCTGCAAGACTTAGAACTTTCAGAGTACTGACTCATATATACAAAAATCCAGCAAAGTTTTGCAGAAAAGACTTGAAATTTGAGCTTCAATGGTGGAATTGGGAGAAAATTAATGGGGTTCTAGGTAGAGTTGTGATGACTCTAATTCAAAATTCCCATGATGATTTGGTAAGACCCAATTTTGTGGGAATCATACCTCAAATGATTTTGAAGCCACTTTGTGAAGAACCCATTAGCTCCCTCCAGCTTTAAAAATATTCATTCTTTTCTGAAAGCGCCACGGTAAACCGTTAACGTCGCAACGTCCCCACTAACGTTGTTTTCACAAAACTTTTATATTTTCTCTTTCAGAAAAATTAAAAAGAAAACAAAAACAGCAAAAAGACAAAATCATCGATGAGGTCATTTACAGGTGGCCGGTGAAGTTAGGAACGTCCGAGGGACAGTGGGAGGGATACTTTGGTCATTCTGTCTGACACTCATACCCGAAGAAATTGTACTTGAGAGGCTGGGATTCCCATCGATCAAAAAAGATACTTTCTTCTAATTTTGTTTCTAACATACCCTACTTTTTTATACTTTATAAGTACAGTAAACAGAAAATTACAGACTCGGGTTAGGATAAAAATTGAAAGTGAAAGTCTCTACGACGTTTTTATTAAAGAGTCATCAAACCACCAAATCAGAGCTTGACGGCTTCTTCTTCTTATCCATCGAAACCCTACGGTGTAATCTTTACATATACATAGAGCAATTAGCATAACGTTAGTTAACTACTCAACTAAGCACATATGATTAGAGATAATCCAAAACCCAAAACTTTTCCGACAAAAAATGTCCCTTCTCAATCTAAAGGACTTAAAAGTAGGTATAGATAATAATATGATGAAGCAAAGTAGTACTTTCCCATCAATTTGGAAACAATTAAAGTGCTCTACCGCATATGAAAACCTTTTGCCTGAGGTTAGGAGAAAATGTGCCAAGTATAACTTACAAATTAAAATGACTTACATTTTAATTGGATCATATTGATACCCTAATTCTCCCACAATGTTTAGTAAATAATATATAAACTAAGTCATACGTACTTCATGTCACCTAATTTACGTTCTACGTACGGTACTTCATTAAACAACTTATATGAAGGTATTTGATCATCAATATATATATATATATATATTGGAAGTTGTTGGATCATCGATGTATGAATTGTTGCTTGTTCATATTAATTACAAGCATATTAGAGCTGGCAGTGACATAATTTAGTGTCTTTCTGTTGTGCTTGCATAATGTGCACCGTGTGTTCCCATGTCAGACGAAGCAATGCTGCGTCAACTTTGCATACAATCTACAGAGTAAAGCAGTAAAACAACAAACAAAAACAAGAAAAAGGAGACGATCGATCTATCCCCTAAGATAAATATATAACCAAGTGGACTTATATATATATATTTATATGATGCTTGTTCATTTGGTAACCAATTATTGAGGTACCGTACGTATTGAGGTACGTATTCGTCCAAAAAAAAAAAAAAAAATTATTGAGGTACCGTACGTATATATGATATCTAAACTATTTTCCATTTATTCTATTAATCACAACAATTTATCAATTAATTAATTAGGGTAAGTTTACTCAAATGTGGTTTTTTTACTTATGCGCCAAAAAATGCGGTTTAGGCTTTTAAAAGGTCATGAACTCATAAGAACATTTTAAATGTAGGAGTGCTTTCAAAGAACTCAACAATGATAAAATTAGGGGTTAATTTTATTTCAGAGAAAAATTTTCATATGATACTTGAACTATGGTCAAATACAATTTTTGGTACCTGAAATTTCATAAAAAATCTGGTGGTACCGGAATTATTTATCTATTTACCATTATAGTACATCCGTAAAATATTCCGTTAAATTGTTTATGTGGCATGGGCAAAACAGTCATTTTATTTATATTCAATTCCCAAAATAAATTTAAAAAATAAAAATAAATTATACCAGAAAAAAAGATTTATATTAACAAAATCAAATTAGGGTAAAAATCCACAAATATTCAAGACTAAAGATGAGAAAAAATATTTTTATTTTTACCAAACAACGGCACATACATCAACTCTTAGGACTGGACCCAAGTTTGTTAGGGTCAGCTAAACACAAGAAAATTAAAAGCACCGCTCACTATGCCTTGTTCGCTCGTTTATTGAAAACGAGCCTACATATGAGAACAAATCTCAAGTAACACCTAATCAAACTAGTGAACCATCAATCTTTCTAATTTTGACGAAGTGGTGTTAGCTCAGTGATTAGAACACCCACTATCTAAGATCCAAGTCATGGGTTCGAGTCACCATGGGGGTATGAGTGAAATCCTTTGATCCTCTTTAAAGTTAAAAGAAAAAAAAAACCATCAATCTCCAATGCACTCATTGTGGTGAAATTAAAGGTTCGTCGACTAAATAACTATGCGAAACTTGTTAACTTCTATAGGCAACACCCAATGACTAAGTAATAGAAGGGGGTGGCAAAACACCCTCCCTAAAGACCCAAACCCGATCAATAGCCCACTCCCCGTCTGACCCAGAAGAAGGCCCAAAGACCCCACCCCAGGCCCAACAAAGAGCAGACCACTCATCAAGCCAATACACAAAGCACGACAGCATCCACCGACCGACTATCTCTGGCGGTCGTCCCCTCCAGTAGCCCATAGTAGCCCCACCAAGTCTCAACGATCCCAAGATCGACGAAACTCACTTAAAGAACAGACCCGAACGCTGAAAGATCTGCTATCAATCCAAAGAAGGTGATATGATCCTGATGGAAGGTCTCTGTCACAAGCAAACCAGCAACACACAATCTCACTGCAATCCGAAGAAATGGATCGAAAAGATGACACCTAGATCCAAGCAGAAATGACGCCTAGATCCAAGCAGCGAAACAGACAGAAACCCTTGAGAACTGAGAGAGAGATCCCTCCTCTCCTAGATCTGAGTGGAAGAAGCCGATCCCCAAGGAGAGCAGCCGTCGCCGTCGGGTAGAAAGCGAAACCCTAGGGTTTCTCTGGAGGGGCTTTCACGTGCAATCTATTTTCTTTTTTGTTTGATAATAGTTCGTGCAATTATCATGTCTATTTTTAATATAATTTATTGCTATGTAGGTGGTTTTATTATTAATTTAAAAATAAATATAAACAATATTCAAAAAAGTAATTTAAATTTTTTATTATATTAAAAAATAATTATAATTTATTTTTATTTTAAATTTTAAATTTTAATAATAAAACTACCTGGCACTAAATTATATTAAAAAAATAAAAATATTTTTCGCATCTTTAATCTTTAATATTTGGGATAAAAATCCTAATTTGATTATGTTTATATAAATTTAAATTTTTTTGGTAAATTTTAAAAAAAATAAAAAATCAAAATTTGGGAATTTAATATAAATGAAATGACAGTTTTGCCCATGCTTTAGTCACCAAATTACATATTTTGCTCATGCCACGTAAGCAATTTAACGGAATATTTGACGGAAGTACTATAATGGCAAATAAAGGAATAGTTCAAGTACTACCAAATTTTTTATAAAAGTATTCATGTACCAAAACTTGCATTTGGTGACAGTTCATGTACCATATGAAGATTTTTCTCTTTCATTTCACCTCCCTCATCTTCATTTCATATGCACTTATAATTTCCTCGCATGTGTTCCTATTCACAAATCTTAATCAATTTTGTTCAATCATTAGTTTTTTGGGCTTTATGAATTATTTATATAAAAAAAATTAAAAAATACAAAAATGTTTGTTAATAACAATTTAGGGTGTGTTAATAACAAACAAAACCCAAAAAAATATAGGTATTGGCAGTGCTATATTGGGGAAAAAACTCTCGTCCAAAGTCATTTGGACGAGGACGCCGTCCAAACTATCCATTTTTGCTTATTATACATCATATTTTTATAATCTAACCATTCAACTTTTAAATAACCCTCTAAAGATCATCTATACAAAAATTTAATCAAATTGAAGATCATTTGATTATCCAACTATATCAAACAAATGAACGGTTGTAATAAGAATGTTAACTTTCACCGAAACCGTCCATTTGTTTGATATAATTGAATGATCAAATGATCTCCAATTTGATTAAATTTTTGCATAGATGATCTTTAGGAGTTGATTTAAAAGATGAACGGTTAAATTATGAAAACACAAAACCTATACGCAAAAAATGGATAGTTTGGACGGCGTTCTCGTCCAAAGTCATTTGGACGAGAGTTTTTTCCCTATATTGGTACATGTACGTAAGTGACTTTGGACGAGAGTTTTTTTTCCCCAATCTCAAACTTGATGTCTCTTTGATTCTAGAGTCTCAATTTTGTGAAGAACAATGATTAACTCATTCAATCATGTTATTTTTCAACCTTAATTTATCTTTATCAACCATCATATTTCAGATTGCTATTTCTAAATTCTAATAATCTTGATCATTCTCTATTCTCTATCTTAGATATTTAATTTTGTTATCTCTATTTAGTACTTGGATATTCTCCTTCTCCGATCATGTATGAATTTTTGGCTCCACCCTTGTCTCTTCTTACAACCGTCTACACGTTTTGTTTTCTTGTTGTATGTTACTGTGTTCC
This sequence comes from Rubus parviflorus, assembly GCA_029955375.1. Lineage (NCBI taxonomy): Eukaryota > Viridiplantae > Streptophyta > Magnoliopsida > Rosales > Rosaceae > Rubus > Rubus parviflorus. The sequence continues at coordinate 12,533,370 of JARGGL010000008.1, read as the reverse complement.
CGAAAAAGAAGATTTTTCTTTTGTATTGAGAGATTAAACATTTCTAAAGAGCACCAACTAGAGAGATTTGAGTTGAAATAAATATGATATCAAAATTGAAAAATCAGAAGACAGAATATTCGAACTGAACTTTTTTCTAAACTAGAAGATTCGAACTAAACTTTGCTTTAAATAAAAAGCTTAATTAATATCTACAAAGAATTGGCTGTTGCCATCATACATTATAAACAAATTAAGTGATTAAACTAGATCAAAACTGGTATGTCTGTGTGCTAGCTCACATGTTTTTGTATATATAGAATTCATTCTAAAATGAGAAGACACCCATGCATCATCCATTTAAGGTTATAATTGAGTATAAAGAATAGGGCTTAGTCTCACTTTTGCTTTATTAATAATGCCTCAGGATGGGACTTTGATTTCTTTTCAACCTTTTAATATTATTTGTTTTCATAAGCTAATGGCATCTGCTTCCCTAACTCCCATCACTTATGGAAAACTAAAGTGATGATATAGTGCTTATACCAAACGCATCTCCAGCTTAAGATAACTTTAATAAAATGATTTAGTAAAAGGCAATTTGTTTGGGCTTTGGATTATCCCGCCCACTTTATTTTCTATTTCACTTTATGTTTCTTTCTTCTTTTGTGTAACAAATAATGCTAATTCTTTTTTCAATAACACCACTAATTTTAAAAAATATATATATATAAGTAGAGCATGACGATATTATCTCCTCAATGAAAGCCAATTTGGGGCGTTGAACGCCTATCCACAATCTCGAAGATAATATAGCGATCGATACTGAAAACCCACCACCCGTCACTCCATTTAATTTTATTTAATAATAAGATGGATGTCGAAGTGGTAGTACCTTACTTAGAGCTAGTGACTCAATATAAAAAAAATGAAGCATTGATATATAGAATTGTAGGCACTTTTAGCATCACCATTGACCAACATTGAGGAGTTTTTTTTTACATAATCTTTTACTTATTAGGTAACATATCAGTAGGAATTCAAAATTTTAAATTTGTTTTGATGATCTGCTTACCTTGCACCTATTTTTTCAGTAGATAAAATGGTGAGAGAGTATATCTCAAATTGGGGTGTTAACTCTTGTGTTACAAGCTACAACATATAATTTCTTAGATTACATGTTACTGCATTATTCAATATAAGTTGTTCACGTACAATATAAGTTGTAATTCGTTTTGCTGCTACAATGTAGCTAGCTAATAATTAAACCTGTGTAACTCCTTAGGCATTTGTTGTTGGTCAAAGAATATTATAATTAATTTGTGGCTTCCACATTCATATTAAACAAGTATCAAGTTTGTATAATTTGCAAAAACATCAATGGAACCAAGTACGCAAAGTGCAGCTAGCAGAATATGGCCTAACTGGTCAAGTGGGGATATTAGTCTTGAGCCAAGATTCTAGTCCCATGTTATGTGAACTTAAACAATCAGGTACAAGAAGAACCATTAAAAAAAAATCATGAAAGAGAAAGGCATTCATATAGAAAACCAACCATTTGGGTGTCAATAATATGACCATTTGATGATATGGCTTAAAGAATCTCCATTAGCTTACAATGCAATCTGGTTGGTGATTGTCAAATGCTCAAATTCTATTCGTTTGTGGAAAACAAAACACAGGAAGGAATTGTGATTCCAACTTTTCCCACCAGGAAGAAAAAAGAAAAGAAAAGCAAACCCTAGCCTTTTCTTTCCCTTTTAGCTTTGTCATGGCATACTTAAACACGCAGTCCCTAGCTTTGACGTCATTCACTTAATCAATAAGATGTTGTGGCCAACGTCTTCCGGTTGTTAAACTAACTCAATCAGTTAAAATCGAGAGTATTTAGGTGTATGTGTAGTTTTATCTCAACAATAATTTCGATGGAACTTAAAGTTTCTCGCTTGATATATTTGACTTTGTTGATAATTTGCAACAGCTGTATTTGATTCATATTGCTCACATTCCTTCCACCCCCCCCCCCCCTTGTATCTTTTTCTTCATTTTCATTCCATAATATAGTGTCACGGTGTCACCATCAAAACTACTCATATTTTAGATCATTTATGCAAAACTTTCAACTAAATTGATAACCTAGTTATTCAATTTAAAATAAATATTCGAGCACAATATTAGGATGAAACACTGAATTGATCGACGACGATGATAATGATATTGCTAACCAGTTTCTAAAATTGGTTGATCAAGTTTTTATTTTTTATTTTTTTTTATAATGAGATACAATTTTGCGACAAGATAAGAAAAAAAAAATTAAAAGCAAAAAGTAGTTAGCATTGCTTCTTTTACATGCTTCAATAATTTGGCCTTTGACACTTTTACACTTTGATCCCCCACTCATCAATTCATCATCAGTCTGCTTCTTTTCTTCTGCTTTCTGCAGAGATATTTTGTCTCTTAACAAAACAGTTTGATAGACTACGGAAGCTGAAATGACCTTATTCAAACCCCAATAGTGATTGACGTACAGGACGGTTTTGTTTCAGGTACGTACTATGAGCATCGATGATCCAGTTAGTCTATTAGTAATTGGGAATATATAGTAGTCGACGTACAACTACTATTTAATTAGGAATATATAGAGAGACAGAGGCGTATGGTATACAAGAAGAAGATCTTCAAACAAGAACCATATATATATAAATGTTTTGTCGTCGATTCTATTGTCCCTTTTCTCTGCCTTGTAGAGTTGATTCTGATCGAATTATGCCAATTTTGGTGGTGTAAGAGGAGACGGCGCAGACCCTTATCAGCCACTGGTTTTGATTTGGTTCCTCCCTCCATCTGCCTCCGTGGACACCCTTACTCGATCAAGTGGCAATACAGCTTGGATTCCTCCATTACTAGTTTGGCCGGAGAAAAAGAAAAAGAAAACTTAAATTGTTTTCTTTTTTTTGCTGATATTGTATTGTGTTTATGTCCGAAACTACATATATGTCTTTTTAGACTAGGGTTTAATTATATGATTTAGTTTTTTAACATCAACTCGAAACTCAGAAACGCTTAACCTTAGATACTATTGCGGCTCGATCAAAAGGGACAAACTAGGTATATATATTCTCTTGCACCCTCAGAAACCCTATTAATTGTACGTGTTTTCCCACAGGTGAGGAGGAGAAGTACGTACGTAGCCTCGTACCCTTTTACTTATAAGATTGGCCTTCATCCATTGGTGTTCGATATGATGGCCGGTTTAACTTGTCTGTGACTCATCATCCTGGAAAAAAGCAGAGAAAGAAAAACAGAAAAGCATGCAAAATCTGAGTGGTGACCACGTTGCCCAAAGGAAGGGGCACACCCACTCATCATTCTTTGACTGATTGATTCATTGCCTTTTCCTTTTTCTGGGGTACAAATTCATATCGCTTACTTTAGTCATCGCTATCGAAATGCATGTTATGAACTCGAATACTCGATCATTAATTCAACATAAACTTGAAACCCAATTCACGTACTATATTGGGAACGTAGTGGATTATAGTTCTTAAGGAAACCTACGCAAATTAAGCCCTGTCACCATGGGCCTTAATTAATCAATTTAATTGTATGCATGTCTTTTATTAGAGATTTTCCAATTCTTGTAGCCTTGTAGGGAAATTTCAAACAATTATGATTTATTCTTAATATGGTGTAGCACATCGATTTTTAAGAACGGTGTAGTACATCGATTAGCTCACTTTTCTGGTTTTTCTGAGTTTGATAATTTATGGTTAGATGTGGCACCTATTATTATTCAAGATATTCTCTATGAGGATATATAAAATGTTTCTATTGTAGCAGTGCCGGCCCTGGCTATAGGCGGGATATATAGGCCGTCGCCTAGAGCCCCCCAACCTAGCTAGCTAGGAGTCCCTAAAAATTTATACTTATATATATGTATATGTGTGTTAAACAAAATAATTAAGTTGTGTGATATTCTATGATTTTATCTCAGCTCCCAAGAGTCCAAGACTAGTGAAGGTAGCCTGGTCCTTAATCCGGCCTTATCAATTTCAATTTCATATGCATTGATTCTAGAAGCGCAACACCATTTTATTGTTTTGAACATTAGTGGATGTATTCTTCTGTCTTTTTATAAATAAATTGACAGCCATTTTTCAGAGGAATAAATAGTATATATACACACAATCATACCATGCATGTGTAACTAGGAATGTGTATATGACAAGTACTAAAATTCTCATTTCAATTAAAAGAGGACAAAAAAAACAGAGGGTGAGAGTGAGAGAGAGATGAGGATTGGTTGGGTCTCTCTATCCCCCAAAAGTAGCATGAAAATCTGGTTTGGCTGTTGAGATGAGAACTCTCTCACTGAAAATAGGATCCTCTTCAACAAATCAGCTTCGGCCAGATCATTTCTGGCGGCTCACATTTCGCTTCTCAAACTTCTTGACTACTCACTCACTCTTCACCCGTTTCCATTCCTCACATTACACAATGCGACTCTTCTTTTCCCTAAACCTTCTTACCAACTCATCAACATGGTTTGAATGTTCCCTTCCTTTTACATTTTCTAATTCTCATAAAGTATAAGTTTCTCTTCTGGTACTTCCAAAGGTGCTCAAGGGAATGCTGTGCTAACAGGTAGGTTTTTGGGGGGTATGGATGATAGAACTTTGGTGTCTGGAAATGAAGATGAGGAACCACAATTTCCTCATCTGGCTAGACAAGGTTCTAATTACAATCTGACTTTGGATCATAATGAGGTTCGGAGTAATTTGGGCAATATAAGCAAGCCTTTGAATACTAGTATGGCACATTTGGATGAGTTGCTTAAAAATGTGATATCAGTTGATCAAGAAGGGCAGCTGCTGCAAAACCCCTCTTCTTCTTCTTCCTCATTACCCACTTCACTTTTTCTTGGGAATTTCAATTTGAATGGACCATTAATGAGTAGTAAGATGAAAACTATGGATGAGGTATGGAAGGAAATTGTTCATCATGATCATCATCCTCATGAACCATTGCATCATCAAACAATGACTACTATTGGAGAACCAACAACACCAACGGCACCTGAACATCTCCTAGTTCGAGCAGGTATCCTAAATGCTCATCCAATGATGTCAATTGATCCCACAGCCGTGGTGTCACAGCAAGCAGATTGGTTTCAGTTACAAGTGACTGCTGCTGCTCAGCAGCAAATGACAATGTTGGACTCGAATTTCAAGGTTTGTGAGTCAGTGTTTGAGAACTCATCATCTGCTGTGCATCTTGATAATTACTCAGAGAGTCATCAAGTGGGTGGTTTGTCAATGCCAATGCCAGCAATATCAGCAGCATCATCTTCAGAGTCTCAGGCAGCTCATGCTGAAAGGAAGCGCCATTACTCAGATGAAATGAAGGAGAAAAGTATTGAGAGGAGACAGAAGAGGATGATCAAGAACAGAGAGTCAGCAGCAAGGTCAAGGGCAAGGAAGCAGGTCATTTTGAATCTTACAGTAAAAGCTAGCTAGCTTTATGATGTAGTTAGAGTTACTCATTTATCTCTATAGTCTATATATTAATATATATACATATATATGTTCAGGTGTCGTTGTTTTGCTTACTCATATATATATGATATGAACTTGCAACTTATTAGAATGATTTTTTGAATGATATAGGCTTATACCAATCAGTTGGAGAATGAAGTATTTCACTTGAGAAAAATGAATACCTGGCTCAAAAAGCAAAAGGTACCAGAATCACAAATTTTAAACAACCCACCCAACTGTTATTTTTGTACTTATGTAGTGATGTGTAGATTTTTGTTTCATCAATCATAGGGTTTCTACCGTTAGCTTTGCATACATTAGTTTATTGTCTCATTTCTTAACAAGCTAGCTTAAGCGTTCAGGGTTTAGTGATTGTCGAACATAGTAGTAGAACTCTAGATCCATGAGGTCTTGATTTCAAAGCCTCCGATCCCCAATTTTTTTAATTTGATGGGTGAAGCTGCACATGAGGGATTGTGTTAGACTCTTGAGTTTAGTGGTTGTCTTACATCTAAGACATCTGAAAACTTAAAAGGAGTTTCAATCTTCACCTCTTATCATTTATATACAAACTTCTGCTTAGTTTTAAGCCATGCATTTAGATTTGTATCTGATATTAATTTGGCTCTTCATTTTCCCCAGTAAGCTTTTTGGTCATCGTCTCCATGAATGGAACTATATTGCTTAGTACCAAACTGTTAACACTAGCTCGACTCTTTACTACTTCTTGATGTGTTTTTGATGCAGGAGGTGGAGATACTCTTATCTTCAAATCCTACTAATTCCATGCCTAAATACCAACTTAGGCGCACCAGTTCAGCTTCCTTTTAGGCTTCTAGCTAGCTAGCATCTGTTTACACATGGTCTTCCTTCATTATGATTCAGCTTCCTCTATTCTGTCTTTATGATTCAGAAATTTTGGTTTTGCATTATTTTTGCGAATTGGTATTTTCCATAAGAAGGAACTTTCTTTCAGTTCAATTTTTATGTGGAAACAGTAGATAGTATACAGAATCCTGTAAAGCTAGCCAAGTAGAAGATATCTGTGCAGCAACAATATTATCTATACTGCAAAGAAGTATATATAAACAGAAGGAAAAATAATAATTTTAATTCAGCATATACATCCAAGCTCAAATTTATCATTTCCTAGTATGAGTACAGCACTTTCCTAAATATGGCTGCTGGTCCAATTGGGTTCTAACTTGGGCTTGGATGGAGGTACAGTTTTCTCTAGTCCTTGGTGAAATTCTTTTCAAATTTCCTCAAAATATTTCCCAAGTATTTAATATATACCAGATGATCGATTTGTCTTGTTTGAATTTTGTTTGTCACCCTCACTCAATTAATGTCACTCCCATAAAAAAAATTAATGTCACTCTAATATATATGTAGGGGACTAGGGGTGTGCTAGAAAGCCTCCTTTTGGATTTTAGGTGTCACCCTCACGGCCTCACCTTTCCTCATTTTAAAGAAAATAAAACACTTGCAACAAAAGAAGAAGCCACTCATGGAACATGTTTTGTACATATAAGATTTGAACTTGTTTTAGTTAAATGCCTCATATAAAATTTTAAGGACTAATTTCTAGGGCTGGCTTTTTTTACCGAAACCTCCCGATCCGACCGAATCCCGACCGAACCGTCCCGAAAAAAAGCCGAAAAATCGGTTCCCGAATTTCCGGTACGGTAATACCGTCCCGAAAATCATTGTTCGGGTCGGGACCGGTATGCCCAAACTCAAAGTTCGGGAATTCCCGAACCGACCGAATATTTTCTTTTCCTTTCAGCCTTTGATTTGGCTTCTCTAATTTTCTCTTATTCCTTCTCTCTTTCTTCGATTGTTTCTCTTCTTCTGCAATGAAACTACATATTTCACCAAGAAATCAATCATTAACTAAATCAGAGATTGGGAGTTGCAGAACAAGTGAAGAACAGAAGGAGCAAAGAAGTGAAGAACTGAGAAGAAGAAAACATAGAGAAGAAGAAGAAATGATGGAGAGAGAGAGAGAGGGCTGATGTCGGCTAAGAGAATGCGTGAAGAAAGAAAAAATAAGAGAGGAGAAGAAATCGATGTTGTGTACAAAAGAGAGAGAGAGAGAGAACGTGGGAGACAAAATAATTAATAGAGAGAGAAAGTCATACTAATTAATATTCTAATATTTTTTCAAAAATTTGGGTTAGGCTCCTTAGAGCATCAGCAGTGGGGACTCATTTTTTGGACCCAAATATGGGTCCAAATTGACCGTAATCCAAATTTGAGTCCATCGGAATAGTGAATAAAAGGACTTACTTTTTTGGGTGCCACAGTGGTGCAGGACTCATTTTTTGATTCATATTTTTGGACTTATATTTTTGGACTCAAATTTGAGTCCTAAATTTGAGTCATCTCCACTGTGGCATATAGATATTGGACCCAAAAACCCCACTTGTTCTCTCTCATTGATGAATCATCAATTTCTCTCTCCAAAATCCTCTCAAATTAGTTGCACATGGGGGGACCCATAAATATAGGTCCAAAATTTTTGAGTCCAAACTCGACCTATATTTGGGTCCAAAATTTAGGTCTCCGGCAACTATAAGTCCTACTCCTCCGATCCACTGTGGGTGTTTTTGGACCCAAATATAGGTTTTGGACCCAAATTTGGGTCCTCATTGTAGATGCTCTTAGGCTTCAGCCAGCCCACGTGAATCCGTCCCTACTCCCTAGTCAATCTCCTTCTTTCCTCTTCTTTCTTTCTCTTCTCCTCTTTCTTTTTGGTCGTTTTTTCTTCTCTCTTTCTTCTTCAATTCTTCCTCTGGATTTTTCGTTCTTCCTCCTCTGGATCAATCAGTCTTCTTCCTCTCTTCTGTCTTTCCTCTTCTTCTTTCTTTCTCTTCTCCTCTCCCTTCTTGGTCGTTTTTTGCTTCCCAGATATGCAAATTTGCAGATCGATTTGTTCGCCGCCGTGTCTTCCACCGTCCACCGGAGGTTACCGACTCCGACTGAAAACCGATCCGATTACTCGGTATACCGATTTTCGGTAACCGATATTGGCCGGTTCGGTTACGGTTGAAAATTTTGATTCCCGACCATAATCGGTTCGGTATCGGGACCAACCAAAAATAGTCGGTTCCCTAACCGAAGCCACCCCTACTAATTTCTTGTTAATACCCTGAACTTTGGGGGTGAAATCAGTTCAGTCCCTGCACTTTTAATTTCATCAAAACAGTCCTTGAACTTTCAATTCTAAACCAATTGGTCCCTCCGTCACATTTTTCGTCCAATTGGCCTGTTAATGCTGACGTGGCAACTGCGAAAAACCCATTATGCCCCTGGTTACTATTCCCTCTCTTTCACACCAGTTTTTTTTTTTTTTTTCTTTCTCTCATCTCGCTCTCTCCCAGCTTCAACGCCTACTCTTCCTCCGACCGCCTCGCTCAGATAGCCGCCCGAGTAGTCAACGAGTTTCGTGAAGGCGATGATGACGACGTTTGGAAAGAGATCGACAATGAGTACGAGAACAACGCGCAATTTGCACAGCCGCCGTCACAAGAGCACGAGCCGCGAAACGACGACGTAAAGGAGCCGGAGGATAAGGAGGAGGAGGAGTTTGAATTCGCTTTTGTTTGCAGAGAGGCACAGACGTCGCCGATTTCGGCGGACGATGTTTTCTACAACGGTCAGATCAGGCCGGTATACCCGGTCTTCGACCAGAGCTTGCTTCTCCAAGGCAACGACGATTCCGATTCTGCTGCCGTTGATAAAAATTCAGACAAGTTGACGACCACCAAGCCACGTCGTCGGCCGCGGCGTGAGGGACCGGACTGGCTCGAGGAGTTCGAGCAGAGAGAGAGAGAGGCGCGGCAAGGGAGGCTTGCGGCGGAGCAGTTGTGAAGTGGTGCCCAAATCAATCCAGCGGGACAGAGAGAGATATGAGAGAGAGATGATAGAGATTGGGGCTGGGGTTGGGGTCAAGCAGAGAGAGAGAGAGATCGGGTCGGGAGAGAGAGAGAGTGATGAGAGAGATGAGAGAAAGAAAAAAAAAACTGGTGTGGAAGAGAGGGAATAGTAACCAGGGGCATAATGAGTTTTTCGCAGTTGCCACGTCAGCATTAACAGCCCAATTGGACGGAAAATGTGACGGAGGGATCAATTGGTTTAGAATTGAAAGTTCAGGGACTGTTTTGATGAAATTAAAAGTGCAGGGACTGAACTGATTTCACCCCCAAAGTTCAGGGTATTAACAAGAAATTAGTCCAAATTTTAACTAAAGTTAGTTCGGGAATGTTGAAAGTTTAAAACATGCATGTATATAGTATTGAATTAAGTTGAGTTTGTAGCCATGGGGAACGTGATAAAGCTACAAGCTCTCAAATACTCATGACTAATTAATACACTCGTTATGGCTCAAACTTTATTAGTTTATTTTTTGAAACATTTCATCAAACACTTTATCTCTCATTTTAAAAGAAAAACTTAGAGAAATATTAGGATATAGCGCGCTAGGTTGCACAAATATGTTAATAGAAGAACAACAAAGAAGGGTTATGCAAGAGAGAATCAAAACCTGCGTCAAAATGTGCTTGGAACAAATACCTGTGGGAATTTGAACACTTTCCCAGTGCGTGTTCACAGGTATCGCTGTCTCCAAGATTTAAGTGAAAACTAGCTAGTGCGGAGAAAATGCTGAGATATATTACAATATTCCCTTCCCTTTCCTTTGCTTTTTCCGGCCAGTGCTCCTCAAAGTGGTCTGATCCTGTATAGAAGAAGCAAATGCATGCATGCTAACAAGAAAAAAATAAAACATATGACTGCAATAAATTGCACAAGGATATTTCACAGGTCTTATGCTGCACCATCACAGAAAGTGAAAACTGATTGGCCCCTCCAACTAATATGTACGTTAAGTTGTTAACAGGTCGATATGCCATAAATAAGATCGACTTATTGGGTTTTTTTTTTTTGGTAAATAAAAGAAGTACTATACTCTTAGAATCGGAGTCATTCTCATTCTAAGTGAATTTGGCCAGTATTTGCATTTGGGATGAAAAAGTACGTGGCAATGTGGAACTGACGTTATGAAACACAAATGTTTATATTAGAGAAGTGACTCTGTATTAATGAGTAAGGAGTGCATTAAGTGTAATCTTTTTCTAAATTGTATCGAAATTTTTTAGAATAAAACTCGTACCTATTTTAATACAAAGTGGTTACATGATATCCGATATTTTTATCCTTGATCAGTTGATCTGGTTACATATACATACTAGCTTCAGGGTACAAATGCGGTATAAAAATGGCATATGTTATTAACTCTATTTTTTTCATACAGTAACCATAACCAACCTATAGGGACTAAACAGTAAATTAAATCCATAAGCAGCTTATTTTGACTAATCTCTCGGGCAGCCGAAGCAGTACTGCCCAGTCTGCCCCATCGGTCCTACTGCATTCATTTCCAACTTCTCGGGCATCTCTCTTCTCTCTCACACGCAGATAGAAAGAGAAAGAAAAGGTTCGGTTCTTTGTTTCTCTACCGGATTACAATCCAACGGTGGACAATCAAAGTGATTCCAACGCTAGCTTACTGACTGAAAGCTTTAGAACTACTCACTCTCTTTAGTCTTAACTTCACAATTCAGATCTCTAAGCAAACCAAACCAAACAAAGAGAAAGCTCAGTACAAGCCTTCTGCTCAGTTCCGACCTTCGATCAGGTGATGAAGAAATTTCAGGTAATAACCACGTACTTCTCTTTTTCGCTTCACCATTTTCTAATATATTCTCACTTTCTCATTTTTTTTACCTTAATTTCTATCGATCTCTTCGGTTGTTCGCCGTTGCATGAGCTGTTTCATCTGATCTAGTAGCGAAAAATTTGCCTTCACCGGAAAATATCATACTGCTAGGGCTACTCTGCCGGCTAACTAGAGTTTCGTTTGATTTATTCTACGTTTTAGTATATTTATGTAGTACTACTACTTACTTTAGTGCGAGATCTAACAGTGGGGGACAAAGAGGGGAACAGATCTTAACGGCCGTCTGTCTGTGTTATTGTCTGCTTGACAGGGACTGTGTTTGCGTACGTCGAGTGCGTCCGTACTAATGGAGACCAAACAGGTCTGGTTGCTAACGTGTGCTTGGGATGTTCTTGTGACTCTGCTTACCTCAGCTTTGTTTTCTTTACCTCAAGTGAGTTCTAATCTCTCCGTCATTTTTGTCCAATTCGAAAAAATATAAATAAGAAAAGAGAAATAACTTGGACCTCAAAAGAATACTTTTTTTTTCTCCAAGGATGTTTGATAAATAAGTTTACAAGAGTATTTGAGTTTATTTTGTAACTTTGTTAAAAAAAAATGACACTAAAATAAATATTTTTTTTTAGCAACACTAAAATAAATAAAAGAGGAAAATGCTAAGAAGATATATGATGGCTCTTCTAAAAAGTGGCAATGGGTATTGGGTAGACTTTTAGATGCGTTTGGGTGTACAAAAGTCTTCCTTTCGATTTCCCAAAAAATGACTTGCAGATCATAGAGTTTTCTATATTCCTATTCTTAATTCAAAAAAAAAAAAAATTGACGGGCCTTCATGCATGTGTTTCCTTTGTTTGATTTGTTGATTTACAATTTCGGATTGCGCCTTTATCTCCTATGGTTACAGGATTCTTTCCACCTCTCAACTTGTGGACAAAAAAATCGAGCCAATGAGGATGAATATTCCTACTCGGAAGCAGTTGATGGTGATGAAGAGAAGAACGATGATGGCGGCTTTGGGGACACTGAAGAGGAGCCATCTTCTGAAGATGGAGGAGCTGGGAACGATTCTAATGGTAAAAGCAACAACAGTTCCAAAACCGGGGCCGGAGGCGATGGGGGTGAAGTAGGCGAAGGAGGTGAAGAAGATGAAGAGGACGATATCAACAACCGTGATGATAATGACGATGGTGAAGTAGATGGAGATGGGGACAAGGATGATGATGACGATGAAGAGGACGAGGACGAGGACGACGGTGAGGATAAGGAAGAGGAAGAAATTGTAGAGGAGGAGGAACCGGATGATGATGAAGAAGACGAAGAAGAAGAGGCCCTTCAGCCCCCAAAGAAGAGAAAAAAGTGAACTTTATCCCCTTAGCACAACTACGCAAAAATGCTGTTTAACTTTGTACTCCTTTAAAGAGGGAACCTTCTCTGCCAGAACTATTTAGGCTAATTCTGTTGTATTTCTAGACATTTTATGGTCTAATTAAATGAAACGGAAAAAAGAAAATTCAACTAAACAATCTCGTCTGGACGTAGTTTTCTACCTTCTGAAAAATGCATTAATTTTGGAAATTACAAATATGCATCAGAAGGTTATTTCTTGCAACAATTTTGTTAACTTAAATACATCTGTTATCTTGATTAAATCCAACGATATGGCATAATGAATCTTATGAACAAAGGTAATTAAAAGTTCATATAATAATAATAATAATAATAATAATAACATAAAGAAACCCCTCAATCTATTTCATTTACATATAAACACCATGGAGATCATTTCTATTTACAAGTGAACAAGGTTCATTCCCAAACTAGTCGGTCCATGCAGTCTCACCTTTTGCTCAATTATCAACTTCGACATACCTGTCAAGTAGAAGACAGATGAGGTTTATATTTCAAATGGTCGGGGAGGGGACAACACCAAAAACAACAGAGGTAAAGAATGTAGGAGAATACTCAAAGAAGCTTATCAAAATACAGAGACAAACATAGAAAATGTTGTATCAGCATTATGATGGGCTAGATTCAAGTATAATAGACAGGTATCAGCATAATCGTACTGTATCAGGTACTACCGAACTGTGGCCTTGGTACAAAACTCAAAACACATCAAACAAACCACCATGCTCAGAGAAATAAGAGACAAATCACAAAAGAATTGTTTAAACTCTAAATTGTAAGAATTTTGCTTTCATTGCATATAAAACTACTTGGCAGTATATAATTAATAATTCCTATAAAAATGACCAATCATAGGATGCCTTTCAATCAACTAAAGAACGTAGTGGTTTCTTTTTATTTCAGTGAAAAAGTAGGTGTTACACAGGACCATACAAGGAGTACCAAAGCATGAATTATGAAAATAGAACTATCTGAATGGTAACTTACAATAAGAAAGACTGTCGTAGAACCAAATCATGTCTTTGTAGCATCAATGAACATCGCTCGAGTCCAATGCTCAATATCCTCCGATTGTGATGGTGGAGGAAGAGTCGGATGTTCCACAAGATCCCACCCTTCAATCATGCATTCATTCTTCCCAGAATCAGACATCTCAGTCGAAGAAAGGAAGCTGGTGGCATAATTAGGAATATTATTTTCATAAAAGTTTTTCTGCAAAGGGAAAACAAAAGTATGAAGAAAAGGGTATGGTGTTTCATGCATGCAACCAACAGCAGCATACCAATTTAACACTAACCAGATTGTTTCTTATTGCTATGGTTCTAAGAGGTGTAAATTAGACAAAGATGAGCTATGAAACAAGAGCACTCCATGTATATAGCATGCAGTTAAACTTATGCTCCAATAAAGGTTATGTGATTATTAATTTTCATATGCCCCTTTATGGGCCACGTCATGTCAATGCACACATCATTGACAATAGATTCCAACAGCTGACAATTAAGATTTTGCAATCATGGCAAGCAGAGAAAAGTGGAAAAGAGTAACATCCGACTGAGATGTGTAACATTATGGTTATGAATAGGAAAATGAGGAATATCTCTTAGAAGCCACAAGAAAGCAGCAGTCCAAAATCTAAAAAGCCAAACGGTATTACATTGTTGATTAACTGAAGGCAAAAGGTCCATTAGCTAAAAAGCCAAAATCTACAAAAGAAACAGAGTCGAAGCACAGACATATACCGTCATTGTCATTGCATGTGCACTATCCAGCAGAGTGGTTGAAGATATGGCAGAATTCACATTCCATACAGATTTGTTTAATTGTTGAACTTGCTTACATGACCTGAAAATTAAAGGAAACTCCAATTTAAGTTTATCAGTTATCCACGGCATCCATGTAAAGCAGTGTTCTTTAAAAAAAGTATTACGAAACTTTTCCCAGTCCAGGTAACATGATGCAAAGAGTTCAAAATCCAGTCTACCGATAAACAAAGAGGCTATTATAGTTTAGATTGTGAACATTCAGATGTTTTCAGAGAAGACAAATATACAGATTATAAAATACAATTAAGTAACCTTTGCTATATAAAGAAAATACTCTCTTTTATGCTACATTCACTCAACATAGAATGCTTTAAGTTACAAAAATCACAATGATCTACTTTGCAAGAAACTACTCCCAAATAACTTCATGCTTATCCAAAAATTGTTAAATATAGATTACGTTTATTACTCGGTTTATGTATAATAGAACTGAAATGAAGAAATAGAACATAATTCTCAAAGGAGTTGTGGGACAGTGTACCTTGAACAAGCCATTTTTAAAGAAAAGACAGAATGAACTTCCTTGGATGAAGATAAGGTCGACAGCAATTTTGCAAATGCTTCAAAGGTAGATGCCTCAGAAGGGACATCTAAACATAGTGAGTTATAACAGTATGCTGTAATACATGCCACACTTTTCTTGAGAAGTGAAATTCCTCTCTGCAAATCTTTGTGGGTTTCAACAGAATGTGGAGAAGCAGAAGAATAATTAAAGCTACTACTTCCAGAAGAATCCAGACGGGGTTTCCTATCCGATTCTATTGAAGCAACACCAAAATTACTGGAGCTTCTATCAGACCACGAATTTTCCCCACTAGTAGAGCAATAATTTTGACGGGGTATGAAGAGGGGATATTCATTGCTGCAATAAAATAAACTTTGTCAGTCAATAGAAATCCAGTTCTTCCACTGTCAACTAATATCTCCAGCCAAGTACCTCCGAGAAGAAGGGCGTGCGTCCCAATAAGAATCTCTTTGCCATATCCGAGAGCAAGAACCCTGAAATAAAGACACATTCAAATATAAGACAACTAGAGGTCAAAATAATCCACAAATACCACATGAAGAGCTTGGTGAATAATGATACTTGATATGTCTTTTCACTGTTTTCAGAAGAGAAGGATACCGTTAGAAAAAGAAAGTATGAGGATTTCACTGGTAGATTTCTGAATGAAGATATACTTTTCTTACAACCAAATGTCTTCCCAAAATTGAGATAAATCAAAACACGTTATAAGCCAAAGCAATTTAATGAATCTAAATACTAATCATTTTCATTGTACATATTAATAGCATGGGAAAACTTTCTCAGATTGTAAATTATATATTTCCAAGTGCACCAGAGAACACTTTGATATCATAAAATCACGATAGTACTTCCAAACCCCTGAAAGAGTTAATGCATGGTAGATCTAGATGTTGAGGTGCAGGAAAGAGGAAAAAGAAATAAGTATATTCAAAGTCTTCAGGGAAACTTTAAGCCATTGTATGGAGGGTGAACAGAGCTTACCGCGAAACCTGAGTTATGAAGCGCTGGAGCACCCAAGTTCTGAACAACAAGATTCAAGAGTTGAACCATATATCTGTTCCCCAACCAAAATGATCAGTTATTAGTGTAAAGCACAACATCTCCAAAGTTAAACATGATCCAATCATATAGGATTTAACTAAAAAGTAAGAAGATTACTTAAACTTGGGAATACATAAAATGCACCCCCACAAAAGAAGAGCAATATCTTCAGCTATTTAGGGTGATTTTCATCGTTATGACAAAACAATCTTGCTATCCAGTACCAACATATCATCCTGCTTAAAAGCTTATCTACATATATAACCTTAAAGAGAAATTACCCCAAAGAAGCAGCAAGTTCTTCTGAGGGAACTGAGTGTGGATCCAGCCCTCTTGGCAAGGATGCATTGCAAATCTGGTCATATTGACCACCAGAACCCTCTTTCCTCTTTGCTTCTACAATCACCTAAAAGAAAGAATGAACATAGAAAGGATTGGATTCAAACTACGCAAACACAAGAGTTGTATAAAGGTAATCTAAATGCCAATGATTGTTCACAACCCAGCCCCAAACTGTAGTGAAGCTATAGAAAGTTACATATATCATAGTCATCAAGGTTTGAAATTCACATTCAACAATTGAATTCATAATCCTTAATAGAACTTATAAGTCATGCACATAATCCAGTTTCATTTACTTCTCAAGTGCTTACCCGACGTTGGGGAAACAATTTGCATATTTGTTTTATAACCACTGACTGTTTATGAAGACGTTCAGAGGTTATTGCCATCTGCATTTCAGATAATGCATTAAGAATCAAACTTCTTGTTCAGATAAACACAATGTCTAGTAGAGAAGAAAATAAACTATATAAAAGAGATAGATCTCCCGCCCCTCAAAATAGCAGAAAAACAAAGTGTTATAGACCAAAGTAAATATATATTATTTCACATCTTCTGATACTGATAATGATAAGACGACTTTTTCCATATAACTTCTTTTAATTAATAAAGCACAAAAGTAATATCTACATGTAAAGGAGTACATATGCCTTACATGCCCTAAGCTCTGAGTGCATATAAGATTAGGATAGAACTTCTCCAGTTGTTCAGCACGATTTTTTTCCAACTGCAAATACACAAGGTTTGAAGTCAACATATATCTCAAAGATTAAACCATAGAATTAAATACAAAATTACTTTTTAACAAAGATGTGGTACCATAGAGAGGGCTGATTCAAGCACCCCATATTTGACTTTTAGATCATAGGATGTCTTCTCAATCTTAGCCTTCCCTGTAACCTCTCAATCAGTCTAACAAATCCATAAAAAATAGAAATGAACTAATATCAACTTGAATTCTGTTTCAGAATAGGCATCCAACCTTGCACAAGTTGCTCTTTATTACGCCGGAGCTTTTCCCTCAACTTCACGAGCTTCTCATTTTGAAGCACTCTCCAATTTTGTTGATCATCTGCCTTACCCTGACAAATGTACAATACATCAGTATAAATAACTTACCAGAATGCCTTCAAAAACATAAAAAGAAGTTTGAAATCATATATACAAAATTCTGATGATTGCATATGCTAAAAAGTGGATATACAATTCTGAAATCATATATAGACTGACTTTCTATTAAAAAAATAAATAATAAAAGGAACATACTTGGTTACCCAAGATTCATTCGAGATAAAGTAATTAAATGAAGATGAATGCATATCCTTATTTTTCTAGAATAGGCATCGTTATAAACACTATTATAATAATTTCATGTTGCTCACCATATTCATACTCCTACCAGAGCCTACTCTAGAGTCCAGAACCTATGTTTGGATCCACTGTATACTTTCTTTTAAGTGATACTTCTGTGGCACAAAATGCGCACCTCAATGAAACACTATCAAATTTCAATCATGTCAGATTCCACAGCCATTTGCAAACTTTCATATCATGGATTAATTGATAGTATCTAGTGGAAGGCATATTTTATAGTACTTAACATATAGGAATCCACCTCAATAGTCCGTTTTGCAGAGTGGAATAAAGTCCACTGGGATGCAAGGTACAAAAAGTGAAACAGCAGAAAAGAGCAACGTAAGTCCTTCCAAGGCAGAAGATACAAACCTTTGCAACAAGCGCATCACTCAATCTTGAATACAAGGAATCGCGACGACTCTTTAGTGCCTTCAAAGAATTGTTGTAATCATTTAATCTGAAACACACATCCATTTAAGATATGCAAGAATAAGAAAAAACTGCAATTATCCTACAAAGATAAGAATAGCTCGTAACATCAACTACTAGTTAGTGAATTTATTATGAGGTTGTAGTTACTATATAATGATCTAAATAAGTTCATGACATGAATAATAATGCCAAACCACGAAGTCCAAATATCATACCTGTAATTGACACAAACAGCACAGATAGATGCGAGATTCGAATTCTCACAAATAGCACAATTACTGGATTTCTTGTTCATCATCTGCTTTTGACATAAGAAAATATCAGAATCCAAATTCATTCATATCCATTCAATTTAGTTGACTCATACTAGCTCTGATTTTTATTTCTATTTTGTCTATTGCCAAAAATTTAGTTCCTTTTGTTTGACTATGCTCCTCATCAACCAAACCCCTTAATATTTTGCATTCTATGTTTCATGTTCCATGACTGTAAGAATTTAAAGATCAGAAGAGGAATTGATGCAAGCAGAAACCCAGCAAAAGCAAGGATCGTAAAACCACATCCATTAAGATATTAGATTCAAATCAAAATTTCCACTTCAGAATTTGTATGAATTCAACCTAGAACTTCATACTCTAAAGCTCCAAACTTTCTCAGCAAACAGACAAATAAATTGATGAAAAATTACGGGAAGAAAATTGGGGGAGATAGCTTACCTACGGTGGCTGAGTCGTCGACGTGATCAATAACCAGGGTTTTGAATTTGCGCGCAAAAAAGACTCCGATTTTAAGTCGACTCGGAATTGGGATTTTGTTTCATTCTGATAATAATAATTTCATTATGAGAGGGCAACCCTCTACTGGGCGTTTGGCACGCAAATGGATGAAGGAAAAGGAGAAACAATAAAATAATACACTTCTTTTATTTAAAGTTTGCACCTTTAAAAATGTAACTTTTTCACATTTCACCTTATTTGTTCAAATTGTCACAATTATTCAGATATAAATAATATTTTATCAGGCTTTTTACTTATTTAGTTCTTACATTAAAGTTTTTACTAGGTTGTAAACTAGGTTATGTTCCATTTACTGATGTTTGGGCTTTGTTCTTTTGGGTTTGCATTAAGCTGTTGCTGTTAACTTCATGCTTGCTTGTGTAGTTTTCTGTATATCATATTCTCATGGTCTTTGGCAACATACCAACCTACGATTTCAAGAGTGAGAAAACATGCTTCTTCCAGCTACCACAAACAGAGATAAGAGATAGACTTGCAATTGATTTATTGTTAAAAGAACTTGTGATCCTGTAACCTAACAAAGATGTGGTATACAACAGAAAAAAGGGCCTGTAGTACATCAGACTACAAAAACCCAACAAACTGCGGCAATTATAACCTATAAATCATTTGATGTCTAATGCTTCTCTCTTCATGGTTCATCATGCCACCAGGAATACAAAATATAATCCACAGAGTCGGGGCTAGGATCCAGGAGACCAGACTTCGTGATCTTTAACATCTAGAAACATACTGTTGATGGTGTATAAGCTCTTGGTCACAAAAACTTGTTTTCGACTACCTTCTTCAGGTCCTCCAGTTTTTTAATGATCTTTGGATTCATCAGATCCCTTGCTTCCCTTATCAGAGTACCTTCCCGGCTCAAATGGTAAGCATCCACGACAGCCTTTATCCAGGTGTGAAGTTTCTCGGGGGTCCTGTAAAAATATAATAAGAAAAGAAAAGGAGCATCATTGAGTGTCCTGTGAATATCTAAGGATAGTGGTTGAACTTTCATAAAACAAACAAATGTATAGATATCTACAAGATCATAAGAGTAACTGAGTTCTTGATACGTACGTGAAGAGGTTATCTACATCCTTCCCTTCAATTTCCTCTCCCGGTGTAAATGCATCTTGTAAGGCAGACAGGCGCTCCTCGGGATCCTCAATTGTGAGCAGATACTTAACTATCCGAATTTCTTTTGGCATGAGCTTCTGAAGATTACCTCTTGCAGTCACATACAAATGATATAATACGTCTTTTACCTACTCAAAAAAGGGCATGAGAGTTAGCAGCAGCCGGGTGGGATCATACTTCAATTAAGTAGCATCTGATCATACTTCAATTAAGTAGCATCTGTGGGTTCATAAAAAATACTTTAAGGACCACCAATGATCATAATGTTTATAACAAAACAAAAACTGTTTGATGTGACTTCTACAACTACTGTGTATGATATTAGGAGACAAAATAGAGTCAGAATGATACTTGTCTCTTTATGCATAAGAATGAATTGGTTTGCCATAATAGTGCTGCAACAGCTTAATTTAGACAAGTATTTACAAGGCAAGCCATCACCTACCTCATCCTTCGTCATGCTCGATTCCTTGGCAGCTGACCAAGCTTTTGTAATCATTATCACCAATGCTGAGTCAAGTTGATTTTTCTCAGCCAAGTGGTCTATCTTCCTACAAGCAGCATCAACAGAAGGAGAGTCGATAATATCTTGAAATTTCAACTCTGCAGCATTCAGTGCTTCAATGCTATCGGTTGCAGAATCATACGCTTGTACAGCTGCCAAGCACTTATTTCCAATGCTTGCCAATGCTAGTCATACAAGAAAGAAATTTATCAGTTTTGCCCACAATATAATGGTTATGAAATACTAGAGCTGTTACATTTTAAGGCTTAACCACTTAAACTGGCTCAATTTTTCCCCACAGGGCTTGGGCCAATTCCCATGTAATGGAATGCTTCTCCTTTCAGGCTTAACATACCTGTTAAGACCTTGCATGGACCCTATTGCATAAATTCACACATTTACTTAATGTAAAACCTATACAAAATCTATAGTTTGAACTATCAATGCTAATGCAGCAGATTACATAACATGGTTAGTATGGTATCTAGTGCCTGTGATATCTATAAGGCCCTTCTTGAGGCTAGCCTAGATATTACTTTGATGTTAATGTTCATATTACTACAACACAACTAAGCTAAGACGTACATATATTATTGTCACCTTCATGGTCATATTAAACATTTAAAAAGAAAAACCTGAAATCAGATGTTTGTGTAAAGCATAACATGTCAATGAGTCTTGGATTAATTTGGCATTGTACTTGCGCGAATAGTACTTGTTAAATCAACCAGAGCTGAATCATCTGACTGCTATTTGCCAGTTTACCACATACAGTGGATTAGAATTTACATGAGAGCTGTATCATGCTATTAAATGAAGGCACATATTTGCCTTTTTTTACTTATAAATTAAAAGGTACTTATGCTGATCACATAGGCATTAATCGAAATGATAATGATCATCCAATATTACCTATCATACTTCAAGAAGAAGGTAAAATGTTTAGCATAAATGCATAACTGAGTGATAACGTATCAATATGTAGTGAATACAATCTCACCATTTTGCTCTTCTAGATTCTCAAAATAGGACTCAGAAACAGTGTGAAGATGCACAAAAAATTCTTTTGTGAAATCTTTGCGACGTCTAGCAACTATGTCACTAATATCTGATGGAGCCCCTCTAACAACTTTAAGCAGTTCATTGTGTCTTTGCACATCTTCATCGATCTGTGAAAGAGAAGCACCCAAACATTGTTAGTTTAAATGCACAAGTCAGAACAAACTTATACAAATATAACCATCCTTGATGACTAACACAAACATAAACCACTCGTTTTCCTCGAACTAGTTATGAAAAGTGAAACATATATCACAAAACTCCTCATTACACTTATCTATCCATAGATTGTAAACATCAGTTCAGTTCTTAACTCCCAAAAAGTATTATTTACAGGAAGAAAGACCTACTATTTTCTTGAGTTCAATCTGATTAAGGAACCAGTAGTTAAGCTCATGGAAAAATAAAACTAAAACCAGTCTTAACTCACTTGTACACCAAACACAAAATATATTGAACTCTTCCCATTACATGTAAAAACAGAATATACCAGAATAGAAGATATCTAGGTAATGAATACGATAGTGTTACTCTAGGTTCGTCCACACTCTTAAGATGTTAGAAATTAGACCTACCTCTTTCAATTTCCGCCCAAGCCGAAGTATCTTATGCTTGATTCCAGGATCATCCTCGGCATCTGCTCGGTCCTGACAACGCGTAAAGAAATGAGGCCTGATATCATCCCATTCCCTACTGAAAGCTAATAATCTTCTCCAGTCAGTTGGAGTGGGCTTGTCAACCATGAAAACCTCAATAAGCTTATCGCATATTCGGGTCATTTTGTGGTCATCCAAGGACCCAACACCACCTTCCTCTTCCCCCTTTTCACTATTTTCTCGGGGTTCATCTCCAACCAAAGTAGGATTAGAAGAATCAGAAACAGACAACTCTTCCCCACTAGAACAATCATTTGGCACTGAAGTTTTATCACCAATAATAGCTGCAACAACAGATAACCGCCGAAACCTGACCGGTTTAACTAGTAAGTGAAAACCTACAATTTCATAACAGCTATCTGTTAAAAAAGGACTTCAATTTCAAAACAGCAACAAACATCCTAATCCCATATACAAATTATATATTTCTTTTACTTCCTAATTTCAAAATTTTCACACACAAGGCTTTGTCACCATAGACAGAGACTACAACAATTAACTAGAGCACAGAAAAACAATTACCAGTATGCTTAGTGCAAATTAACAATACCCAGATTAACGAAGAATCAAACTTCAACTCAAGCATGTAACTTTCGAATGAACATGGGTAAAAAGTACATACCTTTGGTGCTTTTAGAGGATAGGGAGAAATTTTTACACGAAGTTCTGATGAAAGATAGAGAAGACCCGCGGTCACTGGTAATCGTTTTAGGGGCTTTTAGTGGGAAAGAGCAAGAGGGTTGGAGAGTGGCAGTAGAAACCACCATTGAATTTGAGCCAAATTGATTCGTTGGTTGCAGAGAGTGAGGAAATAGAATTGGCTAAGAGTAGGGGTTAAGCCGAGTAGAATTTTTCATTGTTCAAAAAAAAAAAACCCCCCGAGTAGAATACTATTGTTATCAACTTATCACATTATGTGTGGGTATAAAAAATAAAAATACCACCATAAAATTTGTCATCAATGTTGAGATTAGGGCTGTAAATTGGCTCGAGACAGCTCGAGTTCGTTCGTGTTCGGCTCGTTTATAGCTCATTCGAGCTCGGCTCGTAAATGAAACAAGCCAAGCTTGAGCTCTGGTATGCTCGGCTCGTAGAGCTCGTGAGCAGCTCGTATTTAGTTACGAGACAGCTCGAACTAAGCTTGAGTTCGGCTTGCTCGTTAAAGCTTGGCTCGTTTGCTCAAACTCATTTAATATAGTTAAATATTAAATATTTTGTTTTTATAATTTTCATAAACCAAATATATATTAATTATTCAAGCATTAGAAAAAAAAATTTCAAAATTTGAGTTTACAGTGAACTCAAATTCATAATTTTTATTGGTTTTCTATTTATAGTACTGAGTTTATAAGGAGGCTGCTTCTGTCACGCCCCGATTTTCCAATCAATTAATAAGGCATTTTGCCCTTAATTACAAACCATTTCGGGAACGTGACGACATGGAATATCAAATACAAATATGCACTAGAATTTTTTTCTTTTTAATTCAAGTACACAACACCAACTCCATGCCCAACATTGTAATTTCAAACTCAATACAAGAGTCGAATATTACATACCAAATATTTATATAATAAATTGATACATCAAAATATTACATAAATAAATCTTCAGAGTGCGAAGCATAAAATAGCGGAAGTCTTATAACCCAACAAAAAGTATGCAGCCTTGCATTACTCCTGGTTATCCTAACCTGCAGGTATAACCCCTACACCGTGGAATAGTGTACCGGGTTATATCAACAAACCCGGTCAGCTTACGAAGCTGGTATGAGTTAACTCAGTTTTACTCACCCTAAACCGTTTATCAAAAATATACATATATAGTTTGTTTTAAACAAATATATGTAAGTTATATTCTTCAAAAACAATTCAAATCCCGAAAATTCATATTATAAAATATAATGAACCTACGCATCCCATAATACGTATTTTAACCCCACACGTCCCATAACGTGTATGTTAATCCCAGGGTAATTCAGAATATTAAACAATATAAACCTTCCCCAAAATCATTTCCCAAAATTATGATTTCTTTCTTTTTAAGAAAAGTAAATCATCATAATAATTACTTCAATTTTTAAAGAAGTAAAAACTTCAAAATACAATTCAATATTGTTCAAGAATTGTAATTCATTTATCAATGCTTCAAATATTTAAGAAGCAAATTCATATCATACTCACACAAAACCACAATCAACTTCAAATGATTAAAAGCGAGAATACCATTTTTCTTCTCCTTTTAATACATCAAGATAAAGCGAGAATACCATTTTTCTTCTCCTTTATTACATAAAGTATTCATCTTTGTTTTCAATGAATACATGGCTACACAGTCTAGAACTCTAACCTTCACCTTCTGGCTACACAGTCTAAAGCTCTAACCTTCACCATTGGCTACACAGTCTAGAGCTCTAACCTTCACCCATTGGCTACACAGTCTAAAGCTCTAACCTTCACCCATTGGCTACAAAAACATTCGAGTAGGCAAACACAATATCATAATTTTTGAAATATTGTTCCCACAAAATCCACCAATTAAAACAATAAAATGAATACTTTCAAATATTGTTTTAACACAAAATCACACATGCTGATATATCAAATTAAAACTGTATTTAATTTATATATCGCAAAATCATTTAAATAAATATAATTATTTATTTTCGCAAACAACACAATATGAATTAATATTCATATATAAAATATCGTGAGATTCACTCACCTCTAATTCCTGCTGCTTCTTCAAATAGTAACCAGGAATCGACAAGCACGAGCTACACTTCTCGTAAACACCTATGATTATGCAATATCCAATTAGCATAATACATTTCCAAAATAATCCAAATGTTCCTCAAATGTCTCCTACGACATCGGAACATTTAATCGAGACCATTTGACCAAAAGTCAACCATCGGTCAACGTGGGTCCCACGTCTACTATTCATCAACGGGTCCCACACAAAATCCGAAACTTCCAAAATCCAACAGCATGCTTATTTCTAGCATCCTAACATCATATCCAAAATTGGTGATGATCCAACGGTCGGATCATCACGGATCTAACGATCCATAACTATCGCTTAATTGATCATTGATCAAACGACCGAATTTGACAAAAGTCAAAACACGAAAGTTGTTCGTATCGACGAACCAAGCCAAACGGAGCAAAGAACTGCTCCTGGACCGGCCGGACGCGCCGCCGACGCGCCGCCACCGGCGACTGTCCGTCGCCGGAAAAAAGTGCTCCGATTGCCATGAAATTTTAACACAATGTTCTACACATTACCAGCAACAACTTTCATAACTGCCACAAGGGCCAATTCAAAGTAAAAAGTCTCGAATTTACCTCGATAGCTCCGAAACCCTAGGATTTCAAATCCAAAATTCTCCTTCGTCCGAACTCCGATTGAGGCATATTTTATGTTGCTGGAAAGCCCCTGGCAAGGGCTACAAAGCCCAGTAGGTAAGGTGGCTCGATTTGGCCGGAAACTTGCCCAGAAACTGATGAACAGTTCGGCAGCGTTTTTCTCCTTTTTCTTTTCTTGATTTCTCTTTCTATACTGAAAATCAATGAATGAAACTAGTATAGAATCGAAGAGGATGAAGAGACAAAGAGATTGGGACAAGTCTCACACAAATTGGTGGCCGGAGGAGGGAGAAATCACCGGAGGAAGTTTCTGGTACTGTTCACGGCGTGAACAGTACATTTCTGGGATAAATTCTGATTTTCGGGTGAACAGTAAATCCCAACATTCTATTTATAGAAATTCGTCAAACTTCCGACGGCCATAACTTCTTCATACGAACTCCGTTTTTGGTGAACCAAATTCCTACGAACTCGATTCGACGAGGTCTACAACTTTCATGAAGGAAGTTTTCCCAAATTCTCAACGGATAAAAAGTTACCTTAATTAACCTTGTGTAACTTATAATTACCGCCGTAATTATCGTTTTACGACGAAAACCTCTAAAAATACAATTTCACACCATTTCACTTCAAATTTCACGACCTATTTTATAAAAATAGTATGGAAATTTTCGGGGTATTACAGTCTACCCTCCTTAAAGAAATTTCGTCCCGAAATTAGGACGCAGAGTACACCCAAGTTATCACACTTCAATTCCAAAATCCAAAGTTTTTATTGATAATCACTTAGGTAGTACACAACACACTAGAAAACAACTTGCACACAACTTCTATTACAGATTCTTAAGATGCCTCACAGGGCTTACACTACCAGAAGCCATCCTTAAACCTCCAGTAGTGACTTCGTGGATAAGAGGCCGGATGTCTCGGAATTCCATACATCATCAGCTGATAGAAATATGCTGCCTCCACGAAACACTTGCAAGTGTCGCAACATTCTCTAGCTGCATGCCTATCTCCATCCACGTCCCACATGTCCTGGCCAAAAGGACGCTAAAAACTTGACTCACCGCAAGTAAGACATTTACCTGCGGGCAGGAAAGCTGTAGTCGACGGAAAATACAGCAGTAGATGCTCATGACAAAACTCGGCCTGATGCATCATCCGCTCGACTTCTTGTCTACAGTAGTAGATGTTCCATCCGCTTCTCCACCAGTCGAGGGCTTCACACAGTCGGTGCACCATTTTCTGCTGCTCGGCTCGTGGTCCCATTATCATCTTAATCATACATGCTGCATAAAATGCAACATGATGACCTACCACCGAACTGGGACGCGAACCGTAGAATGTTCCTGGTTTGCATGCCGCATCGAAATACTCCAGGGCTAAGGGTATGTTGGCCGCTTCCACAAGTACTCGTATTCCCATTCGGAATAGAGACTCCGGGTTCTTCGCTTCCCAGCATCGATTTGCGAAGATGCGCACCTGCCTGTCCGCTTCTATGGAACCAGTGGGTCTGGATCCACCATCGAACCCATCCATGTCGATCGCTGCAAGAGTAGACCAGCTATCAGCATACTCCTTGAAGGTCTTCGAGACACAACAGAGTTCCATTGTGCTCTGCAGGGATGCGGTAGCAACCAACTGGAATATGTACTTCCAGATCTCCACCGGAAGTTCACTCCATTCTGCATTCTTGGATCGCTTGCTGCACTCTCCTTTGTTCACCATTGTGTAAGAGAAAATTTTGAGATGATTGTTTGATAACAGATATGAGATGAGTAACACAACTCCTTATCCCATGTATTTAAACCAAACTTTCCACCGTAAGGAAGCCTTTCTTTAATGCGAGTGCGGTGCACTCAGCAACCCACTAAGAATAATTATTGCTCATATCTGTCTCAATTACTCAAAAGTATCGCTCACGATACAAGATTCCACAAGATTTAATCAACAAAAACTCAGTCTTCCACTAACACCGGTCATAATGACTCTTTTCCTTTTGCTTTCGCATAAATAATTCCTCAAAAGATGCGAGGTCTCACAAGAGTGGAACTGTATGTGGGAAATCCATGCATCGGGAAAAAAAATCTTCCACGATCTCCAAGGGCTCCGACAATTAGCTGTAATCAGCCGCTCACTTTTGCTTTTGAATTATCAAATCCTCCACCAACAATAAATATACCCTTACGCATCCACTAACAGATACCTTCCATTAGTGCCATAATCTCCTTTCTCTATCAAAGAGAAAAACTTCTTCATTCTACTTCTCAGAATTTTCCACCAACTCAAACATGTCACGCAAAGTGAATTCCTTCAGTGAATTACTTCAATCTGATCCCTCTGAAAGTCAATTTTTTGAGGGCTTAGATGAAATACTTTCACCAGCAATCGAATTCAACCACGATATCGACATGTTAGACATGCTTCTAGCAGAAGACGAAGCCATTGAAGTAGCCTCAAGTCCACAAGTATCATCTCCACAAGCTGAACCTAGTTCATCCAAACGTATTCCACTGAGGAAGAGCTTCACCAAATACCAAGTCCAAGCATTGAAGGACTTCGTCGAGGCTTTTCCACAGCCAACTGTTCAACAACGACAAGATTTGGGTGACCAAATAAGGTTAACGTTTGCACAAGTCTCTGCGTGGGTGATAAAGCATCGACCCAAAACGCCTGCCCAAACAACTCGTCAACAAAATTTTCTGCTGAGACAGCAAATCAATGAGCTTCAAGCTCAACTTAGCCAGTACCAAGCAGCATTCAACAGAATCAACTGCAACCACTGTGGAAAACGAGTTACTCCCAATAGTGAGCTACTAAAAGGGATTGAAGAGACTACCCCACAACCTCAGACTCTTCCAATTCCTGCAGTCATCGGTCCAAGGGAAAAATCTCACATGAGGAGGGATATTCAAAAGTGTATGTCGATCCCACATCACTCTTCTTCTACACAACAACCATCAGACAATATCAACCGTTCAGAACCTGAAGAAGCATCTGCCGTGGAAGAAGCATCTGTCGTGGCAGACACAACTAAGATTTCTGAAATCATTGTGTCGGTCAGAGATGAGCTAATCATCATGGCATCTGCTGCTGCGCCACTGTGGATCTCTGCACTCAAATCCAGCTCTGCCACGCTTCATGAGTTCCTGAATGAAGCAGAGTACAAGAGAATCTTCACTAACGGTATTGATCTTACTCCCACTAACTTCCAAACCGAAGCTTCTCGCTACACAGCCACTATTCCCCTCAGTCCTGTCGTACTCGTGAATCTCTTCATGGATGTGGACCAATGGTCCACCATATTCGGTAGCATCATCTCGAGGGCAACGATCCTTGACGTGTTGTCAACAGGGACAACTGGAAGCTACAACGAAACCATCCAAGTCATGACTGCTGAATTCCAGGTGACCAGTCCATCTGTCTCCACTCGTGTAACTCACTTTGTTCGCTATTGCCAACGACAAACAGAACAAAGTTGGGCAATAATTGACGTCTCTGTGGACGGTTTAAGCTCAAATCTAGGTCCACACCCAAGATCTCAATGCAAGAAGCGTCCATCCGGATGCTTAATCCAAGATTTGTTCAACGGCAGCTCTCGTGTCGTATGGGTGGAACATGTTGATGTACAGGATCAAATCATGCACCAAACATACCGAACGCTAGTGGAGTCAGGCTTAGCCTTCGGAGCAAGGCGATGGGTAGAAATACTTCAGAGGCAAGCGGAAAGGTTAAATTATTCCGCGGCTGACACTTATCCTCCTCAAGACTTTTGTGTCATACCATCTGTGGAAGGAAGAAGAAACATGTTGCAGATGGCATGCAGAATAGTGACAGACTTTTGCACAGACATCGGCAACTCTACTGCTCATGAATGGAAGGTAGCTGAACAAACCAAGTTCAGGGGTTCAGGGATAAGAGTCTCCACCAACAAAATCTGGAACAGGCTGAATAAGCCTCATGGTCTCACTCGAACTGCATCTGCAATAATCCAGCATCATGTCTCTCACAGAAAGCTCTTTGACTTCTTCATTGACGTACAAACTCGGAACCAGTGGGACCACCTAGCATTGGAAAAAGAAGTGCAGGAGATTGCACACATCACAACTGGTCATGATCCACGCAATTGTGTCTCCTTGTTGCAAATGCACAACACCTATATACTCCAAGAAAGTTGTACTGATTCAACAGGGTCATACGTGATTTATGCCCCTATTAGTCAGTCAACGGTGCAGAAGTTAATAGGCGGTTGTGAGTTAGGTACAATTGTATTCCTAACTTCGGGTTTCTCGATCCTACCTGATATGCCTACTGCTGGAAGAACAGAAGGGGTCTCAGACAATCCATACATTGGTTGTCTGGTAACGGTAGCAACACAGATCTCTACTGAGCTGCTGAAGAACAAGAAAGGGTCAGTGGATCAAGTCTGTCGTTTGATCCAGGGTACGGTTGAGAGAATTAGGAATGTAGCCATGTAAGACTATCCTTTAAGGAATTGTAATTTGTACTTTATATTCTTAACAACACAACAGCACTGAAGAGCACATGATGGGGATCCGCTGCAGTCGGGCCATCACTCGATAAATACTGTGTGCTATTAAGCATACGAAGTAACCATTACTTGAATGAATCTAACAACCTAACGTCAAACCCTAAACCGATCCTAAGCTCTAAACCCTAACTTCACTTCACAAAACCAAAACTCGTTTCATCACCGTAGAGCGTTCCATTGCTCAATCACTTCCTTAGAGCATTGTTTTGCTCTGATACCAATCTGTCACGCCCCGATTTTCCAATCAATTAATAAGGCATTTTGCCCTTAATTACAAACCATTTCGGGAACGTGACGACATGGAATATCAAATACAAATATGCACTAGAATTTTTTTCTTTTTAATTCAAGTACACAACACCAACTCCATGCCCAACATTGTAATTTCAAACTCAATACAAGAGTCGAATATTACATACCAAATATTTATATAATAAATTGATACATCAAAATATTACATAAATAAATCTTCAGAGTGCGAAGCATAAAATAGCGGAAGTCTTATAACCCAACAAAAAGTATGCAGCCTTGCATTACTCCTGGTTATCCTAACCTGCAGGTATAACCCCTACACCGTGGAATAGTGTACCGGGTTATATCAACAAACCCGGTCAGCTTACGAAGCTGGTATGAGTTAACTCAGTTTTACTCACCCTAAACCGTTTATCAAAAATATACATATATAGTTTGTTTTAAACAAATATATGTAAGTTATATTCTTCAAAAACAATTCAAATCCCGAAAATTCATATTATAAAATATAATGAACCTACGCATCCCATAATACGTATTTTAACCCCACACGTCCCATAACGTGTATGTTAATCCCAGGGTAATTCAGAATATTAAACAATATAAACCTTCCCCAAAATCATTTCCCAAAATTATGATTTCTTTCTTTTTAAGAAAAGTAAATCATCATAATAATTACTTCAATTTTTAAAGAAGTAAAAACTTCAAAATACAATTCAATATTGTTCAAGAATTGTAATTCATTTATCAATGCTTCAAATATTTAAGAAGCAAATTCATATCATACTCACACAAAACCACAATCAACTTCAAATGATTAAAAGCGAGAATACCATTTTTCTTCTCCTTTTAATACATCAAGATAAAGCGAGAATACCATTTTTCTTCTCCTTTATTACATAAAGTATTCATCTTTGTTTTCAATGAATACATGGCTACACAGTCTAGAACTCTAACCTTCACCTTCTGGCTACACAGTCTAAAGCTCTAACCTTCACCATTGGCTACACAGTCTAGAGCTCTAACCTTCACCCATTGGCTACACAGTCTAAAGCTCTAACCTTCACCCATTGGCTACAAAAACATTCGAGTAGGCAAACACAATATCATAATTTTTGAAATATTGTTCCCACAAAATCCACCAATTAAAACAATAAAATGAATACTTTCAAATATTGTTTTAACACAAAATCACACATGCTGATATATCAAATTAAAACTGTATTTAATTTATATATCGCAAAATCATTTAAATAAATATAATTATTTATTTTCGCAAACAACACAATATGAATTAATATTCATATATAAAATATCGTGAGATTCACTCACCTCTAATTCCTGCTGCTTCTTCAAATAGTAACCAGGAATCGACAAGCACGAGCTACACTTCTCGTAAACACCTATGATTATGCAATATCCAATTAGCATAATACATTTCCAAAATAATCCAAATGTTCCTCAAATGTCTCCTACGACATCGGAACATTTAATCGAGACCATTTGACCAAAAGTCAACCATCGGTCAACGTGGGTCCCACGTCTACTATTCATCAACGGGTCCCACACAAAATCCGAAACTTCCAAAATCCAACAGCATGCTTATTTCTAGCATCCTAACATCATATCCAAAATTGGTGATGATCCAACGGTCGGATCATCACGGATCTAACGATCCATAACTATCGCTTAATTGATCATTGATCAAACGACCGAATTTGACAAAAGTCAAAACACGAAAGTTGTTCGTATCGACGAACCAAGCCAAACGGAGCAAAGAACTGCTCCTGGACCGGCCGGACGCGCCGCCGACGCGCCGCCACCGGCGACTGTCCGTCGCCGGAAAAAAGTGCTCCGATTGCCATGAAATTTTAACACAATGTTCTACACATTACCAGCAACAACTTTCATAACTGCCACAAGGGCCAATTCAAAGTAAAAAGTCTCGAATTTACCTCGATAGCTCCGAAACCCTAGGATTTCAAATCCAAAATTCTCCTTCGTCCGAACTCCGATTGAGGCATATTTTATGTTGCTGGAAAGCCCCTGGCAAGGGCTACAAAGCCCAGTAGGTAAGGTGGCTCGATTTGGCCGGAAACTTGCCCAGAAACTGATGAACAGTTCGGCAGCGTTTTTCTCCTTTTTCTTTTCTTGATTTCTCTTTCTATACTGAAAATCAATGAATGAAACTAGTATAGAATCGAAGAGGATGAAGAGACAAAGAGATTGGGACAAGTCTCACACAAATTGGTGGCCGGAGGAGGGAGAAATCACCGGAGGAAGTTTCTGGTACTGTTCACGGCGTGAACAGTACATTTCTGGGATAAATTCTGATTTTCGGGTGAACAGTAAATCCCAACATTCTATTTATAGAAATTCGTCAAACTTCCGACGGCCATAACTTCTTCATACGAACTCCGTTTTTGGTGAACCAAATTCCTACGAACTCGATTCGACGAGGTCTACAACTTTCATGAAGGAAGTTTTCCCAAATTCTCAACGGATAAAAAGTTACCTTAATTAACCTTGTGTAACTTATAATTACCGCCGTAATTATCGTTTTACGACGAAAACCTCTAAAAATACAATTTCACACCATTTCACTTCAAATTTCACGACCTATTTTATAAAAATAGTATGGAAATTTTCGGGGTATTACAGCTTCTCCAATCAAGCTTAAGCTCGAGCTCGTTAATTGAGCTCGTCAAGAAACAAGCCAAGCCAAACCAAGCTCAAGCTTTGAAATAAGCTTGCAAGCCAAGCTCAAACACAACAAATTAAGCTTGACCATAAACAAGCCAAATCTGAGCATGTAATACTCGGCTCGGCTCGGCTCGTTTACACCCCTAGTTGAGATGGCCGAGTTGGTCTAAGGCGCCAGATTAAGGTTCTGGTCCCAAAAGGGCGTGGGTTCAAATCCCACTCTCAACAATTTGTATATTTCAAGAACAGTGCAAAAGTAAAACATGAGAACCCAATTAGGCAAAGAAATTGGAAAAACCTGACAAAGTCCTCATGAACCAATCACCACCTTGATGCGCTCAAAACAGTTGACATTACCCTTTAGAGACACATTCTTGACCAGTGCACCTATCAGTGCGACCAATCCCCCTATCAAAATCTAATAGTCTTTTGCTCTCACCCTTCATACCTACGGAAATTATTCTATGCACGGTCCGTGCAACATCACGTTCAATCTCAGCCGTCCAAATAGAGATCCAACGGTTCAGTTTTGTTTGACTAATTTGATCATAACGGTTGACCGTTAAAAATCATAATCGTGTGCACCTCAGCGCTACGTGCATGTGCACGTTCCGTGCATGGAATACCTTCCCTCATACCTAATACCATATATGCTTATACTAGTGTCCAAAATTATGTTGCTCTTTGTTTCACTTTGATTGTCGTCTTCACTTTCTCGTTACATACCAGAGTTTAGTGGGTAAGAAAACTATTCAACGATCATATATATAATGAGAAGAAAGTATACAACATAATTATGTCTCGATACATTGCGATAGACTAGCTCTATGTAGACCTCGACTAATTTCAAACAGTGATAGACTGGCTCTACGTACATTAATTGTCATTCTAGACCAAAATTTAGTGGTTAAGAAAATTGTTCAATGATCATATATAATGAGAAGAAAGTCTGCAACACAGGATGTATCGATATATTGCGGTAGACTAACTCTATGTAGACCAACTTCAAACTGTGACAAATAAACTCTCTTCTTGGTTTACTAGGGTTTACTATTGCATGAAATTGGGTCACCAATACATAGAGTAAGTTTACAACTACTATGTATGTCTAACATGCAACTTTGCATACTATGCAACCTGTTTTTTTTAAATGCAATTATTTTTTTGAATTATAATTGCTGTTCAAAAAAGTTAAACTGACTATTTCATATATATTTTCCTCAGTTTCACTTTTTTGAACATCAATTACATTTCAAAAAAGTGAAACTGACCATTTTATATACAATTGTTCTCAGTTTCACTTTTTTAGCATAAATTACAATTTAAAAATGTAATTGCATTTTTAAAAAACATGTTGCATAATATGCAGATATGCGTGTTAGAATTCTCCGTAAAATTAATGTATTCAAGAGCTAATGTATTTTTATTTGCCAAAAAAAAAAAAAAAAAAGAGCTAATGTATTTTTAGAGGGCAGTGTAGACATTTCCCCGCCTGAAAACACAACCTTCAGTCCTTCAGTAAGGAGTAAGGACATAATATTTTTGGAAGTGCAACTTTTGAACTTTACCCAGTTGGGGAACGAGCTGACCGCTACACCGAAGTTAATGCTCACCGGAGTCCATCTTTTGCAAACTGAGATTTTCACGTTCTTTGTTTCGCGGGATTTTCAAACCGCATAATAGTAGGCAATGCTTTCGCCAACTTTTTTGCCACCACATATTGGCTTCCATCTTTATCAAACACCTTCTCTGTTCTCTATTCAACCACCACCGAAACCAATAAAGCATTCAAATTCTAGGGCCAGAAATCATAAAAGCCCTACGAGTTTTCGTTGTTGTTCTTGTGAAACCCCATCTGCTGCATACACTGTTCAGGATTTAAGCTCCCAGGAAAACCCAGATGCCGAATTTTCCGATACTCAGTCACTGAGCCAGAGCTTAAGACCCTATCTGCTTGCGCTTTGGCTTCGGTCATGTCGTAGTCTGAAGGAAGTGAGAAGAGTACATGCACTTATTTTGAGGTGTATAGGGAACCCTGTCACGTATGTTTTTAATAATTTGATGTGTGCGTATTTGGTATTTAGGAGGTTAGTCCATGCACGCCAAGTGTTCGACGAAATGACTGTGAAAAATGTGGTTTCTTGGACCGCCATTATTAATGGGTACTTGAACTTTGGGTTGGATGAGGAAGCTTTGGGTTTGTTTGGTGAGGCTATTAATGAGGGGATTCAACCAAATGGGAATATGTTTGTGTGTGTATTGAATCTGTGCAGTAAGAGGTTGGATTATGAGCTTGGGAGGCAAATCCATGCTGGGATTGTAAAAGGTGGTTGGGGCAGCATGATTGTTGACAGCGCCATTGTTAAGTTATATGCGCAATGTGGAGAGTTGTCAAGTGCTTTTCGCGCATTTGATCAGATGCCGAAGTTGGATGTAGTTTGTTGGACAACTATGATAACTGCTTGTTCTCAACAAGGGCAGGGGCAGGAGGCTTTCTCACTGTTCTCGCAGATGTTAAGTGATGGGTTTTCACCGAATGAGTTTACGGTGTGTGGTGTTCTCAAGGCTTGCAGTGAAGAGAAGGAATTAAGGTTTGGGAGACAGTTACATGGTGCCATAGTCAAGAAGATTTACAAGAGTGATATTTTTATAGGCACTTCACTAGTGGATATGTATGCAAAGTGTGGGGAGATTGAAGACTCGAGAAACGTATTTGATGGAATGAGGAACAGGAACACAGTTACATGGACATCTATTATAGCAGGGTATGCGAGGAAGGATCTCAGTGAGGAAGCCATATGCCTCTTTCGAGTAATGAAGAGGCGAAACATACATGTCAACAACTTGACCATTGTAAGCATCCTCAGAGCTTGTGGATTGATTAGGTATTCACCGATGGGTAGGGAAGTTCACGCACAGATAATCAAGAACTCAATCGAAACAAATTTATACCTAGGAAGTACTCTAGTGTGGTTCTACTGCAAGTGTGGGGAGTACTCTACTGCCACGAAGGTTCTCCAACAAATGCCTCTCAGAGATGTTGTCTCATGGACTGCCATCATTTCTGGTTGTGCACATCTTGGACATGAGTCTGAAGCTATTGAGTTATTGAAAGAAATGATGGAGGATGGGGTGGAGCCCAATGCGTTTACTTATTCATCGGCTTTGAAAGCATGTGCAAAGCTGGAAACCGTTCTGCTTGGGCAATTGATCCACTCCTCTGCAAATAAAAGTCCGGCCATGTCCAATGTGTTTGTGGGGAGCGCTTTGATTTACATGTATGCAAAATGTGGCTATGTAATGGAGGCATTTCAAGTTTTTGACAGCATGCCTGAACGGAATCTGGTTTCGTGGAAGGCTATGATAGTGGGTTATGCAAGGAATGGTCACTGTCAAGAGGCTTTGAAGCTCATGTATCGAATGCAAGCAGAGGGTTTTCAGGTGGATGATTACATCCTTGCCACTGTTCTCACTGCATGTGGAGATCTTGAGTGGGATGTGGATCCTTCATTTGAGTGTAGCTTGCGGTCTAGTTGATCTTTTCGCCTGATCAGTAATTGAGTTTAAGCTACCAGGATCAGATATATATATATATATATATATATCCACTATAAGCAGCATATATATCAATCGAACGAGGGAAAGAAATACACCAACGAATGAATGGGAGAAACCCAGTTGTCAAGATTGGATTGCCATGACCTCCTCTCTGATAGCACTTGCTCTTTCATTATATAAAGGAAGAGAGGGAGCTTTCAGGTTTGCTGAGTTGTTATCGGAGTGGTATATGCCCTTGGGAAATACAGAGCACTGTGGATGAGAGCAAGGAGATTGGAGAGTGTAGGCTGTACTACTAGTGTAGCACTTTTAGTGTAGCTAATGTAAATATACATTCAGTTTAAGAAACGGTGTACTTCATAAGATGTAGGAAAATCTTCTGAATATGGTGTGCATTTTCAGGCATTATAACTTCACCACTGAAGGAAATTTCTTTTCCTGAAGAACTTTAACTGGACAGAACTGAACGCCTTCTTGATAAAATTCAAACCAATAGCCAGAGGAGTAGACTTTTTAGAGTTTCCATTATGTGTGATTTAATCCCAAGCTTTCTCATGTATAAGCCGCACCCAAAATTACCAAGTCCTTTCCTTTTCAAGCCAAAACTCTCATTTTCAAATAAAATGAAAACCTTTTTGCTGCATATTTTAGTGCTTAATTTTGATGCTAATTGTGAACCCTGCAATGCTATGCCATTGTATAGTTTAGCTAGTTCACAGGAGTACGTACAGAAGGTGTAGTACTCCAAAATTTTGTAATTAAATTCTTGGAATTTCTCGAAATTATTAAAGTATTGGATTGTGCCTTTTCTCAAGGAGCATAGTTTGAAAGTATTTCGAACGAATATTAACTCGAAACGTTTAGTTTTTAGGAGTCAAAATGTTGACTTTTTATTTGTTAAGTTTATCTTAAACTTTTCTTCACGAAAATCGTAGAGCACGTCGGTACGAGTTCGTGGACACGTGGAATGTAAGAATCGGAGTTCGTATGAGTGAGTTATGGCCTGTGGAAGTTGGGTTTTCATTTCAGAAAAGTACTATAAATAGAGGTTTGTTTAAGTAAATGTGTAATCAACCACAAGACAGAAAGTAAAGAACAGAGAAAATAGCACAGGAATAGAGAGTATCTTTATTAATGAACAGGTGCCTCTATATAAAGAGAAACACAAAGGTACAATCCATGTCCCAATAGAACTTCTATTCAATAAGTAATCCTTATGCTATACTACCTAATCTAATCCTAGGTTGACAAGGCACACACAAAGTAGGTTTCCTTCAACACTCCCCCTTGTGGCGTCAACACTAGGTGGTGCTCCTCACGTTGTCTCATTAAAAACCTTGCCAAGTAACAAAAACCCAGTGGGATAAAAATAACCTTGGTCGAAGGAAAAAAGAGTACAACACACCCTTCACATTTGGAAACTTTGCATGGACACTAGACTCCCCCTCAAGTCTGTGTCTCCCCCTGATTTCCACAATCATGGGAGGTCAGATAACTTAAGCAAATCAATGCTTTTCACATGCTTCTCAAATGTGGAATTAGGCAGTGACTTAGTAAATAAGTCAGCCATATTGTCCTCAGAACGGACTTGATTCACTTTAATCTTAAGGAACTTCTGCTATTGCTGATTACAAAAGAACTTAGGCGATATATGCTTGGTATTGTCGACTATGATGAAACCTTGCTTCATCTGCTCAATGCAGGCAGCATTATCCTCATAAATGGATGTAGGTTCATCTGTGGTTGACCTCAAACCACATGTACTTCTTAGCATGTGTATCAATGGACCTTAACCATATACACTCATGAATTGCTTCATGGAGAATTATAATCTCAACATGATTCGAAGAAGTAGCGACAAGGGTCTGCTTAGTAGACTTCCAAGATATCGCGGTGTTACCCATGGTAAAGACATAACCAGTTTGGGAACAACCTTTATATGGGTCAGAGAGATACCCAACATCAGCAAAACCCACCAAAACATCACAAGATGTTTGGGAAAAGGGGACGTCAGCTTTTCTGTCCGTCGGTCGACCATTCGACGGCCGGTCGTCGACCCGTCGACGGTCGTCAGTAGGCACGGGTTCCTCACCCATTTTGCCATATTTTCGAAACTCTCTGTAGGGAAAGAACAAGCCCATATCAATCGTACCCTTTCAGTAACGAAAGATAGTCTTTATGCCATTCCAATGGCGTTGCGTGGGCGCAAAGCTAAATCTAGCTAACAAGTTAACAACAAAGGAGATATCGGGTCTTGTACACTGTGCCAAGTACAATAATGCGCTATTGCACTTAGGTACGGTACCTCAGTCTCTAAAACGTCTTCACCATCATCCCTTGGGTGAAACGGATCCTTCTTGGATCTAGACTGTGACCAATCATGGGAGTGCTAACAGGATGGACTTTATCCATATTAAATCCCCTTAGCATCATTTCCCAAGATCTTTCATCTCAAACACGGATTTCAAGTATTCACTGGCACTTACAAATCCGGAACTTGTTTTCACGCAGGGGCATAATTTATTGTTCACATACCCTCTTCCAATCAAGTAGTCACTTAGACGGGTATACCACATCCGTCCGGATTGTTTCAATCCATATAGTGAACGTTGCAAATCTGATTGCAAACGTGCTCTGTGGTCTAGAGCCACTTGACTTGGGTAAATGAAGCCCATCCGGGACATTCATATAAATCTCCATATCTAGATCCCCATAGAGATATGTTATGACCACATCCATAAGCTGCATGTTCAGTTTTTCGGAAACTACCACTGACAAGGTAGCAGAACGTTATGACGTCCTTTACGAGAGAATATGTCTCATCGTAGTCGATTCCAGGGCGTTTGTGAGAAGCCTTGCGCCACAAGGCGAGCTTTATATCTCGTTTTCTCACTACGCTTTCTAACAAAGACCCATTTGTATCCAACAGGTTTTATTCCAGAAGGTATTGGCATAACAGGCCCTAATACCGTTCTCTTTGTTAGTGAGTCCAACTCAACCTGGATCGCATATTTCCATTTAGGCCAATAAGCTTCTACGTTGGCATTCATCAACGGAGCGAGGTTCAATATCATCATTCTCAATGAACTCTTGTGCACAAGCATATGCAAACACATCATCAATAGTGATGGAGTTTCTATCCCACGTCTCATGTACACTAGTGTAATAATCGAGATCTCTAAGTTCCCACGGATAGGTCTTAGCGACAGGGCGTCCCCCGAAGATGTCTTTTGGACATAACCATAATCCGGAACGTTTTCATGGACGAATTTTGAGTATCAATGATGAGAGGGTTATTTGATGTCATCGCAGCCCATTCCCTAGGGCGCGAATCCCTCGAACCTGGTGGCCTCCAACGCTTCCTCAGCGGAGCCACGGCCTAAGCCACATCACCACCATTACTGGCAGTGGCGCCACCAGCTGTCCCTCCCATAGGGTTAGCTGCAATAGCGACTTTGAGTCCAAGTCCTTATTCAGGCACTTGCATCCTTGCAGGCATGTTTGCAGATGGTATATATGATCTAGTCACTAAGATCTAAGAAAGCGTCAGGAAGAGAATCTCTGACTTTCTAAAGATCTATAATTCTATGCACTTTCTGCAGTAGGGGGATCGTTATGAGACAGAGTGGGGACAGGCCACGACAATTCCAGTCGTTCCTGCTGAACGTGTACGTTCTTATCTCCCCCTAACGACGGGAAGACTGTCTCACCGAAGTGACAAATAGATCGCATGTTCAAGGGTTCTACATAGCGGATTATGGTTGGAGACTCAAATCCAACATAAATACTCATTCGTCTCTGAGGACCCATATTAATACGCTGTGGCGGCGTAATAGGCACATAAACAACACACCCAAATATGCGTAAGTACGATATGCTTGGCTCGTACCCAGTCACTAGCTGTAACGCAGAACAAAGGTTGGGTGGTGATGGGCCTCAGACGAATAAGCCGAGCTGCATGCAATACTGCGTGCTCCCAGGCAGAGAGAGAAAGGTTGGTGCGCATTACCAACGTCCTCGTGACCATTTGTATTCTATTAATGGCAATCTCTGCAAGACCATTCTGGGTATGCACATGTGAGACTAGATGCCCAACATCTATCCCATGCAGTAGTCATCGAAAGTTTTCGATGTAAACTCCCTAGCATTATCAAGCCTGATAGTTAATGGGATGATCCGCGTAGTGAGCCGGCAGGCGAATACTCTGTGCGACGAGTTTAGCATAAGCAGCATAACGAATGGACAACATCATGACATGTGACCAGCATATCGATGCATCAACCAACACCATAAACTACATAAATGGCCCGCTTGGTGGTTGAATATGTCCACAGATATCCCCTTGGATTCTCTGTAAGAATGTGAGAAGTACTTTAGAATATTTTGCATAGGACAGTCTCAGTCCTAGGTTCCATAAGGAACAAGCTTTGCATAATGAGCAGTTGGCTTTGGAGGCTTCAGAAGCATAGGAGGATTTTGTCCCGTCAGAGAATTTCTGAGGACAGTCCCAGTCGACCGTTCGACAGTAATGGTCGACCGATCGATGGTCGCTCCCTGAAAGGGGTTCGACCGTTCGATAGGAAGCTCGAACGGTCGACGACGCACGCTGAAAGAGGTCGACCGTTCGATAGGAATAAGTCGAACGGTCGACGGGCGGCGGACAAAGGCATTTTGGCCTTTTTTTCATATCTGTCTCATCTCCTTGAATCAACTTTTGATTCATGCTTCGATAAGCTCGATAGAATGGATGTCCGTTTGAGGTTTTCAGTATACGGATCATCATATCACGTCCAGGGTGTCGCAGCCTGTCGTGCCAAAGCCAATATGTGTCTGAATCCAAGAGGTCATCCCGTATGACATTGTTTGATTCAATAGCTCGGATAGTGGTAGCATATAGGCCACTAGAGAGACACATAAGCTTCTCTAAGATGCGTTTTCTTCCGCAGTCATTAGAGGTAATGCAAAGGGATTCTTTTTCCATTCTCATCATGCATCTTAGCATGGAAACCATTGGCTCTTATATCTTTAAAGCTCAACAGAGTTCTATTTCCTCTTGGAGCATAGAGAGCATTTGTGACATCAATGTAAGTGCCATTAGGCAAGAGGAATTGGGCATATCCTCTTCCTTGCACAAAATTCGATGGTCCTGCCATCGTAGTCACAGAGGAATGTGTAGGCATCATGCCTATGACGCAATATGACATGCGTGGTTCTGCTATCTGCGAGACATTCAAGTACTCCAGAACCCATTCCTAAAAAGCTCATCATTAAAATTGAGGCTACGAAAGCAACTCAGATTTTATTAAAGATATTGGCCAAGGCTTCAAAGTTCTATCTTGATCTTAAATCAAAACTAAATCCAATGTCTTGGCAAACTTGCTGTGAGACCCCGGAAAAATTAAAAGAATAATTTGGAATTAATCGGGATTAAGATTTGTAATCTCGATAATTATTAAGAAGTTTCAGGAAACTTTCCGGATACCCGAGCCATTTATTGTGATTTTCGGAAAGTTGAGAATTGAAGGAAATATTTTGTAAAATTGGAAAATGGGTTGGAGTAATCTGGGCCGTAGATCAACTCACCGTTTGATCTAAGCCGTTGAAACTCATTAAGGAAAGGTATAGTTATCAGTTGGAACATTTCTGGAAATCTCAAGAACCCGCGCGACTCTCCCTTCTTCTCTGCCGCGACACCACCAAACTCCTCTTTCTTCTCCGGCCGTTTCACGGCATGAAATCAATCTCAAAAGCTTCGTATGATTGAGACGAAGACGATGGTAGCCTTTTCTCACTGAACCGTCAACTGTAGAAAGAGAATCGAAAGGAGAAAGCTTCGGCAGTTCCCATGGAGTTCCGGCGATTCCAGCCACGGCGGCGGACGAAACTTGTGTCTTTGGCTTCGTCTCATCCTTGTCGATCATTCCTCGGTGATTTCTAGTCCAAACGGTATCTCACGGTGTCAGTTTGATGCCGGAAAGCTTTGGCAGTTCTTCTTCATTTTCCGGCGTGTTTCCCGGCGACTTTGGTCGTTATTTGGGACAAGTGAGGTATTAATCTTCATCAGTTTATCAAGCTTTACTTGTATGTAATCTTGGATTTCAGTTTTGGTTAAGTTTGTGGAAGTTGGTAATTTTGGGTTATTGGCCAATTCGTATGTTTACTGTGCAAGTGGTG
This sequence comes from Rubus parviflorus, assembly GCA_029955375.1. Classification (NCBI taxonomy): domain Eukaryota; kingdom Viridiplantae; phylum Streptophyta; class Magnoliopsida; order Rosales; family Rosaceae; genus Rubus; species Rubus parviflorus. Next base: position 12,490,432 of record JARGGL010000008.1, on the reverse strand, counting down.
GTCTGAGATTGGTAAGGACGATCATACAAGCAGAGAAGGTTCTTGGAGAAAAGTCTTTGAGTTGAAGTTGAATCGAAATTAAGGTAAGAGAATATCTTTGGTTTGATATTCTGAATTCTTGGTTAATTGAAGATGCTAGTAACTTTAATTGATTTGGTTGAGTATATGGGTGCTTGCTGGTATGTGAGAAGTATAATTGATATTAGGATTCAACTCTTTTGGTTTGTCCAGAAGCTTTTGACGTGGTGTGAAGGTTTGATCACCAATTGTTTAATTGATTTGTGAGCTAAAGAAAGTCCAGTAGAGAAAGCTAAACCATAAGGTTTTAATATGGGAATACTCATACTGGAATTAATTATATAAGTTGGATTTGATTGTACTTGTTTGGTTACTAAGCAGTACAATTGATTTGAATGTAAACTAAGGAATTAAGATTCAGTTAGTCATGGACTAAGTTATTCCTTGGTCATTTTGTATATATATGTGATTGATCATAGGATCAAATGTTAGTCATAATCCTTTGAAAATTATGTGATGAAAGGATTGCTTGATTAAATGTCAAAGTGTGGATTGATATATGTCAATATTTGGTTAAAAAGAAATGTTGGGTGCCCAAAGTAATTATGGGAATGACACCCGATAAGAAATGGAATTCCGTATTCGGAAATCATTGTTCAAATGGACTTGGAATAATTTGTTGAGTGTTATGGAATTAAGTATATTATTTTAACACTCAGTTATTGTCGGACTAGGGACTCCAGTTAGCCCGGGACGTAAATTGTGGTGGTGGTGTTGGCCTGACATGATGAGGGAAGACAAGTTCCGATATTCCAGGTAGGGGACTTGAGACTCTCTCGGTTAGTATTTTCTCGTATATATCAAGGAAATGATAATGCATGGCTAGAGTTCTTTATGAATTTGAATGATTTGATATTTCATATGCCATGCGTATTTTCGATTATCTTTGATTTTATGTGATGACCTGAGAGTGAGTGGAGCATAGCGACTACCTTGGGTTTCGATCCCCTAAACCTCCGGAGGGGCTGTACGGACGGAATAGTGTACGACATCCTTTGAGATGTGGCACTAGTTCTAGGCGGTATGGTATTAAATGGACACTCTCGCTACTTCTTACCAGTTGACGAAGATTTTAATCTTCGGTGAGGACGTAGTTGGCTAGATTGATCGGTCATCAGGTTTTATGATCACTTGAGTACTCATCTTGTTTTCATTTTATTTATTTCTAAGAAATGGTTTACTATTCTTCTTTATACATTTTACATACTGTGGCCACAAAAGTATAATTAAAGGTTTTTAAACCTAGCCGGGGTGATATCCTTACTGAGTAGCGAGGACGAAAGCTCACCCCTACAATAGTTTGGATGCAGGTACTGTGCACTGGAAATGGGACAATGAAGGATGGAGCTGGGTGTGTAAAGTTATGTATAAACGATTATTCGTTTGTCGAATGGTTAGGTTTTGAAGTCATTTGTATTTCTCATTGCCTCATATTATTCGTTTTGAAACTTGTTGACCATTTAAGTCTTCATGGTCAATAATGTATCACCATGTGTATTTTGTTCTTTGATTCTTGCTTCGACTTAAATATTTAATTTGAAGCTGAAAGGATTTTATTATTTACACCTCAAAGTAATTTCATACGTTTCCGCTTTGCGATATGAAAATGTTTCACAAAAATGCCTTGCGTTTCTTTAAAGTATAAGTTAGTAATCTAGCTTGTATTTTTAAGGATTCGCGGCACTGTAGCGTGCTCAAATTGAAGAGGTGCAATTTGGGGCGTTACAGAAAGTGGTATCAGAGCATTTGTCCTAGTTATTGAATTTTAATCGATTTTATTAATCTGGTATCACAAAATACTTTCAGTCAGCTTGGAATTTCAAATCCGGATTTTAGAGTATTCTACTTTGAAAGGTCTGTGTTGGAATTCATATTTGAAAAAGTTAAGAGTTCCAAAAGTTTTGAGGTTCGTCCACTAGTCTGGTTGTCATGTCAAGTTTCATGGAATGCCTAGTGAGTCCGGTTCAATTGATTATTCGTTGTTGGACTCGGTTATTGTGATTCATTTTGTATTGAGTCCAATGGCTAGTTGTTGACTAATTGATAATTAGATTATTCTGTTAGACTCAACGGTTGAATATGCTTATTGAGTCTTGTTGAGTCCAGTTGTTAATCATGCTTCTATGTCTGGAATGTTCATCCGATTTTGAACAATTTATGATTTAACTCTAGGTTCGAAATCTATTGCTATTCTGGTGTTAAATTGTTTTGGACTCGAGAGTGAAATTTCTTATTGAGTTTTGTCGAGTCTATCTTTTGTTGCAATGCCACCCAAAGCTCCTCCACAGTGCACAGACCACGGCTAAGTTCAATGGGCCAAGTATGTGAAAAGGAAGAAAAAGGAAGTACAGGTATGTACACGATAAACTTGAAATCTCCGGAATTATATTTCTTTGTTTGGAGATTGGTTAATGATATAAGTAATTGCTTTCTTCAAGTGAAGAATGGTGTGACTTCTTTTTACGATAAAGTCGAATTTGGTACATCTTGTGTTCTGAACGTTTGTTACGTTAAGAGATTTGAATTGTCGTTGGAGGAAGATTCCTTCGAAGGTAGGTCGTGGAAAATTCAACTTTTGGTTACATTTGTTTATTGAGTATGAAAAGAATCAGTTTCATCTCGTACTGTTGGCTTTGGTAATGTAAAGCAATGGAATTTGACAATATGTCAGTTACCGGTGAATTTGAGTAAATTCGATGGGAACAATGTAAAGCTACGAGTATCGAAACCGGAAAAGAGCATGTGGAACGCTACATTAAAAGTCTTGTCCGAACATTTGTGCTCAATTGGGCAGTTGGCGTAGTGACACGAGGATTTATGCAAAGGCTGCAGAAGCCAAACGAATAGAAAGATTACTTGAGATACTCTAGAAAGTTGAAGAGTAGTTTGTATAGAGTGTGAAAGAAGAGGAATATTTTCATTATACAGCTAAGTCACTTGTGTTGGCTACGTTTGGTTGAGGACTTTAATTGTCGCCAAGAGCGTTATCAGGAAAGCAAGGACTAGTGTAACATGCAAGAGAAATCAGCAAGTCTTTGGGATTCTAATGACTTTGACATTGGGTGCGTTTGGTTCCAATTCGAACCTAGAAAGCTTGAAGAAGACCCTAAGGTCGCATCATCCAAGATAGCAAACCAAAACAGAAATGGTTCATGCCCTGATTCGTATTCGTCAAAGCTTGGTGTGGTTCGAATTCCTTTCGGCTGAGAATTTGGTTAAGGTATAAGTTTCGACATTAGACGATAATTTGGTCTAATTGTGTTTTCTTTTTATCGGAAATTTAAAGAAGGTGAATTTCAGTATGGTTTTACTTTAAGTTGTGTGCAAAAGTTCTTATTTGAAAGTAAGCTTATTCTTGGGAGAATGATTTGCACACTATTGAATTTATTAAGGATACTTGCATCGGTAGTACAAGGAAAAACAGTTTGACTATGATGTCACACATTAAGTAGTGCGTGCGTGCATGGTGAACGTTGTTTCAGACAATTGTTGCGATCATTAGTTCGTGGAACTAAGACTACCTTACAAGCTTATTGTTGCATGAGAAGAAGTGTAAAGGATTTCTTCGACACTCGCAAACTATCTGGTAGTTTGTTGTTACGTGGAACTCTCGAGGAGTAAACAATAGTTGGTGATCTTTGAATTTCGTTGCGTCTCTTGGGAAGTAATGAAGAAAACTTGTTGTTCAGTTAGTTAAACACTTACTTCGATAAAGAGACGAGTAACGAAAAGATGTTGGAAAGGTGGTGGATTATGGTTCTATAGCAAAAGGAAAAGTTTATGGAAGGTCGCTAAGTGTGTTCATTTATTTACGACAGTTCGCTTGGGTTAGGGCCCGACTGCAGCGGATCCCCCTAACGTATACCGAGATGGAATGTTCATTAATTAGTGAATACGAATTGCGACAAAGTAATAAATATGTTCTCTTATTTGAAAGTGAAGGAAATTGTCATAGAACCTCCATTTGATGTTTTTGAAGTGGACCATAGTCTTGACATGCTCATCTGTGGTTAAGGTTAGTAAGGTTGCTTAACCTTGGTAAATTTTATCTTATGGTGACTATCCAGTGAACCCGGGCATGGTCTGTAACCTTTGTCAGAGATGCCTTAGTGGAGTTCGAGTTTATATCGGGTTAGTCGGGATTGAAATTACTTGTATAGAAAGTTTGAGAAAGTAAAGTGAGCAAGTCTCAGAAACTTGAATGTGTGTTGTCACTGGACGATTGTGACACACGAATTGTAGCTCCTGAGTTGCAGGCACATAGTTAGATGTGCCAGTATTTGATATTTGAATTTTGTTATAAATTCATGCTCAATCTTGGATAGATTGGAATAATGAAATTGATAGTTGTACATTCCTTCCAGTTAAGGGTTTGCTGTAAGAGCAAAGTGTATCCTTAAAAGGAAATGGAATGTGAAATATGTGGTAAGCAAGACCACGAGTTGTGATGTTTTAAGTAGGCAGAGTTTTTACAATGGTTATGTGAGCAAGCCCGGAAATTGACTTTGGTGACTGTTGTGTAAATTTAGAGATTAGTCACTGGGAATGATGGTACCACAAGGTTGATGGGCCATTGAGACATTTGATATGAAATTGGGGCTATGTCTCAAACCATTGGAATTTGTCGAATCTCATGTATATGAGATAACACTTTTAATGATTGATCTGCCTGATAGCATGTTATATCCTTTGAAAAGGATGAGACTATAAAGTGAATTATTAAATGAGATCAAAGTTATAATAGGCAACACCACCAGTGAGTAAAGACTTGTAAGTGGGTGACTGGAGTCCGACATTTTAAACTGTTTTTGATACGAGGAAATTTCGAGGACGAAATTTTCTTAAGGGGGGTGGAATGTGAGACCCCGGAAAAATTAAAAGAATAATTTGGAATTAATCGGGATTAAGATTTGTAATCTCGATAATTATTAAGAAGTTTCAGGAAACTTTCCGGATACCCGAGCCATTTATTGTGATTTTCGGAAAGTTGAGAATTGAAGGAAATATTTTGTAAAATTGGAAAATGGGTTGGAGTAATCTGGGCCGTAGATCAACTCACCGTTTGATCTAAGCCGTTGAAACTCATTAAGGAAAGGTATAGTTATCAGTTGGAACATTTCTGGAAATCTCAAGAACCCGCGCGACTCTCCCTTCTTCTCTGCCGCGACACCACCAAACTCCTCTTTCTTCTCCGGCCGTTTCACGGCATGAAATCAATCTCAAAAGCTTCGTATGATTGAGACGAAGACGATGGTAGCCTTTTCTCACTGAACCGTCAACTGTAGAAAGAGAATCGAAAGGAGAAAGCTTCGGCAGTTCCCATGGAGTTCCGGCGATTCCAGCCACGGCGGCGGACGAAACTTGTGTCTTTGGCTTCGTCTCATCCTTGTCGATCATTCCTCGGTGATTTCTAGTCCAAACGGTATCTCACGGTGTCAGTTTGATGCCGGAAAGCTTTGGCAGTTCTTCTTCATTTTCCGGCGTGTTTCCCGGCGACTTTGGTCGTTATTTGGGACAAGTGAGGTATTAATCTTCATCAGTTTATCAAGCTTTACTTGTATGTAATCTTGGATTTCAGTTTTGGTTAAGTTTGTGGAAGTTGGTAATTTTGGGTTATTGGCCAATTCGTATGTTTACTGTGCAAGTGGTGGTCTGAGATTGGTAAGGACGATCATACAAGCAGAGAAGGTTCTTGGAGAAAAGTCTTTGAGTTGAAGTTGAATCGAAATTAAGGTAAGAGAATATCTTTGGTTTGATATTCTGAATTCTTGGTTAATTGAAGATGCTAGTAACTTTAATTGATTTGGTTGAGTATATGGGTGCTTGCTGGTATGTGAGAAGTATAATTGATATTAGGATTCAACTCTTTTGGTTTGTCCAGAAGCTTTTGACGTGGTGTGAAGGTTTGATCACCAATTGTTTAATTGATTTGTGAGCTAAAGAAAGTCCAGTAGAGAAAGCTAAACCATAAGGTTTTAATATGGGAATACTCATACTGGAATTAATTATATAAGTTGGATTTGATTGTACTTGTTTGGTTACTAAGCAGTACAATTGATTTGAATGTAAACTAAGGAATTAAGATTCAGTTAGTCATGGACTAAGTTATTCCTTGGTCATTTTGTATATATATGTGATTGATCATAGGATCAAATGTTAGTCATAATCCTTTGAAAATTATGTGATGAAAGGATTGCTTGATTAAATGTCAAAGTGTGGATTGATATATGTCAATATTTGGTTAAAAAGAAATGTTGGGTGCCCAAAGTAATTATGGGAATGACACCCGATAAGAAATGGAATTCCGTATTCGGAAATCATTGTTCAAATGGACTTGGAATAATTTGTTGAGTGTTATGGAATTAAGTATATTATTTTAACACTCAGTTATTGTCGGACTAGGGACTCCAGTTAGCCCGGGACGTAAATTGTGGTGGTGGTGTTGGCCTGACATGATGAGGGAAGACAAGTTCCGATATTCCAGGTAGGGGACTTGGGACTCTCTCGGTTAGTATTTTCTCGTATATATCAAGGAAATGATAATGCATGGCTAGAGTTCTTTATGAATTTGAATGATTTGATATTTCATATGCCATGCGTATTTTCGATTATCTTTGATTTTATGTGATGACCTGAGAGTGAGTGGAGCATAGCGACTACCTTGGGTTTCGATCCCCTAAACCTCCGGAGGGGCTGTACGGACGGAATAGTGTACGACATCCTTTGAGATGTGGCACTAGTTCTAGGCGGTATGGTATTAAATGGACACTCTCGCTACTTCTTACCAGTTGACGAAGATTTTAATCTTCGGTGAGGACGTAGTTGGCTAGATTGATCGGTCATCAGGTTTTATGATCACTTGAGTACTCATCTTGTTTTCATTTTATTTATTTCTAAGAAATGGTTTACTATTCTTCTTTATACATTTTACATACTGTGGCCACAAAAGTATAATTAAAGGTTTTTAAACCTAGCCGGGGTGATATCCTTACTGAGTAGCGAGGACGAAAGCTCACCCCTACAATAGTTTGGATGCAGGTACTGTGCACTGGAAATGGGACAATGAAGGATGGAGCTGGGTGTGTAAAGTTATGTATAAACGATTATTCGTTTGTCGAATGGTTAGGTTTTGAAGTCATTTGTATTTCTCATTGCCTCATATTATTCGTTTCGAAACTTGTTGACCATTTAAGTCTTCATGGTCAATAATGTATCACCATGTGTATTTTGTTCTTTGATTCTTGCTTCGACTTAAATATTTAATTTGAAGCTGAAAGGATTTTATTATTTACACCTCAAAGTAATTTCATACGTTTCCGCTTTGCGATATGAAAATGTTTCACAAAAATGCCTTGCGTTTCTTTAAAGTATAAGTTAGTAATCTAGCTTGTATTTTTAAGGATTCGCGGCACTGTAGCGTGCTCAAATTGAAGAGGTGCAATTTGGGGCGTTACACTTGCCATATTATATCAACTTGGGAAAAACATAAAGACTTAAGCAAAATTGCTTCCAAAGTCTTTAACCCTTAAACTCGACGTCTTGATCATTGCAATTACATCCTCATATGTATTGCAAATAGTGGCCCATTGATCAGACGCTCCATATTATTAATAGACATCATGAAGAGGATTCTCCATTGATTGAGGCATACAGGCTCAGTACTCACGGTCCCTAGGACGGTAGCAGATTACCTTGGCCGGTGGTGGTGCTGTCATAACCAGTGGCGCAACAACGCTAACCGGCGATGACCGGCGGTGTCCCTCTTATAAGGACGGCGGTCTTCTCTCACTCTTTCGCGGCCCTATGCTCGCGTGATCGCTTAATCTTATGGCGATTACCTTCATGAGCAAATAGATTCTACGGACCAAAATGTCCGGGATCGTCCCTAGATATAGGGTTTTGCTCGTGGCTTCCTCCCATAGGGGCGCCATCATCGTCATGCCTTTCCTCAAGGCAGAGATGGAGAAGGTGGTGAGAGTTTCCTCAATCAATTGTTCATCTGTGATGATTTTTCACAGAGAAGATGGAGTCACAGACGTTGCCATAACGTTCATGAAGCGCTTCTAGCGCTAACCTCTTTCATGAACTCAAACTGGAGTGCCATATTAATATGGCGATTCATCAGGAAAAATAACCTGGCATTGTACATCTCAGTTTGAGAGTCTAGAGCGGTTTCTTCAAAACAACGCTCATGAATTCGAGCTAGAAACTCTTGCACGGGTAGATGCATTAGGATATCATGAGCCGATCTCAGAATCTAATGTCCGCAGAATGTGGTGTGTTTCGGAGTCAATACTCCCACGAAACAATGAAGGGTAAGTTTCGGAGTTAATACTCCCACGAAACAATAGAGGGTTTCTGAGCAATCTTTGCTCCAAAGAAACGCTTCCGAGGATTTTGGATTTAGGTGAAACTTTGGTGTTGTATGGTCATAACCTTAAACCTTTTCGGTAGCTCTACTCAGATATAACCAGGTAAGTTATAAGAGATGTCGGTGGAGCAAGCTCTCTTAATACCACTTATCTCAAACTCCTTACCTAGACATCATACCTAAGCAGGTGAGCCTAGTTGGGAATAAGTCATAAACCATAGGTCGTTTCTTCTCTACGGATTCCTCATCCGGAGGTTAATTTGTCAATGAACTCCTCATTCATAGTCTCTTCTCTCTACGGATTCCTCATCCGGAGTATTAGCTCGAACTCCCACAGTTCGGCTCTTGAGCTCATCACCAATAGCATGATGACATTAGAGGTGCTCATGACTTACACATACCGCAAGCGATATGAAGCTCGATCACTCCTCTAATGCTTCTCATAGTTTGGCGAGTCTCGTAGACTATCCCACGTTATAAGAAAGGTGGGAGGTAGAAGAAGGGAGGTTGCAAGTCCCCGGAGAAAAAGAAGGTTGAATTAAATTCAGAAAGCAGCAACGTTTATAAAAGCTTACTTGGATTCTTTTCTCGGATTCTCTTGAGTACCTCTTCTTCGAAATCGAATATCTGGAGATCCAACGGTCGGAATTGGCTGAATTTTGAGCTGGGTGTAATAGACTCACGGAGGAAGTTCTCGTCCAAATTTCGGCTTAATCCAACGGTAGATAAGGGAGAAAATCTCTTCCGAAGTCGGCTGTTCTGTTCAGGCAGATTCTCAGATATTGATGTAGGAGTAGCCGGTGGTGGTTTTGTGGCGGTGCAGCAAGTAGCCAGCAGCAGGGGGTGGTGCATGGCAGCAGGGGGATGGTGCACGGTGAACACGGCAAACCTAGGGTTATGGTTCTAGGGTTTTTGATCTCAGGGTTAGAGGTTCGTGCTGATAACGTGTTTAAGTAAATGTGTAATCAACCACAAGACAGAAAGTAAAGAACAGAGAAAATAGCACAGGAATAGAGAGTATCTTTATTAATGAATAGGTGCCTCTATATATAGAGAAACACAAAGGTACAATCCATGTTCCAATAGGACTTCTATTCAATAAGTAATCCTTATGCTATACTACCTAATCTAATCCTAGGTTGACAAGGCACACACAAAGTAGGTTTCCTTCAACAAGGTTACTATTTTCAAAAAATTTAATCAGAGTTCGTATGAGTAAGTTATGGCATGTGGAAGTCATACTCGGTATGCACGGCCTCGAGGGAATGACTGGAGTTGATCTCAATCCATCGATGATGGAGACAGGTCTTAAGTTGCCAAGGGAGGCGCACTCCTCAACGGCTCAACCCTAGCTAGCAGAGCAAGGCAGCTAGGTTTCATTAGCTAAAATCAGAAAATTTTAAAATATGCATCTTGGGCTTGGTACAACGCTTTCTAAATGAACTATTTGAAGCAGTTTGGGTCCTTTCCCGCTAGGTCCAAACAGTGGACACATTTCGTCCACTAAGTCTGCTACAGTAAAAATTTGCCCATCAAGGACAGAAACATCTCGAAATTCATTGTAGCGGTATGAACAGTGAAAAAAAATTATTGAGGTCAATAAAATACAATATTCACCCAGTTTTTATTGACCTCAATAATTTTTTTTAATAACAATAATTTTTATTGAGGTCAATAAAATCAACTGTTCACCCAGATTTTATTGACTTCAATAAAAATTACGGTCACTGTTCATTCCGCTACAGTGAATTTCGAGATATTTTTGTCATTGATGGACAAATTTTTACTGTAGCAGACTTAGTGGACAAATGTGTTCACTGTTTGGACCTATAGGGTATTTCCCTTGTGTAGTTATATAATTATAACTGAGATCATCAATTAAAAAAATTACCAAAAAAAAAAGAAGAATGAAAATATATATGTATTGGGCGGGTTGAGTTTGATGGGTAAAGTATTAGTTGAATCCAATTTCACTCATATATTCATTGGATTTAGCAATTTTTAACCCAAATACTTTATTTTTGTGTGACGAACTAACCAGATCGCCCAAAAGTTGATGGGTTGGGTGGCTGACCCTTAAAAGAATTAGAGTATATATTTTTTGCCGCATCGTAAATTCTATTTTATTCCTTCATCCAAAAGTATTTTTTTTAAGGTTGTTGGTGGGAGGTATAACATAGTCAAGTTTTACATTTTCAAGTGTCATGTGATAATTCATTCTTTGGTAGCATGAACATTTTATGTGTAAATCATGAACTTTACATATTTGTTTTTCCAACAACAAGATGCTTTGGTTGGACAATAAAAGCATAAAACAATCTCTGCATTCGTTTCTCAACCAATCATTCGAGTACAAAACGAATTCCAAAAAAAAAAAAATAACAAAAACGCAAAAGAGAGTTGAGATGTGGTTTTAATTATGTAGTTACATATGTATTGATGTGTTATTATTTACTTTATCGAGAAAAAAAAAAACATATCATGAGATTTTGAAAGAAATTAAAGAAAAATCACTTATTAGCTCCAAAGCCCGTTGATTGGAAGAATAACCAAAAAGATTATCTCTTCATTCATGATAATTAAATATTGTATATAGGCTTTTTTTTTTTGGTGATGGCTGAACTTTATTGAACCGGACAAAATGATGTGTGTGTCAGTAGTGATTTGCCATAGCTCTGCGTCCACCGGACTATGTCGTCAAACCTCTGTCCGTAGCCAGCCTCGGCATGCATGTCTGGGCTCTGTTGTTTTATCTATTCTTGATGAGCCTGGCCATTTTCGGGTTGTTCTTCGCCGCACTTGCAACGTGCCACCATTGCACTTGCAAGTGGACCTGAGCCATTCCCTATGATAGTCGGTTTCGTACTGTGAGGTGAGGTAATCGGTGAGTGATAGGACATTTTCTTTATGATTTTGAGTCTGTAATCGAATTTTTTTTAGGGTTTTCTCGGATGTAAATCGGATTTTCTTTAGGATTTTCTACGGTCCTGCATTTTCTCACTGAGGTGAGGTAATCAATTTTCTAACCGGATTGTAAGGTCTATGTTATCGGATGCAATGGTTTAGTTGGTTCTTCTTCCCAACTAAGGCAGCTGCAATATACATTATTTTCCATTTGTCTTGGTATTTTGGATTGTCCCTCTTGTGTCTTTTGTATTTTGAGTTTATTTCCATTAAAGAAGTGAGGCCTTAGCCCCTCACTTGGTCTGTATATCTTTTTCCTTATCAATGAAGAAATTGGCTAGCTAGCTAGCTATTTACAATATGTACGTGTGTGTGTATATATATATATATATGAAGTTTAGGTACTTTTGTTGTGTTAATGCATTCTTATGCTGAGCAAAATCAATCTTTTTCGCCTTAACGAAAAACAAAATAGGAAGCCGAGGAGGGTACAAAGCAACCCTACCCCTTGGAAGAACAACTAAACAATAGTAACAAAGAGGAAAGACTAATAAGGCTAAAGACAAGAAGCTAATTAAGGACGAGACTGTTGCATATATCCCCTCAAGTTTAAATAGGCACAGCTCATGGCCTCATCCATGAAGTATCTTAAGACTAAATAGGCTCCAAAAGTCTGTCACGCCCCGAATTTCCAACAATTTAAATAAGGTTTTTTCGCCTTTAAACAACAAATACATTCGGGACGCGAAGCATGGACTACCAAAATACAAATACACATGAATATTTTTTTTTCCTTTTAACACACTATGCCAAAAAATTAATCAGACGACACACATTAAACAACAGAAAGTTTGTTTTCTGTCGTCTGAATAATTCAGACGACAGATAAATTAAAACTGTGGTTTGATTATTGTTTTACGCCATTAATGAACATTTTCAGGAAGGTCGGGTGTGTTAGGATAACAGTTCTACGATTATCTGTTGTTTGAACAATATCCTTCAAGAGTTGGCTAAGTTCATTAAATGAGGGCGCAAAAGAAAATAGTAGTTTTCCCCTGCAATGTTCCCGCACTTAGTTATTTTCAGCTACACAAACCCTACTCAAGTCCATTGACTTCAATTTAATATAGCATTGCAGTCATTGACTCCCATTGACTACCATTGACTCTCCAAAACTCCCACAGCCCTAGACAGAAAACTTTCTTCTCCCATAGCCCCCAAATCGTCTTGTCCAACTGTAGAATACCCAAAACAGTTCTTCGATCACTTCGAACCCTACGACCGGCATCAGCAACCTCAGTCTTCGTCGGACACCACACCCTAGCCGTCGTCGTTGACCGCAAACAAGTCCAGTCATACTCTTGTTTTTGCTCTGTAGCTCCGACTCTTCCAAGCTCAAACCTTGAGGTACCTCATTGCCTCTCAAGCTCCCTCTTTATTTAACTGTTAAATCAATTAGGTTGTGATTTCTACTAATTGAATTAATATTGTTGTGTTTGATAAATATGTCCTGGTTTGGGTTTTACCAATTTGTGGTTCTTTTAGCTTTGTTTAGTTGCATTTCCTGGAGATTTGTCTAATAATATTTGCCTCACCTTTTTGGGCATGTTTTCTCGTCTCTGCTAAGTGCTAAGTGAAGAACAATATGCCCAAGAAAACTGTCAATCTTATTGATGGAATGTTGTTGGGGTTTATTGATCGAATTGCTTTGTTTTTTTATTAACAGGGAAGCTTGGTGCTACCAAAACCATCTCTGACCTAAGGGTCATTGATCCATGCTGGTGGTGGTTGATTGGACTGTGATTGAAGGTAGTTTTGGTAAGTATTGATCTTATGAAGGGCTTATAGACTTAGTGTTTCTTTTCTTTTTCTTATTTTCTTTCATATATAATGTGCTTTTTGATTTGTTTTGTTAAGACCTTATATGCATCTTGATTGTCGGGAGATCTTGGACATAAACCATTGCACAACTTATTTTTATTTTGTTTACATTTATGTCATGTGAAAGCTTGTAAATCTATGTCATAAGCTTGGTTATGATAGAGGTAGAGACCAATAGTACTAGTCTCCTTTATACCTCATATTTATCATGTATCAGTAGAACAATTTGAATTTGATCTTAAGGGTAAAGTTTATGAAGAAGTATTGGTAGGTTGAGTGTAATAAATGCAAGTTTGGAAGCATGATTTTGATTTATTAACTGAAAATTATGGCAGTGAACAAACTTTTTTTCTTTATTGTGCATCTAATCAAGTGTCTACATTAACGTCACTTTTAAATTTCTGGTTTAACTGCTAAAGATCATCTGTTCTTCGAGTGATTTGTTTTTATTTTTTCAAAATTTTGGTTTCCTGGAACTTTGTGATTGGTTTTCAGATTTTAGCCACTTTCAGATTTTCTGGATTTCTGACCCAGTCACTTACTTTTGCAAAACTGTACTGATGTACTGGGAATTTGAGGTCGGTTTGTTCTAAAGAGTTTCAATAGACATCATAAAGAGTCATTTAGAACTAGAATCACCAAAAACGGAATTTTCTGGAATTAGTTATGAATTTTCAAAGTTTCGAGTCAATCACAGAAATTTCTGAAATCAGTACTTTATAGTTTGATTGAAAATTCGCTGTGTTTGCCTAAAGTACTGAGACTTTTGTAAATCAGTTAGTGTTTGTATTTGTGTTAGCATATTCTTGATTCATATGTTGTATTTGTATTCAATTTAGGTTGGTGAATTTCATTAATAAGGCTAAACATAGTATTGTGAGATTATTTTATGAAGAAATGATACTTAGATTTCTAAATCCTTGGTGGTCAATTTACGTGGTCAATTTTTCTAGTGTGCATGTTTAATGTGTGTATGCATAACCTTTATTTGTTTTGATCTGAAAATTTATATTAGTTTTCTTTTTCTATGACAGCTGTTTATAGTTGTTGGGTGTAGAAATCTGAGGTTCCTTAGCTTACGGTGATATTTGCTAAGAGGTATGATTCATTTCCCTTGATATTTACAACTTGATCTTTGATTGTCTTCCTTTGCTAATAGATATTATTATTCCTGAAACTTCGCTACATAATAGCTTTACTTCTATAGTATGTTTGTGTGGAATGCTATGAATTTTGTGATATATATATGAATCTGATGGTTTCTAATTTCAAGTAAATGGTGCAATGTTTTGTTTGTCTTGGGCATTGGTAATAAACTTGAATATTGTATATGAGGGCAACACTAGTAGCGTACTTGTAAATGTATTTCATAGATACATATTATGAAGGAACTCACTAGATATATCATATATTCTTATCCTAGAATGTTTATTATTTGTTTCCCCTGATTATGTATAAGATGGATAAGTCATGGATGCATGTTGATAGAAGATCACACAAGTTTGAGCTAGGGCTAGCAGAATTTCTTAAGTTTGCATCGGAGAATGCTAGTGATAGAACGAATATATGTTGTCCTTGCTTAAAATGCAATAACACTAACGGATTTACCGTCGGGGCAATAAAGGACCATATATATTTTAATGGTCTTAATGAGAGTTATAAGCAATGGACATGGCATGGAGAGCCTTCTTTGGCAGCCATGGGAACCGATAGAGGAGGTGAATCTGAAACTGTACAGATGGAACCAAATTTAGGGATGGGGGAGAATGTAGAGATGGGGGATGAGGAATCTATGGGGGACAGTGATGCACAGTTTTCGAAAGACTCGTGTACTTCATGGAACCCTTAAAGAGGCGACTCGTGATGGGTGAATGGAGCACTATTGTGGACAAGTAAGTGACTTGTCGATCGATCTTCAATAATTTTATACATAATCAATTGTTATTTTTTTTCTTCATGTTTTGCTAATGGTTGTTATGGTTTCCCATACATTGATGTTCTTATCCTTTCATATTAAAGCTCAATTAAAATCTACAATGCGTCACCACAATAGGAAAGGCTGAAAAGCAATTAAGTGGAAAAATTGTTCGGTATGTTAATCGAACTCTTTGTCGTCAACTTAATTTAAGGTTTTAGTTATGGTTCTAGATTGATATTATCCACCCCCACTAGATACTTCATTAACGATATGTTTGCAGGGCATTCTGATGCAAAATGGTGACAAGGACTGTGGGTATTTCATAATGCGTTATATGAAGGGGATTGTAGAGGATAAGAACTTGGATTTTGGTGCCAAGGTAATGTATCATGTCTGATTTTAGATGTTCGGTTGGCAGTTCATGTCAAAATTACCAGCCATGTGTTCTAATTGTGTGATCTGATGTGAACCTATTGCCTGTTGTGTTGTGTTGTGTTATTATCGCAGTGGGAAAGAAGAAATGCATTAAAATACACACAGAATGACATTGATGAAGTCCGGGATGAATGGGCAAAGCATGTTGTGAAGTTTCCAACCTACTAGATCTTATTGGATAGGAACTCATTTTGTGAATAACCCATGAAAAATCAAACTGTTGGTCTTTGTTTTTGTATGATTGATCAATGCCTTATATATTGTTGTATTATGTGTTGCAGCCTTATATATTGATCGATCATTTTGTTGCATGGGTTTAGTGATCATAGATGTGACAATTCTCCTATTACATTTCATGGAATAATTGAACTTATTATGAATGTATTTTGGTGTGTACGAAATATGGATTATGAACTTTATGAATATGGATCAATTCCTACATAATCAAACTCAAAATCTGTTGTTGGAATAAACTCACAACGACAGCTTCAATGAAGTTAGGAGGCTTATCAAACAACATATATTGGCAAATTGAAGTGATCCTAGCTTCAAAGGAAAGGTGAAATTATTAACCTCGTATTGTTCCACAACCATAAAAACAACATATACATGTTGCATATCTATTCATAGCACCATAGAAAAACAATAGAAATTGTAGTAGTCTTGCCAATTAAACAACATATATATGTCCTTGGAAATACCAATAAACCACAGATATTGAATAAATAATGTATTTCTAAACTTATTCAAACCATTTATATTATCAAGAAAATGTTGTTTTGGTGGGATACAAACAACATATAACTGTCTTTGAAGTAACACAAATAATCCTACAATATAATTAATTGTTTTAATTAAACGACAATATCTGTTGTTTGATTCATTATCAGACAGCAGAGATTCTCCGTTGTTTGAATGTTTAGAAGACAACGGAGAATGTCCGTTGTTTGATAGTTCTTAGAGATATCAGGCTACTAGACAACAGAAAAGAACTTCATCAGACGACAGAGTTCCTCCGTCTTCTGAAGCATTTGGTGGCATAGTGACATGTGTCAACCCTCCTTCCATGCTCTACCACAATGTAAATACAGACTCATTACTTAGAGTCGAATATTACATTCCACAATTTACATAATAAATTGACATTATGCAAAGTATTAAGTAAATTCACCTACAGAGTTTACTAAAACAGCGGAAGACTAAAATCACCAACAACAACTCCAAGAAGTCCATCAACTTAACTTCTAGATATCCTAACCTGCAGGATAAAACCCTACACCATTGAATAGTGTACCGGGTTATAAAAACAACCCGGTCAGCTTGCGAAGCTGGTATGAGTAACCACAATTTCAAATCACCAAATAATTCATATCTTTATTTTTAAAAGATAACATCAATATTATGTCAATCATTTATGACACACGCCACGCCAATCCACCAATAATATCAAACAACCACAAATTATATAAAATGTCGCTTTTGGACAATTATAAGTGAGAATACGATTGAGACTCATTTCAAAACAAACACTACTCCCCATTTCTGGTTAGTAGTGCCAGCATTCACAAGTAAGCCAATAACATGCCTGTTACCCCCATGAACGCCTCTACCAGTTTGACAGACAGACTAGAGCTCTAACTGTAAGGTCTTTAGCGACCCCTTTGTGTCACGCCACGCCAAGAAAATACATTTTTAGTATTCTCACAAATAACGCCAAACGCCACACCTCAAATGAACTCAATATCTCATGTATTCACAAACACTAAACGCCACGCCACACCAACACCAAAATTATGCAACAATTTATATCATATGCATAAATGCAATTCCAACCCTGAAAATTCATATTATAAAATATACTGAACCTACACGTCCCATACCATGCATTTTACCCCACATGTCCCATACCATGCATGTTAATACCAGGGTGATCCAGAATATTAAACAATATAAATTCACATCCAATATCAAACACAACAATCAATTATATCACAAATATCAGTGAGTTTACTCACCTTAAAAATCCTGCTGCGTCTTCTAATAATAACCGGGACAATTGACCAAAAGTCAACTGTCGGTCAACGTGGGTCCCACGTCAACTATTCATCACGGGTCCCACTCAAAACCCAACACTTCCAAAATCAACAATCCAACCGCACAACCTGTATGTAATACTAATATTAACCACACGATCAAATTTGATGATCATCCAACGGTTAGATCTCTCGGATCGTAAATCGTACGATCCGATAATCGGGTTAATTGATCATCGATCAAACGACCGAATTTGACAAAACTTAAAACACGAAAGTTGTTCGTATCGACGAACCAAGCATAACGGAGCAAAGAACTGCTCCCGGAACGGTCGGACGCGCCGTCCACGCGCCGCCGCCGGCGGTGGTCAGACGCCGGACAAAAGTTCTCCGATTGACATGAAATTTTACCAGCATGTACATCTCAACAATCCCAACAAGTTTAGTAACTACCTCAAAGTCTGGATCGGAGTGGAAGTGGCCGGAATCGGTGTCGGTAGGTTTTAGATCCAAAAACTTCAAATCGACAATCCCGTCGATCTAGGCCGTGACGCCGTGATCCACCACCATGGGGAGGTTTCTGGGGAGGAGGGGAACAAAACCCATGAAGGTTGCACCGTTGGAAGTGGCCGGAAAAGGAGATCGGATAGGGTCGGTTTGCCGCCGGCTGCCGCCGCTCGATCTGTCGCCTTCCGGCGAGATCCACTGGCGGGGAAAACTACCGGTCGACCGGCGAGCTCGGTCTGAGTCGGTTGGTGGCCGGCCCGTCGCCGGAGGTGGCCGGACGCGCTCCCACGCGCTGGGTCGGGTCGTCGGGTCCGCTGGCGGGTACGGGTCAAAACGGGAGAATTTCTGAATTTTCCGGAATTTTCCGGAAAATAGTGATTTTCCAATTTTTCGAATATTTATAGAAAATCGTCAAACTTCCGAGGTCCATAACTTCTTCATACGATGTCCGTTTTCGGTGAACCAAATTCCTACGAACTCGATTCGACGAGGTCTACAACTTTTATGAAGGAAGTTTTACCAAATTCCCAACGGATAAAAAGTTACCTTAATTAACCTTGTGTAACTTATAATTACCGCCGTAATTATCGTTTTACGACGAAAACCTCTAAAAATACGACATCACTCCATTTCACTTCAAATTTCACGAACTATTTAATAAAAATAATACGGAAATTTTCGGGGTATTACAAAGTCATTGTTGCATAAAACCATTAATAACAAAAAGAAAAAAATACCAACCAACCTAGATTGCTACATAATATCATCAATAACCCTTACTAACATAATACAAATATTACATATTTCTAGCATTTTTCAGATGATGAATCACTATCAAGATCCATAATTTCCGTAGCGCAAACAACATCCACACTCGGAAGTACTTGTTTGAATTGCTCTTCACGGGCTTGGTATATGAGGTACAAGTGTTGTGTGCAATTTTATCATGCAAGTGCCACTCACTTGAATTTGGTGGTATAGGTATATATCAACCTTGGTGACAAATTTACCTACAAAAGAAAGGAGGCTCCTTTTTTTATTTGATAAAAAAGTATCAACTTGTAAAGAATAACAATTCTAAATGCACATACAATACCTGTACAAAATGTCCTTTATTCCCTATCTTGACAAAGCTTATGGCAAGCTCTGGTAGCTTAGCATCGTACAATTCAGATGGCAACATCAAAGAGAGGAACTAAGGAAGGTAGCACATTGTACATTGAATAAATGGATTACCGCCACCTTATAATATGTGGCAATTAGATACCCCATATCCTGCTCCTTTTCCATAAGATTTATAATAGTTCTCTAGCTCATCAACTGAATCAAACACTAACCCAATCTCAGGCTCTTTTACATTTTCTTTCTCATTTGCATTCTCCACTTCATTCTCAAAAGTTTCAAGATTTTCATCTACATTACTTGCAGTTTCCATTTCCTTCCCGCTATTTTGTGCATTCTCTTCATTCTCAACATTTTCTTGAACCATAATACATATGTAGCACACTTCACATCAACATAAGAAATCAAATACGGCAATAAGGTCATAACAAACAGATGAATTATTTGTTAGACATATAATAGAGAAATCAGTATAACAAATAAGTATTCTTCTATGACAATTACAATGGTGATCAAACAAAGAAAATTTCCAGCCCAAAACCAATGATGAGGAGAATTTAACAAAACAATTCTGAACAATAACAAAACCAATAATCTTTGGCCGAAAAATAAACTAGATTAGAACTGCTGCAAGGGTTTCTAAAAAGAGAAATTACAAAATAGCAATTAACAAATTTGAAATCTACCTACCAGGCTACCATACTTCAACCTACTCATATATACTAGCATATTGAAATTTATTCGATTGTACATATAACAGACCACAAGAGTTATAAATTGACATACACTCTTATATTGATGAAGAAGAAAAAACTTCCCAGCCTTTCTTTAGGAGAAGAGAGCGATTAAGGACATCAAGTTTTTTAAGACCTAAACCTCCCTCTTCTAAAGGGGAACAACAAGTTTTCCAAGCCACTAAAGGAACACCACGCTTGTCCACATGCCCAGACCATAAAAAATTCCTACACCAAACCTCCACTCTTTTCAACAGACTAGCTGGCCACTCATAAACTTGAAAGCTATACACCAGCATGCTGGAGATAACAATCAAGTATTAGTTGAAAAACTTGTCAACCTGATGACAATTAATATATAATTACAAAGTTAAATCAAATCTAATTTGGAGCTCCAGAACAACTAGCAACATGAAAACAGCAATAAAAACCAAAAATAGTACCATATATAATGCTAGCTACCGAATGGAATATGTTACTATAAAGTAGTGATTGGCCGATCAGACAAATTTAACGATCTGACCGTCTAACTGAAGACCCAAAAGGCAAATCACTCTCATTTTGGAAATGCTGCCTCCATCATTAAAAAAGGTTGTAAACATCTGTGATCACTTTTGTAAGTTTAGGCATGGGACTATTAATTATAAAACCATATTATTAATTGTATCTATCATGCCATGATTATCTTCATCTTCTTCATCAGGCATCATTATTATGTCCTAGATTTATTGGATATTTTTAATGTATGCTTAGATGTAGAATTCTTGTACAAATTGATTAATATAAGAGTATAAGACTTTCCGCTCTTTCGATAAGATTCTAGTGTTCAGTGAACCAAAAAAAGAATAATCTCATTTTTATGGTTTATCGAATATACTTTTTAGTATTGTACTATAACATGCATTAGCTTTACCATTTCTCTGTCTAAGTTCAGATCCAGTTTTCCCAAACTTAGCCTTGTGGTCCAAGTACATGCAAATCCTCTTTTTGAAATCACTCCATCCAAATGGGTTAAATTGATTTTTGACCAGAATTTTTTTCAGATGTTCCATTTTCACCATATATTTACTCTGAATCTTAAGCTAGCACAAGGGAATCGTATTGTTTCCAATTTCTCTACAAGTTTATGCATTTGAATTACCTTGTTTACTGAAGAGGCTTGTTTATGTATTAAAAAAAAGAAAATATAAAAAGGTCACACAATACAAAGTGAAAAACTTGATCTTGAATTTAGTACTTGCAAACAGCATACTGTATTCTTCTCATACCTATATATAATGATACATGATGTGTGGGAAGAATTTTGATCGATGCAGTGGGAGTTAAGGAAGTCTCTGAGTAAAGAGTAGGATTTATGAGTGCACATGTTCTCAAACCCCAAGTACTCCTTGTGCTCGATCTTTTTAACCATGTTTGCTAGGCCGGCCTACTCCTCCTGTTTAGGACCAAAAGACATGTAAATAAAAGTTCATATCCTTAATTGCCTAAAAATAAAGTAAGTGAAAGAATTAGTTATCCACATATGCAAAACTGACACATACCTAATGAGAGTGCACTCACAAATGCAGTGAAAGCTAGAATTAATGAAGATGAGTAAAGATGCTCTTCCCAATGCTTTAATCACTTTTCCTCCTACATGTTGCCCTATGATCGCAGAAATAGTAGCCACACCAGCAAAGTAGAGAGCTGAAGAAGAATGAGAATTAAAGCACTCTAACTGAAAACATAAAGTTGAATTCAAAACATAAGTAGTCATCATTGCATTAACAAAACCGTGGTCGAATGGCTAGGAAAGTTACCGTAGGGAATCGGAAATCGTTTTAGGAGGTAGTATTCTACCACAGACATGGATGAAGAGAATGTCATGATAAAGATGGCTGTGGCACTTGACACCTACATATATAAAAGTTCTTGATTACCAAGTTACTTAGTGATAAATTTGAGTATGGAACTCAAAAGCCAATCGGCAATAGAAATGTTTGTCTTCTCCACAGAAAGAGTATAGAAATAGAAATGTCATTAATTGAATGTTTGTCTTCCAAACTAATTTTAACTTTAGATTGAATTGAATCCTGCTTCATATTTCATCACATGAAATATTGGAAGTAAGAAATTACTTACTTGAGGAGGGATCCCCATCTCCAAAAAGAGTGGACCCATAATAAAACCTCCACCAAGTCCAAGCAGTCCACCAACTAGCCCTGCTGCTATTCCACTGGCACAATACAAAACAAGCTTGTAGACTCTCCAGTTTGCACCTTCTGATCCCTGAGATGAACTAATTATTCTCTGCCCTTTGTATAATTTGACTGCCTGATATGAACTTGCTCCAACATATCTAGACAGTGAAGAAATGAAAGACGTACAATCTCACTCTAAACCTCTAAGATATGTATCTGAGTTAGAATAGATGACATAGATTAACCAAAAAGCGCAGTGAAGAAATGATTGACGACGTCTGAACCTCACCTTTTAATTACAAGCATTTGGAAGCATCCTGTAAAGTCTAAGAGTAATGACACAAGGTCCAGTATTAGATGGATTAAGTAGTGCAGAAAACAAAATGAACCGATTAATATATATTTTCAAAGATCACCTTTTTTGTTTTAGTTTCTTTCTTCCATGTCTCAACGCCTTTGAAAATGGCATGGATTTAATCGCTGTGCCTACAGATAAACACAAGGAACTTGTCCAACTGTGAATGCGGAGAATTGCAGCAATTTAGAAAAGAGAAAAGTAGTTTTACACTTTTACCTAAGAGAACGACAATTACTAAGATGGTGATCACCCATTCAGGAAGAACAACATTCAAAGAAACTCCAATGCTGATCCCCAACACTAACATTGGTTGGAACAACAGTGCAAGATCGTAGTCTATGAGTGGCAACTCTAGAGTCGGATGCCTTAGCCTTAAATTGTACAAGACAGTACGTTGCAGCTGCTCCGGCGGTGATCATACCTAGAAAATCATCCATACATAAATTGCATCATGTGTTTAAAACTTTAAATGGGAAAAAAAGAAACAAGGGAAAAATTATAGACTGATGCATGATGTTAATTTTATTAATTATATATATATATATATATGTTCAGAAATAATTAGGAATCGATAATATATAGACACTAGGCGATACTTACATTTTGATATTGCTGTTGATGATTTCTGATCAAAGCCAATAATGAGAGTGAGCATTGGAACATAAAAGCCACCCCCTCCAACACCTCCCACACTACTTCCAAATGCTGCTCCAAGGAATCCAAGTAGTGTACCAACCACAATTTTCCAGCCAAATCTTATTCCCTGTGACACAATTCCAATTATTACTAGACAGCCACACCATCGAAAATCTATTATTTTATAACAGAAAACATATGATTCTTTGTTTTAATCGTTAAGCTATATAAGATAGGGAAGTAGTTAGAGAGAACAAAAGGGACTGGAAGTTAGTTGGAAAGTGAAAAATTTAACATGGCTAATCGTTCTTGGACAATAATTTTTTATCAACAAAGATTGTGAGAAATTAATTGGACTTACAGGCCAGGCATGCTTATAACCCAGTACTCCACCGGTATGCGATTTTTCAACTCTGATTAAGTAATTAGATTTAAGCTTTGTCCCATGATTCTGACTTGATGAAGCTTGTGGCTCCAAACTTTCTTTTGCTGCAGAAACAGATACTAAAGCTAAAACAAGAAAACAAATCCCAACCTTTCCAATAATCAACCTCAGATTCCACCAATTTGATGATCTTCTCCAAGCCATACTTAAGATTTGATCCACCAATTCCTGCTCAAACCCAAAACTCGAAGCAGGACGTTCAATCTATCAAAACTCAAGATTTGAAAACAAAACGCAGTTCTTAACTGTGAGTTACTGCAAAATGCAAAAGTACCGTCAGTGGAATAATCTCTAGAGCTTATTGACTCAATACTGATGCATGATTTGGCATCCTTGGGAATGCATTAAGTTTCTGGAATACACTTTAGGTAATTGTCATCATCATATTGAGTGAGCCTGCCTGTGATGCAGGACAAATAAGGAAAACCCGTAGAATTGCCTGTCTTTGTAGATTTTTTATATTGCTGTGAATTAGGATTTAGAACAGCATGGATCTTATGAAATCAAGAAGAGAAAATTATGAAAAATAGGATAGAACTACTAGCTAGGGTTACACTAGTAGGGTTTTACAAATTAATCACTCCTAGATGCCTTAGGTATCAGACTTAGGGTTGCATCACACAAACTTCAAGATGAAAAAGCAGTCAATTTTAAGACAAAATCTGAGAATAAAGATTACAATGATGTAATTTATAGAGACCTAAACCCTAACAAAACCTAAAAGCAATGCAAAACAACTAAATACCCTTAATTAACAGCAATACCCGTACGTAATAAGACAATGTTAAAAACAAAAGAAATCTTATGGCCTCAATGACTCTATCATTTATCTAGCAAAGCCAAATTAGGATTTGGGGATGACGACGAAGCCATGACTTAGAAATGATCACCTGGGTTAGTCTTACCTAGCAGGCATTAAGAATAATTGTTTTTTTGTTTTTTGGTAAAGTGAATATCTACAAGCATTACAGCTCAAAATTTTCCCTTTTAGGCATGCAGTACTGAAAGACAAAATATGTGTCAGGTTGTGAATAAATAGGTGTAATTAGAAAATTTTCTTGGGATTTGACAAACAATTCATCCAATTTCTCCAAAGGAAATCAAATTCACTTTCATAAAAAATGAGGTGACACATACGTCGGAATTGCTATGGCTAAAATTGTAATTGAATTCAATGATGTTGAAATAAATAATGACATGTAAATTGCAATTGTAGGTATTAATTAATTAAGAAAGTCAATAATTATTTTTAATAATTATTGGCCTTAATAACTGACTATTGGCCTTATTTTATTAAAAAAACAATGAGATCGGTAATTATTTTGAGAATAAGGCCAATAGTCGGTGCATAGGATTGAGAAATTAAACTAGGATTGATGCATATGTTTTATAGAGTAACGCTCTAAAACTAACATGTTAGTTTCATAATATGAAGCTAACCATACTCTTAACTTTCATATTCATCTAATGACTTTGATTAAATTATAATTAATATCTAAATTAATATATCATATCTGATTTAAAATTACAAAACGTTGGAAAAAAAAAAAACCTACATAATACCAAAATGCTAAATCCTAAATCACTAAACCCTAACCCCTAACCCTTATCCCCCAAACCCTAAACCCTAACACCTATCCCCCAAACCCCAAACCCCAAATTCCAAACCCCAAACCTAGGTGTTGGGTTTGGGATTAGGGTAAACCCCAAACCTAGGTGTTGGGTTTGGGATTAGGGTAGGTTTAGAATTTAGGGGTTAGGGTTTAGGGTTTAGGGGTTAGGGTTTAGGGTTTAGGGGTTAGAATTTAGGGTTTAGGGGTTAGGGTTTAGGGGTTAGGGGTTAGGGGTTAGGGGTTAGGGGTTAGGGGTTAGAGTTTAGGGTTTGGGGTGTAGGATTTAGGGTTTAAGGTTTTGGTATAATATTTGTATTTTTCTTTTTTAATAATTTAATAGATTTTGAATTTGATATAATTAATATTTTTTAATAGATATTAATTCTGATCTAATCTAAATCATTAGATGAATTTAAGGGTTTAGAGTGTGGTTACATTCATAATATGAAGCTAACAAGTTAGTTTTAGAGTGTTACTCATGTTTTATATTGGCTGGTAATCCACTAATTAACGCATGTATATATTGAATCGATGTTTCTTCTTTGTTTTATGTTGTTAATTTATTTTGATCATAAGAGGTTCATTTATTTCATAAAATCATTTAGATGAGGTTACACATAATGACCACCACAAGAGTACATCATAAATGATCATTGCCTAAGCAACTTCACTTATTCGATCATTCCGGTGATAACTTGTTAAGACAAAACAATATGTCTTGGAATCCTGTGATGTTTCTTCTTTATCTTGTGTATAGAACGTGAAATTAGGGGTGTAACCTCTATGGTTGCAATGTAGATAGACATTCGTTGCCATCGCAGTGATGCCAATTTTTCGAAGCCGCCTAAATGAAAATTGTTTGCGGGCAGAAAGAAAATTGGTTGGCTTTGAGCTTTTAAATTTATGTTCCCTTTAGCTTCACTTGCCTATATCAAGACTTGCTTTTAAATTTTGGCTAGGGATGAGAATACATGTTTGAGATTAGTGATCTATGGACATGCATGTATATATCGAATCGCCCTTGCAACTGCAGTGATGATAGTTTCAAGGAATGGAATATATATGTTGTGGGAGTGTGTTGTAAGGAAGAGATTGAGTTGGATGTCCTTACTAAAGCAAGAATGGGGGAAATAAATGTGCTCACCGCCAAGTGTGGGTGGTGGTGATACAACAACCTTTTTATGCAGCTGACATGTGTTATATAACTACCATTTTTTTTAATTATAGTTATGTTTAATAACATATGACATCTTAATAAAATAGTGGTTGCATCACTAGTTTAGGTGGTGAGCAAATTCGTTTCCAAAATGATGGTGTAGCTTGAGAAATGAGAACAATTTTTTTTGGTTATATGATGTCCTAAAAAGACCCAAAAAAAAAAACAGAGAAAAAAAAACAAAATGAAACAACTAGTCAATCGGTCCTGATCCAGATCTTCTTACTCTAGAGACTTCTCCAAGGTCATTTAGGAAAGTATAAGCAACATATATAAATGAGAGGAAAATCAAAGTCCATAACACCAGAATCATGGTTAATGCTATTTTTGGCTAGAGAGTTAGCAACCATATTGCATTCTCTATAAATGTGCTTGAAAGAGATAATATATATTAAGCTTATCCATAAGAGCATTGCAGCAAGCAAGAAGAGAGCCCAAATGATGCATCGAAGTATCACTGTGTAGAATAAGCCTAACTAGAATAGCATAATCAGACTCGATGTGCAGATTGTCAGCTTGGCAGCAAAGAGCAAGTTTGAGACCATAATATAAACTCCAAGCTTCAGCATCCAGAACCTCAGTAATTCCCATATTGACTTGGAAACCTTTAATCCAATTTCCAACATAACACCTAATAATAACATCAGCACTAATCTTACCAAAAGATCCTTGCCTGGTACCATCAATGTTCAGCTTAAAAGCTCCAGCAGGAGGCAACAACAACTTTAGCTTGAGCGGTAATCCATTTAGTGGCAGCAGACATGATAATCACACTACGATTTCTAGGATGCAGGAAGTTAGAATGAGACAAGAATTATTTTGCTTTTAAGATAAAGGATAAACAATCACATCTCGATTTTTTTTTGTTTAGCTTTTCTCTAAAACTAGCCAATTGATATGCACTCTCGTGCCTGCCAATCAAGGATTGAAATTTATCTGAAATTGCAGAAATTTCTGTAATATTGAAGTACCGAAACAAAAATTCATATACTATGTTATTTCCTTTAGGAAGTTTCCAGAAATTAGCAAATTTTCGTAATATCTACACATAAATAGCAAAAGTTAAAGAAATTTCACCGATTTTGACACCCAACATAAAATTTTATTTTACAGAGGAGTAAACGTTAAAACGTGTATGCTTTCATCCAAAAATTATGCAATCAATCAAAGGAAAAAAGAAACCAAGAAACATTTGGAAATTGAATTTTGGGGCAAATAAGAGAAAATAAAAAAGAGAGAAAAAGGTGATTGGGCCAATGCCGTGGGTTAATCGGGATCGTTGATTTCGTAACAGCTTTAACTCTCCTCTCCTTCACACGCACAACACACACCTGAATTACGATCTGAATTCTCATTTCTCTCCGAACGCGAATTAAGAACCCTAACCCCGTGAAATCCAAAATGGGATGGTTCGCACCATTTCTTCGGTCGAATGCGATGAAAGCTTTTGAGATTATGAGCAAGAAACTCTACGAGCTACTGTTGGACTCGTACGTTCTTCCGTATCTGTTGACGGTGTTTCCGGTCGTCTGGCCTTGGATCAGCGACTTTGAGAGGTTGAGGAACACATTTCTGTACTTGTTGGGCCAGATTCGTCCAGAGGCGAACTATGAACCATCTGCTACCGAGTACTACTTGTTCTACAGTGGGACGTTCTTCACCGTTCTTCGCATGGTGTTTCTTGGCTGGTGGACTTGGAAGTTGTTCACTAGAGCACGCAAGAGGTGAAATTTTTGAAACCCTAATTAACTCTCTTTGAATCAGTATAGCAGTTTCTTTGATTTAGTTAAAGATTTGCCTTCCTACGGTTTTGTTTAGGGAAGTTTCCGCTCTAAAATTCCGTTTAAAGATTTGCCTGAGTGCGATTGTGTAGAAATTCGCTTTAAAGATTTGCCTGCCTGCAGTTTTTGCTTAGGAATTACTTTGATGATGCAATATTTCGGAATCCCTAGCCAAGCACCATAGGAAAAGTTCAAGACAAATAAAAAATCGTTTTTCTGTGTGATTGTTTTCTTGCCCTTAGAATTTCTGTGTGTGTGTGGACACTTAACAAGAAAATTAGGCCTATCTTTGGTTCTGAAATACTACATGCATTGTTCGTTTCACAGGACTATCTCTTTGGTGAGGTTGGCAGTTGGGGAATTTAAAAACATTGTCATCCAAAACCTGGATTCTCATGAGGGGTAATTATCCAGAACTCCACTGATGACATTATTGTTTGCTTTTAGAGAGTGTGTCATCTGATTACTAATCACCTTCCTTTTCGGTTAATCAATTTGTCAGGGAGAATTTGGCTGGACGAGCAAGAGTGGTTTGGATTTTCTTCCCTTAGTTTTGAAAGTTTGATTCCTGCTTAGTGGATTTTGGTTGAGTCCTTTTATGTTTTTTGTTACATTGCATGCAGCTACTGACGAATTTGGATTCTGAGTTGCTCAACTATGAGAGAATGTCTGTGGCATACTGCAATGACCAACTTGTGTATCTCCGCAACATGAATAGTACTTCCTCAACAGTACAATCCCTGTGATTATGATGTGTTTTTTTCTTCCTGTCATTCTCTTTAATGTTGGTTCTTCATGCTTTTTGACAGGAACCCTTGCAGAGTTCAAAGAAGATGAGAATGCTGTTATTTTTGATCATGCGAAAGCCTGCAGTGTTATAATTACCTTACGGGAAGACTTCTTTGCAAAAAACAAGCAATGTAAGTTAGTTTTTAAATGGAAATACCATATCTGTCAATATGTGTGTGTTTGGGTCATTAATTTTCTCACATTTGATCCTTCATGTCAAACTTAATCTGTTAGCATATATTTCTTGCTTATCTTTTGCACAAGTTATATATTTTGGATCATCGAGCTTTTTCAAGTGTTTTGGCTTTTGCTATTAGTAACTGTCAGTTTTTGGTTTTTGCATATCCAGCTTTCCGAGTCCTTAAACTCTCCTTCGAAAACAACATGCTTATATATATGCTTGCTATTTTGTTAATACCATCTTTTGTCGTATTTGATTCTTTTATGATCTATTTGGTTTAAATAGTGGACTTAAAGCTAATACTATGAGTGTGTGGTTGTTTTATCTATGCTCAGTTCCCCTTTGGCTGTTATTATGACTTACCAATACCTAGGCATAGTGACATGAAATTTAGTGGTGTTTTGTTGTTTATCCTTTATTCAAGGACCTCGGTGGTTGGTAGGGTTATTCTGTAGTTAGTATTCAATTGAAGTGAAACTTCCCAAGTCTCAAATTTCTTTTTTATGTCTCTGTTTCATTGTTGAGGATTTTTGGCCTTCTTTTGATTCTTCTACTTCCTGGTATTGGCATATGAATTGGCTTGAGCTGTGTAAGAAATAAAGATATGAAGTACTTTGGTGGTTGTTTATAACATGTAAAATGTACAAGTTCCAGGTTCGTAAGAAATAAAGATATGAAATATATTTTGATATTTATACATCAATTAGGTGACAGAATGACTCTCTCTTTGGTGAGATATGCACTTCAGGAATTTAACAAAATTGTCATCCAAGACCTGGATTCTCGTGAGGGGTAATTGTCCAGAACTCCACAGTTTCCATTAGTTTGCTTCTAGAGAGTGTGTCGTTTGATTGCTGATCACCTTCCTTTTCGGTTATTCAATTTTTCAGGGTGAATTTGGCTGGAAATGCAAGAGCGGTTTGGATTTTCTTCCCTTAGTTTTGAAATTCTGATTCCTGCTTAGTGGATTTTGGTTGACTCTTATGTTTTTTATTACATTGCATGCAGCTACTGAGGGATTTGGATTCTGAGTTGCTCAACTATGAAAGAACTTCTGTGGAATACTGCAATAACCAGCTCGTGCATCTTGGCAACATGAAGAGTACTTCCTCAATATTACAATCTCTGTGATTATGATGTGTTTTTTTTTTATGTCATTCTCTTTAATGTTGTTTCTTCATGCTTTTTGATAGGAACCCTTGCAGAGTTCAGAGAAGATGAGAATGCCAGAGCCTGCAGTGTTATAATTACCTCTCGGGAAGATTTTTTTTCCAAAAACAAGCAAGGTAAGTTAATTTTGGTTTTCCTATTTAATAGCGAATAATGTGAAACCAACCGTCAGTATTTCTCAAGTGATCTTGAAGTCTTCAATCTATATATATAGTGTTATAAGATGTATCATTGACTTATTTTTTGCTGGTAGATAGTGTTAATCACAAAATTCATCAACAAAAGGCTATTATAGAGTTCCTAGCTAATGAGATATTGCTTAAAACATTGAGAAAAAACATGATTCATTAGGAAAAAGAAAAACAACCAAATGCCTCTACTAAGTTGATTACTAAAACAAAAACATCCAGAAAGCCTGTGAAGTGATTAGTATGATGATAGATGATAATGTGAAAGTTACATTGACTGATCATTAGTTGGCCATAGAGCGTAGGATACATAATCACAGGATTCATCTATTGCCAAAGTTAAAGTCGGTCAAATCGACTATCTAGTATTACTCGGAAGGAAATTCCCTTTTTAAGCTTGCTTCAAGCAGCCGAAGATGGGGGTCAAGAGGCAGGCTCATATTGTCATAGATTGGGTTATAACAACCATTTATAACTTCCCTGAAACCATTAGAAAACTTTGATCAGATGGAAGTTTTCCATCAACAGCTAGAGCCTCACAAAATAAAATATTGAAAACCTTGGATTAGAAGGAACGGAAACTTCTTGATCATTGGAATTGGCTGAATTTCTCTGTCGCTTGCTCCATTTCTGCATTGGATCAGACAAAAAAAAGGATAATTATATATAGGTTCACCAGTCACATATTACATTGTCTTTTGAAACTCTTGCCCATAACTAAGCTCATGGAATCAGTGCAATGTAGTACTGAAGAGTCAATAGTTTGATACCCTAGATGATTCTCCTGATTCACATCCTTGGGCAGACATGGCACGGCGTTTGCAGACATGTTTTTCTGGTGTTCCTTGCTAAAAAAGTATTTTCAGAAAATGGTTATTTACAAGATGTATACACAAGAAGGCGTAAAAAAAGAAAGAAAGATAAACAAACTATTTGCAGATTTTTCCTCCCATGAGCATAACAGGAATGCTTATTTTCAGTTCTGGGGTTTTCTTGGAGGACCACCACACCAACTGTGGCCGTTGATTTTCAACCAACGGTCATTATAACTGAAGCATGTCCTTGGTATGTGCATAGGAGAGAAACCCCTTTTTTATATTTATAGAGTGCTAGCAATATATATATGACTTTGAAGTTACTTGGTGACAGTGTTGTGATTTTATAAGTTTCTTAATGATAAGATATAGAGTAGTATTAGACAACCTGAGAAGTGCCATCACTTGAAGTAGTATTAACACCCACAGTCAACTCTTCAAGTTGAACAGGTGGAAACCTACAAAAATAGTCTAATAAGAGCATGAACGTGAAATATTGAATGTATCTTCGCCAGGTGATAACTGCCTAAAAAGATATTATCATATTATTTGTGTTTTCTAGTTGTGTTTTCTTAGTGAAACATCATGTATCTAAGAAGCATAGAAGGCGTTGGTACCATTGAGTTAGCCACAACATTAGGTACCATCTGGACATGAGTAGACTGTTGGTGTTGACCACCTACTTCCTGAGGCCTAAAGAATAAGGAAGACCAAAATTAGAATAAGCATATACCTACGTATGTATTCCACAATTTTAAGGAAATTAGAAAACGAAACTGAATATTTCTGTACCTAGATGCAATGGCACTTAAATATTGGTTAGATTGGTGTGGATGAAGCACAAAAGGCATCACCTGAGCTTGGTTAATTTGCCCTTCATCCTCCGAAGGTTGGACCCTAAAAATTGAAAATTTATATTGAACTATATTTGCATGTTTAGCATTATAGATTAAAGTACTATATTTGATAGAGAAGGAAAATGGAACTGAGATTATATCTACTACCTTTGAACCATTGAAGATTCAAGAACCTGAGTGGATTGGATTACCTCCTTGCCTCTCTGATGCTGAAGAGGCCTAAATTCAAAAGAAATTGCTTTAACTTTTTGCTCTACTACTAGTGTATCTTGACATGTACTGGGGGTTAAAATTATGTCAAGCGAAAAACCATTATTTTTTTTGGTCTAAAATTGCATCCTTGCCTCAGTATGCTAATTAGTAATTACAGTTAAATAACAATTTCCATAATAAAACTAATTAACAAAAAGAAAGAAAGCTAGATTAGATTAGATACCCAGAAAGATCTGCAGGTCCATGGGCATTCCATAACATGACTTGGCTCAGTTGTTGTGGTTGATTCGTTGTTTCGTTGTTTACCTATTCACTGTTATGTACCTTAAGTGTGCAGTTCCATGTGGTAAATGATTGGTCCATCTTAGGTGAAATACTCCATTAACTGCCCTAATTTCATTTTGTTGGGGCCTAAATTCAAAACCACATTGAAAATAAGCATGTCAGTGTGTAAGTATACTGAACGCTATAGGGGTGCACTAACCAAATTACTTTATTCAATTTTCGAATGACTTTGAATCTCATATATTCCTGACAAACAAGGTATTAATGCGTACTGACACATCATTTGGTGATACAGGATTATAGAAGTAGCAAGCACAAATCCAAGGTGATGACTCTGTGAGGTCAAGTACAGTACTCTGATGGAGTCGGAAGGCTATAAGGAGCATTGAACTGTTGGGGATACAGAGTTGCTTGCTGTTGGTTGATCATTGCTAGCCTTTGATTTACAAGTCCTGTTTCTGTCATATCCTGTTAATACCAAACAAGTTTCATATATTTAGTAGTGTCAAACTGCTTGTTGAGAAGTGTAATGAAAACTGATATTGTTTTTTTTTTTTTTTCGATTACCGAGATTGATTGCCCAAACCTTTGGTTTCTCAAGTTTGATCGCTGTAGTTTTACCCAGTTTGTACTTAAAAATGCATCGTGCCTGGTAGAGTTCCATATTGTTATTGTTCACAAATGTGAGGAGTACTACGATTTATGGAGTAAAGTTGTGAAGCTACTTGTGCAAGCGCCTCATGTTAAGTACCTTAATGTGCCAAATTGGTGGCTGAAGGTAATTTTCTGGTTTGTGTTTGATCGATTATTGTTTTTCTATTGGTAATATTAGTTAGTTTTCGGCATTCTTCTTTTGCATCTGGATATTGTGCCACAAATGTGAGGTAAATGTTGCAATGTGGTTGGTTTTTCTGATTATGTGCAAAGCTTCTCACACATAGGCTAAATATGAGTGTGTGGGCGTTTAATAATTTGAAAAGGATCTGTCTTCTTAAGAGTGAAGAACATAAGAAAATAGTAAGGCTTTTTAGCTTGTCATTGAGTCTTGCTCTCTTGGAGTTGAAAGAAAAATGGAAGGGTATTTAGTGTTACTGTTAGAGTATGTGATAGTTACTGTGGTTAGTTGCCAATAACCTTAGTAAACATTCAGAGGATAGTTACTGTATGTGATAGTAGCTGTGGTTAGTTGTCACTCATTACCTTCTGATATCAAAGGATCCTTTCCCCGGAACTTTGTACTCCACCAATCTTAGAGCTGCAAATGAGTAATCTCTATTAGTTCAGGTTGTTGACTTCTTGTTAAACCAAAATTTTGTAGTCGATCCGGTCGTCAAATTTAACCTTTCACTGCATGCAAAACATCCTTGGCTTTTCTCGCCGTGTTTGATCAGCGGTTTCTAAATGACTTTATGATGCTTTATGAATCAAAGGAACCTTGCCACAAAAATTTCGTCTACTGCAAGCTCAACCTATTAGAGCTAAGAACATCACTACCTGTGCTGTTAAGTTTGCAGCTCAAACCGAATTGGTATGTGGTTCTGGTTCAACCGGTATGAAATTGGTTTGATAGAAGAAGGAAAAACAATATCAGTCCTGGACGACCAGGACCACTCTTAGGGTAATCTATTAGTTCAGGTTGTTGTTATCCTGAGTGAATAGTATTTTGAAACTAGAGGATTTTTCATATTTATTCGTCACTGCTTAATCTGTTTGGCTCCATTATTATATTGAACCTCTTGTAATATTATTACATAACTAGAAAAATAACCCGCGCTTTGCTGCGGTATTATGTCTTGGATTTGTGAGATGATAAAAGTAATTAATATTTTACATATATTACATTACTGAAATGTCTAAAGTGTTTACACTTATATTACATTGTTGTAGGAATTAATACAAACAAACTGTCGTTGTATTTTCAAGATCAAAAGCTTGTGAATCTTTTAATCTTCCTTCATTTTCCAAATCTGCGAACATTCTTTTTCTTGCACTCATCCTCTTTGTAGATGCCATGTCTGCAGAATATACAGTAATTGGTGAGTCATTGACAATAAAGAAAGCCATCAATACTCTGAGAAAACAAATTCTCTATATGAATGTTGATTCTTGTACCATGTAATCAAATCAATCAAATCAAATAAAGCATTTTCACCACCCATAAAACCATCATTTTTATTCACATTCATCATTCAAAGCAAGAAACTTTCACTCACAGATCCAGAAAGGAAAAAAAAATCCAAATCCCATTTCTTTTGAAATCCACATTTTAATCCCTGATATGATTTCAGAACCCAAATGGGATTTCGAAGTCTGAATCAAAATCACTGATTGAAGAATAGAAATTGATAAATAAGTCGAGGCCAAATATATTTTACTATCTTCTGTTCATTGTAAGAAAAATTAACAGATTTTACTTGCAATTTGGGAAAAAAGCAATCAGTATTATGAATCATCTATAGTGTTCCAAAACAAATGCATAATAATTTGTATACAAACACTATAATCTTCCAAAACAAATGTATACTAATTATGATCTGGTTAAGTTAAATATTCCATTGAAAATTACCATTTCAATACACTTTTTAATTTAGAATTAATTTTCACTTTTCCATAAACTTAGAAATTTGTGAAAATAGTTTGCAAATAACTTTCAATCTATAGAAAAAGTCTTTTTATTTTAGCAACAGAAGAAAAGTTCTATTAAAATGAAAACGATTGCCTTTAAATTAAGTGTTTATTGATGCATCTAAATAGACGCAGAAAAAAGAGAAGCTGGAACATATAGATGGAAAAACTGAATGTTCCTAGTAGTGTCTTTGAATTTTACTACCCATTTTTACTTCATTAAGCTAAAACATTTTATTATTACAAAAACAATACTATATACAATGAAAATTAAAAACGAAACAATATTTAATAATCACTTTTATTGTCATAAATATTTCAAGAAATAGTGTGTCAAGTATTTTGATTTTACCGTATAGCAAATGCTTCTGATCTTGACCAAATTCCTATTAGTTTTGTCCTCTCCAATTCAAACCTTTAACGTACCTGTAAAATTTTTAAGTCATCAAGAAAATCTGACACAGAACCAAGCACTGTAATTCAAGCATTTAATAGATAGCCAAAAAATAGAAATATGAACAAACTGATGAGAACAATTTCAAAAATAAACTTTTATCAGAAACAAAAGAGTACAAAAAGGAATACTTGTTATAGTTAAGTAAATCTTGTAATCAAAATATCATATTTTGAATTAAACCAGATAGTCAAGATTTGAAATCTTACTTCAGAAGCAGGAAATAAAACACAAAAGATTCAGTATATAAATATGTACTTGAATTGAAGAAAGAGAAATCAATGAAAAGCCTAGAAAAGAGGGTTCGAGTTTGATTCTGTTGTTGCTTGGAAGAGTTCGGGTTTAAAATCTTTCTTTGGGTTTTAGCGTTTATTATGAACTGAGCTTTCTAAGGTTAATTCTGCCTAAGCTTTCCCATTCCCACCAATCTATCTAACGGTTCTCAAATCTTGTAAACATAACATCTCATCTAGCAACATCAAATTAAACATGTCAATCGATTACTAACTAACTTAGCACAATAGTTGATTTAAAAAAAAAACATTGCACTTTAATAAGAGGATGATCAAAAACAGGAAAGAAGATAATGACGATCGGGCCTTAATCCTATTTCCTTAACAAATAAGATAAAAAGCCTGATGATAAAGAGTATTATGCAACTAAACCCATCAAAATTCAGAAATCCATTGTTAGATAATGAAAACCATATATATCTAAAATCAAGTCCAGTTTAACTCATATATCTAAAATCAAGTCCCAGGTTCTACAATATCAGACCCACTTCGCACAAAATTTTCATACAAACTTCGAAATTAAGACAATACCCACCTCAAATCATTCCATGGAACTGAGACATGAGACATCAAACAGAAACGAACAAAAATCTACACCAGTTTCACTATATTCCCAAGCATAGATAAAGTCATATCTATATATACACACACAACCTCAATCATTGAAACGTCACACATAACCATTTTTTCTACCAAAATTAAAAAAGACCATGATATAACAGTAACTATCAACTTTGGGAAGAACAAAATTGGAAAAAAGAAGACAAAACTACCTTCTAAAAAGATGGGTTCTTCCTCCAAAGAGAGACAGCAGATCGAAGACCTTGCTGCGTTCTTCACCTCGTAGATCTTGATCTCCCGATACTGTTCTTCCTCTCCTCTTCTTTCTTTTCTTTTCACTTCGATTTCGAGAGGGAGAGAGATGGATCGGTAGTTCTGGGCAGCGATGGCTGGGCTGAAGGAGAAATCCAGCGAAAGAGAGGGAAAGAGATAGATCGGTGGTCCTCAGCAGAGACAACGCAAAAGAAGAATGTAGTATGGGCAGAGAGAACGGAGACAAAAAAAATTCCAGACTGATCGATGATGAGATACAGAATTGGTCTGATGGCAGGACTGTAAACAAACAGTCAATGAGGGGCCAAACCGTAATTGCCCATCGAATGAACAGTGGAGGAACAGTGAAGCTCCTCTAGGAGAAATAGTATGTGTAAATGGCAGGACTGTAAACAAACAGTCAATGAGGGGCCAAACCGTAATTGCCCATCGAATGAACAGTGTAGGAACAGTGAAGCTCCTCTAGGAGAAATAGTATATGTAAACTAGAAAGGAAGCCCGCGCTTTGCTGCGGGGTTATGCGATTAAATGTACCATGTATGCGACATATGTTGCATTATTGAGATGATCAAAGTATTTGATACTTCACATATATTACATCACTGAAATGATCAAAATGTTTGCAGTTCTATTACATTGTCATAGGCAACTGAATGTTTCTGGTTTCATTGTCAAACAAAAACAAAATGTTAAGTCCCATAAATACATGTCCAGAGAAATGGTAAAATTATGACAATTCAATCATAGTTTCATGTGACAAAACAGCCAGGCCATGTACCTAATTGTTCCAGGAAAAACAATAATTCAGTACCGACTGAGCATCATTATATTCAGGAAATTAAGAGAGAAACTGAAAAAACTAAAGTTTTGCCACATTTAAATTTAAGGCCATTTTCTCTTATTCAATTATTGCAAACAGAAAAAGCACCACTTCAAGCTCAAGCTTAGTAGAGGTAACATTATAAATAATCCAATCATTGCTTAATTTGATGAAATAGCAACGCCATGCCACCTACTTAATTTTAGTAGCGATTAAATTTTATTATATTCCCAAAACTAAGAGAGAAACTGAAGAATTAAATTTTACTCCAAAATTCTTAACTTGTAAATATTTAGTAACAACTGTAAAATAACAAAACCATGCCACCTGAAACTGAAAAATAAAACTTGCTTCTAAAAATTCAACAACTATATATTTTCTTGAAAACTATTTTCAAATCAAATCAATTAAGATATTGTACAGTAAAACAAAATGTTACTGGATATACCAATAGCAAACTTTATGTTACTGGGTATGAAATTTTCCATATATGTAGAATAAAATAAAAACAAAGTTAAAAAACAACACTTTTTTCCCTCAAACAAAAACAAAAATCAACAGCATACCATCATTTTTCATTTGCTGCTACGATTAAGGGGAGCCATCAATGGAGGTATCATCTCCCAATTGAAGCTTCTTGGCTGGACGAACATATGTATTCTTCCCTATGCCAGCAGCTGTTAACAAATATCAATATGATGTTATAAGAAGAGGAGGCAAACTTAAACTGAGAGACTCAAGATTTTTATTCCTATTAGACATTGACATAATATTACATACATTACTTAATTGATTGTAGTTTACATATATGACATTGTCATTGAAGCTATTACAAAAACAATACTATACAATAGTATTGTAAGTTGATCTAATAGCTGCTTCAATTCTTCAAAAAATGATTGTTTTGGTCAATGCAACAACTCAGTCATGTAGATAAAAGAAATTGCAATTCAGTAATGCAGATCAAGCATTTCAGAAATATCACTCTAATTTATTTGGGGAAGCATAGAATCCAATAAAACTACAAAATCTGATGCAACAGAATTTACACTTTTAAGGAGATAAAATGATATGGAATTTATTTCATTTTTTCAGAACAATACAGAACAAAAGAAGAAACTGAAATGAATATTTGGAGTTTATAAGTATGCGCAGTTTCAATAATAGTTTTTACAGTTTTTTTTG
This sequence comes from Rubus parviflorus, assembly GCA_029955375.1. Lineage (NCBI taxonomy): Eukaryota > Viridiplantae > Streptophyta > Magnoliopsida > Rosales > Rosaceae > Rubus > Rubus parviflorus. Next base: position 12,451,511 of record JARGGL010000008.1, on the reverse strand, counting down.
TTTAAGTTCTGTAAGTTCAGTTAGATACCTTAATGACATTCTTTCAACTGTTTTTTATTCATCAAGACTTATAAATCTATATCACACACTTTCTAATCATTGTTTTGATATCTGTTAAATGAAATTGTTTCTCTTCTTGTTTATCTTAGTTTTGAAGTAAATAGCTTTACGATTAATTTAAAGCCAGTGATATACAGAGAAAGAGAGTATAGTTCAGTATTAGAAATCAAAGATTATTACTTGAAATATATATATATATATATCCAAAGTTAGAGCATTTTTTCAGTTATTCCTTTTTACAACATGCAGATATGCATTAAATTCATATTGGATAACTATTTGGTCTATGAATTAGTTAGAAATGGAATTTCTGGTTGCCTAACTGTATAAAATTATACAGCCAATCCAAGGCGCGTCAGCTCCACCTCAAGGCGCGTCAGCTCCACCTCGACTTCTTCATTGACGATAACTATCACGGCGGAGATAGCTGGTTTCATGATTTCCATTTCTCCTTGCTCAGAAACGGGTGTGTAGAAATCTTGAGGCTTGCGCATTGCTTTCTTACATTGCCCGCCAACATGTCCACCATGAATCTTTGCTCACTCAGATCCATGTTTATCGAACGAATTGATTTGACGGATCAGATGGTGCGGGATTTGATTTCGGGGTGTCCCAATCTCGAGGACTTGGAGCTTCGAAGCTGTGTGGGGTTGCAGAATTTGAATATATGTAGCTGTAAGCTTAAGAAGCTAGCCCTTGGGTATGATTACGATACTGAATCCAAGCAAACCATTGAGATTGATTGCCCAAACCTTTGTTCATTATGCTTTAGCGACTGTAATTCTACTCAGTTTATGCTTAAGAAAGCGCCGTCCCTGGTTGAGTTTTGTATTGATTTTGCTTGCTTAACTGATAAGTACTTTGATTTGTGGAGTAAGATTGTGAGGCTACTGGAGCAAGCGCCTTATGTTAACAAGCTTAATGTGCAAAATTGGTGGTATAAGGTAATGTGCTGGCTTGTGCTTGATCATTTTTGTTTCCTTCTATTTCAATTTGGTTAATTTTAGACTCTTATCATTCTCGGTTTTTGACATTCTGATAATTTGCAAGCCTTCTTCTCATAGTTAGCCATGAATTGTTGAAAGAAAGATCGAAAGGGTAATTAGTTGTTCAGTGCTAATTATTGCTGGCATTGGATTAGTATACATATTTTGTTATATACATACATATCTGTACTGAGTACTGATTCATATCACATACAGATAGCTATATTATTCGAAGGGGTATGACTTCAGGTTGTATCCTCATTTAGTAGTATCCTGATTTTCAGATTTAAACTTCTGCTGTATGACCAACCTCGTTGGCCTTTTATGTAACGACCCGTACCTAAGAAATGCTTTATTGAATTAATTTTTTTTTATTTGGATTTGGCGTTAATTCGGGAAATTTTAACGTCGAAAAGTACATTTAGAAGGCTTCCGGAATGACTTTTTGTGTCGTTCATAATTTGGATGAACTTTCTTCAGGAATGTTGTAGAGAGCGTTAAACCGAGCTCATAGACACGAAGTACGTTTAAAACGGAGATCGTATGAGGAACTTATGGCCTAGAGAACTTTGATTACTGTTTCGGGAACACTTCTATTTATAGCATTTTCCATTTTGGGAGGTTTCCATTTTTGGAAACCCTCTCTCTCTCCTCATTCCCGACCCCTCTCTCTCTTGCTACAGTAACCGCCACTTTTGGCGGCGATTTCTTGCTCATCCGGCCACCTCTGACCACAAAACCGGTTCCAAATTGTTCATCTCCTCCTTCTCTCCAACCCTATACTAATTTCCTAGATTGAATTTCAGTGTAGCAAGAGGAATCAAGGAGAGAAAACAGCCGTACTATTCACCCGACGTCGATCTCGTTTTTCGGCCAAATCGGACCAAGCCACCTACTGGGCTTTGAAGCCCGTCCTATGGTGAGTCTGTCTCCACCGGTCTCACCTCCCGGCGACGTCGGACGGCGGCGGATCGGAGGTTTGAAGATTTGACGCATTCCGAGCTTTTTCGGCCCGATCCGGCTGATATAGACCAAATCGGACTTCGAGTCAGGTATAAAAGTTTCTCCTCTTGATGTGCTCTACCAGATCAACAGTCTGGATCTAGGTAGTTTGGAGTTTGGGTGTGGTGGCGCGTGTGGCCCACGCGCAGCCGGCTGTGGCGGCGCGTGGTGGCGCATCTGACCTCTTTTGGCGTTGGTTTTTGGTTGGTAAAATTGCATTCTTCATTATGATCATATGGGTATAAGGTTTGTAGGAAATTATCGAAGTTTGGGATTTTATCCGATTAATTTTAGGTTCGATTATCTACGAGTTACATACTTGTGGCCGTTAGATGGTCACCGAAATCGATTAGGATGTTAAGATAATTATTTGGAGAGTATTGAACGGTTGGATTATGAGAATTAGTGAGGAAACCCTAGTCGCGAATTTAAAGTTAGATCTCGGATTTTTTTTTGGTGTCGTCCGTCAAATAATAAATAGTTTCGATTCGTGTTGTTCAGGAGGGCTTTGAGAAGGACTTTGACGGGCGTCAGGCCTAACCGGCAAACTGTGAGTGGACTTTTGTTTTGAAACATTAAATATGCATGCAATTTTATTTTCAAGAAAGGTTTATTTTCTCGCATTACTTTTAAGTAAAAATATATTGAATCTCATGATCTATGCATCTCGAGCATTTGTGTTAGTTTGTACAGATGATATTTAAACTATGGATTTCCTTTCGGATTTAAATGTTACAAGACTTGTTTTGCGGCTTATTTGCGAAATTTGAGGGTAAAGGGGCCTTGGTGAGATTTTCAGATTCAGTTCTCAGCATTCCAGTTCTCAGTATCTTTTCAGTCGTGTGATCTTCTATTCAGTTGTCAGTTTTCGTATATTTATTTCTACGTGCACGTGTCTATCTGAGGACCTGGTTAGTCTACCGACGCTTAGGATGTCTGGGAGGGTGGTAACACGCCCAGGCACCGTGCGTCCTAATCCGGCGTGCGGCCTTCGGGACCCGGTCGGTAGTACTAACATGTGAATGTCTGGAGGGTGGTAGCACGCCAGACACCGTACGACCAGGTTAGCCGGCGTACGGCCTCATCTGATGTCTATTTATCCGTCTGGGAGAGTGGGAGCACGCCCAGACTCCGTACGACCTGGGTAGCCGGCGTACGGACTCATCTTGATTCTTCGTCAGTTTTTCCCTGGGAGAGTGGGAGCACGCCCAGAGTGTCGGTCGATCTGTCTTATCTGGTTGGATAGTAGCATGTCCAGACACCGTACGACCTGGATAGCCGGCGTACGGAGTTATCTTGATTTTTCGTCAGTCAGTTAGTCTCTGGGAGAGTGGTAGCACGCCCAGATTCTCGGTTTGACCGTACAACGAGGGTTGCCGGAATACGCTTTCTTCATGAGTTTTGAATTGGAGATTCCTTTAGACGTTTGATTTGAGAATTATTATCTGTTTCTGATTTTATAATTGATTGTTTTTAAGTTGAATTGCATGCATGGTTTTATAGACAGAAAGTTTTGGAAAGCATTAAAGATATTTTTAAAGTTAATTATATCAACTTATTGATTTTGTCCACTCACTCTAACGGCTTTTGAAAATGCTTTCCCTGGGCCCTTCAGTTTTGCGTTGCCCAGGTTGCAGATTAGTTGAGGTCGAGCCACCTACCGAGTCGAGGCATAGTGCACACGCTTCCTTATTATCCCAGTAGGATATGTTCAGCTGTAGTATCTATTGTGTGACAGTTAGAATTGCTCTGATTCACCAAACAAATGTTTTAAAAATGTATTTGAATTTATGGTTATTTTGGAGGTTTGGAATATTGTGGCGAGCAAGTAGGCTCGGAAGTATTGGATGGATAATTTGTTTATAGAAGTGTAAAAGTGGTTTTTCGCAGGTTTTGGGTAGTCCATTTTCAGGAGAGGTTATGTCGAATTTTCGATATAATCTCTTCTATGGTGGGCCCTGCAGGGCCACCTCGGCGGGTCCTGTCATTTTACCCCGCATTTGATGAATGTGTTGTAAATGTCTATATGATATTAATCATCTAGTATCAGAAACCTGTTTGGCTCCTGCGTTTGACCACTGGTTTCTAATGGATGGTATCATGTTATCATACCTCTTCTAAAATTACATAATTGATTTACTGCATGTGTTCTCAGCTTCTGATATCAAAGGATCCTTTCCCTAAAGATTTTAAGCTCAACAATCTCAACCATTTAGAGCTACGCGGACGCTCAATATGATCTGGTTGGCTTGGCTGCACTGCTTGAACTTTGTCCCAATCTCCAGACAATGGTTCTTGACTTCACAAGATGAAAGAAGATGTGAGTACTCTTATATAACTTTGCCTTATCATTCTGTTATGGAGAAGCATATCTAAACTTTGATTTGCTAAATTTAGGAGAGTTTACCAGAAGAGTTCTTAAATGAACCAGTTGAGTTCAACATGCCAAGGCTGAAGAAAGTTACGATGATAGCGTACACTGGAACAGAAGATCAACATAATTTTATTACTATCTTGAAAAGGCAAGGAGTAAAGATTGAACTTGTTTCTGTCAAATTTGATGAGAAGTTGAGAACACGTATCCTCCGGAAGTTGCATGTACAAACCTTCCCCAAATAGAATTCTTCCCAGGAGATTCTCCATAATCTGTAGACTGAATTGGGAGGCAAGATGGATGAATCACTGTTATAATCATTTTGTTGCAACATAACAATGATTAGATCACCATTCATTATGTTCTATGTTCTACATTTTTGGTCTTATAATTTTAAGGACATTGTACAAAGAGAGGCAGGACTAGTTGAACTATGTTCTCAATACAATATTTACTATTTAATCTTTTTGCTTGTTCCCGAAAAGTTTTATGCTTCACAATCTCAACCATTTAGAGCTACAAACTTGGTATACTCGATATCATCTAGTTGGTATGGCCGTATGGCTGCACTGCTTGAACTTTTGTCCCAATCTCCCAGATGAAATTCTTTTCCACATCCTTTCCTTCTTTCCGGCCATACTCGACGTACTCTTGGGTACGTTGCGTCGACTGGAATTAGTGACATGATAAAATAACTCTTGGATGGTTATCTGCTCGAACCCTAGGCTGTTAGCAATAGATTGCTACAAAGTACAACCTTTCACCTTTGGTTTTGTGTTTTTGTTTTCTTTACCTTTCAACTTCTATCATGTTTCCTGCATTAAGTGTTTGGGTCAAAGATGATCCATCTTAGTTATCCAATATACTAACATTTGAAACACTATAAATTTCACTTGATTAAATTTCTTTTTTTTTTTCCGGCAAAAAAAAAAAAAAAACCTTGTTTCATGTTCAAAAATCAAACCATCCTAAAACTCTAAAAGATTCGTGTGGTGTCGACCCAATACTTTGTGATTTTTGTCAAAAACTCGTAAAAAGAAATAGGGAAGTATTTTTCTTAGATAAATAAAGGACTTGAGATATAAAACAAGTTTGCCATGTAAACCCTAAGATCGAAATGGAGGAGACGGGCAATCACCCCCGCCGGCTTCGAAACCATAACCGGAACCTAAACGACCTCCCCAAAGAAATCCTCGTCCACATCTTTTCCTTCCTCCTCACTGTAGACGCCATCAGGACCTCTCTCATATCACACAAATGGCGACCCCTCTGGTCACTCGTGCCCTCATTGAACTTCTACTTCTCCAACTACGACGCCGGGTATCTCTTCCGCAACCCCACCGATGAAGAATACCGTGCTCCCTTGTTCAATCCCTTCGTCGACTTCGTTGATCGCGTCCTCAATACTCGCCCTCTCGACTCTCCATCCCTCCAAACCTTCAGCCTATCATTCCCCTACTTCGACGAATACGTCTCCCGGGTCGACTCTTGGATCCGCTGCGCCGTAACCCGCCTTCGCTCGCGTGAGCTTCACCTCGACTTCTGTTTTGACACCCAGTTTCACGACTTTAATGACATGTATGATTTCCCTTTCTCTGTGCTGAGAGATGGGTGCGTGCAAGTCTTCAGCCTTATGGGCAGCTCTCTTACATTGCCGGTCGACATGAGGAGTCTTGGCTCGTTGAGATCCTTGTATCTTAAACAGATTGATTTGACGGACGAGATGGTGCGGGATTTGACTCTGCAAATTTTTCATATCAAGCTTGTTAAGATAAGGTGCTTGCTCGAGTAGCCCCACAATTTTAGTCCATAAATCATATTCCGATTGCCAATCTTCAGGGATGTGAAACCAAACCTCAACCAGCGACGTTGCATTGTTAAGCACATAATGGGCAAAGCCACAGTTATGAACACGAATCAATCTCCAACGTGTGCATGACTTGAGTAGAATACTCGTACTCAAGAACTAGCTTCTTAAGCTTGGTGCTACATATACTTAAACTCTCCAGCCACTCACAGGTTTGAAGCTCCAGGTCCTCAAGATTGGGAAACCTATTCTAGATAGTCCTAGTTTGACAAGATACGCAATAATAATATCCTACAACAATAAGAAAGTTTAAAATTATTTAAGCGGGGCTATAAATGCGCAATGAGGGTGGCAGGACACCTTATACTCTGATGGGTTAAACAACCCAATTCAGCCCATCACAAACTCAAAATACTCCTAGTCCCAGCCATGGTCTGCAAAAGGCGATACAATCCCAAATCCTCGGATAAGGTGGCCGACCTTCTCAAGGAACAAAACTAGACATCTAAAGCACATTAAGAATCCCAAAGTATATCTAACCCGATCCACAAAATTGGATTTAGTCCAACCATGCCACCACTCTCTAAAACCGCATAAGAAACGATGGCAACCACTGCAGCTTCGTAATGAATGCTACACTGAAGGATTGAAGCCCACCACCTCTTTAAACGACCACTACCTCGGCGAAACAGCCAGATTGGTAGTCCAAACCGTGTAACCTGCATATTATTAGATTGGGTGGATTGTTTATGAGTAAGATTGGCCGGAAATTGTTTCTTCAAATACCAACCCGATGCTTCAAATGCCATGTCATTCAGGCCATGCTTGGGTCGGCCCATCTAAGAAAACACTACGAGTAGAGCTATCAATTCCGACACGATCCGATAACACGACTCAAAACCCGCACGAAATAAAGCGGGTTGAACCCGCACGATTAAAAAGCGGGTCATTTGCGGGTCAACCCGCCAAAACCCGTTTAATAAACGGGTCATTTGCAGGTCAACCCGCCAACACGAAATAAACACGTGTAACCCGTTTATTAAGACTTTGGAAGTTGACTTTGATCCTTTATATTTAATTTAAAATTTAGTCATGGATTATGCTTTATTGATTCTTAAAATTTGCTAATTAACAGTAGTCGATTGTTCATGTACGCATTGACAATTAGTAACAACATATATATCAACAGTTAATAACCGTATACACGGGTACGTGAGCAAAACAGGTAGATAGAATTTGTGTTTTTTCCTAGTAAGGGGCGCAAGGGATGGACAAGCAATCTGGTCAGAGATCCTATTCCCATGCTGATACCAGAAAAATATGAGCAAATACTAAGAATTAAGAAAACCTTCGCCAATGATTTTGGAAGTAATCCACTTCTATTACCAGAATTATTATATAATAATTTTCTTTTCTTTAAATAAAAAAAAAGATCGGGGGAGAACAAACGAAACAAAGTGGAATTTGTCTATCAAATTTTCACTATTTCTGAAGAACATAAACCATGCTTGAGATACAAAAGCAAAATATGCATGCATATAGGCCATAAATATAAGAAATAAAGATCGAAAAAGATATATAGGATTCCAAAAAGAATAGTATCAAGATATATCGTATAAAGAAGGGCATGCAAAATGTTTGTAAAGTTAAATGTGAAAATTGATTAAAACCTTCTTTTGCCGGAAAAGTGGCTAAGACGACCGGAAGGAGAGAACATGATAAGAGCAATGTCAATGTCACAGAGGATGGAAAGCTCATAGGCTTTTTTAATGAATCATTTCTGCGCTTTGAGAATGTAACTTGCCGATTGGTGTTGTTTTCTATTCTCTTAATCTCCAGCTTAACACGACCCATCTTGATCTGTCCTGACTATATCTAAATCTATGAGGGTAAATTTTAAAAAAGGAAAAAATCTAAGAGAAGTATCCTCCTATTCATCATGTATATAAACAATGCATGGAGAGGAAGAAGAAACAGCTTAAAACAAGGGTGGTTGGGTACACGAGAGAAAGAGAAAGGGAGAGAGAGAGAGAGAGAGAGAGAGAGAGAGAGAGAGAGAGAGAGAGAGAGAGAGAGAGAGAGAGAGAGAGAGAGAGAGAGAGAGAGAGAGGAATATATATGGTTATAAATGGGTGGGAGGAGAGATAGGAGGACATAGAGAGATCCAAGGATTGGATGGTCAATACAATAATGGGATGATTGATCATTGGTTGATTGTAATTCTTTGAATTACGTATAATTGGTTTGATTGTTGCATCTTGAACCAACCTTAAATTTATGAGATTGTCTGCCTAAGTGCATATATTTTATGTATCAAAAGATGTTTATATATGTATTAATCAAGAAATAAAATTCATCAATGCCGCTAAAAAAATAACAATGCCACTCATCAGTTAGCTAAAGTGAACGATAACTTCTCATACGAAGTTATGTCAACAATGATCGATCATAATCTTCTTAGTTGATTCCTAATAAAACTAAGACATGGTACGTACGTACCGTATAAACACGTACTTCTACATAATATCATGGCTTCAGTTACCTTGTTACTGATTTATATTCCAGGTATAGCTAACCCATGATGGTGAACATATCAGTATGTCTCCATTGTTCACACTTAAACATTTTTCAGATCTCATATTTCATTTTCAAGTTTCAATTGACCTGAAAGCTCTGTTCTTTACTCAATTAATGTTAGATCCAAAAGCGAATTGATTTTATGCTCTTGCTTTGTTGGCAGATACATGGAGTTGCAGTCACTAAGGTTGATCACATTCTTGAATCAACCTTTAAACCCTTTTTAAAGGATCTTGTTTTGTAGCTATGAATTTCATTTCAATGTTTTTGCCTGGTTTCAAGTTTCATTGATATAGAAGGGGAGGAGAAAATTTATTTGTCACAGTGAACTTGTGGATGAGCACATTTAAAGTGTCAAGATGGAATTAGAAGGGACCAAAAATGTCTTGGTGGGTGATTGTAATCAAATTTATATGCATTACGTCCTTAGGTTTTGGTTCTAAACTTCTTAAGCGTATATCAGCCAAAAAATGTTGAAGTAGGACTGGCTTGTATTTTTTAATTATTGTATAGTGAGTAACTTATTCACATTTTGTTATTCCGTGGTATATATGTCTACTAATGAAAACAAATTTCATTTTTGTTTTCCTAACAGCTTCAGTTAGCCACATAATTGGACCTCACAGTGGTCACATTCTTGTACACACACAGGTAAAGATTTGATTTTTCATTGATTGGTCTCGTTGCGCTGTTATTTATAAGATTTTGCAGTGGTTGCAAGACCATTCTACAAAGGTAATGATTTTTTCAACCACCTCCTCGTGCTCGGTGCTATCAGCTCGTGTAGAGTTAAAGAACTGCAAGGTACTGCCTCCATTTCCATCTTTGATCTCTTAGAGTTACTTTTCCTATACATATACCAAGTCATATTTGAGTTCTTTCTGACAAACATATTTGAGTTTTTATTTTTGATAATTCCTCTGTAACTTCAATTGAAGGTCCTTTTGTTAAATATGTTAATTGGGTTTTATGCAACTATAACAAAAGGACATTTCTTTATAGCAATTTCACTGTGAAGTTATTGTTGGTTGTTAATCATGTAATTTATAATAATATAGCAGTTTATATGCACTCAAATCCAGACTCTAGCAAGTGACTTGGTATAGGATAACTTGGTATGTTTCTTTATGTAGATTCTAAATGCGTGTTGATGTTTCTGGCTTTTTTGTTTATATATGTTAAATTGATAGGTTGTCACTTATTTATGTCGTTTATGACTTTTATGACAGGTATTGTGGTAACTGTCGCCTTTTTCTTACCTGGTTACTTTTAGCCTGATATGTTTAACAAGCCTCCGTTGAGTCAGACTCCTGGACTGTGTGCAGCTAATATCAACAAAGCCTCAATGTAAGCGTATGGTTATATAATAGTTTTCATCATAACATCTTGTATCATTTCTGTGACTCGTATTAACTTATTCACTATATATACAAGTCTGTATAACATCTTGTGGTCATAATATTATAGCTGAAAATCCAATTGAATGTACAGGCTGACTTCAAAAGGAAGCTGCAAAGAATTCAGAGTTTAGGCAAGAGCTAGTGACTGAAGAGGATCATTACAAAGTGTAGAGTACGTGTTTTTTGTACCCAAGTCCAGAACAAAGTAGATCAAAGTGCTAGTTATGTATGATTTATGCTTTCAATTGAGTATACTTGGGATTCGTTTGATGTGTTGAATATATACATTATTCAACTGTTTAATGGTGGTTTTTTTGTATGAATTTGTCTTCTTTTTTACTTTTGTTGGTATTTATGAAATGCAAAAAATGTAGGGAGACAAAAGAAAAGAAAAAAAAAGGTAAATCGATCTCTAGTTTGGCGCCATTTAATTGGATATTATAATTATAATTTTTTTTTAAAAGGGGCTTTTTCCCCACCGATCTAACAGTGGGATAAATGATGATTAAAATGGTATGACAGCTGATATGACAGCAGTTCATGTTACTTGAAAACCCAGCCACCGATAACATTTTGGTGTTCACTCTTACATTAGAAACCCCAATTGTAAGCACTGATAATCATGGGTGGCTGCATAGTGGCTAATTAAGATATTGGTGGCCTTTGTTGACAATGAGCACCGTTATTGGATGGTGTCCTATAGCAGTGTTTGTAGTAGTGTATGTATGTACGTACGTACTAGCAAAAAACTAGGACTGAGGGTGTAAGATATGAAAGTAGGAGAGCTAGAGAAGAAGGATTTGAGTCTTGTTGAAAAAACAGAAGTACTAGATTGTGGGACGTACAGCAGAAGTCTTGGTCTGGAACTACTCTACGCTTGCTGGCTTCTATACGTGATTTTATAGTGAGATCCAACAGCTGGCTCATAAAAATATTTAAAATTATTAAACCAAATAATTGAATAAATTAAAAGGTGCCCTATATATCCTGATGCTGCCCTAGAAACTGCCGGAAGCTTGCCCACTTAATTTAGCTGATGGTACACATATGGGGCAAGTCTTTGATACTAGACCTCTTAATGGAAAGGTAGTGAGCCCCTAGAGAAAAGGCATGAAAGGTACTTTTAGTATATACCTTGATTAAGTTTAGTAAACCTAGCTAGTTTTGCCTGCACAATACATCATCAATTTGGGACATCCTTCAATAGCCACTAAGTCAAATAAAAAACTATTTGGCCTTTTGAATATTAAAATTATCATTTTGTTGTGAGTCGCCTATTAACTCAAGTGGAAAAGAGAGAAAAACAAGAGAGCGAAGTGTAGAATGAATTTATTGATATTGATCAATTGGTGTGTCAAATGGTGATGTCTCAACCTCTTTATATAGTGGAGAGGTTGAGGTGTATTCATGGTAAATCATAATGAGGAGAAACCCTTTAGTTTCCCCACTATCACCACTAACCCCACTAACCCCACTAACCCCACTAACTATACCATTATGTCCTCTCATAAGTGGTGTAACTCTTATGGAGTTAATAAAAAGAAATACCAAAGGTCTTATACAATGTATGTAGTCCACATCTTGTATCATGTTCGTATGGACCTTAGTTTAATGGACAACCACCCCACAATGTGTCCTACAACACTCCCCCTTGGATGTCCAAAAAATGACTTTGCTGCATCAGAACTCCTTCATCTTTGAGCCTTGTATAGTTAGGTAGAGTCGAAAATAAACATTCATTCGCAGATGCCAACACACAAAACCTTAAGTCCGGAAAAACCCAGTGTGGGACAAAAACCGGAGTTTAGGAGAAAATTGTGTTGCCGAATGATGTAGACCGAAACACTATGAGATGTAAGTGCGTGGAGGAACTAACCACAAAAGATGTGCCTCATTAAAACCTTGCCAGAGTAAACCCAGTGGGAAAAACCTATGGTCGAAGGAAAAAGAGTACACAGTGGTTAGAAGTATACGACGGGATACTCCCCTTGATTTCGGTTATCCTTAGTGAAGGTGTGATCAATGTCAATGATTTGACAAATAACTAGATGATGGCTGGGATGGTGTCTCATTAAAAACCTTGCCAAGGTAAACCCAGTGGGACAAACCCTTGGTCTAAGGACAAAAAGAGTACACTAGCTAAGCGTCGATCAAATACGAGCATTCTTCAGGATGCTCCCCCTCACATGCACACGACTGGGTGCGAGGTTTTCGACTTAGGCATAAATCGTTACTCTAAGGTAGCTCGGATAGCTTCCTGAGACCGATTACCTTAACGTGTTTCTGAAATGAATACTTTGGTAGTGACTTGGTGAATAAGTCAGCGTGGTTGCTCTCTGAACCAATGTGCTTCAGTTCGACCTTCTGGTGCTCTTATTGTTGATGCATAAAGAAGAGCTTCGGCGAGATGTGCTTAGTAGCGTCTCCCTTGATGTAACCATGCTTGGCTTGATCAATCACAGCAGTGTTGTCCTCATAGATGACAACTGGTTCATCAGGATTATGAGATAGCTCACAAGTACTTCGTATATGGCCAATAAGTACTCGAAGCCATACACACTCTCTAGTCGCCTCGTAGAGAGCGAGTAGTTCAGAGTGGTTTGTCGAAGTAGCTACTAGGGTCTGTTTTCGAGACCTCCAAGATATCGCCGTATTCCCAATGGTAAAGACATAACCGGATTGAGAACGTCCCTTATGCGGGTCTGATAAGTAACCAGCATCGGCGTAACCGACAAGGGTTGCATTATTTCGAGTGCCAAGGGGGGTAGATCCACTCGATGACGCGTAGGGATATAACAAGCCCATATCCGTAGTACCTTTAAGGTAGCGAAAAATGTCTTTGATGCCACTCCAGTGGCGGCGTGTTGGCGCGGTGCTGTGTCGAGCTAAACAATTCACAGCAAACGAGATGTCCGATCTAGTACATTGGGCCAAGTACAATAATGCGCCTATTGCACCCAGATATCAACACTAAGGGTTCAATATCTCTTCATCGTCTCCCTTAAGACGAAATGGGTCCTTGTTAATGTCTAGTGTTCGAACAATCATGGGAGTAGGTAATGACTTTAGCCTCATGATGACTAACAACGTCGCAACACCTTCTGGGTGTAGTTCGACTGATGTACTAGGATTCCATCTTTACGGTGCTCGATCTGTAGGCCGAGACAATACCGTGTCTTCCCAAGATCCTTCATCTCGAAGTCCTTCTTTCCAATATCCTGAAATAGATTTCTTAATAAACACGCAGGGGCATAGTTCGTTGTTCACGTATCCCAAGCCGATCAAGTATTCACTTAGACGGTTATACCACATCCGTCCGGATTGTTTTAATCCATATAGTGAATGTCTCAGTTTAATTGAGAACGTGTTCCGTGGTCGGGAACTACTTGATTCAGGCAACTTAAGTCCATCAGGGACTTTCATATGTATCTCTGTGTCTAGATCCCCATAGAGATAAGTTATGACCACATCCATAAGCTGCATATTCAGTTTTTCAGAAACTACTAAACTGATTAAGTAGCGGAACGTTATAACGTCCATTACGAGAGAATAAGCATCCACTTCTGCGATGTCAAGAGGATTTGTTTGTGCCAAATTTACCCTCTTCTGGGGATAAGAATCCTTCGAACCTAAGTAGTCCACCTCACTTCTGGGCAGGGACATATGACTGGTTTAGCCACCAAGCCGTACGTCGTCTATCTAGGACGACACGTCCTACGGGGACGTTGCATCCTTCAGGGATGACTTTGCGTCCTATTGGGACGTCTATCCTTGCAGGCAAGTTTGCAGCAGGTATATATGATCTCGTCACTTTAGCTAGATCAGAGAGAGCGTCTAGCATTTTATAGGCTACACTCTATGGATCTAGAATTCTTCGCACTTCACTTATCACATTTGTGCGGTTCGGGGATCGAGATGAGACATAGTGGGTACATGCCACGTTAATTCACGTCGTTCCTTATCAACGTTAATGTGCGAATCTCCCCCTAACGACGGAAAGACAGTCTCATCAAAGTGACAATCCGCAAATGCGGTATAGAGATTGCCTGTCAAGGGCTCTAAAAACGTGTAACGGATGAGGATTCATAATCGACATATATGCTCATCTTTTATTGAGGACCCATTTGTACGTTGTGACGACACAATTGACACGTAAACTGCACACCCAAATACGTGTAAGTACGAAACGTCGGGTTCGTACCCAGTCACCAGCTATAACACAGAATATGGTTGGGTAGCAGTGGGCCTCAAGCGGACCAACATGGCTGCATGCAAGATCGCATAGCCCCACGTAGAAATTGGAAGCTTGGTGCGCATTACCAAGGTTCATGCGATCATTTAATGAAAGCTTCTACGAGACTATTCTGGGTGTGAATATGGGAAACCATATGTTCAACGTCAATCCCAAGGGACATGCAATAATCATCGGAAAACTTCGATGTAAACTCTCCGGCATTATCAAGTCTACTGGACTTTATAGGATAATCCGAGTGGTGAGCCATCCGGGCTAGGAGTTTAGCAAAAAGCAGCATTTGTTGTGGACAATAAGTAAACTTGTGACCATTTTGTCGATGTATCAACCAGAACCATGAAATATTTAAATGGTCCGCAAACTGGTTGGATAGGTCCACAAATATCACCTTGGATTCTCACAAGGGAATTAAAAAAAACTAGTTGGGTGGGCTTTACACGAATTGATTTGTCTTTCAAATATAGCAAGCTTGGCATGGGCTTTTCGGATTAATCACGAAATTCTTTCCTCCAAGAGGATGCCCGTTCGATGCATTCATAGTTCGAAGCATCGTATTATGACCCGGATATCTCAGACGGTCATGCCATAGCATATAAGTGCCCTTATCAATTCAGTGCCAGGCGAAATGTTAAAGTTATTTCCAATCAAGTGTATTGTGGTAACATAAAGACCACTTGAAAAGACATCTCAATTTCTCCAAGATACGGTTTTGGCCGTATTTATTGGAGGTCATGTGTAAAGGAAATCCACACCATTTTCATGAGCGGTTTCAACATGGTATTCGTTTTCTCGAATGTCCTTAAAACTCAGTAAGGTTCGACAGGACCTATGTGAGTATAAGGCCTCAGATATGGTCATAGGAGTACCATTGGACAACTCGAATTGAGCTTTGCCAAAGCCTTCAATTGGGGTCGACGGGCCCGAAATCGTTGTCACTGAGGTTACTTTAGGCATGAAGTTGATGAAATATTATTTGATCTCGTAAGATAGTGTGGGTGGTACCACTATCAGCCAGACAATCAACTTCCCCACTAGTTATGCCTAATAGTATAATAATTTAAAGTCGGTCACAATGTCAAAGGAATTTCCTTAAAAATACTTTAAATTATTTCGAGAAACGAAATATTATTCAGAAAAACAAAACCATAATAAAAAAAAAAACGTAAATATTTATGTTGATGGGCTACGCCTAGACCCAATTATTATCATGAAAATTGAAAAACACACTAATCCAAATCCATTTCAGCGACAAAGTCGGCTTCCTCAAGAGTTTCCTCCGGAGTTATTTCGACCACATTAGTTTCAGGCTTCTTTCCACGATGATAGCTTTGAACTTGTTGTGCCGAAGCACGGCAAGTTCGTTGCCAATGATCCGTACCACCACAACGATAGCAAAGATTGGGCTCGTGAGCATTGTCTGTTGCTTGGGGACGACCGACCCTGTTGTTGTTCCTTTCTCGAGGCTGTCTCGGTTGCCTTGGGGCCAAAGGTCCTCGGTTTGGACGAGAGTCCAAACCTTGCCTGGCCGGGCGAGCACGAGGTTCGCGGCGGTTCCGAGGTTGACGGGACGACTGGCCCATATCTCGGTTCTCACGTCGTGGACGAGGTCCACGAGCAGCATTAGCCTTTGGCAATGGAATTGCCTTTGCACCAGTGGGACGAGAGTTGTTATTCCTCATCAAGATTAGACTATTTTTCTCGTCCAGCAGCAACTGGGTGATGAGCTCGGAAAATTTGGTGAACTTGGATTGACGGTACTGCTTCTGGAGTAGGTTATCCGAGCTAGGAAATGTGGTGTATGTCTTCTCCAATAGGTCATTGTCAGTTAACTGATCACCACAGTACTGGAGAAGAGCACGGATCCTGCAGACTTCCGCGTTATATTCAGTAACGGATTTGAAGTCTTGGAAGCTCAGGTTAAGCCAATCATGGCGAGCTTCTGGCTGCCAGATAGTTTTTTGATGGTCAAAACGATCTTTGAGGGAGTCTCATAGCTCCTTTGGGGAGGTGATGGCCACGAACTCAGATTTCATGGAATCCGACATGTGGCGGCGGAACAAGATCATCGCCTTAGCATTTATATCTTGGACCAATCCAGATAGTTCTTGCCAGCGACGTCCAAGAGCGGGAAGTCAAGTTTGATCGACATAGTTTCTACAACGGGAGAAACTGGATTAGTGTATCATATAAATCGACCGGTTTATATGTTCATGATAATGTTTACGGATTAGACATGTGAACATAAGTTCAATTTCGAAAATCTTCTGGTTCGAAATATGTAATCATGGTTTTGTGAGAAATAAATTCTCATGGATTTATATCGAAATCGACAGGTCGATATAGATGAAATCTTCTGGTCATCATTTGGCAAACATATATATAATTTCTACCACATATAATTTGTACCACATAATTGCGAGAAAATAAACAATTGTAGAATGAAAAGTTATTTACTCAACCCTTTCGGTAGCTCCAATTGAATACGACCAGGTAAGATAGGGTGAGATTTTTGGTGGAGCGAGGCTCTCTTAAGTACCGAACCGCCGAACCTTGCCTAGACATCGCATCCAACTAGGTGAGCCTAGTCGTGGAAGATTCATAACCTTTCGTGACTTAATGTGGAGATATATGTGCCATGTGTACCATTTTACATGCTTTTATTTTTGATTTAGTGATCATGTAATCAAACAAAAATAATAAAGCATATGCAATCCAAATTACAATTTCTCTTGATCTAAGATTAATTAGGGTTCATGCTCAATGGTTATGGTTCACTATTTTTCAAGGATCGAAAAATAAAAAAAACATAACTTACTTGAGAAATGCACCTAAAAAAAATTTAGGGTACCACGAGTCAAGAAAAAAAAAATCACCAACAAATTTGGGTTGCTTCCTTCGAACTTTGTTCGTCGTTTGTCGTTCGTCGTTCGTCGTTCTTCCTCCTTGTTCTTCAATCTTGGAGCGTGCTGATAACGTGTTGTGAGTCGCCTATTAACTCAAGTGGAAAAGAGAGAAAAACAAGAGAGCGAAGTGTAGAATGAATATATTGATATTGATCAATTGGTGTGTCAAATGGTGATGCCTCAACCTCTTTATATAGTGGAGAGGTTGAGGTGTATTCATGGTAAATCATAATGAGGAGAAACCCTTTAGTTTCCCCACTATCACTACTAACCCCACTAACCCCACTAACTATACCATTATGTCATCTCATAAGTGGTGTAATCCTTATGTAGTTAATAGAAAGAAATACCAAAGGTCTTGTACAATGTATGTAGTCCACATCTTGTATCATGTTCGTATGGATCTTAGTTTAATGGACAGCCACCCCACAATGTGTCCTACAACACATTTCAATTTATCTAATTGACTATTGTCCGTTCAGTATACAAAAATTAGATCACCAAATATATCGACATCTTATTATATATCGTTAGAATTAAATAGACGAGATATACAGATTTGAATGAACTAACACATTAATTACTTGCTAAGTAAGATCAACGTACGTTACCCAAATCCAAGTGTTTTAGGTGTTGCAAAAGGGGAGAGAGTTCAAAGCATTGGGTACACGAAAGAGGAAAGGAGTCAAGTAAACAACAACGTATAGTGGAGCTTTGACAGTAACGCTTGAATTTCGGTTATTCAAAAAGTTTGAAATCTCAGCACAACACGAATTCAAAATCTCTGCATGAAACGTGGTGCATGGGAGAGATCAACGGCTGGGAATGGGCCACATTGCAGCAGAACCTGGTATCTGGCATGGTTGTGGATTCGACTTGTTCACTAGCAATTGTCCATTTGTGAAATCTGTGCGAGTGATTAATGGGGTATGTTTGGACGGTGCGACTGTAGAAAAAGAGGGGATAAATTAGAATATGCATATAAAGAAAGGAAGCTGGAGTGCTTGACTAGGACTGTTAGTTGAAATTGAGCAACAAACCTATACTTTTATCTTCATGGGAGTAAATTTAGGGTTTAATAGCTAACTCCCATATCCAGCAAAATCTCTAGGGATCGTTGTGGATAAAATACATGTTCTTGTATTAAACAAATTAAGTTGGTCGGTTGCTCTGAGAAGTCTAGATAACTTCGAAAATTCAGGAGAAAAATTTAGTAAAATTCATATGGTCGACTTCGATCATTGACTAGCACAAGTCAAACTCAATATGTTCAATTGATTTATGAAACATATATATATATAGGCTCATGATTCAATTGCCATGTATTTAGCTATTGAACCTCAAATTTATGTTTTTATGTGATCGCAGTATCAAAAAGGAAGTCTGAATTTTTCACGGAAGCCGGCTCGAAATATTTGATCGATCTTAGGTGCATTTCCCTTTGGAATATTACTGTTTGGGTACCGCTCGTGTGAAACTTTTTATTTATGGTGTAACAGCAGTGAAACATAACAAAATATGGCAGGATGGAATCCTTTTCTTGCTTCTGCACGATTAAAAAAGGTATCTTACTCGTGATCAACGTGTGTGTAAGTGCATCAATATTTATGAAATCACAAACTACTTAAAAGGTTTTTAATTAGCTTAATTATTAGTGATGAAGTAATCTGGGCGTCATAACCAAAACCAATTCACAATAGTTGGAGAGACACAAATCCTTATAAATACATTTGCAAGGTTCCTATTATTCAATGTGGGACAACACTCCACATTCTCACAATTAGTATGTGCTCTATATATATATATATGTTCATCTTTCTTGGTGTTGGTTTTTGCTAGCTAGAAAGCTAGACTTCTATCTCAGATCTTAAATTACGTCATCTCAGACTTTAATTTATTTTTTTAATAAATCTTAAATACTAAATCATCAAATCAAAACACAACGATTAAGCGAATTCATGTATATATTTCTCTCTTCTTCACCGAGAACCCTAATCAACATTCATCTTTGAAACAGTACGTAGGTTACAGCTTCCAAACAGTAAGTTGCATTTGTTAGAATTAAAAGGCTACGGGTGAAATAAAGCTAGCCGACTTCCAAAGAATAGGATAATAAAATGTAATTATCCGGTTATGTTTTAACCCAATCATATCTATATGAACATCTTTTTCTTTGAACAAACTAATTAACCTAATTAATCAACAAAAAGAAACACGTGTGATCCTCCGAAATGCCTTATCTTCCAACAATATATAAAAAGTAGAATCCACCCAGGGCTTTTGAATTCCGACAGTCCTCAATCTTCAAACTATATCATACTTTAAGCATGATCTATCTTCTCAAACTTTTTTTTTAAGAATAAACAAGGAAATAATATTAATCGCTTGAAAAGGATTACAGCATGGAAATGAACATAGGTGGAACAAACGTCACAACAAACATTTCTATTACTAGAATTTGTTACGGGTACCTTATCCTTGATGATTTGCATAAGTCAAGCAGGCCCAACCCCTAACCAACAATATCGTCCAACTTCTCGATCTACCATGAAAGATAACCAATCCCGAGTGTCACGATACAATCTCACCACCAACATTAAGACGAACCACTTCACCCTCGAAGACACCATGTTCCAAAAAGTCAGACCACGTGCAAGGGCAATTTTTTTTTTTTTTTAAGAGGATCAAAGGATTTCACTCCTACCCCCATGGTGACTCGAACCCATGACCTGAATCTTAGATAGTGAGTGCTCTAACCACTGAGCTAACACCACTTCGTCAATGCAAGGGCAATTCACCATCATAATGATAACAAGAAAGTACCGAAATTGAAACACCTAGTTTCCGGGAATAACGCCACGCAAATGGCACAACAATATAATCAAGATTCCTAAACCCTACCTCAAGAGAGTAGGGACTTATTTGAACTAACAAAAAAATAAAACATAAACACCTACAATAACTATAAAAATAGTTGCAATGATCTGCTTTCCTCCCCCAAAACATTGACCCAACCTTCCTAGAAATAGCCGCAAAGAAATTGGGGATATTAGTGCTAGTATAGCCACGACCACCGTGCGTGAACACAATATATAGCCAAAAAGCAACCAAACACCACCAATCTTGACCTGACCTCCTGAACTCAAACCCGTCGCCAGAAAAGCAAGATCCAATGGTAACAAACATCATATTAGAACCATCCCAGATCAGTCCCACATGTGAGAATGTGGAGTGTCCTTTGCCAATTGATTTTGGTTGTAACGCCCAAATTACTTCATCATGGTATTAGAGGCAGGTTAGCCCACGTGTGAAGCCAAGTGGCCACACGTGCTCCACGTCACCCAATATAAGTTGTCCATGTGTTTGGCTTGAAAATTTGCCACACGTGCGGGGGCGTGTGAGAATGTGGACTGTTGTCCCACATTGGAGAAAATAGACCTTGCAAATGTGCTTATAAGGATTTGGGTCTATCCAACCATTGCCAATTGGTTTTGGTTGTGACGCCCAAATTACTTTATCACCACATACCATTGAAACACCAGCAAACTCACCAACTACCGCCGACCTTGATGTCCATCCCGACGACCCACCATCCGCAACCGCCCTAGAACTGGTTAGATAACCGCACCTGTCCGGCAGCACCTAGAGCACATCGACTAGACCGGAAGCCATGATCGACATGGGGGCGCCGTGGGACCAGCGAACTCGTAACCCTTGTGTTTTCCAAAACCCTAATTCGCTCTCCTTCTTTTCCAGACCTCCCCGCTAATTAATTGGCTAAATTTCATTCACTATATGTTTGTGCTCATCTTCTCAACTTTTTGATAATACACCATTAAGAAAAAAAACAACGAGGTCTGTGTCAGTGTCCCAAACTGGGTATTTAATCCCAAGAAGAAAGGAATTAAAAATGTCATTTTCGTTGGAAATTAGGTGAATCTGCAAATATTTTCTAGGATATCCATGTACTAAATAATCAAGTATTAGTTGGAAAACTTGTCAACCTGATGACAATTAATATATAATTACAAAGTTAAATCAAATCTAATTTGGAGCTCCTGAACAACTAGCAACATGAAAACAGCAATAAAAACCAAAAATAGTACCATATATAATGCTAGCTACCGAATGGAATATGTTACTATAAAGTAGTGATTGGCCGATCAGACAAATTTAACGATCTGACCGTCTAACTGAAGACCCAAAAGGCAAATCACTCTCATTTTGGAAATGCTGCCTCCATCATTAAAAAAGGTTGTAAACATCTGTGATCACTTTGTAAGTTTAGGCATGGGACTATTAATTATAAAACCATATTATTAATTGTATCTATCATGCCATGATTATCTTCATCTTCTTCATCATGGCATCATTATTATGTCCTAGATTTATTGGATATTTTTAATATATGCTTAGATGTAGAATTCTTGTACAAATTGATTAATATATATAAGAGTATAAGACTTTCCGTTCTTTCGATAAGATTCTAGTGTTCAGTGAACCAAAAAAAGAATAATCTCATTTTTATGGTTTATCGAATTAATATACTTTTTAGTATTGTACTATAACATGCATTAGCTTTACCATTTCTCTGTCTAAGTTCAGATCCAGTTTTCCCAAACTTAGCCTTGTGGTCCAAGTACATGCAAATCCTCTTTTTGAAATCACTCCATCCAAATGGGTTAAATTGATTTTTGACCAGAATTTTTTTCAGATGTTCCATTTTCACCATTTACTCTGAATCTTAAGCTAGCACAAGGGAATCGTATTGTTTCCAATTTCTCTACAAGTTTATGCATTTGAATTACCTTGTTTACTGAAGAGGCTTGTTTATGTATTAAAACAAAGAAAATATAAAAAGGTCACACAATACAAAGTGAAAAACTTGATCTTGAATTTAGTACTTGCAAACAGTATACTGTATTCTTCTCATACCTATATATAATGATACATGATGTGTGGGAAGAATTTTGATCGATGCCGTGGGAGTTAGGGAAGTCTCTGAGTAAAGAGTTTAAAAGAATAGGATTTATGAGTGCACATGTTCTCAAACCCCAAGTACTCCTTGTGCTCGATCTTTTTAACCATGTTAGCTAGGCCTACTCCTCCTGTTTAGGACCAAAAGACATGTAAATAAAAATCCATATCCTTAATTGCCTAAAAATAAAGTAAGTGAAAGAATTAGTTATCCACATATGCAAAATTGACACATACCTAATGAGAGTGCACTCACAAATGCAGTGAAAGCTAGAATGAAGATGATCAAAGATGCTCTTCCCAATGCTTTAATCACTTTTCCTCCTACATGTTGCCCTATGATCGCAGAAATAGTAGCCACACCAGCAAAGTAGAGAGCTGAAGAAGAATGAGAATTAAAACACTCTAACTGAAAACATAAAGTTGAATTCAAAACATAAGTAGTCATCATTGCATTAACAAAACCGTGGTCGAATGGCTAGGAAAGTTACCGTAGGGAATCGGAAATCGTTTTAGGAGGTAGTATTCTACCACAGACATGGATGAAGAGAATGTCATGATAAAGATGGCTGTGGCACTTGACACCTACATATATAAAAGTTTTTGATTACCAAGTTACTTGGTGATAAATTTGAGTATGGAACTCAAAAGCCAATCGGCAATAGAAATGTTTGTCTTCTCCACAGAAAGAGTATAGAAATAGAAATGTCATTAATTGAATGTTTGTCTTCCAAACTAATTTTAACTTTAGATTGAATTGAATCCTGCTTCATATTTCATCATATGAAATATTGGAAGTAAGAAATTACTTACTTGAGGAGGGATCCCCATCTCCAAAAAGAGTGGACCCGGCCATAATAAAACCTCCACCAAGACCAAGCAGTCCACCAACTAGCCCTGCTGCTATTCCACTGGCACAATACAAAACAAGCTTGTAGACTCTCCAGTTTGCACCTTCTGATCCCTGAGATGAACTAATTATTCTCTGCCCTTTGTATAATTTGACTGCCTGATATGAACTTGCTCCAACATATCTAGACAGTGAAGAAATGAAAGACGTACAATCTCACTCTAAACCTCTAAGATATGTATCTGAGTTAGAATAGATGACATAGATTAACCAAAAAGCGCAGTGAAGAAATGATTGACGACGTCTGAACCTCACCTTTTAATTACAAGCATTTGGAAGCATCCTGTAAAGTCTAAGAGTAATGACACAAGGTCCAGTATTAGATGGATTAAGTAGTGCAGAAAACAAAATGAACCGATTAATATATATTTTCAAAGAACACCTTTTTTGTTTTAGTTTCTTTTTTCCATGTCTCAACGCCTTTGAAAATGGCATGGATTTAATCGCTGTGCCTACAGATAAACACAAGGAACTTGTCCAACTGTGAATGCGGAGAATTGCAGCAGTTTAGAAAAGAGAAAAGTAGTTTTACACTTTTACCTAAGAGAACGACAATTACTAAGATGGTGATCACCCATTCAGGAAGAACAACATTCAAAGAAACTCCAATGCTGATCCCCAACACTAACATTGGTTGGAACAACTGATGCAGAGTATAAAACAGGGGAGAGAGCAAGGGAGAATTAATCTGGGAATCTTGATGAGTATAAAACAGGGGAGAGAGCAAGGGAGAATTAATCTGGGAATCACTCAACCAGAGAAGGGGGTCTGGGAATCACTCAACCAAAAGAACACGTTTAGGTTCTGGAAAACTCATTAATACTTCATTCTGCCCTTCCAAGGCCAATACTACATAATATATATGGGATACATAATTGAAATGACTCTCACTAGGCCCAATGGTGACTTAACATCTTCCAATACGCATGACTTGTTTTAGAGACCAACAATTAAATTATGTCTTGCAGTTCCAATGGTCATTGATTAAGGTTGTTCTGGCCTTGACTGATGCATCAATCTCCCCTTCCTGAAGAAACTCGTCCTCGAGTTTGTAACGATTAACTCGGTCCCATGCAGCTTTATCAATTTCTCGCAGTTCTTGATCGCTGATCCATGTATCTTCATGCTTGGGCAGGTTCCTCCATCGAACTAGATACTGTGTGTAAGTTCCTCGACGAGTTGAAATTGAGCGGCTGTCAAGAACCTCCAGTAACTTGTTATCTTTGGATGTAGATGGTAGTTCAATGTCTTGAGTAGCTGGAGGAGTTAAATCTGCTTCACCATGAAATAGAGAGAGATCAGATATGTTGAAAACAGGACTAATGGCCATACCTTCAGGTAGTTCAATTTTGTAAGCATTAGGTCCAATTTTCTTCAACATTCGACAAGGGCCAATCTTCTTCTTCTTCAGTTTATGATAAGTACCAGTTGGAAATCTTTCCTTTCTCAAATAAGCCATTACCAAATCGCCTTCCTCAAATTTCACATGTCGCCGATGTGCATCAACACCTCTCTTGTAGCTGTCATAAGCTCTTTCCAGATTGGTGTGAACTTGTTCTTGAATATCACGGATGTGACTATTGAGCTCTTCAGCCTCC
This sequence comes from Rubus parviflorus, assembly GCA_029955375.1. Lineage (NCBI taxonomy): Eukaryota > Viridiplantae > Streptophyta > Magnoliopsida > Rosales > Rosaceae > Rubus > Rubus parviflorus. The sequence continues at coordinate 12,426,665 of JARGGL010000008.1, read as the reverse complement.
ATACTACTCTTGCCAATATTAGGAATTGGAACTCGATCTAAAATATGACTTGGATTCCTGCCATATACAATTTCAAATGGAGCCTTTCGAGTGGAGCGATTCTTGGAACTATTGTAAGCAAACTCAGCATGTGGAATGACTAAGTCCCATTGGCGAGGACTATCACTAGCAAGACACCTCAAGAGATTTTCCAACGTTCGATTGACAACTTTTGTTTGTCCATCAGTTTGTGGGTGACAATTGCTGGAGAATTGAAGTTTGGTAGCCATTAACTTCCACAAAGTTCTCCAGAAGTGACTCATGAATCTGGTATCACGATATGAGGTTATAGTCTTTGGAACACCATGCAATCGAACAACTTCTTTGAAGAAAAGATGAGCTGTGTGCGAAGCATCTGTAGTATTTTTACATGGAATGAAATGAGCCATCTTCGAAAACCGGTCTACTACCACATAAATCGCATCATTCCCTCGCTGTGTTCTTGGTAAACCCAACACAAAGTCCATGCTAATGTCTTCCCAAGAGTTGCTAGGAATGGGGAGTGGTTGATAAAGCCCACTATTCTGCTTCCCTCCTTTTGCTTGCTGACAAGTCATACAACGACTAACATATCTCTCCACATCTCTCATCATCTTTGGCCAATAATACCTCTCTTGAACTAAGGCCATAGTTTTGTCTCTGCCAAAATGCCCACCTAGTCCTCCCCCATGTAACTCATGTATTATGTGAAGCCGTAAGGACCCTTCTGAACACAAAGTTGATTGCCTCTAAACAAATAGCCATCCATCAATGTGAACTCTTTGTCCTGGCCAAAGTCATATTCAACCAGAACCTTGCTAAAGAATGGATCAGTTTTATAATTGTCTGGAAGTAGATCAAACCCAATCACCTCATAAGACAAAGTGTTAAGCAAACATACCCGGCGGCTAAGTGCATCAGCTGCCTTGTTCCTCACACCAGACTTGTGCTTAATAAAAATTGTATATTCTTGAAGAAAAGAGACCCACTTAGCATGTCTTGAGTTGAGTTTCTTTTGAGCACTAAGAAAACGAAGGGCCTCGTGATCAGAATACAATACAAACTCCTTATGGATTAAGTAGTGACGCCAAAACCGCAGAGCTTGCACAATTGCATAAAATTCCACGTCATAAGTGGAATAACGCCTTTTGGCATCATTTAGCTTTTCACTAAAGAAAGCAATGGGACGTCCCTTCTTACTTAGGACAGCTCCAATTCCCACATGAGATGCGTCACATTCCACTTCGAACACGTCTTCAAAATCCGGCAATGCTAAGATGGGTGCTTCAGCAAGCTTCTGTTTAATCAAGTTGAAACTATCTTCAGCAGACTTTGTCCAAGAGAATGGACCAGTTTTCATACAATCTGTTAGAGGGGCAATTATAGCACTGAAATTTTTTATAAAACGTCGATAGAACGTTGCTAGCCCATGAAAACTCCGTACCTCAGTAATGGACTGAGGAATTGGCCATTCAACAATTGCTTTGATCTTCTCATTATCAACTCTAATGCCTGCTGAGGAGACTATATAACCCAAAAAGGTCACACTATCTCTCATGAAAGAGCATTTCTTGAGATTAACATACAACTCCTCCCTTCTAAGAACCTCCAACACTTGCCGAACATGAATTAAGTGCTCACTCGGAGTGCGGCTGAATATGAGAATGTCATCAAAATAAACAACTACAGATTTTCCAACAAGAGGTCTCAATACCTGACTCATCAATCGCATGAAGGTACTAGGAGCATTGGATAATCCAAATGGCATGACAAGCCATTCGTAGAGCCCATCCTTAGTCTTGAAGGCAGTTTTCCATTCATCCCCTGCTTGAATTCTTATTTGATGGTAACCACTGCGGAGATCAATTTTGGAGAATATCTGTGCTCCATGAAGCATATCGAACATATCATCAAGTCGTGGGATGGGAAATCTGTATTTAACTGTGATTTTGTTAATAGCTCGACTATCTATGCACATCCTCCATGAACCGTCTTTCTTTGGTGTGAGAAGAGCGGGCACAACACATGGACTTATACTTTCTCGAATATAACCTTTCTTCAAGAGCTCCTCTACTTGTCGTCTGAGTTCTGAATGTTCTTTTGGACTCATTCGGTAATGCGGTAAATTAGGTAAAGTGGCTCCCGGCACCAAATCTATTCTATGCTGGATATCTCTCATGGGTGGCAAGCCAATTGGTAGCTCTTCAGGGGCAACATCTGAAAACTCCTTTAGTAAATCTCTAATACCGTTCGGTAATCTCAAGGTCTCTTCTTCAGTTGTACTCGGATATGCCATGAGAGCATAGGCAATGCCACTCTTTCCACATGCTTCTATAAAATCTTTTAGTGACAAAAGATTGATAGGTGCTTCCTTAGGGGTTATTTCTTTAGACGGAGTTAGCACATACTGGACCCCTTTCAACTTAAGAGAATAAGTGTTGTTGTAGCCATCATGATGAACTTTTCGATCAAATTGCCATGGTCGTCCAAGCAAAATGTGACAAGCATCCATTGGAAGTACATCACACCAAACTTCATCTTTGTACTTACCAATTGAAAACTTCGATCACTAAACATCTTTCTTTGATTGGAACTTCACCACCCTTTTTAAACCAAGAAATCTTGTAGGGTCTCGGGTGTCCTTCGCATTTTAACTGTAGCTTCTCCACCATCCCTCTTGCCACCATATTTTCGCAGCTCCCTGAATCAATTAACACCACACACTTCTTGCCATAGGCAATGCAATATGTATGGAAAATATTGGTTCGCAACCAATGGTCTTCTTCCAGCAATTTTGGAGCAGCCAAAACTCGTCTGATAACAAGACTCTCAGCTTCACTATCTGGTTCACACACTTCCTGACGAATTTCTCCTTCTCCATCAGTATCATAGATTGGTGCGTCCTCGTCACCTTCATTGATCAAATTTAAGCGAGCTTCTTTATTTTTCTTTGGACATTCATAGGCCATGTGACCTTCCAGACCACATCGAAAGCAACTGACATCATGCTTCTCACGACCTCTCGAGCTACTAGTACGTTCAATGACATTCTTTTTATCATCAAAGGCCGATTGATTGAAGGACCTTGGTGCTCCTGATTTTTCTTTGGAAGTTCCACTGCCTGGAGTTTTCACAAAACGCTTCAAAGAGACTCTCCTCAATTTCTCCTCTGCTTTTAGGGCCATCTGATAACACTCTTCGAGTGTGCTGAGATGATGCAAAATAATCTCATCATAAATCTCTTGTTTTAAGCCACTCAAATACCTTGCAACTAACTGATCATCAGTTTCCTGTAATTGCAGACGACTTAAAAGCTTATAGAATTCTTCTGTGTAATCAACCACACTTTGGTCTTGCCTCGAAGATGATGAAATTTACGATACAAAGTTTGGTTGAAATCAGGGGGCAGAAATTTGTCATCAAGTTTCAATTTCATCTCAGCCCAGGTATTGACACGACGCAGTCCTTTCCGTTGTCGACGTTGCTGATACTCTTGCCACTAAGTTAGAGCGTGACCTTGGAGCTTTGTGGCCACAAATTTCACCTTCCTGTCCTCAGACATATCTTTCCATTCGAAGAAGGTCTCTAAAGAGGCAATCCAATCAGAATAGGATTCAGGATCAAGTTTACCATAGAAATCAGACACATCCACTCGAATACTTTTATCAGCATTTTCTAACGCCCTGGCAAGGCGCTCCATTGCCCAAGCAGATTGCATTTGTGTCTGTTCCGATGAAGTCGTACCTGAACTTGAGTCTTCAGAGCCTTCACGTTCTTGTTCTTCAGGGATATTAAGTGGTTGTTGAAAACCACCACTAAAATTATTGTCTCGTTCTTGAGCAGGAAGCCGCCTTAAGACCTCTTCCATCATACGCTGCAAATTCGCATTGGATCGTCTCAACTCGTCTATCTCATCACGTTGATGAACGTCGTTAATCAGAGCTGTTCGTCCTCCACGATTTCCACGCCCTCTTACCATGATGGCCAGAGAGAAAGATACTTTAGATTGATTGTCAGCGGAAAACCCGCTCTGATACCACTTGATGCAGAGTATAAAACAGGGGAGAGAGCAAGGGAGAATTAATCTGGGAATCTTGATGAGTATAAAACAGGGGAGAGAGCAAGGGAGAATTAATCTGGGAATCACTCAACCAGAGAAGGGGGTCTGGGAATCACTCAACCAAAAGAACACGTTTAGGTTCTGGAAAACTCATTAATACTTCATTCTGCCCTTCCAAGGCCAATACTACATAATATATATGGGATACATAATTGAAATGACTCTCACTAGGCCCAATGGTGACTTAACATCTTCCAATACGCATGACTTGTTTTAGAGACCAACAATTAAATTATGTCTTGCAGTTCCAATGGTCATTGATTAAGGTTGTTCTGGCCTTGACTGATGCATCAACAACAGTGCAAGATCGTAGTCTATGAGTGGCAACTCTAGAGTCGGATCGATGCCTTAGCCTTAAATTGTATAAGACAGTTGCAGCTGCTCCGGCGGTGATCATACCTAGAAAATCATCCATACATAAATTGCATCATGTGTTTAAAACTTTAAATGGGAAAAAAAGAAACAAGGGAAAAATTATAGACTGATGCATGATGTTAATTTTATTAATTATATATATATATATGTTCAGAAATAATTAGGAATCGATAATATATAGACACTAGGCGATACTTACATTTTGATATTGCTGTTGATGATTTCTGATCAAAGCCAATAATGAGAGTGAGCATTGGAACATAAAAGCCACCCCCTCCAACACCTCCCACACTACTTCCAAATGCTGCTCCAAGGAATCCAAGTAGTGTACCTACCACAATTTTCCAGCCAAATCTTATTCCCTGTGACACAATTCCAATTATTACTAGACAGCCACACCATCGAAAATCTATTATTTTAGAACAGAAAACATATGATTCTTTGTTTTAATCGTTAAGCTATATAAGATAGGGAAGTAGTAAGAGAGAACAAAAGGACTGGAAGTTAGTTGGAAAGTGAAAAATTTAACATGGCTAATCGTTCTTGGACAATAATTTTTTATCAACAAAGATAATGAGAAATTGGACTTACAGGCCAGGCATGCTTATAACCCAGTACTCCACTGGTATGCGATTTTTCAACTCTGATTAAGTAATTAGATTTAAGCTTTGTCCCATGATTCTGACTTGATGAAGCTTGTGGCTCCAAACTTTCTTTTGCTGCAGAAACAGATACTAAAGCTAAAACAAGAAAACAAATCCCAACCTTTCCAATAATCAACCTCAGATTCCACCAATTTGATGATCTTCTCCAAGCCATACTTAAGATTTGATCCACCAATTCCTGCTCAAACCCAAAACTCGAAGCAGGACGTTCAATCTATCAAAACCTCAAGCTTTGAAAACTAAACGCAGTTCTTAACTGTGAGTTTCTGCAAAATGCAAAAGTACCGTCAGTGGAATAATCTCTAGAGCTTATTGACTCAATACTGATGCATGATTTGGCATCCTTGGGAATGCATTAAGTTTCTGGAATACACTTTAGGTAATTGTCATCATCATATTGAGTGAGCCTGTGATGCAGGACAAATAAGGAAAACCCGTAGAATTGCCTGTCTTTGTAGATTTTTTATATTGCTGTGAATTAGGATTTAGAACAGCGTGGATCTTATGAAATCAAGAAGAGAAAATTATGAAAAATAGGATAGAACTACTAGCTAGGGTTACACTAGTAGGGTTTTACAAATTAATCACTCCTAGATGCCTTAGGTATCAGACTTAGGGTTGCATCACACAAACTTCAAGATGAAAAAGCAGTCAATTTTAAGACAAAATCTGAGAATAAAGATTACAATGATGTAATTTATAGAGCCCTAAACCCTAACAAAACCTAAAAGCAATCAAAACAACTAAAATACCCTTAATTAACAGCAATACCCGTACGTAATAAGACAATGTTAAAAACAAAAGAAATCTTATATATGGCCTCAATGACTCTATCATTTATCTAGCAAAGCCAAATTAGGATTTGGGGATGACGACGAAGCCATGACTTAGAAATGACCTGGGTTAGTCTTACCTAGCAGGCATTAAGAATAATTGTTTTTTTGTTTTTTGGTAAAGTGAATATCTACAAGCATTACAGCTCAAAATTTTCCCTTTTAGGCATGCAGTACTGAAAGACAAAATATGTGTCAGGTTGTGAATAAATAGGTGTAATTAGAAAATTTTCTTGGGATTTGACAAACAATTCATCCAATTTCTCCAAAGGAAATCAAATTCACTTTCATAAAAAATGAGGTGACACATACGTCGGAATTGCTTTGGCTAAAATTGTAATTGAATTCAATGATGTTGAAATAAATAATGACATGTAAATTGCAATTGTAGGTATTAATTAATTAAGAAAGTCAATAATTATTGGCCTTAATAACTGACTATTGGCCTTATTTTATTAAAAAAACAATGAGATCGGTAATTATTTTGAGAATAAGGCCAATAGTCGGTGCATAGGATTGAGAAATTAAACTAGGATTGATGCATATGTTTTATAGAGTAACACTCTAAAACTAACATGTTAGTTTCATAATATGAAGCTAACCATACTCTTAACTTTCATATTCATCTAATGACTCTGATTAAATTATAACTAGAAACTGCCCACACCCTATGGATGTGGAAGAGTGGGTAGTTACTGGTTGTGGAAGTGAGAAGTTAGATAGAGTTTAATTTTTTTAAAATTAATTATTTATTTGTGTTTTGACTCTTTTATCCCTAATGATTAAATTATATATATGATTATTTAATACTTGAGGGTTATTCTGGTAAAAAAATTCTGTTTTGATCAACAACGTGTGTTTTCATTATAATAGTATAGATTAATATAGGATTAAAATCAGTTTACCCCCTTGAAGTTTGGGTCAAAAATCATGTTAGTCCCTGGGGTTTCAATTTAATCAAGAACACCCTTACAGTTTCAATTTTGATCAACCGTGACCAAAATCAATTGCACCGTCCAAATTGGACGTTAAAGTGGGCCTTTTTTTTTTTCCTCTCTCTGTCGGGACCAAGCTAGTCCCTCTCTCTCTCCTTCTCATTCTCCTTCTCCTTCTTCTTCCTCTCCTCTGTTCTCCCTCTCTTCCTCTTCTCTTCCTCTTCTCTCTCTCTTCCTCTGTCTCCTTTGCCGCCGCCGAGCCCAACCCATCCTCTCCTCTGTTCTCCCTCTCTTCCTCTGTCGGTGCCATGGTGATGAAGAAGACGCGGCGGCGGTGATCGATGGGTCCTACGGCAAACAACTGAGCACGGGCTCAGGTGAGAGGACTGGTGGTGTGAGCAGAGAGGAGGTGCGGCTCAGTGAGAGAGGCGGCGCAAGCAGATTTGGAAGCATCGGTCTGGGCTTTGAGTGCTTAAAGTGGCTGCTGGGCAAAGCTCTTGGCTTTGCGGTTCCGGGCTGAAGACAGAGACGGCGTCGCATCTGGGCTCGGCTTAAGTGAAGGGAGGTTGAGCTGGGATCTACGTTTGACGCCATGGATGCAGCGGCTGATGTGATCTCTGAAGGCACCGGCACCGCTGCAAGTTGAAGGTGGTGAATTCACGGGCTCACGGTGAGCTCGAGTGGTGTGGACAGTCCAATTGCAGCCGATTTTGAACTGGTGGCTGGGTGCGAAATTGAGCTCGGCGGTGTGCAATGGTGATGGCACCATGACTGCAGATGGGTGCGGATAGTAATTCAATTCTGGATTATTTTGGGCAATTGAATGGTAGAGAGAGAGAGCAGTGATGAAGTTGATGGTGGACTTAGATTGCAGAGAGCAGAGGAAGAGAGGGAGAACAGAGGAGATGATGGGTTGGGATCGGCGGCGGCGAAGGAGACAGAGGAAGAGAGGGAGAACAGAGGAGAGGAAGAAGAAGGAGAAAGAGAATGAGAAGAAGGAGAGAGAGGGACTAGCTCGGTCCCTACAGAGAGAGGAAAAAAAAAAGGGTCCACTTTAACGTCCAATTTGGACGGTAGAATTGATTTTGGGCACGGGTGATCAAAAATGAGAGTGTAAGGGTGTTACTGATGAAATTGGAACTCCAGGGACTAACATGATTTTTGACCAAAACCTCAAGGGGGTAAACTGAATTTAATCCATTAATATATCATATCTGACTTAAAATTACAAAACGTTGGAAAAAAAAAACTTACATAATACCAAAATGCTAAATCCGAAATCACTAAACCCTAACCCCTAACCCTTATCCCCCAAACCCTAAACCCTAACACCTATCCCCCAAACCCCAAACCCCAAACCTAGGTGTTGGGTTTGGGATTAGGGTAGGTTTCGAGTTTAGGGGTTAGGGTAGGTTTAAGGTTTAGGGTTTAGGGTTTAGGGGTTAGGGGTTAGAGTTTAGGGTTTGGGGTGTAGGATTTAGGGTTTAAGGTTTAAGTTTTTGGTATAATATTTGTATTTGTATTTTTTAATAATTTAATAGATTTTGAATTTGATATAATTAATATTTTATAATAGATATTAATTCTGATCTAATCTAAATCATTAGATGAATTTAAAGGTTTAGAGTGTGGTTATCTTCATAATATGAAGCTAACAAGTTAGTTTTATAGTGCTATTCATGTTTAATATTGGCTGGTAATCCACTAATTAACGCATGTATATATTGAATCGATGTTTCTTCTTTGTTTTATGTTGTTAATTTATTTTGATCATAAGAGGTTCATTTATTTCATAAAATCATTTAGATGAGGTTACACATAATAACCACCACAAGAGTACATCATAAATGATCATTGCCTAAGCAACTTCACTTATTCGATCATTCCGGTGATAACTTGTTAAGACAAAACAATATGTCTTGGAACCCTGTGATGTTTCTTCTTTATCATAGAACGTGAAATTAGGGGTGTAACCTCTATTGTTGCAATGTAGATAGACATTCATTGCCATCGCAGTGATGCCAATTTTTCGAAGCCGCCTAAATGAAAATTGTTTGCGGGCAGAAAGAAAATTGGTTGGCTTTGAGCTTTTAAATTTATGTTCCCTTTAGCTTCACTTGCCTATATCAACATTTTGGACTTGCTTTTAAATTTTGGCTAGGGATGAGAATACATGTTTGAGATTAGTGATCTATGGACATGCATGCATATATCGAATCGCCCTTGCGACTGCAGTGATGATAGTTTCAAGGAATGGAATATATATATATGTTGTGGGAGTGTGTTGTAAGGAAGAGATTGAGTTGGATGTCCTTACTAAAGCAAGAATGGGGAAAATAAATGTGCTCATCGCCAAGTGTGGGTGGTGGTGATACAACCACCTTTTTATGCAGCTGACATGTGTTATATAACTACCATGTTTTTTTAATTATAGTTATGTTTAATAACATATGACATCTTAATAAAATAGTGGTTGCATCACCAGTTTAGGTGGTGAGCAAATTCGTTTCCAAAACGATGGTGTAGCTTGAGAAATGAGACAACAATTTTTTTTTGTTATATGACGGCCTAAAAAGACCCAAAAAAAACAGAGAAAAACAAACAAAATGAAACAACTAGTCAATCGGCCCTGATCTAGATCTTCTTACTCTAGAGACTTCTCCAAGGTCATTTTGGAAAGCATAAGCAACATAAATGAGAGGAAAATCAAAGTCCATAACACTAGAATCACGGTTAATGCTATTTTTGGCTAGAGAGTTAACAACCATATTGCATTCTCTATAAATGTACTTGAAAAAGATAATATTAAGCTTATCCATAAGAGCATTGCAGCAAGCAAGAAGAGAGCCCAAATGATGCATTGAAGTATCACTGTGTAGAATAAGCCTAACCAGAAAAGCAGAATCAGACTCGATGTGCGCGCAGATTGTCAGCTTGGCAGCAAAGAGCAAGTTTGAGACCATAATATAAACTCCAAGCTTCAGCATCCAGAACCTCAGTAATTCCCATATTGACTTGGAAACCTTTAATCCAATTTCCAACATAACACCTAATAATACCACCAGCACTAATCTTACCAAAAGATCCTTGCCTGGTACCATCAATGTTCAGCTTAAAAGCTCCAGCAGGAGGCAACAACAACTTTAGCTTGAGCGGTAATCCATTCAGTGGCAGCAGACATGATAATCACACTACGATTTCTAGGATGCAGGAAGTTAGAATGAGACAAGAATTATTTTGCTTTTAAGATAAAGGATAAACAATCACATCTCGATTTTTTTTTGTTTAGCTTTTCTCTAAAACTAGCCAATTGATATGCACTCTCGTGCCTGCCAATCAAGGATTGAAATTTATCTGAAATTACAGAAATTTCTGTAATATTAAAGTACCGAAACAAAATTCATATACTATGTTATTTCCTTTAGGAAGTTTCCGAAAATTTCCGGCAAATTTCCGTAAAATCTACGCATAAATAGCAAAAGTTAAAGAAATTTTACTGATTCTGACACCTAACATAAAATTTTATTTTACAGAGGAGTAAACGTGTATGCTTTTATCCAAAAATTATGCAATCAATCAAAGGAAAAAAGAAACCAAGAAACATTTGGAAATTGAATTTTGGGGCAAATAAGAGAAAATAAAAAAGAGAGAAAAGGTGATTGGGCCAATGCCGTGGGTTAATCGGGATCGTTGATTTCGTAACAGCTTTAACTCTCCTCTCCTTCACAAGCACAACACACACCTGAATTACGATCTGAATTCTCATTTCTCTCCGAACGCGAATTAAGAACCCTAACCCCGTGAAATCCAAAATGGGATGGTTCGCACCATTTCTTCGGTCGAATGCGATGAAAGCTTTTGAGATTATGAGCAAGAAACTCTACGAGCAAGAAACTCTACGAGCTTTTGAGAATAAGGCCAATAGTCGGTTTTTGCTTAGGAATTACTTTGATGATGCAATATTTCGAAATATGATGCAGCACGCAACGCTACAAGCTATATGGCTCATTTGGAACATAGTAAGAATCAGAACAAGCTCGATGTATTGTCCTTGTCTTGATCTTGTTCAATTCTGTTTTGTTTATTTTATTTCAAGCTAGGCTTCAGCAAGGATTGCGAACGACTTCGTTTAAGCCTCAGGCGATCGGACACCTTATATCCTCCGGACGAAACCTCCATGGTTTGTCGCGTTGGTAGACAGTTCTTCGTGAGTTTGGGCTGCTTTTTGAAATGCTCCTGCATCCTCAATTTCCCTTTAAGTTTAACATATTTTAAATATTTTCTAATAAGGACCTATTAGGCCTATTTTTTTCTCATCAAGGACAAAATATGCAAAGCCTTATTTGTTATGTTTTTTTCAGACATTTTTGCCCTTTGTTCATCGTGGTCGAGCTGCATTACAAACAAATTACCATGCTCAAATTTTAACTTCCACAAACATCGATCAAATGTCGAATCAAAACTTAAAAACACGTAGAGCTCAACAAGAAGGTCAAGTTTCATACCTACTTTGTCAACAACAATGATCTGAGTCGCCGGAAAACGTCATAGAACCCGTCGGAATCTGAAAATATTTTTTTCCTTCGAATCGCCGTCTTCCAACGCTAGATTGAGAATCTGTGGCCGAGGTTCTCTTCGCGCCGCTAATCTGAAGAGATCGGCACCCATACGCCACCGAGAGGTGGCCAGACGGCGGAGAAAAAGTCGGGTCGGGTTGCGTATTCGCGGGTCTCAACCGGGTCGACAGATTTACTATTTTATTGTGGTCAATAATTTTTTTTACTGTGGTCAATAATTTTTTTTTATTGTGGTCATAGTTTATAATTAAAGCTTGGTTTATGTGTGAAATCTAAGACTTTGAATCTATGTGTACGGGTTCCATAATTAATGGTGTGTTGTGCAGTTTGCAAGGCTTGAGTTTGTTTAATAATTGTTGGTATTTGTGAAGTACCATGGCTGTGACGCCCCAAATTGCACCTCTTCAATTTGAGCACGAAACAGTGCCGCGAGCCTTTAAAAATACAAGCTAAACTACTAACTTATACTTTAAAGAAACGCAAGGCAATTAAGTGAATAGTTTTCAGAACGCAAATGCGGAAACAAATTTAATTTGAATAGAGGTGAAACAATTGGAAATCGTAAAACGATTTAAATCCAATTTTCAAATTAAACAACCGGATCGAAATATAAATTCATGAATGAGTTTCAAGTGGTAAAACACATTATTGACCATGAACAAGTTAAATGGTCAACGAGTTTCAAAATAAATAAAATGATACAACGAGAGTGAATATTTTGAAACCTGATATTCGATAAACGAATATCCGATGATAACAACTTTGCACACCCAGCTCTATCCATCGTTGTCCCGTTCCCAGTGCACAGTACCTGCATCCAAAACTATAGTAGGGGTGAGCTTTCGTCCTCGCTGCTCAGTAGGGGAATTCACCCCGGCTAGATTTAAAAACCATTAAAATATATTTCATTGGCCAGCCAGTATGTAAAACATATCAAGGGAAACAATAAATCATTTCTCAAGAATACTCATGAGAAAATAATTAAATAAGTACCCGGGTAAAATATCAAACCTGATGACCGATCAATCAAAGCCAACTACATCCTTACCGAAGATTAAAATCTTCAACAAACCGTAAGGTGTAGCAAGAGTGTCCATTCATGCCATACCGCCTAGATCTAGTGCCACACCTCAAAGGATGTCAGACACTATTCCGTCCGTACAGCCCCTCCGGAGGTTTAGGGGATCGAAACCCAAGGTAGTCGCTATGCTCCACTCACTCTCAGGTCATCACATAAATCAAATATAATTTAAAACACACATGGCGTAAATCATAGCCATGCAAATCTTATATAACATATATATACGAGAAAACTCTAACCGAGAGAGTCCCAAGTTTATTTTTATCCCTACCTGGATTCTCGGAGCTTGTTCTCGTTTATCACATCAGGCCAACATCACCACCACCACAGTTTACGTCTCGGGTCAACTGGAGTTCCTAGTTCGACAATAACCAAATCCGAGTGTTACAATAATATTCACAAATACTCAACACTCGACAAATAAGTCCATTTGGACAACCATTTCCGATTTACGGAAATCATTTCTTATCGGGTGTCATTTCCATAATTACTATGGACACCCCGTAGGTATCCTTAATTATGCTTTAGTTAATTAACCAAGCAATTCTTCTGATAAACCCATAAATCATACTTCCAGATTCAACAATCTTCCCAAATCAATTAACTGTAGTTCCTCTTTCCAATTAACAATTAAACCAAGCTTAGAAACACAAAGCTTGAACAACAAAACCACAACCGCCACCAAACACGGTGGTTCCACGGCGGCAGAACAAATATTCAAAATACCAATTCTCTAAATGTTGACCAAAAGTAAATTCCAAGGGCACCAACAAGTAGAGAACAACGAGGGGAAGAAGTCTGATACCTTACTCGAAGGAAACCGTCACCGGAGTCGCCGGAAAACTAAGAAACTCGCCGGAAAAGAAAAGAAACTTCTTTTCTTCGATTCTCCCTCTACAGTTGATGAATCAACAGGCCGTAAGCACAGACAAGCTCGCCTTGTCGAGAGGAAGCTAAAGACACCGGTCTTGTGCGCCGTCGTGGTCGGAATCGGAAAGTGCCATTGAAGCTACCGGAGCTTCTCTCCGCTGTTTCTCTCTCCACCGGCGTCGTCTGGACTTTCTACGACCGCCGTTGGCTTCAGCGTGTCGGGGCGAACACAAAGGGACCGGTCCGGCGCCGTGAAACGGCCGGACATGGAAGTTGATGATCGGTGCAGACGGTGCAGGGGAGAGGAGATGTCGCGGGGAGCTTCTGGGCTTTCCCAAGTTGATCCAACCTTAAATGATTAAATCCAACGGCCCTGATCAAACGGTGATTTGATCAACGGCTGAGATTAAACCGCTTCAATTTCTTTAATTTCCAAACTTCTGGAAATTAAAACAAATGGTTCGGGTATCCGAAAAATACCCCGAAAATTGCCACGTACTCGTAATGACGTGTACTTCATTCTCGAGTCTTCAAGTCGAAGTGACGACAAAGAGGAAATATCTGAAAAATTCCCGAAGCTCTTTAATAACTATCGAGATTAAGAATTTAATCTCGATTAATATCCAAATTAATCCTTTAATTTTCCGGGTCTCACAATGGCTATTAGGTAAGATTGTAAACTATGAAACTTAACATAGTGTCAAGGTTCACCGAAAGAATAACTTGCAGAAGATGAATGAGTTTGTGTACATGTGCCTTAATGTTTTTTTGACTTAGTGCATGCAATTCACACATATAATTATAGCCAAAATTTTTTTATTGTGTTCAATAAAATTTTATTGACCCCTCAATAAAACCTACATAATTAATAGTGTGTTGTGCAGTTTGCAAAGAATTGCTGGACTTGAGTTTGTTGACCTCAATAAAACATAGAGAGAAAGTATCATCGAAAAACATACCATTTTTGCAGAGGCCATTGCTTATGGTATAACCATTTTGGCAAAAATGACCAATTCATAGCATCCTGGTATAAAGCTATGACTCATTCTATGTGAAACACATAAACTAATTATAAAGCTATGGATCGTTGTCAACCTTAATAAAATTTTATTGACCTTAATAAAAACAGTTTATTGACCTAAATAAAATTTTATTGACCTCAATAAAATAGTACGTTTATTGACCTCAATAAAATTTTATTGAGGTCAATAAAATACACGAAGGTGATGCTCTTTTGTTCTTTGCTGATTGAGACCCAGAAACTAAAATTTAACTGATCTTATAAAATTTTATTAACATCAATAAAATAGTTTATTGACCTCAATAAAATTTTATTGAGGTCAATAAAATACACAAAAGTGGATACTCCTTTGTTCTTTGCTGATTGAGACCCAGAAACTAAAATTTGATTGATCTTATAAAATTTTATTGACCTCAATAAAATTTTATAAGATCAATCAAATACACAAATGTGATGCTCCTTTGTTCTTTCCCTCCTACCACGAAAAATATCGATTCCTTAAAAAAAATTATTGATGTCAATAAAATCTGTCAATGACAATTTCGTAATTTTTGTAAAATGTACAATACAGAAACGTAAATTGGTCAATTAATGGACCGGGTGGGCACCGTGTTTTTGCTTTGTCCTTAATGGTAAATATTTGTCAAAATTTGTCCTTATGGGTCAAGAACCCTTTTAATTATGCTCCTGGAGTGCCCTTTGTGTGTGTCTTTTCTGGACATGTTTGGTGTGTGAGAGCTGATGGTTTGTTTCCTAGCCAATAATTAAGTATTCATCATCAAGGATGGTGGAAGCTTTTAGGTATGTTCAGATAATATTCCCTAGTGTGGGAATGTGGGAGCATGTTGCTTCCTCTTTTCCTTTGTTTTCTATTTCTTTTCTTTGTGGAGGACCAAGGTGAGCAGTAGCAGCTCCTGTTCCTCCTTTATTCCGTTGGTGTGTTGCCTATTTATAAAGGTTATTATGTATTGTAATGGGAATTGGAATATATGAAAATTGACTTTAGTTTGAGAGAGTTCTCATTCTTGCTTGTTCTATACTTCTATTAACTCGGTATTCCAACCGGAATCAACGAGGCATAGACGCCCCGACGAATGCGGATATTCTCATTTGGAGAATCAACGAGTTCGTGTGGTAAACTTCTTGGGTATTCTTAGACTCAACAAGAGGTTTAGGACTTGCGAAGTTCGGTATTGTCTTCGACAATCAACGAATCCGCAGGGAACGGTTACAAGACCTTTGGTTCTTTGTGTTTTTCTAATAATCATCATCTTGCACGTTTGCTCGCTGCGTCAGAATCCCTAGCCAAGCACCATAGGAAACATTCACCAAGTTCAAGACAAATAAAAAATCGTTTTTCTGTGTGATTGTTTTCTTGCCCTTGGAATTTCTCTGTGTGTGTGGACACTTAACAAGAAAATTAGGCATATCTTTGGTTCTGAAATACTACATGCATTGTTCGTTTCACAGGACTATCTCTTTGGTGAGGTTGGCAGTTGGGGAATTTAAAAACATTGTCATCCAAAACCTGGATTCTCATGAGGGGTAATTGTCCAGAACTCCACTGATTACATGATTGTTTGCTTTTAGAGAGTGTGTCATCTGATTACTGATCACCTTCCTTTTCGGTTAATCAATTTGTCAGGGAGAATTTGGCTGGACGAGCAAGAGTGGTTTGGATTTTCTTCCCTTAGTTTTGAAAGTTTGATTCCTGCTTAGTGGATTTTGGTGACTCCTCTTATGTTTTTTGTTACATTGCATGCAGCTACTGACGGATTTGGATTCTGAGTTGCTCAACTATGAGAGAATGTTTGTGGCATACTGCAATGACCAGCTCGTGTATCTCCGCAACATGAATAGTACTTCCTCAACAATACAATCCCTGTGATTATGATGTGTTTTTTTTCTTCCTGTCATTCTCTTTAATGTTGGTTCTTCATGCTTTTTGACAGGAACCCTTGCAGAGTTCAAAGAAGATGAGAATACTATTATTTTTGACCATGCCAAAGCCTGCAGTGTTATAATGACCTTACGGGAAGACTTCTTTTCAAAAAACAAGCAAAGTAAGTTAATGTTTAAATGCAAATACCACTGAGTTTTCTCATATCTGTCAATTTGTGTGTGTTTGGGTCATTAATTTTCTCACATTTGATCCTTCATGTCAAACTTAATCTGTTAGCATATATTTCTTGCTTATCTTTTGCACAAGTTATATATTTTGGATCATCGAGCTTTTTCAAGTGTTTTGGCTTTTGCTAGTAGTAACTGTCAGTTTTTGGTTTTTGCATATCCAGCTTTCCGAGTCCTTAAACTCCCCTTCGGAAACAACATGCATATATATATATATGCTTGCTATTTTCTCTTGGTTAATACCATCTTTTGTCGCATCTGATTCTTTTATGATCTATTTGGTTTAAATAGTGGACTTAAAATTAATACTATGAGTGTGTGGTCGTTTTCTCTATATATGCTCAGTTCCCCTTTGGCTGTTATTATGACTTACCAATACCTAGGCATAGTGACATGAAATTTAGTGGTGTTTTGTTGTTTATCCTTTATTCAAGGACCTCGGTGGTTGGTAGGGTTATTCTGTAGTTACTATTCAATTGAAGTGAAACTTCCCAAGTCT
Organism: Rubus parviflorus; assembly: GCA_029955375.1. NCBI lineage: Eukaryota > Viridiplantae > Streptophyta > Magnoliopsida > Rosales > Rosaceae > Rubus > Rubus parviflorus. Next base: position 12,409,541 of record JARGGL010000008.1, on the reverse strand, counting down.
CAAATTTCTTTTATATGTCTCTTTTTCATTGTTGAGGATTCTTGGCGTTCTTTTGATTCTTCTACTTCCTGGTATTGGCATATGAATTGGCTTGAACTGTGTAAGAAATAAAGATATGAAGTACTTTGGTGGTTGTTTATAACATGTAAAATGTACAAGTTCCAGGTTGAACTGTGTAAGAAATAAAGATATGAAATATATTTTGATATTTATACATCAATTAGGTGACAGAATGACTCTCTTTGGTGAGATATGCACTTTAGGAATTTAACAAAATTGTCATCCAACACCTGGATTCTCGTGAGGGGTAATTGTCCAGAACTCCACGGTTTCCATTAGTTTGCTTTTAGAGAGTGTGTCGTCTGATTACTGATCACCTTCCTTTTCGGTTATTCAATTTTTCAGGGAGAATTTGGCTGGAAATGCAAGAGCGGTTTGGATTTTCTTCCCATAGTTTTGAAATTCTGATTCCTGCTTAGTGGATTTTGGTCGACTCCTCTTATGTTTTTTAATACATTGCATGCAGCTACTGGGGGATTTGGATTCTGAGTTGCTCAACTATGAGAGAACTTCTGTGGCATACTGCAATGACCAGCTCGTGCATCTCGGCAACATGAAGAGTACTTCCTCAATATTACAATCCCTGTGATTATGATGTGTTTTTTTGTTTTTATGTCATTCTCTTTGATGTTGGTTCTTCATGCTTTTTGACAGGAACCCTTGCAGAGTTAAGAGAAGATGAAAATGCTATCATTTTTGACAATGCCACAAGTTGCAGTGCAGTAATGACCTCTCGGGAAGTCTTCTTTTCGAGAAACAAGCAAAGTAAGTTAATTTTGGTTTTCCTATTTGATAGCGAAGAATGTGAAACCAACTGTCAGTATTTCTTAAGTGATCTTGAAGTCTTCAATCTATATATATATATATATATATAGTGTTTAAAGAAATTGCTTTAACTTTTTGCTATACTACTAGTGTATCTTGACATGTACTGGGGGTTAAAATTATGTCAAGCGAAAAAACATTATTATTTTTGGTCTAAAATTGCATCCTTGCCTCAGTATGCTAATTAGTAATCACAGTTAAATAACAATTTCCACAATAAAACTAATTAACAGAAAGAAAGATAGAAAGCTAGATTAGATACCCAGAAAGATCTGCAGGTCCATGGGCATTCCATAACATGACTTGGCTCAGTTGTTGTGGTTGATTCAATAACTGTGGAGGTCCTTGTGTCCTAAATCAGATGCATATATGCAAGTTAATTTACAATGTGCTCGTAACCATGTAGTTTCGTTGTTTACCTGTTCACTGTTATGTACCTTAAGTGTGCAGTTCCATATGGTAAATGATTGGTCCATCTTAGGTGAAATACTCCATTAACTGCCCTAATTTCATTTTTTTGGGGCCTAAATTCAAAACCAAATTGAAAATAAGCATGTCTGTGTGTAAGTATACTGAAAGCTATAGGGGTGCAGTAACCAAATTACTTTATTCAATTTTCGAATGACTTTGAATCTCATATATTCCTGACAAACAAGGTATTAACGCGTACTGACACATCATTTGGTGATACTGGATTATAGAAGTAGCAAGCACAAATCCAAGGTGATGACTCTGTGAGGTCAAGTACAGTACCCTGATGGAGTCAGAAGGCTATAAGGAGCATTGAACTGTTGGGGATACAGAGTTGCTTGCTGTTGGTTGATCATTGCTAGCCTTTGATTTACAAGTCCTGCTTCTGTCATATTCTGTTAATACCAGACAAGTTTCATATATTTAGTAGTGTCAAACTGCTTGTTGAGAAGTGTAAGGAAAACTGATATTTTTTTTTTTTTTTTTCGATTACACAAACTGATATTGTTTTACAGTATTGTGTTTGTTTGAGAGGAGAACCCAACTTTATTTGCAAGTCAACAACTCAACATAGAGAGTGGTATAGAATCAGCCACATAATTCAAAACGAGTACGTCGATGAAGCTTACAGTTTGCTCAAGTGGAGGTTTTGATAGTTCGCTATATGGAGTGAATGCTGACATTTTGTTCTTCTTCCTGGAGCTTGATCGATTCACAAGAGCCAAGCCTGGTGATTAATATCATCAAAATGAGTTTATTTTAGAATAGAAAATTATCAGTAAGTGCAATGTCACAACAATCATTTCCCCTACATATATATATATATATGGGAAAAATCATTTTTAGTCCCTGAACTTTGACTCATTCGATACTTTCGTCCCTGAACTTTGAAATATATCACTTTAGTTCCTAAATTTTAAAAAAACTATCACTTTCGTCCCTGACCAAAGTTTTCACCGAATAAACCTCCGATTTCGGCCAATTCGAACGACACCACATACTGGGTTTTGAAGCCCTCTTTGAGGCGAGTTCAACGCCACCAACCCCGCCTCAAACCGTCGCCGGACGGCGGAGAATTTTACAATTAAAGTTTCGGTCACTACCGACTTTCGGGCTAAATTCGAGCCATTTTAGGCCGAATTGAGTTTAGCCCAAGTTATAAAAGTTACTCCTCTCATCCGTGCGAACATTTTGGCATAGGTTTTGCACAATTTTTTCTGGTCAGGGACGAAAGTGATAGTCGATGTCAAAGTTGAGGGACGAAAGTGATATATTTCAAAGTTCACGGATGAAAATGTCGACCAATGCAAAGTTCAGAGATTAAAAATGTATTTTTCTATATATATATATATATATATATATATATATATATTATCCAATTTCACAACTATCATTTCCCCTACCTGGAAGAAATCAATCTACAACAAACTATTGGATATCCCAAACTGACCGCCACCACTATTTTAGATGTTGATGATGTTCAAATTGCTAATTCTAAAACCCTACAAATACCCTAGTCTCTCTATCTGTGTTTTAGTAAAGTTCCTGTTTAAGTATGTATGGAAACAATCACAAGACAGAAAGTAAAGGAGAGAGAAAATAGCACAGGAATAGAGAGTATCTTTATTAATGAATAGGTGCCTCTATATATAGAGATACACAAGGGTACAATCCATATCTCAATGGGCCTTCTATTCAATAAGTAATCCTTATGCTATACTACCTAATCTAATCCTAGGTTGACAAGGCACACACAAAGTAGGTTTCCTTCAACACTCCCCCTTGTGGCGTCAACACTAGGTGGTGCTCCTCACGTTGTCTCATTAAAAACCTTGCCAAGTAACAAAAACCCAGTGGGATAAAAATAACCTTGGTCGAAGGGAAAAAGAGTACAACACACCCTTCACATTTGGAAACTTTTGCATGGACACTAGACTCCCCCTCAAGTCTGTGTCTCCCCCTGATTTCCACAATCATGGGAGGTCAGATAACTTAAGCAAACCAATGCTCTTCACATGCTTCTCAAATGTGGATTTAGGCAATGACTTAGTAAATAAATCTGCCACATTGTCCTCAGAACGGACTTGATTAACCTTAATCTTAAGGAATTTCTGCTGTTGCTGATTATAGAAAAACTTAGGCGATATGTGCTTGGTGTTGTCGCCTTTGATGAAACCTTGCTTCATTTGTTCAATGCAAGCAGCATTATCCTCATAAATGCATGTAGGTTCATCGGTGGTTGACCTCAAACCACAAGTACTTCTTATATGTGTAGATATGGACCTCAACCATATACACTCACGAACCGCTTCATGGAGAGCAATAATCTCAGCATGGTTCGAAGAAGTGGCAACAAGAGTCTGTTTTGTAGACCTCCAAGATATCGCGGTGTTACCCATGGTAAATACATAACCAGTTTGGGAACGACCTTTATATGGGTCAGAGAGATACCCAGCATCAGCAAAGCCAACCAAAACATCACAAGGTGTTTGGGAAAAAGGGACGTCAGCCTTTCTGTCCGTCGGTCGACCGTTCGATGGCCTGGCGTCGACCGGTCGACGGTCGACAGGAGGCACGGGTTCCTCACCCATTTTGCCATATTTTCGAAACTCTCTGTAGGGAAAGAACAAACCCATATCAATCGTACCCTTTAAGTAACGAAAGATAGTTTTTATGCCAGTCCAATGACGTTGTGTGGGCGCAGTGCTAAATCTAGCCAACAAGTTAACAGCAAAGGAGATATCGGGTCTTGTACACTGTGCCAAGTACAATAATGCGCCTATTGCACTTAGGTACGGTACCTCAGCCTCTAAAACGTCTTCACCATCATCCTTTGGGCGAAACGGATCCTTCTTTGGATCTAGACTGCGACCAATCATGGGAGTGCTTACAGGATGGACTTTATCCACATTAAATCTCCTGAGCATCTTTTGGGTATAAGCTGATTGATGAATCAGAATCCCACTATTACGGTGCTCAAGTTCTAAACCGAGACAAAACCGTGTTTTCCCAAGATCTTTCATCTCAAACTCAGATTTCAAGTAGTCAGCGGTTTCTCTTAGTTCATCAAGAGTGCCTATGAGGTTCATGTCATCAACATAAACAGTTACTATTGCAAATCCGGAACTTGTTCTCTTAATAAACACGCAGGGGCATAAGTCATTGTTCACATACCCTCTTCCAAGCAAGTAGTCACTTAGACGGGTATACCACATCCGTCCGGATTGTTTCAATCCATATAGTGAGCGTTTCAACCTTATTGCAAACGCGCTCCGTGGTCTGGAGCCACTTGACTTGGGTAACTGAAGCCCATCAGGGACCTTCATATAAATCTCTGTATCTAGATCCCCATAGAGATACGCTGTGACCACATCCATAAGCTGCATATTCAGTTTTTCGGAAACTACCAAACTGATAAGGTAGCGGAACGTTATAACGTCCATTACGGGAGAGTATGTCTCCTCGTAGTCGATTTCAGGGCGTTGTGAGAAGCCTTGCGCCACAAGGCGAGCTTTATATCTTATAATCTCGTTTCTCTCATTACGCTTTCTAACAAAGACCCATTTGTATCCAACAGGTTTTATTCCAGAAGGTATTGGCACAACAGGCCCAAATACCGTTCTCTTTGTTAGTGAGTCCAACTCAGCCTGGATCGCATCTTTCCATTTAGGCCAATCAGCTCTACGTTGACATTCATCAACAGAGCGAGGTTCAATATCATCAGTCTCAATCAACTCTCGTGCACAAGCATATGCAAACACATCATTAATGATGATGGAGTTTCTATCCCACGTCCCATGTATACTAGTATAATTAATTGAGATCTCTACATTCTCACGGATAGGTTCTAACGACGGGGCGTCCCCCGAAGATGTCTCTTGGACATAACCATAATCCGGAACGTTTTCATGGGACGGATTTTGAGTGTCAATGATGAGAGAGTTATTTGGTGCCATCACAGCCCGCTTCCTGGGGCGTGAATCCCTCGAACCTGGTGGTCTCCCACGCTTCCTCAGCGGAGCCACGGCCTGAGCCACATCACCACCATTACTGGCAGTGGCGCCACCAGCTGTCCCTCCTATAGGGTTAGCTGCAGTAGCGACTTTGAGTCCAAGTCCTTGTTCAGGTACTTGCATCCTTGCAGGTGCATTTGCAGCTGGTATATGAGATCTAGTCACTTTAGCAAGATCAGAGAAAGCGTCAGGAAGAGAGTCTGCGACTTTCTGAAGATCTATAATTCTACGCACTTCTATTTCTCTTTGTGCAGTAGGGGGATCATGATGAGACAGAGTGGGGACAGGCCATGACAATTCTTGTCGTTCCTGTTGAATGTGTGCATTCTTATCTCCCCCGAACGACGGGAAGACTGTCTCATCAAAGTGACAATCCGCAAATCTTGCGGTAAATAGATCACCTGTCAAGGGTTCTACATAGCGGATTATAGTTGGTGACTCAAAACCAACATAGATGCCCATTCGTCTCTGAGGACCCATTTTAATACGCAGTGGCGGCGTAATAGGCACATAGACAGCACACCCAAATATGCGTAAGTGCGAGATGCTTGGCTCGTACCCAGTTACTAGCTGTTGCGCAGAAAAGGGTTGGGTGGCTGTGGGTCTCAGACGAATTAGCATGGCTGCATGCAATACTGCGTGTCCCCAGGCAGAGAGAGGAAGGTTGGTGCGCATTACCAACGTCCGTGTTACCATTTGTATTCTCTTAATGGCAGCCTCTGCAAGACCATTCTGGGTATGCACATGTGGAACTGGATGCTCAACATCCATCCCAATAGACATGCAGTAATCATCGAAAGTCTTCGATGTAAACTCTCCAGCATTATCAAGCCTGATAGATTTAATAGGATGATCCGGGTAGTGAGCCCGCAGGCGAATTATCTGTGCTAGGAGCTTAGCATAAGCAGCATTACGAGTGGACAATAGCGTGACATACGACCAACGTGTCGACGCATCAACCAACACCATAAAATACTTAAATGGTCCGCTTGGTGGTTGAATAGGTCCACAGATATCCCCTTGGATTCTCTGTAAGAATGGAAGAAGTACTTTAGAATCCTTTGCATAGGACGGTCTTGGTCCTAGTTTCCCTAAGGAACAAGCTTTGCATAATGTACGTGTGGCTTTGGGAGCTTCAGAAGCATAGGAGGATTTTGTCCCGTCAGAAAATTTCTGAGGACTGTCCCAGTCGACCGTTCGATCCGAATAATCGACCGGTCGACGATCGTTCCGGAAGGAGGTTCGACCGTTCGACAGAGGCGTCGAACGGTCGACAGTCGCTCCCTGGAGGGGGTTCGACCGTTCGACAGGAAGCTCGAACGGTCGAGGACGCACGCTGGACGAGGTCGACCGTTCGATAGGAATGGATCGACCGGTCGACAGGCGGCGGACAGAGGCACTTTTGCCTTTTCTCATGGCTGTCTCATCTCCTTGAATCATACTTTGATTCTTGCTTCGATTAGCTCGATAAAATGGATGTCCGTGTGAGGTTTTCAGTATACGGGTCATCATATCACGTCCAGGGTGTCCCAGCCTGTCGTGCCAAAGCCAGTATGTGTCTGAATCTAAGAGGTCATCTCTTATGACATTATTTGATTCAATAGCTCGGATAGTGGTAGCATATAAACCACTAGAGAGACACATAAGCTTCTCTAAGATGCGTTTTCTACCGCAGTCATTAGAGGTAATGCAAAGGAATTCTTTTCCATTCTCATCATGCGTTTTAGCATGGTATCCATTGGTTCTTATATCTTTAAAACTCAACAAGGTTCTATTTCCTCTTGGAGCATATAGAGCATTAGTGACATCAATTAGGGTGCCATTAGGCAAGAGGAATTGGGCATGTCCTCTTCCTTGCACAAGATTAGATGGGCCTGCCATCGTAGTCACAGATGAATGTGAAGGCATCATGTCAAGAAACAATTGCCTATGACGCAATATGGTATGCGTGGTTCCGCTATCAGCTAGACATTCAAGTTCTCCGGAATTCATTCTTGGTATTCTTTTTCTTGAGTCTTGATTCTTGAAACTTGGGACCTTGAACCTTGAGAAGAAGAAAGAGGGCCGGCAGATGCAGCGTCGAACGGTCGAGGATCGGGTGTCGAACGGTCGACGGGAAGGAAGAAGGGAAGAGGGCCGGCAGGGGCTTACGGTCGAACGGTCGATGGCAGAGGGTCGAACGGTCGACGGGAAGGAGCGGGCTGATTGTTTGCAGCGGTGTAAGATGAACACGGTAAACCTAGGATTTTGGGTTTCTAGGGTTTTTAATCTCAGGGCTTAGAGGTTCGTGCTGATAACGTGTTTAAGTATGTATGGAAACAATCACAAGACATAAAGTAATGGAGAGAGCAAATAGCACAGGAATAGAGAGTATCTTTATTAATGAATAGGTGCCTCTATATATAGAGATACACAAGGGTACAATCCATATCCCAATGAGACTTCTATTCAATAAGTAATCCTTATGCTATACTACCTAATCTAATCCTAGGTTGACAAGGCACACACAAAGTAGGTTTCCTTCAACAGTTCCCACCTTTTTACTATTTTTCGGTCTAGGTAAGAAAACTATATTATTATCTGAGACATACCTACATACTTGCCCATGAAAAAAAAAACCACGAAATGACGAAATTGCCCATCCAAAAAAGTCAAGTGGGCTTGGGTTTGACGGGATTATTGACGGTGGATATCAAAGTTGGTCGGGTATGAAATGTCCGGTACTATACTAAAGTGATAGTTTTCGTATGTCAGGTACTAAAGCTATTAGCAGTCCAAATGTCAGGTACTATTCATGATAAAAGTTCTTAATGTGGTAAATTTTTTAGCAAATAGTTTAACAACCGGAGTCAATGAACACAGATGATGTAAAATTAAAACAGAAACTAAGGGTCAGTTTCAAACTTTCAATTAGATAGATCATTTGATATTCACACAAAGATAGTTGAACGAAAGTTTCACTTCACCCTGAAAATATCTTTCACTATTTTATGTACAACTTTAATGGAAATTACACACCAACATGTCTACGAATTCCACCAAATTGGATTTAACATGAAGTTTGAACAAGATTTGGGTAATAAGTAATATGAACAGGGATCATGTGTTATAGTCTCTACAACAAATTAAAAAGTATTACTGCAGAAATATTTGTGTACAATGTTAGAGTCTCTACAACAATTTAAAAAGTATTACTGCAGAAATATTTGTGTACAATCTTTGATACTGTTGACGGCAAAGCGGACAAATAGTCTTGGTAGCTAACCACTTGTGGAGGCATACATGGTGAAAAGTGTGGCGGCATTTAAGTAGCATAGCACACTTGTCTTCTCTCTTGTACTCCTGATAGCAAATAGCACACTCACTGCTGCAAAATGCATATCCTAATTTGTCCATTTGATACTTGCAAGTCACATAAACTTGGGACTTATTGTTGGAACAAAATGGGCCGATGATGACTTTTAAGCGCCGAAATAGGTACCAGAGTACACCGAGACGATTGACGGGATATAAAAACATAGGGATGGATAATATAATTTCTATCAACGCTATCAACCCGATGGTGAGGTAGAGTGATCTCCGTCTACATATGCCGATGACCACACAGATGAGCAAACTATCTTCGACATAAGATAGGAGTGCGAAGACTGTGAAATAGACTAGTATCAATGGCACATAATAACAGCTCCCGAGTACAAGTTGAAGAACCGCAGAAGCCATGACCAATGAGTCGGTGGGCTAGATCTCAAAGAACCCAAAAAAAAATTATCGTGATCCTCCACTGTGCAAAGAAATTTTATTAGTTGAAAAAAAAAATCATATCTATACAAAGATTAAACACATAATCGTGCAATGCAATAAATGTACAAGTAAGCAATCATCGATTAATTCTAACATCAAAATATTAGAAAGCGCTGAACCATTCCTGATTTTATGAATCCTAAAACATCAAAACAATAAAAGCCCTGTTGGTTCCTGAACTAACTAATAAGAGACCAGAAAAGAAAAGTAAATAAATTTTGAAAACTAGAACAGATTAATTTGACAGTAAAATTGTCCGAGAATCTGAGATAATCCCTAAATATAACTGGGAATTAAACCCAAAAATTTGTATCCTATTGAACAACAATACAAATAGATACTTACAATTTGCTGAGAATAAATAGTGGAGGGCAAGATGCTTGAGTGCAAAGAAGAAGGGGGATTGAAATTGGAAGAGGCTTAATCGAACTATGCTTGTGTGGAGACGCCGCCACAGGCTATGCTAGCTTTCAAGTTTCAATTGCGTTCTATATATATATATATATACATATATATAATAGATAGAATACATGAAGAAATAGATAGAATACGTGAAGAATTCGGATTGAAGTGACCTAGCACTGTAAGGAATTCGAAAACCTGCGAATTGAAATTAAAACCTGCATAAAAATGACAATGGATCTTGCATGTTGAGTAATCAAATCCCCAGTAAAGTTCACGAACGAATCCAAAACTACCCAATACACACAATCTCTATGACTAAAATGAATTCTTCCAATAGAGAGGAAGCGAACATCTTACATAAACCTCGTACACAGATATTGGGTGTGCGGCTGGTTGTAATGCATTTCTCATTTAACCTAAGGCACATTTTATTTAACACAACGTGGGCCTTCAATTTGGGCTAGGCTATTAAGTTGATTCCTTATCTATTAAGAAATTGCAGGAAAAATATGGGAATGTGCATCATCTACCGTTCCTTCAATCCATGATGCTTTAATGTTTTTGACTTGCTTAATTGTTCAGTTTTTTTTTCCCAAAAAAAAAATAATTGTTCAGTTTTTGACTTGCTTAATAAGATTGTTATACTCATGTCTATGTCGTCGTCCGCATTATCTTGAACATACATTAGATGCATATACTATTTATATTATACTAGTTCAAATTCAATTGTACACCACTAATTATCTCTTGTAACTAATTATGGTATATATTAATTGCAGGAACAATATTATGGTTTTTTGTTGGTTGAGCGATTGCTGACTTTTGTTATTATATATGGCTCCTGGCCGCCTGCAAAGTTTTGGTATATAAAGGTCGGCACCTACTTGATGTCGACCATATGCACTGTAAACATCCATCTCACAAGGAGAAAGCTGAGAAAATTTGAGATTGATGAGATGAAAAGCGACCGACCAACGTACATTCATAGAATGAAGAAGCTGGCCAGTCTGATCGAGGATCGTCATCAATCTATCTATCCATAGAACGACATGTTTATTTCTATTGTTTGTTTGTGATCAAACTTTATTTTAGATTTTTTTTTTAGAAAGAGACGACAATACTTTATTTTAGATTTTATGTCCCTACAAAATAAAGTTTGAAACATTTAATTTGTAATGAGCATTATTTAGCTTCTTGTAATGTACTTATAATTACAGTTCAAAGATATATCTTCTTAAATTCGTTTATATCATCATCTTTACAAAAAATTTATAAGAAATCAATTACAAATCTATCATTTGTGTCATCCACTTTTTCAGACTTGATATTTTCAGACACTTCTTAATGTTATAAAATTGATCAATTTAATTTTTTTGGCTCTGTAAACTTCATTTTTATTATCTTTCCACCTCTTATGAGTCCAAGACTCTAAAAATGAACAAAAATGTGTCTCCATGTGAAATTCTCAAGAAGAATGTAGATTGAAGTCAAATGCCAAATTTACAATTCCAAACTGCCAATTTTACAATCCCAAACAACATGAATGTCATCTTCGTCCCTTCTTCGACATCTGCTATAAGATTTAGAATATGCAAGGTTTGGTTCACAATGAAAGTATTTTCGGCCGCACCTATATGTAAATTTTATTTTTTTTCCTACATTCAAAAGTATTTTCTTTACGGTTGTCGGTGCATGGGAGGTATAACATAGTCAAGTTTTACATTTTCAAATGTCACGTGATAGTTCATTCTTTGATAGCATGAACATTTTATGTACGTATAAATCACAAACTTGCATGATATATATTTTTTTCAACAACAAAATGCTTTGGTTGGGCTATATATAAAAGCATAACATAATCTCTACACGTACTCATCTCTTAACCAATTTCATTCTAGTACAAAACGAATTCAAAAAAAAAACACGAAAGAGAGTTAAGATGTGGTTATAAGTATTTGATTTTATGTGTAGATGATTTGTACATATTTTTATGTACAAAGAGCCCTTCAATTGCTTGAATTATGTTGTCTTGAAGCCTAATAATGTCACTTACCCTTGTTTATTTCGTTTTATAGGTTCTTTTGCGGGAAATGAAAACGAGGAGTCAAAGGATGCATTTCGGGACTAATTGGAGCATTTTCGAGAAGAGGACAAGAAGTCAACCGTGACCTTTGAGTACCAAGATCACAAGAATCAAGCCTCGGAAGTGAAGCATCTCGCAGATTCGGAGTTACGACCAAAAATCCTAAAAGTCAACTCTCGGCCCCGGAAAATCAACTAAAGTCAATCGGGCCAACACGGTCAACTCCGAGGTTAAACCCGAAGGCATCACATCCTGATCCACCCATGAGTCTCCTAAGCACAATAGGAGAGCCTTTTGATTGGTTGAGGTATTTTGGGGGTGAGTAGAAATTCAAATTCAAATTGGGGACAAAGCATTTAATGCTTGAAACACATTTTGTCCCCTAGCCTTCCATCCCTCATATTTGCCTCTCTATGGTCCCAAATCTGATTTTCCTAGCCTCTATATACATTACCATAGTACCCTTATTACCTTTACCTTTTCCCAACCACCCCATGACATTTAGATACTTTTACTTGAGTTAGATCTATGTTTTGGACCTTAGGATCATTCTCTTTTCATCATAACCTTTCATTTCCTCATTTATATACTTAGGACTCACCATTTTCAGGAATTCAACAAACCCTAGGCTCACTCACTCCCAAAATTCCCCAAGTTCTTCCATTTCCATCTCTCCCATTTCTCCATTTTTCTTTGTGTCTTTCCTCCATTTTTCCACCACTTCCACACCTCATCTTACTTCACTTCCTTCATCAAACTTACCCCATACACCCTCCATTACATCTCTAAACACTTTTCCCTTCCATTTTATCATATCTACTCACCATCACCATGGGTCTCATGAAGAACTTCAAGATCTAGAAGGCTGGGAGCAAAAGGGAGCTAGAAGAGAGCAAGGAGAGCAAACGGGGAGGCTAGCAACCACTTGGTGGCAGCAAGGAGCAGCTGGCCATTCTTCTTGAGCATTTCTCAATCCCTTTTTACTCTTTTCTTTGTCTTTGAGTTATATAGATTTGAGATTATGATGTATCCTAAGATGACTAATGATTGAGTAGTTTCTTAAGATTGGAGACTAGGGTTGTGTGCCCTAGCCCATTGATGGTGGATTGAGCAAATAATGATGTATATGCATGTTGGTTGATGAATGGATATGCTTGTTGCCTATTTTATTATGTGTTAGATGCATGTCTAGGGATTTGACCAATTCTAAAGCATGTGTTTAATCTACTTTGATATGAGAGTGTGAAGTTGGTCCCTCCATTCTCTCAAAGACAATTGACAACAAGTGTGATGAGTTTATATTGTTTGATTTCCTTGGTCTTGGTACTTTATGCCTTAATTCGATTAGCATGAAGGTTAAATTGGATTAGGAGTTGTTGTGAACCATTGCATGGCATAACAATAACATAGAAGACTCGGTCCTAGAACCATTGCATGGCTAGGATACGGAAATTGATCCATTAATCAATTTGGCTTTGTGTGTGAATTCCTTAATGCATTTGTGCTTCAACCCCCTTCACATTTGTGAGGGAGGACCTTCATTGATAACATTGATGAAGGGTTAACTTCTATGAACCTTTGTTGGCATAGGAAGACATTAGATAGCATTCACATTCCATAACAATTGCATGGGTGGAATGTGGGGATTTATCTCACAAACCGTTCAACATGTGTGTGTATTTGCCTGCTTGTCCATCGGATATGGACTAGAGTGACCCAAAAACCCCTAATCGCTTCATCATTTGAGTCTTTCCTCATTTCCATTACGTACTTGCTTAGCTTAGTTTACGTGTATTGCTTGCTTGGTTGTCATTCACTCACTCACAAATCTCTTAATCACTACACTTTCATAATGCACATATGCCACTTATCCAATGCATAGATATCCATTTCTAGTCCCCCCATAGTGTTAGTTTAGCTTGTTGCCTAGTTGCCTAGTAGGGATCTTGGTTCACCATTTCCCCGTGGTACGACAAAACCCCCGATCTTAAATCTATTTTCCACATACTTTTGACATTCGTCAAATGGCGCCGTTGCTTGCCGGGGATTGAGGTTTATCTTTGATCTTTTGGTAGCCAGTAGCGGGTTGTTCTAACACTTTCTTGTGTAGTTTGTGTGTTTTGTTGATATTTGTGCTTTTGTGTACATCTTTGAGTGAAAAATCTTTGTTATTTTTTTAGCCCTGTTTGAGTTTCGACCCGTCGACCCCTGTTTTTTCGACCAGTCGATTTTGAACGACTCAAAGGAAATCTGTCCAGTAGGTTGTTCGACCGGTCGACCCCTATTTTTCGACCGGTCGATTACCCTGTTTCCAGATTACGTCCTTGTTTTGTGTCATTATTTGGAACCTTGTCATTTATCTATCTCATTTATCCTTCATTTCTTGCTTACTTTGTTATTTCTAATCGTTCTTGTGGTACTCTAAGGTGCATGAACCCTTCACAATCGAATTACATTCGATTTGAGCTAAGAAGTGGAAGAGTTTTGGAAGACGTACCAAGAGGGCGACCAAGAAGAAGGATAAGGATACGAATACTAGTAACCGAAAGCGCTCCTCCAATCGCTCAGTCTCAAATACCTCTAAGGATCTCCATCTCACCGCCAAGACAAGAAGTTACAATGGGTTAACAAGTGCCTCCTCTTCATGGGAACAACCCACCACCACCGGTGAGAACGATGAGGGAGTACACGTTGCCTCAAATTGTGGATAATCCTTCTTGCATAGTACTCCCACCATGTGACCACCACTTTGAAATCAAGTCCTCGACACTCAACATCTTGCCGAGCTTCAATGGTTTGCCAAATCAACACCCATATGACCACTTGATGGAATTCGAACAAGTTTGCACCACCGTGAAACTCAATGGTCTCCCGGAGGAAAGTCTCAAGCTTCGCCTTTTCCCATTCACCTTGAGGGATAGTGCACGGAGGTGGCTCACCAAACTTGCCCCAAGCTCAATTCTTTCGTGGGTTCAACTCCAAGAGGCATTCCTAGGCAAGTATTTCCCACCGAGCAAGGCGGCTAAGGTTCGTGATGACTTAGTGGGTTTCAAGCAATACTCCACCGATACCTTTCATGAGACATGGGAGCGATTCAAGGATCTTGATTTGTCTTGCCCTCACCATGGGTTGGAGAAATGGCTTTTGGTGGACCTATTTTATAGAGGACTTCAACCGGATCAACGCCAAAGGGTTGACACCTTTAGTGGCGGAACAATTGCGGATAAGTCTCCCAATGAGACTTGGTGTACTTATGAGGAACTAGCTGAAAATTCTCTCCATTGGGATGACATGGGGACAAGGAAGGTGACTAATCTTTCTACGCCATCAAGGGAGCAATTCAAAGATGAAAAATTAGTCGTCTCCGAATCCGTCAATGTGGCACAAGAGTTCAGGAAATTGAAGAGCAAACTCGAGAGTCTCCTTGATAGTAAACTTGGGCAATTGATAAATCAAAGAGCCTCCTCAACTCCTCCAAGTTCCCAAAAGCGGAAGGAAGTTACTATTTGCTTAATTTGTGATGCTCACACGCATGAGACTCTAGATTATCACCTTGCCTCTTCATATCCGGACTTTGTACAAGAGTATGTCAACCAAGTGGGAGTCTACAAGCAAGGGAATGTGAACCCTAAGAATGATCCTTACTCTTTCACGTACAACCCGGGATGGCGGAACCATCCTAACTTCTCTCAAGGTGGCAACCAAAGAGAGAGTAATGAACAAGGTGGAAGTGTTAACAACTCTTATGGACAAGGAAGGAGTCAAAGCTTTCACGATAGATCACAAGGGTTCAATTCGTATAAAGGAGGAGCCGACATTTCCCAAGCTTATGGAGGAGCCACTAACACATCTAGTGCTCCCTTACATTCTTCTCAAGCACCTCCCGGATTCACAAATAGAGCTCAATCTTCTTATGGAGGATCAAGGTCAACATATGGAGCTACATCAAATCCTAATCAAGTTCAAGAGCCAAAGAAGCCAAGCTTGGAGGATCTTCTCACCGCCTTTGTTCAAAAGACCGATATTAGCATTGCAACCTTGAGCCAAGGCCAACAAGCCCTTCACCAAAATGTCACCGCATTGACACAAGGGCAACAAAATTTACAACAAGGGTTACACAAGGTGGAGCTTCAACTTGGTCAAATGGCAAAAGACTTGAGTGAAAGACAAAGAGGCTCACTTCCTTCATAAGTGGAGACTAATCCAAGGCACAAATCTCATGAGCAAGTCAATGCCATCTCCACTCTTCGGTCGGGTAAGCTCTATGACAACAAGATCCATTTTGATCCCCATATATACTATAATGTCCCTCCCACTCCCTCCATTTCTTTGAATTATGATGATGATATCTATGTGGAGGATGGGAACGGAGGGGAAGAAAATGTACCCTCCGGTAATTTGGATGTGAGTGGAGATGTGACTTAGCATGCTAAAAGTAGAAATAAGGGGGTGGATAAGGAAGCCGGTGGTAAAGAAAATGTAACCACCGGAGGGGCTTCAATGAGCTATGACCTTCCCTACTCCTCATCTAGTGTTGTCAATGAAGAGCATGGCATTCCACTTGGTAAGGGATTTGGGCAACTCTCTTGTGAAGATGAATTTGATAGAAGAGATTATGAAAAGAGGAGACATCAAGTTGTTATTATGGATGATGAGCCTTCTAAGGAAGAGTTGGATCCCAAGAGTTCTAAGGATGGTATCCATTTGAGTGGACAAACATTGGGAGAGGCCACGACGGCTAGGGACCCCAATGCCCTCAAGAAGGATCCTAGGAACCTTGTTGTGGATACTCCATCTTCTTCCACTCAAGCCATCGGGCAACGAAGAGGCCCAAGATGTGTTCCCCCTCTTGACATGACAAATTATGAGGCACCATTGCCATTTCCACAAGTGAAGATCAAGGAGGAGTTGAGAAAGCGCAATGAGAAGTAAAGAATTGAATTCCTTGAGTTATTCAAGAAGGTTAATGTCAATCTCCCTCTCTTGGATATTGTGAACAAAATCCCATCATATGCTAAGTTTCTTAAGGAGGTGTGCACAAAAAAGAAGCGATTCAAGAATTTTGAGCAAGTGGTTCTTTGTGAAGAAGTAAGTGCCATCATCCAAAAGAGACTTCCACCCAAAATGAAGGATCCGGGATCATTCACCATTCCTTGCACAATTGGGGAGTGTACTTTTGCCAAGGCTTTAATGGACCTTGGAGCAAGTGTGAATATCATGCCATTATCGGTTTTTGAGAAGCTTGGAGTTGGTGTTCTCAAACCGACCAACATATCGCTTCAATTGGCAGACAAGAGTGTGAAGCGTCCAAAAGGCATAATTGAGGATGTTCTAGTTAAGGTGGATAAGCTCATCTTGCCGGTGGATTTTATTGTCTTAGAAATGGTGGAAGGTGGCCCGGAGAATGCATCACCCTTGATCTTTGGAAGACCATTCATGGCAACGGCCGGCACTAAGATAAATGTGAAGAAAGGAACTCTAAAGATGAAGGTGCACTTCTATAATAACCCCATATAACATCAGTCAGGAACTGATGTTAAAAAAAAATTTGACCGATGTCTCTGGCGATGATGTTATAGGTCCCTATTTTAGACATCAGTTTTCTGGCCGATGTTACATATATCCGTACACATCGTTTTTGTATATAAAACGGATGTCATATAGGTATGAAGATCAGTAATTTACATGTTTGATTTGATTCAAACCTTCATATTAATACATTTGATGCTTAATGAAACAACAATCACCAGCAGAATTATGACACAAGACATCGTTTTCGGTTTTTAAAACGATGTCATTTCGTCTTTGGCACATCGCTTTTTTATCAGGCGCTGATGTCCTTCCATTTGAAAGACATCGGTTGTAGTCCTTGAACTAATGTAGTTTGTCCATTTAAAATCGGTTATTTTTCTTGAACTGATGTAGATGTTCCTTTTGCAAATCAGTTGTTATTCTAAAACTGATGTAGCTGTTCCTTTGTAAAATCGGTTCCAAAGGTGCATCCGATTTTGTTTACCAGTTTTACATCGTTTTTCAATGTGAAACAGATATGATTTGTATGAATTGATATCAGTTCTAATATTACATTTAGTATCAGTTTGTAATATGACATCGCAACTTTTAAATAGGACTGATATGTTTGCAAGATCTCAAACATCTCATTGCAAATTTCACGTATAATTGCTGCGCAATATATAATTTCTACGCAATGCACAATATTCATAATCCACATGTCTCAAGATGACACAAAATAGCATTAATGTCTGTCAACATATTCCAATTCTACAGCCCTAAAAAATACAGTGCAATCACTACATTATTGTTCCTAAGTAGTCGCTTACTTCCATACGAACTTCATCAAGCTCCTCTTGAGTGTATATTCTTTTCGATTTTTTAGCGCCTACTAAGAAAAAGAAAAAAAAACAGAAGTTATGATATGTTTGCATTATTTAAATTAAAGTTTTCATGAAAATTAGAATTCTTACCTTTTTTGGAAATGATAGCTCCTCATCCTCTACAATTTCCTTCATGTATCTCATGACGTAATAGCCACATTCATGACCACTCGGCTGTTTTGGTGCGCCCTATTTATTCACATTATTTAATTGCATTATGCATCATCATACTAATTCGAAACTGAGTTATTCAAAACTGAAACTAAACAATGAAAATATATAAAGCCTAAATGCAATTCACATTCTTTTGATTGATATCAACGACTTTGTTGGCATAATACAAATGAAAAAGTACAAGAAGAGGACAAGCAAAGTCCCAAATGCATTGCAGCAACAATAACCAACCATACTGAAATTAAAATTTGTTTTATTTCGATAAACTGGAGGAGTACGTATAAGCGGACAGAGCCACATGCCACAAACAAACCTCACAAAAAGCATTAAAAATATGCCAAAACCAATAAAATAAACTGATACCAATAGGCCCAACTCTAAGATAAACTAGAAAAATAGATAGAAACTCCATTATAACTAAAAGATAAGAAAATAGATCATTCCTCATGTCAATAACTTCAAATCCAGCCAGCAGCATAATGTGGAGTTAAAATAAAAAACTCATTAGGCCAAGCTGAGCAGTAATCATAACTTCCAGAAAAAACCAATAAAAGCAGAGACCAACACTCATAAAAGCTGTGACCGCATTATAAACCCAGAAATAACTTACAGCCACTTATAGATCTTTAATACAATCGAAACAGAACGAAAATTGCAGACAATTTTACAAATCTCAAACAGCATATGATAGAAAATGAGTGAAAAGACTTGAACCCAGGCAAATAGAACATCACAAAGAAAATAAAAGAAATGAGGAAAAGTAGGAAGGGGTTACTTTCTCTTCTTCCTCCGATCCTTCTTCTTTCCTCCAGTGGCATACCTCTTGTGCATCCAAAGCATATATTGATAGAAATGACTGCAAAAGCCCTAAATATCTGCTGATGAAAATCCAAAGCTATTTACAAATTGGGAAACATACATATAGAAAAAGGGAAATTCCAATAACAAATTCCCGCTGCTTCTTGCCAACATTCTTTCCTGAAAACTTTCTCATAAGCAAACATATAAAAAACTAGACAGATTCGTACAGAAAATCAAGCACCAAAGATCATAGATCACGATCAGGGACAGAGGAAAAAAAATAGAACGGTAAACACTACGTACCCAAAGCTAATACCAAGTTTGACAGAGGTTTTGATCGCTAAACTTCCCAAATATTGTTCCCAGTTGTATTTACTGAATCTGCCTCATCATCTACCTACAAGCAACCAATGATCTCATTATATATTCAATTCCAAGACAAGTGAGATCGAAAAGAAGTAGGGATATATAGTATGAGAGTGATGACTTAACAAAACCTATTTCGACTACCAAAGTCAAGCCCAATACTAAAGAGAGAGAGCAGAAATGCTGAGACGAAAGTAAACCAAGATCGAACTCAAAATTAAAGACAAAGAAGAACTCGAACAAGCTAGTCAACGCGCTGCCGCCACGACTACCACAACCACCGCTGTCCTCAACCACATCGATGTGCCGTCCTCCGCCTCCGATTCTCCTACCGAAACTCTCTCTGCGCGGTGACCCTCAAGGCACAGGCGGTGTTGGTCGACGACGTCAGCCGAGTCGAGGAGGACGAGGAGGAGCTGGACTTGGCGATCGGGAGAGCTGGCGTGCCTGCGCCGCAGAGCCGGATAAGCTGATGTCGGTGGAGTTTAGGGTTTTGAGGAGGGTGAGAGAGGAATTTGGGGTTTTAGGGTTCGTGGGGCTGGGAGGGTGGGTTTGGGAATGTGAGGGATGTGTATAATTGGAAAGGGTTGAAAATTGGAGGTGGGTGAGACCAAGTATGAGTTTGGTACTTGTTAAATTCCTTCGGCGCCGAAATTTAAAAAAAATTGCGCCTCCTGTTTTTTTCTATTTTGGGGTTCTCGCATTTTCTCTACTAAACTTTTAAAATCGGTTATTTTAACGACTGATGTTATAAATAATGAACAACATCAGTTATTTGCAAAATCGATGTCTCGTATGGCTATTACATCAGGTACATTTTAAACCGATTTGTTAGGGGTGATGTTATATGAGATTTTTCTAGTAGTGGTGCTAGGCCAATCAGTGGAATTCTAAGTGTTCAAGCCTCTCTTGGATCCGGATGATGTTTTGTTGGAATGTTTCCATGTGGAAAGAACCAAGGAGAGTCATGAGGAAAATGCGAGCAAAGATGAGTCACCCTCACCTCTTGAGAGCAAAGAGAACTCACTTGAAGAACTGCCATTTTTTTAGGATTATGTGAAGCAAAACCCTCCACCAAGTGAAACAAAGGAGGCAATCATGACATCAAAGAAGGTGGTTGGCATGGCAAGAAGAAAAAGAAGACTAAGAGGTATCCTTGGCCTCAACGTCTTACTCCCAAGTTCCTCATTCCAAATGATTGTTTTGGTGTTGGCGGTTGTGGAAAAAAGAGCCCCGTCGTGAGTAGCAAGAAGGAGTGCTTTGAGCCTCCATGAGCAACAAAGAGGAGCATCAAGACCGGCTTTCTAGGTCTCTAAAAAGAAGCGCTTATGGGGAGGCAACCCCATGTCTTGAAAAGTAGTTCGGAAGTTTATTTAGTAATAAATAAAGAGTTTTTGGGTGGTAAGGAGGTGTGAAGATAAGAGTTCCGGTGATGAAGAGCTCCGAATTGTTGTTTTGCTACAAATTTGAAATATGCCTGGGCAGAGCAGTCTATTTTGGGGGCAGTTTTCTCTCTATCCAGCCGTTGGAATGAGCTGTTCTTTCAGGTGAATGTTCGTCTATCTGTGTTTTGTTCCCATTTTAAATTGTAGCTCCTTTAAGCGGTTAGATCTTCTGAAATTCAGCTTTCAAGCAGTGGTGTACAAGGCTGATTTGACTTTTTCAGCCTCCATTTTGACCCGTAATTAATCTTTCTTCTAGAGTGAGTTTCAGCAGTTTCCAGTGCCCAAATTGAAGAATTTTGAGTCTATTTTACAACGCCACTGGAATCACTTCATTTCACTTCCTACATTGGGAGATATGCCCTTCACAACAAGGAGAGGTCATTGCTGATTCGATGTACACACTCCAGGTCAAGAGATCCTTTGCAAGCAACTTTGGATGAGCTTCTTTCACCATTGGAGACTCGGAGCATTCATGTCATAGTTTTGGGCACCTTAGCCACCGGGCTAAGTTGAGAATCATGTGCGTAATTATTCAAGGAGACACATTTTAAAGGAGGCGCTCCCATGAGCCGAGTTCATACATTGCGGAGTCTCGTGCCATCTTTCACACCATGGCGATTGATTGGAGCTTACATAAGGAAGTCAAGGTCTTGGACCTTGAGGATGGTGTCTTGTTGGTGCACTCCGTCTATCCTAGGGAGATTCGTCATAAGGGGGTTTTTCTATCACTTCATTCTCACATGTTTTGGTTTGGTAATGTGCTTTATTGCGTATTTATTTGTGCCTTCGCCCAACGTCACTCTCTCTACTTAATCCAACATGGATTACACTTTTGATCTCACTTACAACACTGAGGACAATGTTGGTTTTAAGTGTGGGGGTGAGGTTTGGATTCAAACCCTTTTCCAAAAAAAAAAAAAAATTCGAAAACCAAAAATATGTTCCATTATTTGCCTTGTTTCTTGTTTGTTTTTCCAACCCCGATGATGAAATTGAGCTATCTAAGTCTAGATTAAGAGATTTTAGAGCATGCTTATGGGCTTTGTGAGAATTGTTTTGTGGTTAATATGCACAATTGATGATTGCTTGAAATCCATTTGCACTTAGCTGAAGTTAATTTGTCAATTGCAATCCGAGAAGCATATTTAGACTATGTATTGACATGCATACCCATATAATGTGAGATTTGAGCCTATTGAATATGTATGCATCATTCATACATTCATGTTCTTCATGAATGCACATTCCATGAGTTTAATGATACCTAGAACTTGCTCAAAGACCTCTTGAAGCTACTTGTTAATTTGTAGTGATTTAGAAATTATGAAGGCACTAGTGAGCACCATGGCCAAACTAACCCCCATCCATTTAAACACTCACTTTAGGACTAACCCATTTGAGCCTCATTCATCATTCGCCTTTCATTTCATCACCTACATCACCCTAACCCATGTTTTAGCTTAAACACTAGCCTACTCTTGTTCCGAAATGTTAATAAGACAATGATTGTGACTTCTTGTTTCCTATGTGCTTGGAAAGTCTACGAGATTGTATAAAAAGGCAAGTGTGGGGGTAGTTAAAAAGAAAAAAAAAGTTCAAGGAGAAAATCAAAGAAAAAAAAGTGCATGTTTGTTTGTGAAATAAGAATGTGAAAGTTCAAAGAAAAGAAAAATACAAAAGTAGAAAGTCTTGTTGTGAAAATCAAATAGAAAAGGAGAGAGAAAGATGAAAATCCAAAAAGAGTGTAGATAAATAAAAAGGTTGGAGGAGAATAAAGTTAGGATATTTGATTACTAAAGCACACACAAATAAAACGAATTTCAAAGTCCTTGAAGTTGTCTTATGAAGCATTAGGAACATTTGACTTTCCCTTCCCTTCATTTCGTATAGCCTCAAACTATTGGCCCCGTTACACCTTTAAAAAGCCCTTTTGATCTAAAGAATCGTGAATTAATTAGCGGAGAGTTGGTCAATGAGCAAGCCTATGGGGACATTGTTTGTGGAATTGTTTTGAGTGTAAACACATTAACCCTAAACACTTGAGCGGAAATATTTAGTGATCTTTGGGAGTTTAGCGGTTAGTCAAGTTTAAATGTGCCTATTGGATTGCATGAGATCGATTTCACATGGTATTCACACACTACACTCAAGCATAAATTAGATGTTCATGTTAAGTACTTAGCAATTCTTCGAAGCCCATGCTTATGCTCTATTTGAATCTTAATCTTGACTTATGAAGTTCTCTGAGGGTTATGGTTGGAAAGGCCAACTTGCTTATTTCCTATCTTACGGTACTTTATTTTCGGTTTAAACTTGCTTGAGGACAAGCAAGATTCAAGTGTGGGGGTGTGATTTGTACATATTTTTATGTACAAAGAGCCCTTCAATTGCTTGAATTATGTTGTCTTGAAGCCTAATAATGTCACTTACCCTTGTTTATTTCGTTTTATAGGTTCTTTTGCGGGAAATGGAAACGAGGAGTAAAATGATGCATTTCGGGACTAATTGGAGCATTTCCGAGAAGAGGACAAGAAGTCAACCGTGACCTTTGAGTCACAAGAATCAAGCCTCGGAAGTGAAGCATCTCGAAGATTCGGAGTTACGACCAAGAATCTGGAAAGTCAACTACAGTCAACCGGGCCCACACGATCAACTCCGAGGTCAAACACGAAGGCATCACATCTCGATCCACCCATGAGTCTCCCAAGCACAATAGGAGAGCCTTTTGATTGGTTGAGGTATTTTGGGGGTGAGTAGAAATTCAAATTCAAATTGGAGACAAAGTATTTAATGCTGAAACACATTTTGTCCCCTAGCCTTCCATCCCTCATATTTGCCTCTCTATGGTCCCAAATCTGATTTTCCTAGCCTCTATACACATTACCATAGTACCTTTATTACCTTTACCTTTTCCCAACCACCCCATGGCATTTAAGTACTTTTACTTGAGTTAGATCTATGTTTTGGACCTTAGGATCATTCTCTTTTCATCATAACCTTTCATTTCCTCATTTATATACTTAGGACTCACCATTTTCAGGAATTCAACAAACCCTAGGCTCACTCACTCCCAAAATTCCCCAAGTTCTTCCATTTCCATCTCTCCCATTTCCCCATTTTTCTTTGTGTCTTTCCTCCATTTTTCCACCACTTCCACACCTCATCTTACTTCACTTCCTTCATCAAACTTACCCCATACACCCTCCACTACATCCCTAAACACTTTTCCCTTCTATTTTCTCATATCTACTCACCATCACCATGGGTCTCATGAAGAACTTCAAGATCTAGAAGGCTTGGGGCAAAAGGGAGCTAGAAGAGAGCAAGGAGAGCAAAAGGGGAGGCTAGCAACCACTTGGTGACAGCAAAGAGCAGCTGGCCATTCTTCTTGAGCATTTCCCAATCTCTTTTTACTCTTTTCTTTGTCTTTGAGTTATATAGATTTGAGATTATGATGTATCCTAAGATGAGTAGTGAGTAGTTTCTTAAGATTGGGGACTAGGGTTGTGTGCCCTAGCCCATTGATGGTGGATTGAGCAAATAATGATGTATATGCATGTTGGTTGATGAATGGATATGCTTGTTGTCTATTTTATTATGTGTTAGATGCATGTCTAGGGATTTGACCAATTCTAAAGCATGTGTTTAATCTACTTTGATATGAGAGTGTGAAGTTGTTCCCTCCATTCTCTCAAAGACAATTGACAACAAGTGTGATGAGTTTATCTTGTTTGATTTCCTTGGTCTTGGTACTTTATGCCTTAATTCGATTAGCATGAAGGTTAAATTGGATTAGGAGTTGTTGTGAACCATTGCATGACATAACAATAACATAGAAGACTCGGTCCTAGAACCATTGCATGGCTAGGATACGGAAATTGATCCATTAATCAATTTGGCTTTGTGTGTGAATTCCTTAATGCATTTGTGCTTCAACCCCCTTCACATTTGTGAGGGAGGACCTTCATTGATAACATTGATGAAGGGTTAACTTCTATGAACCTTTGTTGGCATAGGAATACATTAGATAGCATTCACATTCCATAACCATTGCATGGGTGGAATGTGGGGATTTATCTCACAAACCGTTCAACATGTGTGTGCATTTTCTTGCTTGTCCATTGGATATGGACTAGAGTGACCCAAAAGCCCCCAATTTCTTCATCATTTGAGTCTTCCCTCATTTTCATTACTTACTTGCTTAGCTTAGTTTACGTGTATTACTTGCTTGGTTGTCATTCACTCACTCACAAATCTCTTAATCACTACACTTTCACAATGCACATATGCCACGTATCCAACGTATAGATATCCATTTCTAGTCCCCCCATAGTGTTAGTTTAGCTTGTTGCCTATAGTTGCCTAGTAGGGATCTTGGTTCACCGGCCATTTCCCCGTGGTACGACAAAACCCTCGATCTTAAATCTACTTTCCACATACTTAATTTTGACGTTCATCAGTAGATACATATGTATTGTTGTGTTATTATTTATTTTATCGGAAAAACAATGATAGAATGAGATTTTGGAAAAAATTAAAGAAAATGACTTATTAGCTCCAAATTAAGTTCACCAAAAAGCTTATCTCCTCATCTGCTCAATGATACTCCTTTGCATTATAGCTAGCCTTATTATGCGATAGTGTGATTCTTATTATGTAGTAGACTAGTCGGAAATTATTCTATGCACGGTCCGTGCAACATCACGTTCAATCTCAGCCGTCCAAATAGAGATCCAACGGGCCAATTTTGTTTAACTAATTCGATCATAACAGTTGACCGTTAAAAATCATGATCGTGTGCACCTCAGCGCTACGTGCATGGAATACCTTCCACTAGACTAGTAGTGTTAGATAATTGTAGACTTTCATTTTTTTGAAAAGAAACAAATTTATTTAAAGACCAAAGAATACAGGACAGTGGACAAGAAATCCACATCAACATGAAGGAAACAAGAAGCTTAAACTATAGCAAAATGAAGCCCCAAATCCCCCAACAAAGAAAAACTTAACACTCCTAAATTGCAGCTACTCTCCAATCCCTTACAATATTGGAGAAGTAATCAGGAATGAAAAATGGGGTGGGCTAAGTCGATAGGTTCAATTTTTTTGCCCGAAGGGCAATTTTTTTTTTCTTCCCCCAAAGCTATATATATGAGTTTGACAATTTGAGGAAGAGCATGGACAACATACCTGGTCTTGAATATTGAATGTTGATTAAGATGAACAAGACTTGAATAATTGATTAATTGCTAATTGAATGACTCAATGAGATAAAGACATAAAACTACAATTCTGGAAAGTTTGAAATCAAATAATCAAAAGCAAAGACTGCATAAATATAGAGAATACTCTAAGGAATTCTACAAATTAAGGAATAAAGGAATTGAAATCCAATATATATACTTACATGGCTCGCTGGGTCGAATTGAGCAATTGATTGAATGATTCAATGAAGGAGGAAGAAATGAAGAACAAGGATTCAGATTTTTGAGATTCTCATAATCCTAGTGCACTGGGAGGAGTCGAGGACGACAACAAAGAACCTATAAGAACTTTTTTTTTTTGAGGTGGGCTATTACATTGGTATCCCTATAGGTATTGATTTTTTACTTAAAATTTGGGTTGGGCTGCAGCCTATGCAGCCCACTATGTAGTTCCGCCCATGTAAGCAATAATCCTTAAAAGCCTTAGATACTAAAGCCCATAGAGCCACCCAGAATCTTAGGGCATGTCCTGTAACGTTTTCAAAAACGATTTTCGAAAATTGACTTGAACGCAAATAAGCGTTTAAAATGCAAGCATACGTTGTCGTCAAGATATAGAAAGTAGATTTAAGACCGGGGGGTTTTGTCGTACCACGGGGAAATGGTGAACCAAGATCCCTACTAGGCAACAAGACAACAAGCTAAACTAACACTATGGGGGGACTAGAAATGGATATATATGCATTGCATAAGTGGCATATGTGTATTGTGAATGTGCAGTGACCAAAATTTGTGAGTGAGTGAATGACAAACAAGCAAGCAATACAAATAAACTAAGCTAAGCAAGTAAGTAATGTAAATAAGGAAAGACTCAAATGATGAAGCGATTGGGGGCTTCGGGTCACTCTAGTCTATATTCGATGGACAAGCAAGCAAATGCACACACATGTTGAACGGTTTGTGAGATAAATCCCCACATTCCACCCATGCAATGGTTATGGAATGTGAATGCTATCTAATGTATTCTTATGCCAACAAAGGTTCATAGAAGTTAACCCTTCATTAATGTTATCAATGAAGGACCTCACTCACAAATGTGAAGGGGGTTGAAGCACAAATGCATTAAGGAATTCACACACAAAGCTAAATTGATTAATGAATCAATTTCCGTATCCTAACCATGCAATGGTTCTAGGACCTAGTCTTTTAAGTTATCTTTGTGCCAAGCAAATGGTTCACAACGACTCCCGATTACGCATTAACAAAGTTAACACAAGGGGCTTAAAGCATCAAGACCAAGAAAATCAAACGAGACATACTCATCATATTCATTTTCCATTGTCTAGAGATAGTAAGGTAGCTAGCAATACAATCACTATGCCAAAAAATGAATCAGACGACACACATCAGACGACATATGATGTGTTTTCTGTCGTCTGAATTTTTTAGACGACATATAAATTAAATCTGTTGTCTGAATTTGCTATACTGCGTTATAATTTTCATTTCGAAAATTGGGTAGATTTGAGACAACAGACTATTGTTGTCTCATAAGCTAGCTTTATATTCTTCTCTCTCCTCGTGCTTGATTTTTTTTTTTGGCATAACATATGAAGTCCACTTTTTTTTTTGTTACAGAAGTCCACTTTAGTTTTCCCGCACTTAGCGAAAATAGAATTTTCGTTTCCCTCTTCTCATTCCCTCTCAACTCAAAACCTCTCTATCTAGTCTTCTCTCACACCTTTTTTATCTGAAATTCCAAAGCCCTAGAATCTCAAACCCCCAGAGGTCAAACCCAACACCTCCTCCACCAATTTAATGACCTAGCTTTGCCGGTCCTTCCTGTTCCCTCTTCCGCACTTGTCTCATGCTCAATCTCCCTCTCTCGTTCTCTCCTCTGCCACGATCTCCCTTTCTCATTAACCATCAGGCACCAAATCCTTTGCTTTGATTATGGTATTGCAACCTTAACACACGGAAACCCCAATCTTACAAAATCCCCAAAATCGTCCTCCTCCTCTTCTCTGTTCCTCACTCATACACTGGGTTCAAGGATAGAAAGTCACGCAGATGAAGCTCTTCTACAAATTGCTACAGCAGTCTGCTTCAACTTCCAGTGATTCCGATGATGATGTAAGCCTTTCTATCTTTCATAGATTCATTATAAGAAGGAAAGTCACTGTTGGGTCTGGTCTTGCTAAAGTTTCAATTCAGCACTTAACTGATTCAATATTACATGCTTCACCAAATGAATGATACTGGCTATGTTATATGTCTTCTTATGTGAGAAAAAGAGAGGAATCGAACAGATATTTTTAAGAAGTAAAACTGATACCGGGGGACTAAATTATGCGACTGCTATAGAATTTTTCTTTTCTTGATGCAGTTTGTGTAACCCATTTATGATTATGAAAGTTCCATTCACAATAATGGTTTCTCTATTGCAGGTAAATCAAAGTACTAACTCAAATTTATCTCAATCTTTTAGGGTTTCTTGAAATTTTCATTTTCTTTTTCTTTTTCAATTGACAGAATGCCTTAAATTGATTATGGTGGTGCAGATGTAGTGGAATTATAGTTGTTACAGTCTTGGAATCATAGCCTCAAGCCGAGGAGTTGTCACTAGCCATTTGTTATTGCAGGTAATCCATCCTTGTAACTTGAAAGGGAATGGTAACTGTAAAAGCTTTCTCTTTCTCTCTGACATGGGTCATCTTCTTTGTTGTGAGCCTTAGGTTTGGGAACTGTAATGGTTAAGGGTTGGAATGGGGTCTGGCTCCATTTGTACCACTCAAGAGGTCCTCGTTGTCGCAGGGGACATGTATAATAATGCATTTTTTTGTTTAAGTCTTATTTTTGAGATATGCAGAGTTTGATTAGATTGCTTAGATTATAGTGGATTAATATTGGACAGAGGACTTATTGAATTAATGACATTTTTTGCTCATTGGTACTTGCTTTACTCTCGCTATCATATAGCTGGATGTGTTATGCTATTTTTGAATCACATTTGATAACAATCCATTGTTTATTTGGGTTGAACATTGCTTTTCCATATTCATCACATTGGTTTTAGTTTTTGATTGTATTCTTATGATCTTATTTCATTAGCAATCATGGGTTTTTGATTGGTTTTAGTTTCTGTGTAGGTATTAGGTTCAAAACTTGCAACTAAAAACATGCTATTGAAATAAAGGACAGCTGGAACACAGATGAAATTATACCCACTTCAGTAAATATGATAACCTTCTGTACTGCCACTTTCTAGATCTTGATTTTTGTTGCTGTTCCATTGGAGTTTAAAACTTACAACTACAAGCATGATATTGAAATTGAAGGCAGCTGGAAATAGATAAAATTACAATATGGTAACCCCTTCTAGTGTGACTTACTAGATCCTGATTTTTCATGCTTTTCCTTTAGAATTAATTATATTTGTGTGTATTCTTTACAACTTTGAAATCAGTTTGTGACTTTGAGTTCAAGAGTGTTGTAACGCTGGCTTTCTTACATGTTAATATTGACCTTAAACAAATCAGTTCTTTGCTTAGATTACAAGGTCAGGTTCTTTGTATATTGGCTGTACTTTGTCAAAGTTTGTGTGGGATGCACAATAAATTTGATCGGAAAAAGTCTTATTGCCACTTCTATAAATTATAGTCTTACCTTTAAGTTGTTGGGTAATAGGAAGAAAGATGATGACAGATATCAACGCATTTGATACGAAGACCCAGAAAATGAGACAACTCTTATTGGTCTATGAGAGGGAGCTAGAGTCGGGTAATAATTTTTTTTTCATTTCTTTCTTTTTTTCTTTGTGTCAACTAGCTATTGTCTTTCACTTTCATATCATATCCTTGAAAGAGTTCTCTTGTTTTCTATTTTTATATTACTAGTTAAATGCCTTTGACTTGTATATGGTAAGTATACTATTATCATTTCCAATTGTAACCGAAGAATGTAAAGGTTTTTTTTTTCATTGAATCTTCTTTTGACTGGTATTTACAGCAATGAGCCTATAAGTCATGATCTGTGCCTATCAGAAACTCCAAAGACAACAACTTATATGTTTAGCAAGATTTTGACAGCTTCTGATACAAGCTCCCATTTACGCTTCTTAGTTCTTGAAAGGCTATGCTTCCCTCTTGTATTTACTCTTTTTTTTTTTAAGTATACTAGTGGTTAATTGCCTTTTGTTTATTTTTCCTCCTTTTCCTATTCGCTGCCATTTTTTAATTTCAGTAAGACCTGAATCAAGAGACTCCAACACAAGAATCGATTGCCAACTGCAAGCAAACTTTCCATTTCTTTTTCATATTTGTACTTCTTATATATCACTAGTGGGTTAGAGTTTAAGTTGAAATTAATTATCAAATCAATATGAGTGGACTACCTATGGTTCTCATGATAATGCCTCTCAGTTAAGTTAGATTGGGTTTATAACGTGAATATTATCATTTGTTTTAGATTCTATTAATGTCTATAACTATAGCAAATGGCTGGGAAGTTTAATCTGTTTTTTGCTTGTTCTGTTCTTTCTTCTTCAGACGGAGAAGATATCTACCATGTAAGCAGTATTGATAAAGATTTACCTGGTTAGTTTGCTTTTTAATTGATCTATTCATTTTTTTTTGCTCTATAATTGTGTACCTGTTATGCAACATAAGGCCACTTGTCATTCTATTTTTTTTTTTCGGTACATGACTGATGCAACATTAGGACTATTTGCGGGAAAGTTTTAGCATTTGGGTAAGAAACCTTCCTTCAGTTAGCATTTATAATAATCTGCATCAGTTATGTAACTTCCATTCCCTTGCTATGTTTCATAGCAGTCATGTACTTCAATGAACTAAAGTATTTTGGTTTGTTTGTAGGTTCTTATGCTTATTTATGGTCATATACTTCTTTGGTGCATGATGATATGCAAGTCTGAATAATCATATGAATCTGATAATGACATGAATGCCATGTTTGGTATTCAAGATGTCTTGATGTATCCTAACTTGCTTAGTTTTTATTTTTGCAGTTGCAAAGAGCAATAGATAAGGTTTACAACCAGAATCATATTGATCAAGTCTGGGCAGAGTGGGTAAAGTATGTTGTCAAGTTTCAAGAACAATAAAAACCCGAATAGAGATAGAACTGACAAAGCATGCTAAGTGGTCTGAAGTTGCCGAGCATGTTGGGACAAAAAGTAAAGATATTAGTATAGAACTGACATTTTTTTGTATAGCTACCTTTATTAAGTATAGAAGAAATCTTAGATGATTGACATGTTTTGCTATATTATGGGTGCATTTTGGTGTATGTATACAATGACATAATATGAATGTATTTTAGTGAATGCAATGGTATTATGGTTAAATGATTTATTTTTGTTGTGTATATGGTTCATAATCAACACATGAATAACAATAACTATTGTCTATTGAAACAAAAGACAACATAATCAAACTCAAAATCTGTTGTTGGAACTAATTGAAACGACAGTTTTAAGAAGTAAGTTATGGTTGGTAAGTATCTCAAACAACAGAAAAACACCAAAAATTGTCCCTCTAAACCATTTTAAACAACATACAACTATCTTTGCTCTTCACTATCACTCAACAGATATATGTCTTTGTGATTAACTATAAACCACAGACATTGAATAAATAATGTCTTCCTAAGTTCATTCAAACAACATATAACTGTCTTTGATGTTGTTGACGGACCACAAATGATCCTACAATTAATACTTGGGTTTCATTAGACAACAGTTTGTGGGAAGTGTCTGTTGTTTGATAGTAAATCAGACGACAGAGAATCTCGGTTGTTTGATTGTATATCAGACGACGGAGAATGTCCGTTGTTTGATAGTCCTTAGAGATATCAGGCTACTAGACAACAGAAAGGAACTTAATCAGACGACAGAGTTTCTCCGTCGTCTGATTGATTTTTTGGCATAGTGAATCTCTACCAAGATAGATTCAACACATGCTTATGAATTAGTTAGATTCCTAAACAAGTATCAAACACATAATGAAATAGACAATGAATATATCCTTAATCAACCAACATGCATATACATTATTATTTGCTCAATCCACCATCAATGGACTAGGGCACACAACCCTAGTCCCCAATCTTAAGAAACTACTCATTACTCATCTTAGGATACATCATAATCTCAAATCTATATAACTCAAAGACAAAGAAAAGAGTAAAAAGGGATTAAGAAATTCTCAAGAAGAATGGCCAGCTGCTCCTTGCTGTCACCAAGTGGTTGCTAGCCTCCCCTTTTTGCTCTCCGTGTTCTCTTCTAGCCCCCTTTTGCTCCAAGCCTTCTAGAACTTGATGTTGTTGATGAAACCCTTGGTGATGGTGAGTATATGTGAGAACATGGAAGAGAAAAGTGTTTGGGGATGTAGTAGAGGGTGTATGGAGTAGGTTTGATGAAGGGTGTGAAGTGAGATGAGTGGAGGAAGTGGTGGAAAATGGAGGAAAGACACAAAGAAAAATGGGGAAATGGGAGAGATGAAAATGGAAGAACTTGGAGAATTTTGGGAGTGAGTGAGCCTAGGGTTTGTTGAATAGCTGAAAATGGTGAGTACTAAGTATATAAATAAGGAAATGGAGGGCTAAGATCAAAGGAAAATAATATTAAGGCTAATAACTAAGATTCTATGGAAAGAAAATTACCTAAAGGGCTAGAGTAGGTAAGAGAGTGAAGAATAGAGAAAGGATAGGGTAGTAATCTCCTATGGGATATGAAAAATCTGATTTGGGAGGTGAGGAGATAAAAGTGGGATAAAGGAAGGCTAAGAGACAAATAGTGATTAGAGCATTAAATGATTTGTCTATATTTTGAATTTTGAATTTCAAATCACCACCAATATACTTTAACCAATCAAAGGGGATTTCCTTGTATGCTTGGGAAACTCATGGATGGATTGGAATGTGATGCCTTCGGGTTTGACTTCGGGGTTGACCATGTGCTGGCCCGGTTGACTTCGGTTGACTTTCCGGGACCGAAAGTTGACTTTTCGGTTTCTTGGTTGTAACTCCGAATCTTTGAGGTGTGTCACTTCCGATGCTTGACTTGAATGATTCTTGATGCTCGAAAGTCATGGTTGATTTTTGTTCTTTTCTCGAAAGTGTTCCAATTGGTCCCGAAATGCATTTGCTCCATGTTTTCAGTTCTCGCAAATGAACCTATAATCATGAGCAAATAAGGGTAAGTGACATTATTAGGCTTCTAGACAAGCATAATTCAAGCAAATGAGAAGCTCTTTGTACATAAAATATGTACAAATCAAAAATATTTTTTTTAAAATGAAAACGAGAAAATGAGATTGTATTTTTGCATTTGAAAATGTGTCCGGTAACTTTATTCGAAAACAATTTTCGAGAACAACAACGACAAAAAAGTGTTTGGTACACATAACTGATAAATTTGGCAAAAATATCATATTGTATCTTCCTCTCTCTTCCTTTTTCTCTTCAGCTCAGAAAGTCAAAAACTCTCTCCAACAATCACTGTCCCTCTCTTGCTCTCTTCTCCTTATTCCTTCTCTCTCTCTCTCTCTCTCTCTCTTCTGTTTGTGCCCAGCTCACTAGCCCAACAATCACACCCATATTTTCTCTCTTCCCTTCTCTATCTCCCTTTCAAAATCTCTCTTATATTTTGTCCGTGCCCAGCTCACTAGACCAGCAATCACACCCAGATCTTCTCTCTCTCTCTCTCTCTCTCTCTCTCTCTCTCCTTCTTCTTCTTCTTCTTCTTCTTCTTCTTCTTCTTCTTCTTCTTTCTTTATTTCTCTCCCTCTCGAAATCTCTCTTCTCCGCCGCTATCGAGCTTTGCTGTGAGCTCAGCCCAGGGCAGGGCTGGTTTTGGTCAGAAGCTCTGGGCTGCTCTTCGGTGGTCGCAAGGAGCACAAATTGAGCTTCTGTGTTGATTCTAGAATGGATTGGCTGCGGTGGTCTCTAGGCTAGGAGCCTAGGATTGCCCAGATTAGTTGAAAACGTTTTTGAAAACATGAAAACGTTAATTTGGCATTTTCAGTATTCAAGAGTAAAAGTTGAAAATATTTTCAACTCTCATTTTCTGAATTTTTAAAAGCAGGCTCACCGAACACAATCTCAAGCCATTTTCATTTTGTAAAATGAAAAAGCATGCTTGAAAACGTAACCGAACACCACCTTATTCTCTCTCAAAGAACCTCAACCCCTACCCCTCATATGCTTCAAAAATTCTTCTATTCCTTTTGGAGACTTTCTTGATCGTTATGATTTTCTACGGTGATGTAATCAAATTTTGACCGTTATGTAATCAGATTTGGACCGGAATGTTATTAGAGATTTCTATCAATGGAATATTCTATTTTTAAATTCAGTCATTCACTTTTCTATCTTGGAGGCTCCGACCCGAGATTAGGAACCATTCGGAGTTTAGGCCGCAATTTCACTGACTCTAGGTATCGGTCAATATATTGGCTATTGTCACCTCTTGTAGTGTGGCTTATGCTAACTGGTGATCCCTACTTTATATTCTTTGGCACTGGCACGAAGGTGGGTAGTCTAATAAGATTCTTAAACTCCTGCCTATGCTGTCGTCTGGATTACATCGAAGATACATTAGATGTAAGAATATACTATGTGGAAGAATATTATGGTTTATTGTGGGTTGAGCGATTGCTTACCTTTCTTGTTATATATGGCTTTTGGCCTGCAAAGTTTTGGAATATAATGGTCGGCACCTGCGTGATTTCGACCATATGCAGTGTAGCCATTGCTTCGAACATCTATCTTATAAGGTGAAAGCTGAGAAATATGAAATTGAGGACATAAAAAGCGACCATGTAGCAGCAACATTCAGAGAATGAAGAAGCTGGTCTGATCGAGGATCGTCGTCTATCTATCCATAGAACAACATGTATAATTCTGTCATTTGTTTGTGAACTTCATTTTAGATTTTATGTTAGAATGCAAATTACTAATGACTATCCTCCCTAGCTAGATTCTCACAAAACAAAATTTGAAACATTTTGTAATGAGCATTATTTCTTCTTGTAATGTACTTATAATTACAATACAAAGATATATTTTCTTAAATTTGTTTATATCATCATCTTCACAACAATTTTATATGAAACAAATTACAAATCTGTGATTCGTATGTGATTTGCATACAAATTGGGCCTCTAATCACTCTAGCAATGCTAATCCGAAGGCCGTTTAGTGTCTCTGATCCTTGATTTGCACAATTGTAGGGAAAACAAGCATCGGACGGATATCGGGAGCGAAAGGATGCGATTTGGAGCTTTTTGGACATTTCCGGCTGAAGGACGAAAAGTCAACCCGAGGACCAAAAGTCAACTCGTGGTCAACCCCGACTTGAGAGCGTCAACGAGTCAAGATGAAGTCCCGAAAGTGAGCCGCAAGAAGAATTCCGGAAGTTTGGTCAAAGTCAACCTTTGGTCAACGCCGAGGGTCGCGGTCAAAGTCAAGGCGAAGTCAACCTTGTGACTCATCCACTTGTGCAACTAATTTTCAGCTAAGGACCACACTAGATATGGTGAGGTCACCCCTTGATTATTCATTCCCTTTATTCCTTTGGAAATTACCCCATTACCCTTCATTTAATCCTTTTAACCCTTAGATCTAACCCTAAAGCATCCTAGCCCTTCATTCCTCTCCTCTCTAGCCTATATATAACCTCATTTTCCTGAATTAGGTCATTCCCATCATCAGCCCCAAAATCCCATTTTCTCCTTTCCTCTTTCTCTCCCCCATTTTCCCCTTTAGTTTAGGCTCTGCACGTCTGTCGACCGGTCGACAGCAGGTCGACGACCGGTCGACGAGCGGCGGACCAGCCACAAACCACCACTTCCTCACCTCCTTTCCACCACCATCCTTCATCAATCTTGTCCACCACGACGTCTACTACATCTACCACCACCTGGGCAGCTGGGGATCCTCACCAAATCGTCAAGATTCATCATCAAAGCCAAGGAGGAGCAAGAGAGCATCTATTGAGCATCCTTCATCTCTACTCTCTCTTTTCCTTATGTTTAGAGCTTATAATTGTAAATTGATGATGTATAACTTGATGCTTAGTGAGTAGTTACTCTTGTTGGGGACTAGGGTTGTGTGCCCTAGTCCAATGTGACTTTGTGATGCTTTAATCTATGAATAAATGCCTTTGTTGATTCATGAATATGTGTATTGTCTATTTTAATATGTGTTGGATGTGTATTTGAAGGATTGATCACTCTTTGGTATGCATTTAACCCATCTTGTATGAGAATGGTTTGGCTTGATCACTTTACTCTTCTCTAGGCAATTGGCAATATATGTGATGAACATGTTTCACTATGTATGACCCTTAATTCGATGTTTTACGCCTCCTTTCTTTCTCCCTCTTTATGGAGAGTCCCTAGGACCCTAATAAGGCTTAGGAATACCTTAGAAGGAATCCACTCCACATCGATAATATCGGTGGAGTGGTGGGTTATGCATGTGTTGCTTGTTTGAGTCCCTAAGCTTCGACACTTTACGCCTCTTAAGCACTTTAGGGGATTCGGTATTAGGTAACATAGAGGGATCCCCTAAGACACCTAGAGAGTTCGGATGGCCCTAATAAGGCATTTGAATACCTTAGGTAAGCACGGTCCTAGAACCATAACATGGCTATGATACGGGGCTTGATTCGTGGACACATTGGCATGTTTAGGCATTAGAGCATCATTGGTTGCATTGGACTTGGGGTTTGCCCGAAAACCCCAACACTTTCATATATTTGCACATTTTCATTTACTTGCTTGCATTACTTTCTTGTTTGACTTTCGATTGTTATTTTGGCATTCCACCGTTGCTTGTCACCAAACTCACCACACTCACAATTTGCACATTATTTAAACACGCACTTCACCCACTCTATTCCCTCCTTGCCACCTCATATAGCTAGAGCACCCGCATACATCCACTACCGAGAAGTCGGGGACCGTCAATCCCTGTGGAACGACAACCCCCTTCTCTTCTATAACTTACTATCTATTTTTGCATTAGTCAATCTGTCATTTGCGTCATCCACTTCTTCAGACTTGATCTTTCTGACCACCTCTTAATGTTATAAAGTTAATCAACAATTTAATTTCTTCGGCTCTATAAACTTTATTTTTATCATCTTTCCACCTCTTATGAGTCTAGGACCCTAAAAATAAATAAAAACATGTCTCCATGTGAAATTCTCAAGAACAATGCAGATTGAAGTCAAATGCCAATTTTACAATACCAAACTGCCAATTTTACAATCCCAAACAACATGAGTGTCATCTTCCTCCCTTCTTCGACATCTACTATAAGAGTTAGAATGTGCAAGGTTTGGTTCACCAAAAAAAAAATACTATAATAAAAGTAATGTCACATTTGTTTAAGTAAATATGAAATACAACCACAATACTGAAAGTAAATGACAAGGTAAATAACACAGGAATAGAGCGTATCTTTATTGATGAATAGGTGCCTCTATATATAGAGAAACACAAAGGGTACAATCCATATCCCAATAGGACTTCTATTCATAATGTAATCTTTTTGTTATACTAACTAAGATACTTCTAGGTTGACTAGGCACACACATAAGGTAGGTTTCCTTCAACACTCTCCCTTGTGGTGTCAACACTAGGTGGTGCTCCTCGCGTTGTCTCATTAAAAATCTTGCCAAATAACAAAAACCCAGTGGGATAAAAATAACCTTGGTCGAAGGGAAAAAGAGTACAACACACCCTTCACATTTGGTATAGCATGGACGCCAAACTCCCCCTGAAGTCTGCGTCTCCCCCTTATTTCCACAATCATGGGAGGTCAGATAACTTAAGCAAACCAATGCTTTTCACATGCTTCTCAAATGTGAATTTAGGCAGTGATTTGGTAAACAAATCTGCTGCATTGTCCTCAGATCATAGTTGATTCACTTTGATCTTGAGGAACTTCTGCTATTGCTGATTATAGAAGAACTTAGGCGATATATGCTTGGTGTTGTCGCTTTTGATGAAACCTTGCTTCATTTGCTCAATGTAAGCAGCATTATCCTCATAAATGCATATAGGTTCATCTGTGGTTGACCTCAAACCACAAGTACTTCTTATATGTGTAGCAATGGACCTCAACCATATACACTCAGGAACTGTTTCATGGAGAGCAATAATCTCAACATGGTTCGAATAAGTAGCGACAAGGGTCCGTTTAGTAGACCTCCAAGATATCGCGGTGTTACCCATGGTAAAGACATAACCAGTTTGAGAACGACCTTTATATGGGTCAGAGAGATACCCAGCATCAACAACAACCCACCAAAACATCACAAGAATTGTGGGAATAGGGGACAGCAGGTCGGCGACCGGTCGACCGTCGGCAGCAAACAAAAGGTTCCTCACCCATTTTCCCATCCTTTCGTGACTCTCTGTAGGGAAAGAACAACCCCATATCAATCATACTTTTCAAGTAACGAAAGATAGTCTTTATGCCAGTCCAATGGCGTTGCGTGGGCGCAGAGCTAAATATAGCTAACAAGTTAACAGCAAAGGAGATATCATGTCTTGTACACTGTGCCAAGTACAATAATGCGCCTATTGCACTTAGGTACGGTACCTCAGCCTCTAAAATATCTTCACCATCATCCCTTGGGTGAAACAGATCCTCCTTGGATCTAGGCTGTGACCTATCATGGGAGTGCTTAACATGATGGACTTTATCCATATTAAATCGCCTGAGCATCCTTTCCCAAGATCTTTTATCTCAAACACGGATTTCAAGTATTCAGTGGCACTTGCAAATCCGGAACTTGTTTTCACGCAGGGGCATAATTTATTGTTCACATACCCTCTTCCAATCAAGTAGTCACTTAGACGGGTATACCACATCTGTCTGGATTGTTTCAATCCATATAGTGAACGTTGCAATCTTATTGCAAACGTGCTCTGCGGTCTAGAGCCACTTGACTTGGGTAAATGAAGTTCATCCGGGACCTTCATATAAATCTCCATATCTAGATCCCCATAGAGATATGTTATGACCACATTCATAAGTTGCATATTCAGTTTTTCGGAAACTACCACTGACAAGGTAGCAGAACGTTATGACGTCCTTTACGAGAGAATATGTCTCATCGTAGTCGATTCCAGGGCGTTGTGAGAAGCCTTGCGCCACAAGGCGAGCTTTATATCTTATAATCTCGTTTCTCTCATTACGCTTTCTAACAAAGACCCATATGTATCCAACATGTTTTATTCCAGAAGGTATTGGCAGAACTGGCCCGAATACCGTTCTCTTTGTTAGTGAGTCCAACTCAACCTGGATCGCATTTTTCCATTTAGGCCAATCAGCTCTACGTTGGCATTCATCAACGGAGCGAGGTTCAATATCATCATTCTCAATCAACTCTCGTGCACAAGCATATGCAAACACATCATCAATGATGATGGAGTTTTTATCCCACGTCTCATGTATACTAGTGTAATTAATCGAAATCTCTATGTTCCCACGGATAAGTTCTAGCGATGGGGCATCCCCTAAAGATGTCTTTTGGACATAACCATAATCCGGAATGTTTTCATGGACGGATTTTAAGTATCAATGATGATAGGGTTATTAGGTGTCATCGCAGCTCATTTCCTAGGGCGTGAATCCCTCGAACCTGGTGGCCTCCCACGCTTCCTCAGCGGAGCCACGGCCTAAGCCACATCACCACCATTACTGGTAGTGGCGCCGGCGGCCATCCCTCCCATAGGGGTGGCTGCTGCTGCGACTTTGAGTCCAAGTCCTTGTTCCGGCACTTGCATCCTTGCAGGCATGTTTGCAGCTGGTATATATGATCTAGTCACTAAGATCTCAGAAAGCGTCCGGAAGAGAGTCGGCGACTTTCTGAAGATCTATAATTCTACGCACTTTCTGCAATATGGGGATCGTTATGAGACAGAGTGGGGACAGGCCACGATAATTCCAGTCGTTCCTGCTGAACGTTCACGTTCTTATCTCCCCCTAACGATCGGAAGACTGTCTCATCAAAGTGACAAATAGATCGCCTGTTAAGGGTTCTACATAGCAAATTATGATTGGAGACTCAAATCCAACATAAATATTCATTCGTCTCTGAGGACCCATTTGAATACGTTGTGGCGGCGTACTAGGCACATAAGCAGCACACCCAAATATGCGTAAGTACGAGATGTTTGGCTCGTACCCAGTCACTAGCTGTTGCGTAGAAAAAGATTGGGTGGCGGTGGGCCTTAGACGAATAAGCAGAGCTGCATGCAATACTGCGTGCCCCCAGGCAGAAAGAGGAAGGTTGGTGCGCATTACCAACGTCCTCGTGACCATTTGTATTCTATTACTGGCAATCTCTGCAAGACCATTCTGGGTATGCACATGTGAGACTAGATGCCCAACATCTATCCATGCAGTAGTCATCGAAAATCTTCGATGTAAACTCCCTAGCATTATCAAGCCTGATAAGTTAAAGGGATGATCCGAGTAGTGAGCCCGCAAGCGAATCATTTGTGCTAGGAGTTTAGCATAAGCAGCATTACGAATGGATAACATCGTGACATGTGACCAGCATGTCGATGCATCAACCAACACCATAAAATACATAAATGGCCTGCTTGGTGGTTGAATATGTCCACAGATATCCCTTTAGATTCTCTATAAGAATGGAAGAAGTACTTTAGAATCCTTTGCATAGGACGGTCTTGGTCCTAGTTTCCCTAAGGAACAAGCTTTGCAAAAAGAGCCTTTGGCTTTGGGAGCTTCAGAAGCATAGGAGGCATCCTGATGAAGTTTCGAATCAAAGTTTTTCTCAGAAGAAAATCAGACTTTTCCGGGCGACCGGTCGCTGACAATGTGTCGACCGGTAGCCGGAGCTTCTGCCAGGTTTTGATAGTTTCTGTTATTTGTCGACCGGTCGCCGGGACGGCAGAAACATCAATTTCCTCTCCTTGGATCAATTTTTGATTCTTGCTTCGATTAGCTCGATAGAATGGATGTCCGTGTGAGGTTTTTAATACACGAATCATCATGTCACGACCAGGATGTCTTAATCTGTCGTGCCAAAGTCAATATGTGTCTGAATCCAAGAGGTCATCCCGAATGACATTGTTTGATTCAATAGCTCGAATAATGGTAGCATATTACCCACTAGAGAGACACATAAGATTCTTTAAGATGCGCTTCCTACCGCAATCATTAGAGGTAATGCAAAGGGATTCTCTTCCATTCTCATCATGCGTCTCTACATGAAATTCATTGGCTCTTATATCTTTAAAGCTCAAAAGAGTTCTATTTCCTCTTGGAGCGTAGAGAGCATTTGTGACATCCATGTGAGTGTCATTAGGCAAGAGGAATTTGGCAGATCCTCTTCCTTGCACGCAGTCATAGAGGAATGTAAGCTCATCATTAAAATCGAGGCTACGAAAGCAACTTAGATTTTATTAAAGATATTAGCCAAGGCTTCAAAGTTCCATCTTGATCTTAAATTAATCAAAACTAAATCTATTTGTCTTGGCAAACTTGCCATATTACATCAACTTGGAAAACCATAAAGACTTTAAGCAAAATTGCTTCCAAAGTCTTTAACCCTTAAACTCGACGTCTTGATCATTGCAGTTACATCCTCATATAAATTGCAAACTATGGCCCATTGATCAGACGCTCCATATCATTAATAGACATCATAAAGAGGATTCTCCATTGATTGAGGCATAAAGGCACGGTACTCACGGTCCCTAGGACCGTGGCAGATTACCTTGGCCGATGGCGGTGCTACCATAACTAGTGGCGTGACAACGCTGACCGGCGGTGACCAGCGGCGTCCCTCTTATAGGGATGGCGGTCTTCTCTCACTCTTTTGCGGCCCTATGCTCGCATGATCGCTTATTCTTATGGCGATTACCTTCTTGAGCAAATCAATCTTACGGATCAAAACATCTGGATTTGTCCCTAGATTTAGGGTTTTGCTCGTGGCGTCCTCCTTTAGGGACGCTATCATCGTCATGCCTTTCCTCAAGGCAGAGATGGAGAAGGTGGTGAGAGTTTCCTCAATCAATTGTTCATCTGTGATGATTTTCCATAGAGATGCATCAAGTCTTTGATGCGGAAAATTTTTGAATTATGTCCCATGACTTCATCAAAGTCAGAGAAGCAGAGATTAGTCCATTATGCTTCTTAATTCGGAATGATGAATGTTACCATAACATTCATGAAGCGCTTCTAGCACTAACCTCTTTCATGAACTCAAACTGGAGTGCCATATCCATATGGCGATTCATCAGGAATAATAACCTGGCATTGTTCATCTCAGTTTGAGGGTCTAGAGCGGTTTCTTCAAAACAACGCTCATGGATTCGAGCTGGAAGCTCTTGCATGGATAGGTGCATTAGGATATCATGAGCCCGTCTCAGAATCTAATGTCCGCAGAATCCAATGGAGTAAAATCGAGTTCATTCATGTTCGACATCCAAGAATATGGAGAACAAGAATGTG
The DNA here is from genome assembly GCA_029955375.1 of Rubus parviflorus. Taxonomy (NCBI): domain Eukaryota; kingdom Viridiplantae; phylum Streptophyta; class Magnoliopsida; order Rosales; family Rosaceae; genus Rubus; species Rubus parviflorus. Next base: position 12,366,977 of record JARGGL010000008.1, on the reverse strand, counting down.
GTGTGTTTCGGAGTCAATACTCCCACGAAGTAATGAAGGGTAAGTTTCGGAGTTAATAATCCCACGAAAAAATAGAGGGTTTCTGAGCAATCTTTGCTCTCAAGAAACGCTTCCAAGGATTTTGGATTTAGGTGAAACTTTGGTGTCGTATGGACATAACCTTAAACCTTTTCGGTAGCTCTACTCATATATGACCAGATACATAATAAGAGATGTCGGTGGAGCAAGCTCTCTTAATACCAATTATCTCAAACTACATACCTAGACATCATATCCAAGTAGGTGAGCCTAGTTGGGTTTAAGTCATGAACCATAGGTCGTTTCTTCTCTACGGATTCCTCATCCGAAGGTTAATTTGTCAATGAACTCCTCGTTCATAGTCTCTTCTCTCTACGGATTCCTCATCCGGAGTATTAGCTCGAACCCCCACAGTTCGGCTCTTGAGATCATCACCAATAACATGATAACATTAGAGGTGCTCATGACTTACACATACCGCAAGCGATATGAAGCTCGATCACTCCCCTAATGCTTCTCATAGTTTGGTGAGTCTCGTATAATATCTCACGTTATAGAAAGGTGGGAGGTAGAGCAGGGATGTTGGAAGTCCCTTGAGAAAAAGAAGATGAATTTAAATTCATAAAGCAGCAACTTTTATAAAAAGCTTACTTGGATTCTTTTCTCGGATTATCTTGAGTACCTCTTCTTCGTAGTTATATATCTGGAGATCTAACTGTTCGAATTAGCTGAATTTTGAACTGGGGGTATTAGACTCACGGAGGAAGCTGTCGTCCAAATTGCGGCGTAATCCAATGGTTGAGAAGAGAGAAAATCGTTTTCGTAGTTGACTGTTCTGTGCAGGCAGATTCTCAGATATTGGTGTAGGAGTAGCCGGCAGCAAGGAGGTGGTACACAGCGGTGCAAGGAGAACACGGCAAACCTAGAGTTAGGTTCTAGGGTTTTGGCGCTAGCAGGATACTATGCTCAAGAGTTTTGGCTTTTGATCTCAGGGCTAGAGGTTCGTGTTGATAACGTATTTAAGTAAATATGAAATACAACCACAATACTGAAATTAAGTAAATGATAAGGTAAATAACATAGGAATAGACCGTATCTTTATTGATGAATATGTGCCTCTATATATAGAGAAACACAAAGGGTACAATCCATATCCCAATAGGACTTCTATTCATAATGTAATACTTATGTTATACTAACTAAGATACTCCTAGGTTGACTACATAAGGTATGTTTCCTTCAACAACATTTTCATTGTACCGTAGTTATTTCATCCACGTTAGTCAAAATTTAAATTCGTTATTTTATATCTTCAATTTCCATAATTTTTGCCCCTAGAATTCCACATAAAACAAAGGAATTGCAGTGTGTTAGTCACTAAACACCAATTTATTTATTTTTTTTGGGCTAATAAACACCATATTTTTCTTAAACTCCGACTTGTTTTTCCAATTTTCTCCATCCAAACACAACAGTAACTAGAAGGTGGATATAATTCACTTGATTTTTATAAAAATAAAGAATTTAAGAAAAATATAAAAATCGAATACGATACGTCCATGAGAGCACGAGTATATATAAAATGAGCGGGTCGAAAGTCCAAAAACTCCAAAAACCCACTCTTTGATTTTCACTTGCAGCCCACGGACTTCCCGCTTCATGCGCTCGTCTCTTCCCTCTGAAAATCAATCACGGTTTCATTTCAATCAAAAGATTACACCTTTCACGCCATTTAATGCTTTCTCTGTAACTCCTTCAGATCCTTCTCCATTATCATTTTCCACTCGTTTTCTCTCTCTGTCGGCTGTTCCTCCTCTCCAAACCAAACGCGCCGTCTCAGCCTTTTCAGATCCGTCAGGTTGCTCGCTCAGTTTCTCTGTTAGTCTATGAATTTTTACTTGATTTCTGTGATTTAATTGTTAATCCTTTACTGGGTTTCTGATTAATTTTCATATACCTGTTTGTTTACTGAGAAATGAATGATATTAGGAAGGAATGTCACTCAAGCTTTACTCTATGGTCAAAATGTTGAAAAATAAAATTCAACCTTTCCCTTAATGCTATGTTAATGGAAATGATGAAGGTTTATTGGTTCTTATTCTTATGGGTGTACAACATGTATTGCGTTTCACTGATTCTAGTAGCATTCTTAGACCTTCGTTTTGATCATTCAGTAGACCTGAATGTTGGGAAAGTTCTTCAGCTAAAAATGTCGAAATGACTAGTTATAAGCCTGTAACGTGTTGAAACGACATCTTGTTTGTGAGCTTTTTTCTTGTTTACGCCAGTGAGATTTAGGTGAGGTTTAACCAACATAATCAGTGAAATTTGATTCTGTCTGGTACTTGATGCAAGAAACAAATCTAACCTGAATAGGTAGGTATTCTATTACACTTCGAGTTCTGGAGCTGCTTTTGGTGTTCAAACGACATCTTCTTGTAAGCATTTTTCTTGTTTATGCCAGTGTGATTTAAGTGAGGTTTAAGCAACATAATCAGTGAATAAAACTATTTTTTATTCTGTCTGGTACCTGAAGTAGGTATTCTATTACACTTCGAGTTGGGTAGCTCCTTTGGTGTTGAATCAGTAACTAAGTTAACCAGGTTTCTATGTGAAGGTCAGCACTTTATTTAGACGTTGCTGAGTGATGAGAGTTAGACAAAGATTTCCATGGTATCTGCACACAAAGTGTGTCTTCGGTGACATTTTGACTAATTGCTTATGACTGTCTAAGTTTTAATTCTGTATTACCCAAAGACGTTGTTGCTAGACTTGTCGGCTTGTCGCAGATATTTTTGCTTGGGTGTTGCAGATAGTTTTTTGAATTAGCAGTTGACAAAAACTATTATCATTAGAATTTTCAAACTTTGAATCTCTTTAAGTATGACATTGTTAAGTTTTAAAACTATTGCAGGACTCTTCATAAAGTCATTCAACTTTTAAAACCTACACAGCTGTCTTTTAATGAGCTAGTTCTTGAACTATAACCTTGCTGGCGTCATGGAAAAGGAGGCTTCAACTGAGGAAAACATCACAAGTTCTCTGTCTGCTGAAAAGTTGGACAGAGATACAATTTCTATTCAGAAAGAAGAGGAGGGAGAAGCATCAAAGGATGTGAAATCTCTGAGTATCAGCAGTGGTGGTCCCAAGTTAGACAATAATCATGGAGAAGATGAATTGGTTGATAAGATGGACATGAGTGGGGATTTGAACTGTAAAGATCAGGGAGACAAGTTAGACAATGATCCAATTCACAGAGACATGTGTGGGAAGATCAATGACAGCAGGGATTTTGAGTATAATGCTCAAGAAAGAGAGTTGGACTCAAATAAAGGACAAAAGAACCCTGCTGATAAGGTGGAGTCAAATACTGAAGAAGAAAATCTAGACAATGATGGTAAGCATTTGGAGTCTAAAGTTCAAGAGGAGACAGACAAAGTTTTTGGTGAGAAGAAGGAGCCAGAGCCGGTCTTTGATGGAACAGAGGTTCCGGGGATGGAAGCTTACAGAAGTATGTCCATCCGTTCTTCTGATCCCGATTCGGAGACCCCTGGAGTAGTTGAAAAGGCAGTAGCGCTTACAAACCTTGTCAAGGTTAAGGGTGTAGTTGCAGTCTCCACTTTCCTTCGCCGCCTTTCTGGGAACAGAAATGAAGGTGGACAGGATGTGGTTGACTATGCAGATAAGAGTTTTTCAGATTCTACTAAAGACAGTGAAGTTGAAGATGCCTCTCAGAAAACAGTGGAAAGATCTGCATGGAATCCTCTTAGCTTTATTAAAACGTCCCAAGATGTTGATGGAAGGAATAAAGCTGAGGATGCAATTGATGAACCAGCACAAGCTATAGTCCTGAAAGGGAGAATAATATTGTACACAAGGTTAGGATGCCAGGACTGCAAAGATGCCAGGTTATTTTTGTACTGGAAGAAGCTCAGATATACTGAGATCAATATTGATGTGTACCCCAGTAGAAAGCAGGAGTTAGAGAAATATTCTGGGTCTTCTGCTGTTCCAAAGGTTTTCTTCAATGAAGTCCTTATTGGAGGCTTGAGTGAACTAAAGGGCTTGGATGAGTCTGGCAAGCTTGATGAGAAGATTGATTATCTGGTTAGTGAAGCACCATCATTCGAAGCTCCTTTGCCACCACTTTCAGGGGAAGATGATGTGTCCAATAGTGGAGCTATTGATGAACTGGCTTTAGTTGTCCGGAAAATGAAAGAATTTGTTGTTGTGAAGGATCGGTTTTACAAAATGCGCAGGTTCACAAAGAGTTTTTCAGGTTCAGAAGCAGTGGATTTCTTATCAGAGGATCAGTATTTAGAAAGGGAAGAGGTTAGTGGGATTTTTATCTTCTATCTTTTAGTAGTCAGTTGGCCTGATTCTTTTGCTTTTTCTAAGGAATTATTTAGCATCATTTTCTTTAATTTGGTGATCGTAAAGCATGCTTTTGTTTTCTTTTTCATATGCAAGTTACTAGAGTTGATTTCAATTTTGAGTATATTGGGTTTAACACAACTACTAAATCAGTTTCTATGTATGATGTTTTCTTAGTCATTACATTTTCTAGGTATTAACTACAGATGTATGACCAAGTGAAGAGTACAACTTTCGATTGGTCTGAGTAATGGAGGAGAAGTTATATTGAAGCCTCAATTTATTGATTCATGTGGCCAACCCAATTTATTTTATTTTATTTGTGTGAAAAGATCAGCTGAATTGAGTTCATTATGGGGCAAGTTTGATGAAAAAATAGCAAATGGTACCTACAATCAGAAGATCGTGTATTTATACTTGTTTTGAATTTTTAACTCAACCTCCCTGCTATGCTATTCAACTAAATAATTTAAAATTTGCTAAAAGTTTCTAATAATATGCTAATGGAAAAAAGTGATGTCTGTTCTATACAATTTGATATCTGTAGCAGAATTGATCTCATTCATTGTCTGAGTGGCTCTTGGAGATTAGTAACTGGAATACGTTTTCTGGAATAGTCTTACCGCCTGGTAGTTGAGATTGTAGGTGTCTAGGGATCAATATCAGACTGCCTGATTCACGGATTATTGATGTGTCAAGGTTAACCTTTAAGTTGCTGAGTCAAGTGAACTATGGTACATTCAGGTAAATTTAAGACCATATGTTTGAAGTCTAATAGTATGAATTAGTTGTAGAGCCCAGTGATGATCTGAATGAGATCGATGATGTCTTACAATTTACAACAGCCTGCATGCAACTATCAAATAGTCTTACCTCATGGTAGTTGCAATGGAGTTCTTAGGATGGATATTGCAACCAGTATTATGTCTGTTGTATTAATACAGGAAAATAGTCTGTGTGAGCCTTATCATGCAGTCAGTGACCATGGATTCCTTTGGTGATGGTTGCTTAGGCCTCAGCCTCAAAGCCTCCTTTGTGAAAATTATTGTACTTCTAAGGTCGCTTATACTCTTCAGAATCTGCTAATTGCACAAAGGGAGATTTGTTTCTCCTGTCATTGAAATATCTAGTGACTAGAATTTAACTAGTATTCAAAGCTTCTAGTTTTCCTTTGGTGGAGTTATTTATTTCCTTCTCTTGGATGCTGTGGTCCTGCAAACCTGATACTCCTAATTTGTGCGTTGTGTTAACAATTGCAACGTGATTTAAGGATGCAGCGTTTATCTTAGGGAGAGCAATGATGAGAAACCAGATGATTTGTAAGGCCTAACCATTACCATGTATTAAATAGAATATTTAGAATATTGTGATTTGTTAAATGAGTACCTTGATTAGCGAGTTACTAACTGAAAATGAAAATTTTGAAATCAAACCTACTCATAGTATATACGTGTTCTAGTTGAATCATATTCTTATCAAGTCTCCACTATTCTTTTTGGTTTGTCTTGTGAGACAGGCTATCGAATTTGGGAGAAAGCTTGCAAGCAAACTCTTCTTTCAAGATGTTCTTGAGTGAGTCCCTTGAACTATTCCTTTAACTGTCTTTGTATTCTTTTTGCTTGATATCATTGCTAGAAAATTTTCACAGGAAATTAGTTAACAAGATAAGTGCAGGAAAGTACTGTAAAATTAGTTCTACCTGATTGATTTACAAGAGGAAAGTTTGGAAAATATGGTCTCAGCTCCATGATTTTTTTTATCTTGTTAAAAAAAGCTACTGTTAGTGGTGGGACCCATCCATTCTGTTTTACAATAGCCTGAAACACAGGCAAATAATTTTAGTATTTCTTTTTCGTGTGAAACCTATTTGCAGTACATACATGGTTCCATTATTGACAATTTTTCTCATGTGTTTGTTTAATGATGCTTTTACTTTGCTGTAGGGAAAATTTATTTGAGGATGGGAACCACCTGTATCGGTTCTTGGATGATGATCCAATTGTATCTCAATGTCACAACATCCCAAAGGGTATAATTGATGTGAAGCCAAAGCCCATCATAGAAATTGCATCAAGGTTGAGATTTTTATTGTGTGCCATCTTGGAAGCCTATGTGTCAGAAGATGGAAAGCATATTGATTACAGAAGTATCCACGGAAGTGAGGAATTTGCAAGGTTTGTCTTTTCTTTTCAATTTCTCCATTTTATTCATCAAATAACTTTTAACTTCGGTGGAAAACTGTAGTTTATGTAACCTCTTTTTTTTTTTAGGCCATACAAGGTATTTTTAATGGTAATGTCTTTATAGGTATCTAAGAACAGTAGAAGAGCTCCACAGAGTAGAACTGCAGGATATGCGGAGGGAAGAGAGACTTGCTTTCTTTATAAATCTCTACAATATGATGGCCATCCATGCAATACTGGTATGGGGTCATCCAGCTGGAGCAATAGAACGAAGGAAGTTGTTTGGAGACTTCAAATATGTTATTGGTGGATCCACGTACTCACTTTCAGCTATCCAAAATGGTATTTTACGGGGAAACCAGCGACCACCGTACAATCTCATGAAGCCATTTAGTCCAAAAGATAAGCGTGCCATGGTAAGATGGTACAAATACTCTTCAGTATCTGGTTTTAATTGATACTTGTCACATCAGGTGTGTTTTTCTTTTGGAAGTTGTTACCAGACAAGTTTTGCATTAACTACTTGTATGTAATTTACATGAAAGAACAAATTTGGCTTTTCCTCAGGTGTAATATTTCAGAATGCTTTTGGCCATAAAACTCGAGAGTTTGGTTTGTGGTACTCTTCAGTATTTAGTTTAAAGTTTTGGCCTATTTTTATTTAATTTGAGAATAAGAGTTTGAACCACACATCTTTTTTCTTTAGTTTGTTGAAACCAAGTATTATACTTTGCTACTAGTCAAGTCTTATTTCTTAATAGCTAAGTGTCTCTGTTGTCAATTTACCCTTGCTCATTTCCCTCACCCTATCTGTTTCAGGTGGCTCTTCCTTACGCAGAGCCTCTTATTCATTTTGCGCTGGTTTGTGGTACTCGATCTGGCCCTGCCCTGCGATGCTATTCTCCAGGGGACATTGATAAAGAATTGATGGAAGCAGCACGTAGTTTCTTAAGAAATGGAGGTCTTATTATCGATTTCGATACCAAGGTTTCATCAGCTAATAAGATTCTTAAATGGTAAGTTCCGAGAAAGGCGGGTGGGGTTCTTCTGAGCACTTGCTGTGTGTAATTTTGTGATAAAGAATAGGAATATACATGCATTGTTTAAATGGGGGTTCAACGTTCCTTTACTTTTTCTATTAGGAGTCCAACCCAGACCCTTGCTTTTATTGTGTGACATTCTGTAGCTTTTCAATATTTTCTTCTCTCATCTGATGACACTTCTTGATGCTCAGGTTTAGCATAGATTTTGGTAAGAATGAAATGGAGGTACTGAAGCACTCATCAAACTACTTGGAACCAGCTGTCTCAGAAGCGTTACTGGAGTTGCTTGCCACCTCTCAGCCGAAGGTGATGTATCAGCCTTATGACTGGGGTTTGAACTGTTAACGTACATTAGTTACTTAGCTTTCTGCATACACCACCACATACAGCTTTATATAGCTTCCCTTGTTTTACAAAAATTAGCATGAGTGAAGTGATGAGCTACTTTCGTTATCGACATGTCCATTTGTAGTCTGATAGACATACAGGAAACTTATTTGTTTGAGAAATATATCAGCAGAGGCTATGGAATTGTACTCGGGTGGTCTTGGTTTAAATTTTATCGATTTATGTCTTTTACCTTTTTATGTTGTCAAGACTCGAGCCTAGTATCATCACATCAAAAGCAAGAAATCACATAACAGAGACCCAGGAATGTTTTAGTTGAATACTAACCAGCAAGCCTCAAGAACAGAGCACCATGGGGACATATTTGAATGATTCTAGTTGAATAATCTTGCTCAAGTTGTGAAAGAATCATTAATTAACCAAGAAATGTCAAAATTGGATCAACTGTTGAATAAATTTCAGAAAATGTAGTATAACCAACCAATGAAGTTGGCAATCACATGCAAAGTGAGATAGGAAGAGCTTTACGGTTCATGTGGACAAGTCTCACAAGGAAGGATGAAGCATATGATATTGGCAGGCAGTGAAGAGAGCATATGAAAGAATCATGGTGGGTCATGACTAGTGAGAAAATGATGTGAGCTCTATCTTCTTCTTGAATCATCATGTAAATATTGTACATATCATAGCGATTAGTGGTGGATGTGCTACTTGGTTGGCGTAAAACTTTTGAGTTTTGATAGAAAATTAGGGACAAATTAGGGACATTAATGAACTTGATGAATCTCTGTCAAAAACTTTAGATGGATACCACTCATTAATGAACTTGCCTCATTACTTGTTGAGGTTACTCATGACTAAACATTCTATTTATTTCGTTAATTGAATCGTATAATAGTACATCGCGTCTTATAAATGTAGGGTTAAGTGTCGCTATATGCCAAGCTTTCTTCATTAAGAAAGTTTGTATTTTTTAAAAAGTTTGGACATCATTAATTTGATATTCGCACAATGAATTTCAATAATTGGAACCATTGATCTTTTAGATTATTCTTTGATAAGTAACTCTACAAAATTTCAGCCGTGTTAGTTACGGTTTGGTTATCCAAAATGGTGGAACATAACAGACAAATACAGAACGTCGAATGGAGCTAAAATGATAGATTTTTTTTAATCCGACGGGTAAATGGTTTTTGATTTGACTAAAATTTTACAGGAATCATATTTAAAGAGATACCTATAAGATGAGTGGTTCGGATCGTTAAACCTTATATTTTAAGTGAGCGTACTCGCACATTTTTTAAAATGCGGAAGTCTTTAGTGGATAAAGTTATCTCAAATAAAATAGGGGACCATAAATATTTAAAATTCAAGGTTTAGTTTCTTCTTAAGTTAAAGCATACACTTCTCTGTCTAATTATATGATTGAAATTATATATATACTAAAGTTGAGTTTCGGGGCACTGTGCTTAGTAGCAGTGGCCGGACCGTTTTGCCCCTGGCTTTATGGCTTTATGTTTTTGTGTCTTCTTCCGTTTTTGCCCCTCTTCGTTGGATTTGGTTCGCATCTCCTGGTTCCGTTGTCTGAGAGAGTTCTCGCTGCCTCTCAAGGAGGCTGGTCGGATTTCAACCATGCTTTGGGGGATAAAAATGGGACGGGCTGTTCGAGGTCGATTTGGACCGTTGATTCGGCCTTTGAGTGGTCTTCTACAAATCCAATCGTCTATTTGGTCTTCCTTATGACAGATAAGTCCATTTCTTCCCCTTTTTCTCTTAGGGTTTGCTGTTTTTCTCTTCGTGGTGCTGTCTATTTGGTCGATGTGTTTGTGTTGTGCTTTAGTCAATCTGTAAGGCGAGGTATTAGGACAGATGGAATAAGGATTTTGATTTCCAAGCTTGGTCAGAGGTTTAATTTGTGGTTTAATTTGTGGTTTAATTTTTGCTTTGATTTTCAGAGGTTTTTGGTTGGATTTGCTAAAGGGGAGGATTGATGTGAGGTTTCAGTCATCTCTGCTAAGACAATCAGGAGCATTCTGAGAAGGTAATCAAAGCTACTTGGTAGTCAAAGCTACGGATGTGGATTTACTAATTTCTTCTTTTACCTCTCAGCGAATTATACGCTTTTTTTTTTTGGCATGTCATAGATAAAAGTTTGGATTAACTTGATCGATCTGTATTGAATTTCATGACTGGTGTTTTTACTGAAGATGTAGTGGGTAGTCAAGCCTTTGCTGACAAAACTAATATGTATTAGATTTTGAAATCTGTTGGCTGCTTCATTCTCATGACTTGAGACAAACAAATTAGGAATTCAAATCTTATTGCAGTAGTAAATTAGTTGGTGTTGGTAAAAGACTGTATATTCTGTGTTTTGGATTAATCAGTGTAATAATGATTCTAATTTCCTTTTGTCTTCACTTTTGAGCTCCAATATTATCTGATGTGGAACTGTTGGAAAATATTCTTGATATATTTTTTTTTTGCTGTGTGTTCGACCAACCTCAAGTCTGTGTTTAGTAGTTATGATCGAAATTTCAATTGATGACTCGAGAACATGCATTCATTCACTTTTCTCAATAACCTCTCTGTATTTTATTGAAACCTTTTAAATTTTTTTAACGCCTTTAATGTCGAATGAAGAACCCATTATAATTTAAGTCTCTTTTGTTGAGGCAGATTGTGATAGTTGTACTAGAAGTGGAGGTGAATTTGATAACTGCATCAAATCACATACTGGTTCTGAAAGAAGAGGAGGGCTTGCCGCTGTCATAGCAAGCGCTGCTATCATTAGAAGCACCAACAGATGCCCTCTGGTAAGTAAAAAAACCAAAAGAATGTATATCTAAGGTTTGATCTAGAGTATGGAAATTTTTTATTTCTAAGGTTTAATCTTTTGATATAAATCAAGATGCACATATCCTAAAAATACATATGGGTAATTGTTGAGTTTATTAATATCTAACAAAGAAAACTAATGTAAAATTATTGTTGTTTAGCCTGCTAATTTATAAACACTAGGAAATATTTGGCTGGGAACTAAAAGTTTTAACTTATTTAAGTAAACAAATTTGTGCGATGAAAGAAAAGAGGAGTGTAATGAATCTTCGGTTTTCTGCCATTATGTAATAGATTATTTAGCATGATATAATATGTGCATCCAGTGAGTTTTTCTATTTATTCTTCATCATGTTTTTTTTTATCTCTTTTCTCATTAGCAATTTGGTTTCTCACAGCAAATTACTTCAATTTACTTTGATTTTCAGAGATTTTTGCTTGGATTTGCTTAAAGCGACGATTGGTGTAAAGTTTCAGTCATCCTTCTTCAGGCAATCATTCCATATACAGGTCCGTTAAGTTTTCCTTTTCATCATCCAGTAATTAAGAACTTTGAGCATTTGGGTTTTCATCATTTTTATATATATAGTATTTTTTTGTCAATCTAATGAGCTTTTAAAGGAAAAATGATCTATGTTCCATCCACTGTGGAAGTTCAAATAAATTTACAACATAATATACAAGTTGTGAACCATGTATATACAAATAAGTTCTGCTTGCTTAAGTTTTTATTTTTATTTTTTTCTCTTGATTATGTAGCTAACTAGGTTTGATTGATTTCTATTAGGGTGCTGAGGAACATATGATAAATTGTTAAATTCTAAAGATTAAACAAGAAAAGTTAGTTAACCGGCTTTCCCAACTTCACTTCGTATCATTGTACATTACCAAAATCAGTTTGATTGATGCATTTTTGTTTTAATTTGGTTTTCTGAATGTATAAATTTTCCGTACAATAGTGTATTTTGCTTTTCTTGATGATCTTTGATTTGAGCTAAGGGGTCTTTCTTTTGTGTGGTTTTGGTTAGCGGATCAGTGCATTTCTGTTTAAAGGAATGAGCTTTTTGGAGTTTCAGAGAATTGGGATTTGGCTAGGCAGCTTTTTGTGGACTCAATTTGACTGAGCAACTATCATAGTGAGTTGGCTAAACAATTATCATAGCGTCTTGGCCGAGATTGCAATCGTTTTGAGAGGTATGGTTTCTTCAGCTAAAATGTTAAATATTCAGCGATGTCTAATTGTTTGAATTTGGTTAAAGCGAGATATTAGCACTGATTAAATTTGATGTGCTTTTGAGATTTGATTTAAATTATCTTGCCTTGATTGTGTATTTGGCCGATCTAGGCTTTGTTGTATATTTGGTCAATATATTTGGATTTTGTTAAAACGAGGTGCTGCCACTCTTTAACTAAGATATGCCTTTGAGATTTGGTTTAAATTAGATAACTAGAGTATTGTCAATTAAAAGCAAAATCTTGAATTCAAGTTTCGATTATAACTAAATCAAAAATCTGTAAGATAGTGTGTTTTTTTCTATAATTTATTATACCATGAATAGATTATGCAACACTATGATTTTAATTGGCTGTCTTTTCTTTCATATAGTGTTTATGCTAGCTCAAGCATTCTACTTGCTCATTTGCATGTCTGCATAGGGAAGAACTACCTGTTTTCCAAATTTTTCTGCATCATTAATCTTAATTGTTCTGCCTGATACTATTCCAACATAACATCTGCATTTTAAATGACAATAAAATCTGCAAACTATTAATGAGTAAAAAAGGCTAAAAATTTACCGGTGATTGAAATAATTTGTTTTTTGGTTATGCATTTGTGAGGTGGCATTATCCTCCTTTTGAGCAGCTCTTTTTGCAAGTCTATAATAGCTCTGCTTATTGCTGCTCGACAACAGGTTTGTTTTCTATTCGTTTGCTAAGGACAGTATGCATAACAATGATAGCTGATCGGTTTTCGAATGTTCTGTTAATTGGATTCTTGATTTTCGAATGTTCTTATTTTATTTTATCGTTGTGTCTTTGGACTTTTCATAGGTGTTATTGTCTTGCTTTTGTGCACCTATTTTCACACGTGTTTTGCCCCTGTTTTTATTGCTGCAAAACAATAGGTAAGTTTTCTATTCATCTTTTGAAGAAAATATGCATAATAGACATAACTAATTGATTTTCCTATCTTGGATTGTTTGAAATTCTTTGTTTCTGTGGTGGTTCTATTATTCATTTACATTTGTTTGACTTAATTAGCCTATAGATGTAATTAAAAATCAGAAATTGAATTTATGCATTTTTTTTTTCCTTTCCAGCCATCAGTCTGTTGCCTGCAGTTTAAAAGTTTTTGAATGTTATGTCGAAAAGGCCTAGGAATACCAAAAGATATATGATTATAGAGGGAGGCCATAGTTCTGGTACTTCAGTCAGTGTACCATTTTGTGCTGAGAATGTTTGTGATGCTAACAATAGAGATAGACATGAAGGGATAGAAAATTCTACAACCAACCATGAAATTTTTTTCTCAAAGCCAGATCAAAAGACAAAAATGTGCTCAAAATAGATCATGTGCCGATATAATTATGGCTGAAACATCAACAGATCAAAACCAATTTGATGATTCTAATCAAATTGGTAGAGTCCAGGCATTCTATCAGAGAAGCAGACAGTAGGTTTTTTTTTAAAAAAAAATTTCTTAAATTTCTGCGCTATTATTTTCTTACCTATAGCTTCTGATACTCTTTTTTCCTCCTATTCTACATTTGTTTCCTTTATAGGAAAAATTGGAGAATATGTGGACTTGGGAGATAAAGATTATAAGTGCATTTACTGCGACGCACTTTTTTAGTTTAAAGAAAGCATTGCCAACAAATCTTAAAACAATGAGCCTCTTTTTACTCTTTGTTGTCAAGAAGGAAAGATCAAACTTCCAATTACAAAGCCAACACCAGTATTTTTAGAAAATTTACTAGATCCAAGTAAAGGCCAAAGAAGCTTATTGTTTAGAGAAAATATTAGAGCCTATAATTCTATAATTGCATTAACAGATGCCATTTTTTGATTTTTTAACAGAGAAATGAAGACTTCTGCACTTGACAAAAAACAAGAGCCAAGAAAGATTCAACAGGAGAAGAAGATTTTAGCAGTTTGTATATATGTATCTAAACAATAAGCAGTTCAATTAACAAAACTTTTTTGAACTTCGCCCTTGCATATGTATTTTCTCCGTAACTTAAGCTTGCTAAACAAAGCATCATAACGATGTATACATTTCCTATACAATTTCCATACTTTCTCAATTTCCTATATGTTTTTAATATTTCCTACATATTCTAAATGCTTTTTAACCCCGCAGCAACGCGCGGGCACCATTGCTAGTCTATACTATTATTAAGCCAAGAGGCTTGCTGACCAGAACTATTTTTTTTTTTTATGAATATATCCTTCAACTATTTAAAAACTTTAAAACAAAATTAATTAATAGAGACACTAAAGTTAATTTACAAACTAAAAAAAAATGATAGTTGTGGTTTTTTTATGAATAAACTTTTCCACGCACTACGCACTATATTGTAGGTCCCTTCTAGTATATTATATGGACATGAACATACTTGAGCTCACTGAGCTTGGTTACATGAGTAATGGACTAATGGGTCTCTAGTCTTCACCTCGAAACAGTTCAACCCAAAGTGAAATATATTATGCTTGATGCTAACAAATATTACATGATTTTTATGACACCGTACAAACCCTCCTCCTGCTTGGCATAATTCCCCATTCAGTCATCACCTTGATTCCTTCATGCTCCCATCATTGCCTGCCAAGATCATATACTTGTCTTTCCTTGTGAGACTTGTGCACTTGAATCCCAAAGCTTTGCCTATCTCATTCTGCACAAGATTGGCAACTTCAAACCTTGGCTTTCCACCAAACTTGCACGTGTTTGATGCTTCCAATTTCTCAAGAATCCTGATTGTGTAAACAGGATTTGGGTTCAAGAAGTGAAAAATTGGATCCAAACACTTGAATCCACTTGCAGTTGTGCCATAAAACATGTCAGCTTGCACATCTATGGCCACAGGAACAATGTCATCAGTCAACTCAGCAAATAGAGGACTGAACCTCAACAAATAAGGCTCTCTGCAAGTGGTGCCTTCTGGGCAAACCGCAAGGTCTCCTTGGCTCAACAACTTGTCCATTTGTTTCCCATCTTTTTCTCTGTCCCTTGTTAACCTGATTGTCTTCATGGGAGCAATGATCTCATTGATCTTACTCAAGCTGTATGTGACTGCAGTGAGAGATTTGTCAGTAACTAATTGAACATAGAGTGGATCCAGCAAGGTTCTGTGGTTGCAAACATAGAGTCTGCCTCTTGGTTTTTCTTGATCTTCACCATTTGCTGAGGTGTTTGAGGAATTGGGTTGTACTGAAGCTGTGGTAATTGTACCAGTGAAGGCCAAGATTGGATTGCAAAGACAGTGAGGTAGAAACATGCCAACAATCAATCTGATGAAGTAGATACAAAATCCTAGTGGTAACCACATGAACATGGCCAAGGTTGCAACTGGGGTTGGTCTGAAAGCCAATCTTCCATCATGGAAGATCAATGGTTTTGGGTATTTTTCTCTTGGAAGGCTTTTCCAGTTTCTCTTCTCAGCTTCATTAACCAAGTACACATTCTGCATCAAATGGGTAGTGTTAAAATTTTAAAAAGGGGGAAAAAAATTCAAAACCCAAAAACATTTCCAAAAAAATACTGTCTAGGCGTCTAGCTATATATAGAAAGAGGAGTTGACCCACCTTGCAATTTTGAGAAAGGACTTGCTCATGGAGAAACTTGTTGTGGCAACAAATACCAATTGCTTGACTATTACTTGACTTTTCCTCTCCATGAATCTGATTTGCATCCAAGCTTTTTGTGTTCATTTCCTCCATCAAACCCACAAAATACCCACCCACCACTTTGAGTTCTCTTGCAACAACAGCATCAACCCCAACATAGTCCTTCAAAAAACCTTCAACCATGACTCTAGGCAAGTCACTCACTCCCACTTTTTTCCCACATCCCATCACCACATCAAACCCTTCACTCCCAACATCTTCCAAGAAAAACTTGGGCAACACAGAATTCCCAATTCTCATCTTTTCCTTTCTAATACCAAAGAAGCACAAGAACACCATCATGTTGAGACCTAGCTCTCCACCAACCAAACAAACAAAAGGGTACAAAAGAAACAAAATAAGAGCTCTAAGGAACCCACCAGCTTCAAAGGCCACAAGCATGAAGTAGGGAAAAAGTGAAGATGATTTCAGAAGTGTTCCCTCAAAGTGGAAAAACAATATAGTATTTGACATTAGCTCCCCTAATTGATGAGCAAGGGAGTTGTACTTCTGAAACTTGAAGGGGGTTGCATGGGGTTTGCTGGCCTTGTATTGCACAACAGAGGATGTGCTCTTTGGCTTGCTAAGGACTCTGAAGGAGGAGGAAAGAGCTTCTAGTAAGCATAGCTTGGCAGACATCTTTAGTTGGTTACCACATTCGGAATATAGGTGCCCCAATTTATACTTTCTTAGTTGCCCAAAAAAAAATTTATACTTTCTTAGATAATTAATGAGTCTACCCAGTTTAGCTGTTTAGGTATGGCAATTTTTATTTTTTCTGGTTCCGAACTAACGATCGTGAGTGAAAAGGCATATCATGACATAATACTATTTGAAACATAGACACATTTTTCATGGGGTTGAAGTATAAGATTCTTTACTTCAGTTTATATATAGACAACAGGTATCTATTTATCTTCACGTCCTATAACAAGACTTTGATTCCTGCAATCGCATTGCCCGTGAATACTAAGGGGAATAATTTTGGCTCTCCATTTTTCTACTTGTATGTACTCTACTTTTAAGTATTTAAAAGTTGAATGCGGAATACAAAAACTACTCCCCAAAATAAGTATATAATTAATTAATTATTATCTCAACAAAAAAAAAGTATAAACACGTATATCTTCTCGTATAAACATATCATACACTATTAAAAGGCCTATGGATTTTGTTTTGAAACTAGAGCCAATTATATATAATGTCACTTTTTTTTTTAGAATATATAATGTCACTTTTGGTGACCATGTTATTTTTTAAGCCACCAAATATTTTTATCTCTCATAAAGCCACCAAAATATTACAAATTTCAATATTTACAAAAATGCCACCGTGTTTTTTTTTTTCATTATTTACAAAAAACTATTGCATTGTTCTTTGTCAGTAGTTTTGGTGGCTTAGAAAATAACAAGGTCACCACTTATTTATAATTTGTTATTGAAACTAATCCTACAGTGTGATCCATGATCCATGTCCTCCAATATCATCTTAGATTCCAAAAAGATCATTCAATATTCGGAAATGATTGTTCATCTGATAGAGATATTACGTACAGATCGATAAAGGAACATATTATTTTTCTAAAAACAGAGCTAAGCTTAATAGCTAATTTTCCATGATCGATAATAATCACATAGCTAAATGAATATATTTTTTATTTGGTTGATATTCTGTAGAATGATTTTTTAGAATACTTGAAAAATGAATGCATGGTTTGAATAAGAGTTGATTGAACTTACTTAATTACGGTAACTGTTTTGCAATTGATCGATGCGCCTTAATTTGCAATAATATAATGCACGTCTTTCTTTAAAACGGTACGTAATAATAATTAAGAAGACTGTAACCCTTCAACTAATTCTGACACTTTGATTGCTGATCGATTGTTGCATATTTACGCACATTCAATTCTGGAACTAATCATCACTCTTGGTTGGTTCACTACGTACTTTCTGCACTGCACCAACAAATTTTGTAGATGGATATATTATGTGGCTTTAAGTAGCTAGCAAGGCAAACCGACAAACAACTATATACATGCTTATACAGAGAGAGAGAGAGAGAGAGAGAGAGAGAGAGAGAGAGAGAGAGAGAGAGCGAGCTAGGGTTTATGTGTATGTGTGGTCTCCTATCAAGCGATCCAGCTAGTAGACACAGAGAGAGAGAGAGAGAGAGAGCTAGGGTTTACGTGTATGTGTGGTCTCCTATCTAGTGATTCAGCCAGTAGATCGAGTAGTAAAGAGTGTTATGGCGATGGGTGGTACGTGTTCCAAGTACATGCATGATCCACAAACCACCTAATACCTATTGGAGCAAAACGAACCCTTCACGGAAGCAATACCAATTATAACCAGAGATTTAATTAGTCTTCGCTATAAGGAACCCTAGAACTAGCTAGAAGAAGCAAACTCCGGCCATCAATTCAGCAGGTATATATGATCGATGATGAGTGCTCGATCGATCTGAACAAGTAAAACGTGTGTATATTGAAGTTTTGTTGTCAGAAATGTAAAACACCAGGTAAAACCTACAAGAAAGGAAATGACACTTATATTAACTTGGAGCACTGTTTTATTTGGCTGGCCAGAGAGAACTGATGAAGCAGATTTGCCAAAAAAGTTTTTTGTTTCTTTAATTTCTCGATGAAGGAAAAAAGCAATGTGAGATTTAAATGAACTGTAATTGATAATGAATGAGTTGCAACTACCCGAACTATATTAATTAGAGAGGCTATATTACTACATTCTTTACTCTATGTGAGGTTATATATATATATGTTGCCCATCAACTGTTGCTCATGGACCAATATATATATATTACGATGAAGAAACGTCAAGCAACCTATTTAATTGGGTTCATTAATCGGGTAGGTTTGTTTTTGGTCCTGAAGATCGATCACATATGTTAAAATAACTAACATCGTTACTTGCTTAATTGTCGATTAATTGCAGGGATTGCAGGGAAGTAGCAGATGCGTGTGCAGAGATCTGGATTACATGTTCATATATGATATTACGAATGATTGATTTCATTCTCTAGACAAGTTCTCGGCTTTTAACTTTGACTCTCGCATAGTATTTGTTTTTCTCAAACAACAGAAAAAAAAAACATTATTCTACAAATAAACAAAATACTAGTTGCAATTGATCCATGATATAACAAGTGGGGTTGATATCTTGATCAGATTCCAAATCCTCATTAATACAACATCCAACGAGAGAATTAAATTAGGAATCAGCAGGTAAGTAATTCTCTTGGACAGAAAAATTTGCACAAAATGTTATACTATACCGGAGTTATGATATAACAATATTATATACAACAATATCATATATATATATATATATACACGTAAGAATGTGTGGATACAATAATTTTCCGAATGATAGCTCTCCATGACAAAAAAAAGTTATCATTTATTAAGACGTGTGTGAATTTGGTGCACTGAAAAGTTCGAATTTCCTGAGAAAAAAAAAAGTTCGAATTTATTGCATTGTGTACACATATGTGTTTGGATTTTTATTTTATCATTTGTTTTACGAAGAAACTTTATTGAAATGAAAAAGATACAAAGCTTAGAGAATGGGACTAGGCCAAACCAACTCTCAACAAGAATAATAAACAAAACGAGCACAAGTATTAAATTAACGAAAACGACAAGATAGACGCGAAGAGAGATCGTGACCAAAAGAAAAACCTAGAAATTCAGGCAAAGTCTCCCACCAATGAGAGCCCACATGATCCGCATCATAATTGGCTAAAATATCCGCCACAGAGTTCCCTTCTCTAAAACATGAGAGACAAGAAAGTGCATTTGACTCACAACATGAAGACAATTTGCCCAAGTAGTTTGAAAGCGCCAAGAGATGAGAGTAGGATTCTTAAAGTAGTGAAGCACCAGAGAATAGTCAGTTTCTAGCCACAAATGTAGCCATCCATTGGAAAGAGCACTGATAGAAAATTGGATACAATTTATATGTGACGATATATATATATTTTAGGGTTAATACCCTAAATGGTACCTGAAGTATCATGGTTGGACAATTTGGTACCTAGTTTAACAAAATTGACAATTTGGTACCTGGTTTAACAAAATGGACAATTTGGTACGTACATATACTTATCCTTCGTCTTCCCATTTGATACTTCCGTAAAAAATTCGGTTAAGTTGGCACAATATCAAGAGTAGTTTCGTCTTTTTAGTCTCATCTCTCTATAAAATCCGCCTCTATATACACTTCCAACTCATTCAACCCCTTAGTTTGGAGGGAATGAGATGTCTATAGAGAGATGATTAAAAATAAGGGAATGAGATGATTATAAATTCAACCTCTATAAACACTTCCAACTCATTCAACCCCTTAGTTTGGAGGGAATGAGATGTCTATAAAGAGATGAGTTGGAAGTGTCTAGGGACTGAGATGTCTATAGAGAGATGATTAAAAATAAGGGAATGAGATGATTATAAAATCCACCTCTATATACACTTCCAACTCATTCAACCCCTTAGTTTGAAGGGAATGAGATGTCTATAGAGAGATGAGTTGGAAGTGTCTAGGGAATGAGATGTCTATAGAGAGATGATTAAAAATAAGAGAATAATGAGATAAATAAATAAATAAATAAATAAATAGTTGCTCTATCTAGGGAATGAGATGTCTCGCTTCATCTTCTCAAAAATAGAGGGTAAAAAATGATCGTATTTTTTTTATATTATAGTTAGAAAATTACACACACACATACATGACCCTTATAATGAGGATTTGGTGAGGACTTTTCGATTAATGGTTGTGATATCTATTTTTCGATTACATCTCGACAAATCAACCGTTCAATGTTAAGATATTCATGAGTAGATAACTTCTACAAATTTTCAACAAAATTTGAAATCGTTAAGGTACCGAACTATACCAAATAAATGGACGAACCAAATCTGTCAATTTTGAACCATTCATATTCATAAATGGTAAATCACAATTATAGATGACTTAACGATTTCCGATTTCATTGAAAATTTGTATAAGTGATCTACTCATAAATATTTAAATATTGAACGGTTGATTTGTCGAGATGTAATCAAAAAGTAGGTCTAATCGAAAAGTCTTCACCAAGTCCTCATTATAAGGGTCCTCATTAGAACCTCTTCATATATATATAGTCTCATTCACGTGTGGACGTCCACACATGAATTAAAATGCGAACATCCTCATTGCGATGTACAACCACCATTATCAATCTGTTGTCATATAGCAGCCGAGAAGATTAGGTACGTACTAAATGGTAGGTAGGCTTATAGAAGGAATTCAATGACACCCAACATACAACAATTCAAAATAAACATTTTTTTTTGTTACAAAAATGGTGGCCAAGTGGGCAACCACTCCGGGGAATGAGAGCAACATGGGTATTTCCCCTCCCCATGAGATGTTTTTCACAAGCCGGAGTTCGAACCATGGACCTCCTATTACCAGGAGAATCCATGCAGCGTCCGCCCCACTTGCAGATCTAGCTTGCTTCCACTAGACCAAACAAAATAAACATTTTGATGCATACTTCCATGTGCATATTAAAAGCTAGCTAATTTTGAAACCAATTCCTTTCACATGATCAATCAAAGCGCGCGCGGCAGTCTTCCCTATATAGCCAGCACATTGGAAAGTGGAAACAACTTCCTTGAATTCAATATATAATGCAGTGAGCAGATTGATGATCGACTTGATTGGGGCTGCATGCATGTCTTCCCTGCGTTCCTAAGTAACTATAGAAAAGAGTAGATCGATCATAATTTACCCCCAACAATAATTAATATGGGGTAAGTCATTTCCGACGATAATACCTTAATTAATGGTAAACTAATTGATTGGAAAAATAAAGAACATACAAATACACTATGCACTAGTTGATTCTCTGTTTGTGTGTGCATCCTTACTCTTTTCTTTTTGTACATTCCAATTTTATCGGATGTCTCCGAAGGGACTGCATCCTTACTCTTTTGTTGCACTGATTTGATGACATTTGAATTATTGTCTTATGTCTACGTACGTATCAAGTTTAATGAACGTACTTAATTCTTCTGTTTCTTAATTTTTAGTTTTCAGTACACGGCGTGTACATACACGATGCAATCTGAGCTGTCCAAAGGTTAGAAAAAAATGCTAACTTGTTTTTCTGACCCAGTTTGGATTGCTCAAATTGCATCATATATATGCACGCTGTGTACTGAAGAATTTTCCCAAACTATTCTTCATTCTTTCTTCATAGCAAGTGAAACAACAACAAATGTAGTTAAAATATTAAAATCTGAAAATTCCAATTACCTTTTAGGTCTCATTAGGTTCGCAAAATAGTCCTTGAAAAATTGGAATTGGCTTTTCCATGGGAATGTGAAATCAAGCTTACTATCAAGTTGTGTGCTGAAATTAAGAGGTCTTTTGACAGTTGAAAATTCATTAGCGAGATACATTGGTCATGAAAAATGGTTTGCCCACGACCAAGTGTGTGATTCAGAGCCCATGATCATTTAGTTTAGTGACATAAGTCTCTCATTGCGTGTGTAGGACTCGAAGAGGACCAGTCATATAATTAAAAAAAAAAAAATTATTCCCGACCAGTCATATGAATGAATGAACATGCTTTTTGACGCGAGGCAAGAGTGGTGTTCGATACTAGTGCATCTAGATTGAAAGTTCAGTCTAGCCATTTTCACAAGCTGCTCTGTCAACTGTGGTTTCCCATACCCTATCCATCACCAATTGGTGTCCCAAACTCACAAATCCTATGAGCCACGGCAACCACCATCACCATGGGTGATGACATGAGAGGCTCGTGGCTCGTGGTCTTGCCCTGTAAGTGTGAAGACCCTTGCACCAAATCTTCTTTCCTTAATAAAACTATCCCAATAAGTATTAAGGCATACACAAACACATCACTTGCTACCTAAATTACGAATCCCTAGTACTTCAGCACTAAAAGCTAGAGGTTGAATCATTTCTCTTTTATCCTACACTAAGCCAGAGTTGGAATCCCTCTCCATACTGTAGTTCACTTGCATCCAATACATGGTAATGTGACACGTAGTTGACTGGAGATTTAAAAGGTGAAAATACCATCATCCAATCCGGTAGCCAGTCTTGTACAAAACAACTCAACAAGATCAGACTAGCCCGAGATGGACCCTTTTCCAAACAAGCATTGACTCTACTTTAACTCACTTTTCCTCCTCCCTAAATATCAAGGATTATCACAGACTACCTAACTATCTTTGCCTACAAGTCAAAGTACAAAAGTTTTTGCTAGCAAATTCTAACTCATGCAAATTATAGAACACCAAGTAATGAGGCAGATTACATAGCAAAATCTCATTTGCTACAAACAAATGTAGTTGAAAATGGGTACAAATATTAGCAAATATCAAGTAAAAAAAGTAAATACAGGAAAAGGCTTTAGCTGTCTGTAACTCTGTAATGCTATATTAATTCGGTTTCTTTCACATACAAGCATTGGAATAGTAACTGAAAGCTTTTGTAGCCACACACTTAAAAAGGTATAAATTCACATAATAATGAAGTACTGATTAGAAGGCTCTAGAATATTGTCAAGCACACATGCCAATAACCCCAAAGGCACTGGACAACTATTATTAAGTCTTCATGTCATATTTTCAAGTAGACATGCCAACAACCCCAAAGGCATGGACAACTATTATCAAGTTTTCTTGTCATATATGAGCAGAGCAGGCACTAATGAGTAATGACAGTGTATAATGAGGCTTATTAATGACACACCAAACAAGCAATAAATCCAAATAGTATTTGATGAATACTTCCATTCCACGCGCACAGAACTACATCCACCCAAAGGTGATTACTGTAATTGCAGTCAACCACCTCTAATTAAAGCTTATCTGATCTTTATCGAAAAAAAAAAGCTTGTCTAATTTAAAAACAATTCCTCAAGACAAAGCAGTTTTTCATAGCACATTGGAAACAAGTTGAATAACAAACTCAGTCTGCCCACTGCCTTACCTTGCCATTCCATCCTGATCCTCCACACTTATAGTTAACTTAAAGCCGCAGGGATAAACTCTTCGTTTTTCATAGTGTTTTCTCAAGGACAATACACCAGTTGGATTTGTCAAAAAATCGATCAACAATTACAGCATCATCCATACCAGATACTAGCCTGCATGTTAAACCAAGGAGTTGGATATAAGTAACTTTCTGAAGTACAGAACTGTGACAATTAAATACATGTGCAGAGATTTTGTTTTTTATAATGAGAGGGGGGAGGAGAAAGGTTTTTGTCCTCCTTGCTATTCTAAGTAATTTCAAGTACTCTGTCGGCAGTTACATTATTTATATTTTTTTTTATTCAAAAGATAAAGATGTATGATATATGAGATGGGGATTTGACCTTTCCCTCTCAAACCTAAACTCTAGGTCTAAACCTAATATTATCTCTTAAACTCTCCTATCCTTAAGGGTGGGGAATGTAACCTTAACATTATTAGATGACATATCAATGATCCATCAGCAGATATTTTAACTCCAACTAGAAACAAAGAGTTGCGTCAACAAAGCAAATGGGCAGTAGATTAGAACTTATAAGCTGACTGAAACAAGTACTTCCTTGGTCCAATTTTTTTTCAAATTTTTCATCACTATCATCAATAGGATTTTGCTCTAACTTAGAGGCTGGCCAACCATCATAAATGGGCTTTTTCTCCCACTGTGGAGGCTGATCTATTAGCACCAGTGGGCTTCTGCTCATACTCGTTAGCTTGTAGAACTGGCCTCTTTTATTGTATCATAAATTTTTAAATTTTTTCTTTTTTCTAAATTATAAACACCTTTAATTAATGAATTACTATGAGTGAAAAAAAAAAAAAAGGATCATTACTTGATTCATAGGAGTTACCATTTGCAGGGGCACATCAATTAAAAATTTCAACTCCTTGATGGATAGTTGTCATAAGAAATCCATATGAAAAAATGCATCAAATTCCATCCTAATAGGACCTAGACATTTAAAAGATGAGGTTTCCCCTGTGAGAGTGGTATCTTTCTGCTAGTAATGTTGTTTCAATGTCAGCAAGCCAGTAGAACACAGCACAACTGGAGCAGCATGAGAAAATGAGCCTTAATTTCGAAAAACAACTGATTGGAAAGCAATGCAAACAGAAAATATACATCAAAAGGAAATAACTTAAATGAAAATGATATGTTACCTTTCAAGCTCGCCTTCACTGAAAACATGGTAATATCTGTTGTACACTACGGCACCCTTCTTATCATCATTCTTTGCAAGGCCATTTGCAACAGCACAAGCAGAAGCACCACTTACTTCAGCACGATGATATGGCAAGTGCCAGGGGACAAAATATTCTTGTTGATTATTCGTAGTTTTTATACCTTCAGAAGGCCTTGTAATACCTTCATTTTGAGAGGTCATTTCATGCAATATCTGCACAGAACTCTGGTTGGAATCTTTCGCATTCTCTCCCAAAATTTTCTCCGCTGTTTCTGGAATGCTTTCCAATGTGCGGGATGAAGGACTACGCACACGCGGACTACCAGGTCCTATCCACTCTTCTCCATACTTTTTGGTGAGTGGAGTCCATTTAGAAACTAATGCTTTGTCTTCTTGCTCCACAGCCCAAACTGTTATTAGAACTAGACCACCCTTTTTCACAACTCGGACCAACTCTTCGATTGCTTTTTTCCTCCTGCTCTCTGTACTCAGATGATGTAATACAGCTATAGAGATAGCTGCATCACCAAAACCAGTTCTATAGGGTAGAACTAAAGCATCTGCAACCAAAACTTCATGCCCTCTATCTGCGCATATTTTGATAAGAGGAGCACTTATGTCACATCCTATGGAAAAACAATCGGGATTAAATCCCAAGTACTTCCCATTTCCACATCCTGCATCAAGCACAAGAGATCCTGCAGGTAAGGAAGATAAAAAATTGGCTACTTTCGGCCACTTAGCAAACCGGGTGGAACTGAAGTGGGGTGCGATAGCATCATAAACATGATGGACATACTTCTTTTCTATTTCTGGAGTGGACTGCACATTTAGGGATGAACATCCCCGGCTGACACTAGCTGATTCAGATTGTAGGATTTGCGATTCACCATCAGAATCAAGAGTACACAATCCTGAAACACCTTTTACCTTGACTTCTCTCATTGTACGGATGATTCCTGAATGACAAACACGACCAATTATTACAGTTGGAAGATGGAAGGCCTCCCTTGACAAATAAAAGGATCTACTTGCTCTTTGAGCATCATAAAACATCATCCAGAACACTATCTCATCAGAAATAACCTGTAAATTGACCAAGGTTAATGAGATCACAACTTTGGAGATATACAAATTTCAGGATCATGTAATGTGGACCAGAGAATCTTAATAAAAATATGTGGCGGAACAACTACTTTGCACGAAACGTATGTATATCCTGTGATATAAATCATCTAAAATACAGGAAGAAAAAAGAAAAAAAAAAAAAAAAAAAGCAGCAAAATCATTTATAGGAGACCCAAACTAATACATGTTAATTTCAATTCAGGCAACCGGATTGATTTAGAAAGGAGAAACAATGACGCCATTCTGTTAGTGACTCGGTATCTCCCTTAGTCCAAGTTCCTGACAAGCTGAATGGCTGTTCGTCAATTACAATCTATATAATGAAGATTTCAAAGATGTTCTCCTTTCCAGAAAACAAAGGCCTAATACAGTCTATCGGGAAAGGAACTCCTGCACACTTCTCAAGGGTAGGGTTATGTGTACAGAAGTTACATTGAACTACCTGCTAGCCCCGCTTCCCTAGTAAGACAAATCATGGTCCTTGACAAATACAAATTGGCCGTCCATCAATGCATCAAATCCTACTGCCTGCATTTTGGTCAATAAAGTTTCAATCTTTGCCTACTGCCCATGCATTTTGGTCAATAAAGTTTTAATCTTTGCCTGCTGCCTATGCATTTTGGTCCATAAAGTTTCAATCTTTGCTTCCATTTTTCCTGTTAAGATTGTTCATATTCATTGAAGAGTGAAAAAGTGTGTGATGGTGGTTGTCCTAATTTCCCGCAAAGCTTCTTACTTTGGGAGGTCACATTCAATCAAAATCCCAGCTTTTCATGACCAAATTCAGTGTTTGCTGTCTTATTTAAATTTAGGGTTTCACAAAATCTGGAGATTAACAGAGTACATACTAATACAATACAATAGCCAGAACGAAAATATATTACTGAAATTCAGCTACACAAAAGTTACATAGAGGCATATACATATACATATATGTATATAAGCATGTAAGCAGAGTAAAGAGATGAAGCTGACCTGATCCAGCAGACATGACTGGCGGTGGATTGCTTCCTTTTTGCTTGCCCTGTAAGTGTGCTTGAATTAGAGTTGGGGTTTTTCGCAGAGGTAGAGAGGTTCAGTGAGAAACTGAGAACGTTGAGAAACTGAGGAGAGATGTGGAGTCAACAAGCGTACGGTAAACATAGCGAACTCCTCTGTGGTGGCGTTCTCAGTTAGTCAGTTCTCTTCCTTAAGGGTTTTTTTTTTTTTTTGGGTACAATGGGAGCAATACTCTTCCTTGTGGCCTTGTTCCTTGTGGCCTTGAGGGTGTAGTGTAGTAGGGCGGTAGGGTGCTTTTCTTATATGTAATTCTTTATTTTGGTTAAATTTTTAAAATCCAAGGAATGTTTTTTATTGATATAATTTTTATTTTTTTAGTCAAAAACGTTAGTTTATTACTTTATTTTTTTCTTATGAGTCTTACTTTATCAAAGCAATTTTATCTCATCATATAATGATACCACAAAGACAAACACTAATACAAATCCTAAAACTGATTATAATAAAAATTTGAACTCGTAACAAACTACAACACTTGTACTAAAAAAAATAGGACAAAAATATGAACAAGACCTTGGTGTGACAGCTTCTACCCATATTTAATTGAGCACTTCAAGCACATTATGTCATAAGGGTGTATGCTAAGAAACTCGAATTGGGAGGAAGGACGTAACCCTAGTAGACGACTGGTTGTAGCTATCTTTAGAGAGGCCTGGAAGTCGCAAAGCTCAGTCCTTACCGCATAAAATATATATACTCAATAGGGAATCAATCGATTCAAACAGGGCCTAAGCTAGCCCAACTCTAGTAGACAACCCACAAGTGGAGACCCAACACGCTGATCCAGCCCAATGCCCAATCTAAGGAGGCCCAACTGGACAAAAGGGTTTTTACCTCTTTTTCTAAACTGTGTCAAAGGGCTTTTTCTTTTTGTTTCTAATGGCAAACATCTATAGTATTTAACATACACACCCATGACAACATTACAAAACACAAATAAACCAACTAAGATTAGAGTTATACAAATAAGGACATGCAGTCCAGGCCCACACACTATAATTTAAGCCTAGGCCCAAATTTTAAAGGTGCAATTACATAATCAGGTTTTTCTTTACTTTATTTACAACTTTGTCATTATACCAACCCAAAAGTGTGGCCTACTAGATATTTGTGCAGTAGCAGTAGTGAATATTCATGTAATAGCAATAACGTATATCCGTGCAGTAGCAGTAGTGATTATACGTGCAGTAATATTAGCAAATATCCGTGCAGTAGCAATAACAGTAGCATATATCACCATGCAGTAGCAACTATCACGACAAATATGCAGTAGAAGCGATCATGACTACTATGCAGTAGCAACTATTATGACTACTATGCAGTAGCAACTATTATGACTACTATGCAGTAGCAGCTATTAAGGCTGCTATGCAGTAACAACTATATACCAAGATTAGTATGCAGTAACAGCTATCACGATAAGTTTGCAGTAGCAGCTATCAAGAGATATTGCACTGCTACTGCTACTACACGTATATATTGTACTAGTATTGCACGCTACTGCTACCGTTACTGCTACTACACTGCTACTACACACATATATACTACAGGTATTGTAAGTTATTGCTACTGAACTGTTATTGCACTGATACTGCACTGCTACTACACTACTGCTACTGATACTGCTACTGATACTGATACTGCTACTGATACTGCTACTGATACTGCACTGCTACTGCACTGCTACTGCACTGCTACTGATACTGCACTGCTACTGCACTGCTACTGCACTGCACTGCACTGCACTGATACTGCACTGCTACTGCACTGCTACTGCACTGCACTGCACTGCACTGATACTGCACTGCTACTGCACTGCTACTGCACTTCTACTACACGCATATATGCTACTAGTATTGTACCCTACTGCTACCATTACTGCTACTGCACTAACAGTACTGCACGAATATCTATTTTTGTTACTAATCGAATATATGCTATTGTTACTGCTACTGTATAAATATATGTTAAATGATATCTGTTATTATACGGATATTTATTTCTGCTATTGCATTTACAAATGCTACTACTACTGCACAAATATCTATTTATGTTATTACACAAATATATGCTACTGTTACTGCTACTGCACGGATATCTATTTCTGCTAATGTACGGATATCTGTTTCTACTATTGCATAAATATATGCTACAGTTACTGTTACTGCATATATATTTGTTGTTACTATTGTACGGATATCTGCTACTGCACGGATATATGGCGGCACACTTTGAGTTTTTTTTTTTGTTGGTATACACATTGAGTTCCAAACCCAAAACTTAGAAGAGGACAAAAAAGTAATTTAACACTTGCCACATGTAAGCTTGTAAACAACTTGTCCTTATGTGTAAAAAAATTTACTTATATGCATGAATTAAAAGTTTGTGGACTTTGGAGAAAAATGAAGAGATGTCATGGGCTTTTTTGTAGTTTACTAAAACATTCTATACTATAAAACCAGCCAGGTAGCCAATTAATATTGAAGTGTGCAAATTCTGAATTTAAGGGTGCAAGTGTAATTAGAAAATTATGAGAAAAAATAACGGAATAGTTTTAGTATTTCTTTTTGAATTTCATGTTGGCATGTGATACCGAGACCTAGTTGATCTCTTTTTGAATTTCATGTTGGCATGTGATACCGAGACCTAGTTGATCAAATCGTATTTCTCTCCATAGTGATGGATGAGATCCTAAATTCAAATTTCATCATCCACCAAGATTAGAAGTAAAAAAAAAAGGAGTTGGCATGTGATGATAGGGTTTCTGTTCGTGAATCAAAACATGTAGACCAGTGCATTAATGAATCAATACATGTAGACTACCTGCAAATAGTGGTAAGCCAATAGTGCAAAGGTCTATATTGCGCGCATGGAGCTAGTCTACCACTACATAAAACATATCTAATTATGAATCTCTCGGTTAATACATGGTAAAATTTTCCTGGATGATATAGTGTAATTCTTCTTCTCCATCTGTAGACAACATATTATGTGTAGAAAAAATAAAAAGTTATAAACATGAGTTAGAATAGGTAGACATGAATTTGGTTTAGGGGTAAAAGTATTTACTCCCACATCCAAAGGCCATAGCTTGTAACTCTCCTCCTTCTTTGATCTCTTTGTACCAAAAAAACATGTTTCATAACCTGGCCAACTCTTTTCTGAACTCTACTCTTTCTCAAAGTATTGTAGAACCCATGAAAGACTTGCCCATATGAAAAAGTTGGAGATTTTTGCAAGAGTTTGATTTAACAAAACTAGCTAGCTAGTAAATAATTCAGCACTTCTATTTAACTTTTGCATTTGGATATATTTGATCACATTCTTGGATTCTTTTAGGGTCCAATTGTATGCTTTTCTTGGCTATGGTGCTGTCAAAAGGGAAATGCCTCCAATGTCAGGTGGAGATGAGAATTTTCCAAGTCCAGATGATGTGGAATTCCACAAGTCCAGTGAGTTTACATCATGTAAGAGACAAAAAAATTCCAATTTTCCACAACTTTACGTGCATTGAATATTTAGTGCAAACATTCTTTGCTCTTTTTCTTCGATCATTCACTCATAGAGTACGTCATGGTACTCAGCAAAGGACTCGACTTTCAAAACGAAACATGCATGTAATCTGGTTACTGGGTTTCCAAGAATCTACTCTTATATTCAAATTTTTTAGTTAGAATAAAGATGCTTCAAAAGTGTGCACGTTTTGATTTACTTTCTAGTTTCGACAGGTGATGTTGAATGTTTTTGTTTTGTGGCAATATGAAAACTGACCTATCATGTGTTTGATATGTCCAAATGAAATGTCTCACACCCATCATGTGTTTGATAAAATGTCCAAATGAAATGTCTCAGGACTCTAAACTGAAAGTTTTGTTAGCTAAAGTACCTTTAGCAGCCAGTCCCCATAAGGTAGTACGAATTTCATTTGACATGGAATGACTAGGGGATCAGTTTTGATTTTGAGCACCGCTACACTCGACAATTGATGTGAGAGTGTTTTATTTATTCACCAAATGTTCATCACATCTGTTTCTAGCTATCAAGTATCTTATATGGACGCATCATTTGGTGAATAAATTTGGTGGTGCAGTATTATTGTTTTGATTTATGTCATGGTACAAGATAAAACCTCCGAATTGTGCCAAGTGTCTCAATGACTTTTTCTGTGTGTTTGGATCTTTCTGTAGGCATTGGACTGTTAGTAACTTCTGCCACTCACTTTCATTCGCATCGACTTGGAAAAGATTGTAGCTTCATGGAAAAACCAAGATGAATTTTCCACAGAGTAGCTTCAGTTTACATTTTCTTGATCAGCTGAGACTTGTCTTTGGCCATATCTACAACTGGAATCGTCAAAGGCTGAATTCCTTTTTATTTGAGGCATCTATGGTGTGTGCCAACCCGGAAACTGCCAAACAACCTGGACTATATATATCGTTGTTAGTCTTGCTTGTATCATACTCAAAAGCTCAGTATTCCTCAGACAGTTGAAACAAATTATGAATTATCTTCAATTTTCATCTCGTATTTGCATGTCTTCTTGTATTCCATCACAGCCTAAAAAAATCTGGACCAGGTTATATATTGTTAAATAGATCGATACAGTCATTACATACATATCATTGTTCATTGATGCTTTGTTTGGTTATTTTCATGCGACTGATTTAGTACACGTCTGGATAATTTACAGTTCAAACTCTAAAAATGAGAGCAAAGTTGGGAAGTTATTACAATCTCAAAAAGGTTCATTTTTTGATTATATAAATCAAATCTTCATGTTCATGTCATCTATATATGTCGTGATGCAAAAGCACTTTTGTGAGTCACAAACTAATAAGCAATGCAATGCAATCACAGGTCATTGCACAAAAGTCTCACGCAGTGTCAATATGGAGAACCTGCAAAATGGATATTTGTTTCCAGAGGTCAGCTGGCTTATGAAACTTCATCATTAGCTTTGCCCCTCCTATCGCTTTTTTACTTATGATATTTAATAGCTAGGTCTTTTGTTTAAAATCATCTTTTCGCTTTCTTAACCAGATATTCATGCGCGAGTTTCTGCATACTCAGAAGTATCCAAATGCAAGAGTAATAAGACTTGGCATCGGTAATACTACAGAACCTATACCAGACATCATCACATCTGCTATGGCTGAGGTAATTTAGTGGCTCTCAGATTATTGTATGTGACTTTTTCAGCTTATTGAAATCTGATTGTAAAACCTATTCAAACAGAACCAATATTGCTTTTTCCATTGTTTAGTTAGCTGATTGCTTTCTCATTTATTTGAACTGCC
Source organism: Rubus parviflorus (assembly GCA_029955375.1). Lineage (NCBI taxonomy): Eukaryota > Viridiplantae > Streptophyta > Magnoliopsida > Rosales > Rosaceae > Rubus > Rubus parviflorus. The sequence goes on along the minus strand of JARGGL010000008.1, from coordinate 12,334,556 downwards.
CTTATATCTGTCATTTTATTTTATCATAGCTTCCATTTCCATTGTAATCCAAATTTTGGGACATTAGTGATTGCATGTCTTTATCAGGCTTCGCTTAATTTGTAACCATGCATGCTATGCATGTCTTTATCTCATTGCTACAGGCAAGCCTTTCTTGACTTGGATAATCTGAGAGAGAGCATGCATGTACCACAGAAATATGGCTCTAGCTACTTCCTGTTGTTCATAAGTACTCATCTATTAAAAAATTTTCAAATTCATATGCAACAGACATCTCAATTATTGGAAAACAAACACAACAGACAGTGATCGATTTCGACGATTTGCATTAGCCTTCTTACATCCATTACTATTTCGATTTCCTCTTCATTTACTTTCTTCTTTTCATTTTTTTTTTGGAGTTAAAGAAGCAGAGAAATAACATGAACTTTACATTGAATGCTTGATTTATATATATATATATACACTCATCTTTTTGCAGCATGCAAATGCTCTATCAACAGTTCAAGGATACAGAGGGTATGGAGCTGAGCAAGGCCACATGGTAGGATGAAATGTTTTTGTGTATATTCTGAATTTTTTTCTTGCAGAATTATCAGTATTATAGTAAATCAAATGAGTATTAATTAAACTGTTAAAGGTACTATCAGAAGACATAATTGGAGAATTAGTACGTAGCATGGTTGTTCTTTCAGATAGTATAAATTACCTTTGATCTACATCTTTTTATTTTTCTTTAGTACTACTACAAGTTATTAAGTTTTGTTGCAGGCTTTAAGAATGGCAATTGCAGAAAAGTTATACCATAATATGGGCATAAAAGGTGATGAAATTTTTGTATCAGATGGTGCACAATGTGACATTTCTCGCCTTCAGGTAAAAATACTTGGGTGTATACAGCAAACCTTTCTATAGTTGGATAGTGTTGGAGTAAGATAAACTGATAAAGACCTGCTATTGTTTAGTTCGATGAAAAGAATGTTATGAATTCTGACTTTTGCCCCCCTTAATTTGCAGATGCTTCTGGGTTCTAATGTGACAGTAGCAGTGCAAGACCCTTCATTTCCGGTAAACAAAAAATCAAATTTAATGTAAACCTAAGGGTAAAAGTTATAAATGGTCCCTATGGTTTGGGCTGATATTCAACATTAACCTTGTGATTTCAAAATGTTTATTGTAACCCTTGTGGTTTGTAAAATTAATCAATATTTGTCCAAATGCTAATTTTAGCAAAAAATTCAGCAATTAAAATTCACGTGTAGGTGATTCATAATTAAAGATAAATTTGTCATTTTAATTAAAAAAAACATTTTTCAAGTGTTTTTTTATTTAATTTAATTTACGACACTATTTTAATTGATGAAAATTTTGCCATAAATAGCATTTTGGACCAATATTAATCAATATTGCAAACTATTAGAGCGATATTAAACATTTTGAAACCTCAAAGTTAATGTTGAATATCACCTCAAATCACAGGAACCATTTGTATCGTTTACTCTAAACCTAATATTGCTCGATCTTTTTTTAATTCTAAATCAAGTTAAAAATAAGGAAAACAGTTGAATGTCATTGTTATACCACTCTCTATTTCTTTTCCTTTTTCCATTGTAACTATGCTAAAATCAGTAAAATGGCTCTTCTGCCTACAATAGAAAAGGTTATAGACAATTTCTTTTAAGTTTTTGGATGCTACGTACACTGCAATACTGCATGGAGGTCATATCCCTTATTGTTTATGGACCATGTTTTGGGGCAGGCATATATAGATTCTAGTGTCATTGCTGGGCGAGCTGGCAACTTTCAAGAGGAAACCGGGAAGTATAAGAACATTGTGTACCTCAATTGCAGGCCTGAGAATAATTTTTTTCCTGACTTATCAACTGCTTCGAGGGCGGATCTCATATTTTTCTGCTCTCCAAACAATCCAACTGGAAATGCTGCATCATGGCATCAACTAAAGCAACTGGTGGAGTTCGCAAAAGCAAATGGCTCAATAATAGTTTATGACTCCTCGTACGCTGCTTATATATCAGATGGAAGCCCGAGATCAATTTATGAAATTCCTGGTGCCAGAGAGGTTTCTCAGTTCTCACCACCTTTTGTGCTTGAAAACTTGGCATACAAGTTAATTAGTGCAGCTGTATTCTTAATGGAAGTTGTTTTGACCATTTTCAATGTACGTACAGGTTGCAATTGAAATTTCATCCTTCTCCAAATTTGCGGGGTTCACAGGAGTCCGACTTGGTTGGACGGTTGTCCCTGAAGAGTTGTTGTATGCAAACGGATTTCCTGTCATAAAAGATTATAACCGCATAGTGTGCACCTGCTTCAATGGTGCATCAAATATAGCTCAGGCTGGAGGGCTAGCATGCCTTTCTGAAGATGGTTACCAGGTAAGAATTTATACCCCATTTCTGGTCCACACATTAATTCGATCTCTTGTAAATTTATTCCATTCAGTGAGATTCTCGATCTTTCTACAATCCTCATAATAGGTGAAGTTAAACTCCAATGCACTTTCAAATTTAATTGAAGTTTTCAAAACAAGGATTTTGTATTTGACAACAAAGCTAAGTTTCCTAAAAAAAAAAAAAAAAGACTACAAAGCACTAGATAGAGTATTTTGAATCGCTAGATCGATGCATGCAATTAATTTGGTTCGCGGAATTGAGACCATGGGAAAGGAAACTCAATTCTTTCCAGTGTTTGAAATGCAAAAGGAAAGAAAATATTTTCCTGAAGGAAGGGAAAATAGGGGGGAAATTGGTTCCTCCCCTACTCTAAGGGAATCATTTTCCCTACTTACTTTCCTGCATTTATTACACTAATTTAACATTAATTACATTACTTTTGTGATTAAAATAATTATTTATAAAATTATAAATATTAATTTTATTTCATATATTATTATTTATTGATTCATTTCCTTAGTGTTGTCAAACACTTGAAAGGAAAACTAATGAGAATTTCAGTTTCCCATGCATATGGAAAGAATAAGAAATTGATTTCATTTCTTTTTCTTTCCGTGAACCAAACGAGGCCCAAGTTGATTGTAGTTAACTAAATCCCTAGATTTGGAACTAGTCCATCCAAAAGGATCCTTAAATTCCATTTGGGTGGAGTGATTTCAAAACAAGGATTGTTCTTTGACAACAAAAATAAATTTATTTTTAAAAAAAGAAAAAAAAGACTAGAAAACAGTATATACTAATGATTTCATATGACTAGAGGCAATATGCATTCGAAATAGATAGATATGAAATAACTACATGCGAGGAGTCATTGGAATTTCGATTGTTTTCTTCTTCTTCTAACTCAAATCTTGACTACGTACATAGATTGTAATAGTATAAACAAGCTAGCAACCTAGATTTGGAATCACTCAAGTTTTACATTTTCCACTTTCCAGGCTATAACAAGCGTAATTGACTACTACAAGGAGAATGCAAAAATCATTGTTGACACATTCAGATCTCTTGGGTTAAAGGTCTATGGCGGCAAAAATGCACCTTATATATGGGTACATTTTCCACGGTTGAGTTCTTGGGATGTGTTCAATGAAATTCTTGAAAAGACACACATAGTGACCATACCAGGAAAGGGATTTGGTCCTGCAGGCGAAGAGTATATCAGAGTTGGTGCTTTTGGCCACAGAGAAAGTATATTGGAAGCTTCAGCAAGGCTAAAAAATCTTTTTTAACTGAAATTATTTGAACCCAGTTGACATGTTAGAGCAAGACAAAGGATTATTGTCTTCATCTCTTGTCGATTGATTTTGTGTTGAACACTCTAACTTTAACAATAATGTATTCATCCGAAAATAAAATGGCACCATATGGCCTCTTTCATATTGATAGTTCTGTGCAGTGTGCTCTTTCCAGATGATGAAGAAAGCATTTACAATTTCATTTCAACTTTTGTCAACTTTTATGTGGAGATGATATGCATCCTTGTCATTTTATCACTTTTCAACCACCAATACCACGTCCGGCCATAAAACTTTGCACTCAGCAAGAAAAAGACGGGCTACGTGTACCATTAATCAATGACCACGTACTGTATGGAACATAATAGTTGTATGTGTTGAGGTTTTGTAGCTCGATGTAAACCAAAGAATATGAAAGAAATAAAATTTAGATCGCAAAAAAAACACAAGTACGGTATACAAAATGGATGATTCACTCCTAAAATATTTTTTAGATAAGACCCCACACCTGCTATACGATACTTAATGTGGTTAAAACGATGACAATATCAATTAATATCTCTTACGCTTTTAAATATATGTTTAGAGCGCAACATATGTCATTTTCAATACTGTAAATCCCACGCATTGGCTCATGTCATCCCACATGGGAATGTTAGATACGAAACTTCATGTTCAACAATTAATAATTTATGGAAATGACCTCGTAATTTCCTTTGTTTGCTAGGAAGACCCTTTCTTGGCAACCAAGCATACCAGACCTTCCAACCGAGAGCCATCAGCCACCTCTTTTGTCCATCCCTGAAAAAGAAAGTCAGCAGTCAACTAAAAAATGAACTCATTGTCAACGTCATATTTGCTTCTGCTTGCTCCCCAAGACAAAGCAAACCCCTATAAATACAACGCCCATCTCCAAACTCCATCGATCATATTAAAACATCATCCCATCTCGTTTCTTCCTCAAATTGGTTTTCTGAAAACTCAAAGGCGATGTCTATGGCTAGCTATGGTCTTGCTGAAGCATATGTGATGAGAGACCTGCACAAGAAGAAGCTGAAGAAGGAAGAAGAAGAAGAACGGGCCAAGTTGGGCACGGCTCGATCTGAAACAGCACCAAAGTCCAGTGGTTGTTTCTTCTGGCCGGTTTTGAAGAAAGTACATCCAAGCAATCCTCAGAGGTCTTGTTCAGCTGAAACTGCACAAGTTGGGACTTGGGATCAATAAGTTTGATTGTTGTGTACCAATTAGCCTAATGCTCTCAAGTAGTCGATGCTTTGAGTGGATGTAGGGGGAATCAGAAATAAAATTTCTGGGGGGTGGGGGGGGGGGGGGGGGGGGGGGCAAATATATAGACAATTCAAAATGGGTTCAGGGGCATAGCCTTATACCACTCATTTTCTTTAATTTGTTTGCTATTGTAATTTTAAAATTAGGTTGGCGAAATTTTTTAATTGAACATGTTGGTGAAACAGTTTTTTTCCCTTCTAATTCTAGTGGTTGAGAAGACTCTCCCCTATAATGAAAATGTAAAATTCCAAATTCAAATTCTTCGTTCTCCAATATCATTTAATTAAAAGAAAATCATCATATGAACTAACCGTACGTACCACAAAGCCAGCACAAACCGACACAAGTGAACAGTAGAATATACTATGGCGCTTGAGAGAACCATGTTAAAGGCACTCAAAAAAATGAAGTAACTTCGAGAGAAGACGTGCTCTGCTATCTTTTAATTAGAAACCAACATGAAATAATAGTTTCAACACGAGTCACTTCATTGCTCATTGTCTAGTAGAAGTGAGACTCACCTAAGCAAAGTGTAGAATAATGAACATACGTACTCACTTTGCACGAAATAACTCAAATAAGTAGGGGATTGAGTTACAGGTATCAAACAAAAAAATTATTTAAAACCTTCATAGAACGAGAACTATGATATTGAAGAAAATAGAATATTGAAGAAATATCGAATATCGATGAAAATTATACATAAATTTTGGATAAAAGTGTAGAATCAACTACGGTTATCAATGGGTCGTGTCATGTCGGGTTCGGGTCGTGTCAATGTATTAAACATATTGAAATATGTAAACCCAAACCCGACCCGATTACTAAACATATCGGAGAATCTAAACCCAAACTCAACCCATTTATTAAACGAGTTACCCGACCCAACCTGCATAACCCATTTAGTAAAATTGTGTTGCCAATATAAATAACAGTTCGATTGACCCATTTAACTAATTTTAAGCTATAAAATACACAATAGATGATTTCACTAGAATTATCACTATAGATTTTTATGTATGACTTACACTAGAATTGAAGTAGAAAAAAAAAATACCATACAAGCATATAAACACTTGAAATTTCTTGAGTTTTTTTTTATTCTATTAAAATAAACGGGTTAAGTGAGTGATTTACGAGTTGACAGGTTAACCCTAAACCCACCCGTTTATTAAACATGTCTTGGTGGGTTGACCCGCAAATGACCCATTTTTTAATCATGCGGGTTCAACCCATTTTATTTCATGCAGGTTTCGAGTCGTGTTATCGTGTCGTGTCAAAATTGACAGCCCTAGAATTAACTAAACATGTATTAAGACAAATACTTGTAAAAAAAGCGAAAATTTCCAAAAAAAAAAAACATTGGATATCAAGTTACAAAATAGGAAAAAAGTTTTTCTATTGGAACCTCCAAATTGTACGAGCATGAAAAATCACATTTGGAACCGGTGTCCTAGCACACAAGATACGGTTCCAAGGCTTAGCGTACATGGCACCTGAATCCAGCTTCCTGGGGATTAAGCATATAAATTGCCTTAAGATCCTCACGAAGGGATTTAGTGGACATTGCTCCCTAACTTGGCAGAAGACGGATTACGGCCTCACTAAGTCGGTAGCGGCAGTTTCCACCCATAACCGGGTGTCAGAACCTCCATTGAATCCCATAAGCATATGGAATCCTTATCCGACTAGTAATCTCCTATGATTTCTGTTTAGATTCATTCCTAAGGGCTTGTGGTAACCGACATCCTCGGTTAGTCCTTGTAAAATAAGGAATCATCGTGAATCCTTACTTACTAAAGAATCACATGGTAAATTCTAAAAGGATTCACTTTTCCAATTCGACTTGGGTTAGGATTCTCTTACCGATTCCTTGTGAAAGACCTCTTCTTCAATCCTCTATATAAAGAAAGCTAATCCCTCTCCTCATGTATCACAATTCTCTCACTTACAACTAGCCCACTGCTTCTTGTAACTAACTTGATCGTTAGAGGGTCTTATCCAGTACCACACAGAGTAAGGTTTAGTTTTGTAGGTATCTTCGTAGCAGGAAGCTCCTTTGAAGCTTGTGCCTCTCAAAATATAGTGATTGTGGAACTTCTCAGCCACTTTCCGGAATCAAAAGATTTTTGCTCTCACAAATTGGCTCTTTCATTGAGAGTTGAACTCAAGACCTCTTTTTCTATCTACGAATACATTCTTTATGAAATTATGTCAAGCATGAAAAACGAAGGCGCGAACACAACTACGAATCAGATCAACCCTTCCATTCCCTCTGAGTTTGTGACACCAGTTAGCCAGCTATCTGTTCTGACTACTGGGGGCACACCACCGTCCAACCAACTCGCTCTCCTCAAGCCCAGGAGCACAGCCAGATCCTTGATGCCAATCACCCGAAACCTCGATGAGGTCTTTTCGGAAAATTGGGTTGACGATCCTAACCTAGAACGGGAGCAACAACTCTCTCAGCTAAAAGCTAACCATATTTTGCTGCAGGAACGTACTGCCGCACTGTTCCAGGAGATCAACAGCACTATGCAGGAGGTCCAAAAGTCCATTGGGACACTCTTGGAACTCTTCACTGACAGACCAACCCCGGAAACCCAAGATACACCAATTAATGGTGGAATTAATATAATCAAATAAGCATGTAATTAAGAACAAAAAAAAGTTTCTAATGGTTTTATGTATAAAACAATAAGACAATATGGTGAATCTTTGGAGGCCTAGATCATTTTAGGATCATACTTTTTTAGCATACAATTTTGAAGAGAATGAGTAATTTATATAAATATATGTATCGCTTCAAATGGTAAGGTACATCTTTAATTATCCCAATTGACTTTGGTCACATTACTTCACTAAAAGATCATATCTTTTAGGAAAATGATCTTAAGGTGCCTCTTGAAATATGATGAAAAATCACATATCCTTTGGACAAATAATCATAAAGAAATAATTTTCCAAATGGTGCAACCCAACATATACTACCTTTTAATTTTTCTATATCAAAATCATATATTTTAAAAAATTTCTCCAACGTACGTATTATAGTTAAATCCTACGACTCCAAACTACAACCTTAAGGCACCTAAAAACCTAGCTAGCTCGTCACTAAGCTCAATGGCTAACATTAGGAAACTATATCATTTGTGTCCATCCATTCCTCCTAATTAATGATGAGCCTCTTAATTGATCGCCCTTCAATCCTATTATCAATAGCTAATATTTCATTCCACTAAGAAGGAAAAAAAACACAATTAGATGAACATTTTAATTTGCTGAACAATTCTCAGAAAAATTGAAATTAAGGCCCTCGTATATACTCGAGTCTATTGCGTATAGAATCATTAATGTCTCTTGGAGATTCTCTAAGACCCGCTTGACCTAGCCAGGGCATGCAGCGTAATTAGTGTATATACTTCAATCCTACTACCAAATACCCATAGCTAATATAATACAATACACCTATAAAACATTTGATTTGAAGAACAAAACAAATTAAGAAACTGATCGAGTGAAGGAACTAGGTAAAAATGCCGACTCGATCGAGGACACAAATGGTGTCACAGAAGTTTGATCACCATTCACCACTATTCCAAAAACATGTTACTTATGATAATCTTGTGTTCTTTTATAGTACTACTGCTCAAAGTAGACCCTGTTTACCCTACTACGTACCCCAGTCAATTACCATTGCTATATATGATTCTAAAGACCCCAACGATGGTTTTCAAGACAGCGTCAATGCCCTACTTTCCAATCTCACCTTGGAGGCCCCCAAATCCAGCTTTTACAGCTCCACTAATGGTCACGGCAATCAAGTAGCTAGCTCATGCATGCCCAGTTTTTTTGTCCCACGATTGTTACCACCCAAAACTGCTTCCGTTATAGGCAAGGCATTATGTGGTATGCTGACTGTATGTTAAGATATAGTTCAGATCATAAGGTTCACTCCTGGGAAGATAAAAAAAGATAGAAGCTATATATTATGATTGCAGTCCCGGAAATGTGTTTGATGTGGCTGGTTTTAACACAAGCTATCAAGAATGGTCAGGAACTCTTTTTTTTCTTCGGTTGGGGATGGTCCCATGTTTGCCAAAACCAACATCACTAGGACTATGACTCTATATGGCTATGCTCCATGCACATCTGATTTAACTGGCAATAACTGCATCCGCTGCTTACTATCCACCATGAACTTGTATAAATAGATATATAGCTATACATTCATTGTTGTTACTCGATCGCTAGCAGCTTTATCGATCATGGTTCATCGATCGATCATTATGTGTAATGAAATAATGTGAGCCAGCGCGCAGTTAGCTATGGATTGATTTCAGAAATCAATTTTCACTCTTATAGGGTTAGTATTGTGGGACATTACACCAACTAGCTAGCTTTTGTTTAATGGTAAGTCTCCAACAAATCGTTGGTACAAGTCTCAAACTATACTTTTTGCTCCTCGTTTGATTAAGAAAAAAAATGTGGGAATAGCTTAAGTGGCAAGAGAGCTAGGGTAGAAAATTATGTTAATAATATTTAATAGGCTAGATTTGTGTTTAATTCATTAAGCCCAAGACCCCAAAATCAAAATCCTTTTACATATATTCAAATTAAAAAATATATATTTATTGTGAAGAATCTGTTGCGACGAATTAATCGTCGCTATAGGTGTTCCCTAATTTTTTTTTTAATTAATTTGACGAAATAAAAAGAAACATTTCTAATGCTCATAAAGTCTTGCTTTGGGTTTCATTGAGCCCCTAAAATATTTTTGGACACCTTTGCAAAACTGTTCGTTAGATATCCAAATATATTTTTTTTTCAAGAAAGTCGTGTGCTATATAAGGATGTTTTTCTCAATTTAGCACAATTCACCGATATAAGCAAAAATTCGATTTCGATGGTCAATGTATTGCTAAAGTTATTTTGTATTGTTTAATTCATTGGGCGCAAGAGCCCCAAAACCAAAATCCTTTTACATTTATTCAAAAATTAAAAAATATATATTTATTGTGAACAATATGTAGCGACGAATGTGTTCCTAATTTTTTTTTTAAATTTGAGGAAATAAAAAGAAGCACTTCCGGTCCTTGTGTTTTGGTTTTCATTGAGCCCCTACAATACTTTTGGACACCAGTGCAAACCGTTTTTGAGAATTTCAAAGATTTTATTTTTCTTGGAAATCGTGTGCTATAATAAGGAAGTTTTTCTCGATTTGGCACAATTCAATGAATCAGGCGAAAACCTGATTTCGATAGCCAGTGGGTTTCTAAAGTTCTTTTGCATTGTTTAATTCATTAAGCCCAAGAGCCCGAAAACCATAATCCTTTTACATTTATTCATATTAAAAATTATATATTTATTGTGAACAACCTGTAGCGACGAACTATTCGTCGCTATAAGTGTTTCTAATTTTTTTTTTAATTTGATGAAATGAAAAGAAGCACTTCTAGTGTTTGTAAAGTCTTATTTTGGGTTGAAATTATGTTGCTGATAGTTTGGCTAAAGACAACATTGTTCTTCCTAGAGGGACTGTTTTCTTCAATTGTCCACCTGCTCATGTCTCTCATGCAGTTTTGATGACATTGTTGGCTCTAGGTGTGTCAAATTTAAGGGTCTAAGTGGGCCTTGTAGTGAGTTTATTTTGGTTTCTTTTTCTTCGGCCTTTGGCCTTTGGGCTTCCCTTGTAACCAACAAAAAAAAGTCTCGCTTTGGGTTTCATTGAACCACTAAAATACTTTTGGACACTCGTGCAAACCAGTCTTGAGAATTTCAAAAATTTTACTTTTCAAGGAAATCGTGTGCTATAATAAGAAAGTTTTCCTCAATTAGGCACAATTCAACGAATAAGGGGAAAACCCAATTTCGATGGCCAATATTTTTTTTTAAAATTTTGGGTGTCAGTTTACACACACACATACGTATCCTAGATGAGTCGAACCTGTGATCTCTTTTGGGACAACTTTGGTGCCAAACCACTGCACGAACTACCTTAGATTTCGATGGCCAATAATTGGTTGCTAAGCTGAAGTTATTTTGCATTGTTTAATTTATTGACCCAAGAGCCCCAAAGTCAAATTTCTATTACATTTGTTCAAATTAAAAAATAATTGTGAACAACCTGTAGCGACGAACCATACGTCGCTATAGGTGTTTCTAATTTTTTTTAATTTGACGAAATAAAAAGAAGCACTTTTGGTGCTTGTAAAGTCTCGTTTTGGGTTTCCTTGAGCTCCTAAAATTTTTTTGGACACCCATGCAAACCGTTCTTGAGATCTTCAAATATTTCATTTTTCAAGAAAATTGTGTGCTATATAACACAATTTAACACAATTCACTGATTCAAGTGAAAATTTGATTTCAATGGCCAATGTGTTGCTAAAGTTATTTTGCATTGTTTAATTCATTGGGCACAAGAGCCCCAAAACCAAAATCCTTTTCATTTATTCAAATTAAAAATATATATGTTTATTGTGAACAACCTGTAGCGACGAATGGTTCGTCGCTTTAGGGGTTCTTACCTTTTTTAAAAAAAAAAATTTGACGAAATAAAAAGAAACACTTCGGGTGCTCGTAAAGTCTCGCTTTAGGTTTCATTGAGCCTCTTAAATACTTTTGGATACCCGTGCATACTAGTCTTAAAAATTTCAAAGATTTCATTTTTCAAGTAAATTGTGTGCTATAATAAGGAAATTTTCCTCAATTTGACACAATTCATCAAATCAAACAAAAATCCGATTTCGATAGCCAATGTGTTGCTAAAGTTTTTTTGCATTTTTTAATTCATTGAGCCCAAGAGCCCCAAAATCAAAGAGGTAGGAGTGAAATCCTTTGATCCTCTTTAAAAAAAAAAAGAATTCTTTTTACATTTATTCAATTTAAAAAAGAAAATTTATTATGAACACCCTGTAGCGACAAATAATGCGTTGCTAAAAGTCCTTCTAACTTGTTTTATTTTTTATAATTTGACGAAATATAAAGAAATACTTCCGGTGCTCGTTAAGTCTCGTGTTAGGTTTCATTGAGCCCCTAAAATAGTTTTGGACACCCGTGCAAACCGTTCTTGAGATCTTCAAATATTTCATTTTTCAAGGAAATCGTGTGCTATAATAAGGATATTTTTCTCAATTTAGCACAATTCACCGATTTAGGCGAAAATCTGATTTCGATGGTCAATGTGTCGCTAAACTTATTTTTCTTTGTTTAATTCATTAAGCCCAAGAGCCCCAACACCAAAAGTCTTTTACATTTATTTAAATTAAAAAATATATATTTATTGTGAACTACTTTTAAAGACGAACTATTCGTCGCTACAAGTGTTCATAATTTTTTTTTAAATTTGACGAAATAAAAAGAAGCACTTCTGGTGCTTTTTAACGTCTCACTTTAATTGGGTTTCATTGAATCCCTAAAATACTTTTGAACATTCATGCAAACCAGTCTTGAGAATTTCAAAGATTTTATTTATTAAGGAAATCGTGTGCTATAATAATAATGATGTTTTTCCAAATTTAGCACAATTCACCGAATCATACGAAAATCCGATTTTGATGGCCAATGGGTTGCTATAGGTCTTTTGCATTATTTAATTCATTGAGCGCAAGAGCCCCAAAGACAAATTTTCATTACATTTGTTCAAACCAATAAAGAATGTTTACTTTGACACCCTGTAGCAATAGATGGTTCGTCGGTACAGTTGTCCCAACCTTTTAAAAAAAAAAATTGACAAAATAAAAATAAACAATTCATGTGCTCGTAAGTTCTCACATTGAGTTTCATTGAGCCTCTAAAATACTTTTGGACACCCGTGCAAACTTGTCTTGAGAATTTCAAAGATTTTATTTTTCAAGAAAATCGTGTGCTATAATAATCAAGTTTTTCTCAATTTGGCACAATTCACCGAATTAGGCGAAAAATTGATTTTGATGGCCAATGGGTTCCTAAAGTTTGTTTGCATTGTTTAATTCATTGAGCTCAAGAGCTCCAAAAATAAATTCTCATTACATTTGTTCAAATCAATAAAGTATATTTATTTCGAACAACATGTAGTGATGAATAGTTTGTCGATACAGATGCTCCAAATATTATTTTTTTAATTTGTTGATAAAAAAAAAAAAAATTGATGCTCGTAAATATTTGACTTTTGTGACTTTTTAGATGTTTTCTTATGCAAAGACACTGACAAATTGACAGTACTTTTGAATTTGTTTTGGCTTATGTTTGTGTTTGTGTAGGTCTCTGCGTGGTGGAATACTAGAATTAGATCATGTTGGGGTGGAAATCTCGATGACTTGCTAGAATGTGCATGCCTTTGCTGGGCTTTTAGTAGTTAGTCTGATCCTCCTTTTCTGAATTGTGAAACTAGGCTCAAAGTCTTTCGAAAAATATAAAGATCCATGCCAAGGGAAGCACTCTATTAAATTTCAACCTCTTTCATCTAAATAGTACTTTCCAGATAGATAAAACAACCGAGAAACTTCATCATTTTCAACAATGAAAAGATTATAGCTAGGTATATATGATGACCTAGTAATTTATTTTTAATTTGATGGTAGGACCTTTCCTTGGCAAACAAGCATACATGCATATGCACCCAATATTCAAACCAAAAGCACCAGCCACCACTTAGTCTTGGATCCTTGCCTAACTTCAAGATGCAAACAATTTTACAGTCAAAGAGTCAACTAATAAAAGAAATACCTTATTGCCACATAATCTTTGCTTGCTTGCATCCCAAGCCAATGCTGCAACTATAAGTTCTACTCATCAATTACAGTAATTAACACATTTAAGAAGCCCATTTTTTCTTTAAATTACTTGTCCTTAAGAGTTTAAGGCCATGTCCACTGCTGGTTTTGATCTTACTGAAGCATACGTGCTGCGAGACCGCCACAGAAAGAAGGTGAAGATGGAACAAGAACAAGCCAAGTCAGGCACAACTGAATCTGAAACTGTGAAGTCTAGTTGCTGTTTATTCTGGGGGTTGAAGAAAGTCCATGCAACCAAGACTAGTGCAGCTCAAAATCCAGAAGTTGGGAGTTGATCGAGACCATAAAGTTTGATCCCAGATGGCATCGACTATTAAGTACGCACTAGCTAGTAGTAGTTTAATTGCTACTAAATTAATCTTTAGTTTTTTCTTTTTTTCATTTCTCTGCTCAAGGCTATTTCTTTGTATGTAATTATACATTTTCGTCTTATCAACATCTGAGAGTCTGAAAGACAGTTGATAGAGTTTGTTGTAAACTTTCATTCTACTTGTTAATTAACTAGCAGTGAGAATAAATTGTACGTTGTAAGAATGAAAAATATTATGATAAGCTAAAGTACGTCTTTGCCAGTACCTTGTTTTAGCAAATATACGGTGGTTTGTGGTGGGAAACATATGTCCCAGAAATGAAGCTAGTTTTTCATTGAGCATGCATAAAAAGTCTATCATTTTTGTTAGAATTTTCTATTCGCATTTGATGCTCTAGATACTGGATACTCAGTCGAAAAACTTGTAACATCACATGCATGATGCATCTAAGGATTAAAAATTATGGATCAGTGTAAGCTTTTCAAACGCATCACATTTTTTTTTTGGGAAAAACTTTTATATGATATCTGAACTATCACCAAATGCAATTTTTGGTACCTGAACTTTCATAAAAAACCTGGTGGTACCTAAACTATTCATTCGTTTGCCATTATAGTACCTACCGTTAAATATTCCGTTAAGTGCTTATGTGACATGGGTAAAACAGTCATTTCATTTATTTTCAATTTTCAAAATAAATTATATAAAATTTAGATAATTTATCCACAATTCAAGACTAAAAATGAGAAAAATTATTTTTATTTTTATAATATAATTTATTGTCAATTTTTATGTTTTTAATATAATATATTACCCAATTTTTATAATATAATATCTTTAATCTGAATGTTTGGGGATAAAAACTCTAATTTGATTATGTTAATATAAATTTTTTTAAAAAAAATTTAATAGTAAAAAATTTTTAATGACTGTTTTGCCCATACTCTAGTCACCAAATTACAAGTTTTACCCATGCCACATAAGCACTTAACTAAATATTTAACGGTAAGTAGTATAATGACAAACGGAGGAATAGTTCAAGTATCATAAGAAAATTTTCCCTTTTTTTTTTTCAGTTTTCCTATTAGCCTTAGGTTTTTAATCTCTAAACTGCCACTTTCTGGTCACATCAAATTGACTTTTACTCTTGTAACAGTGGTAATATTGATTAACTATCTAGATTACTTTTTTTTTTTTTTTTTTGGACGAAAACTATCTAGATTACTAGGACCCAAAAGATCAAATCATATGCATTATGCTGCTAAGAGGTTCATGACTCACCACTTTTGTTTGTCATCCTTAAAATGACCTTTTTTACTTTCACTAATTATTTTCCTATTCGTGATTCATCAAGCTATAAAGTATAAACTAATTCAGAAAATCATCTTTAGCATAAAGGTGCTTCCGGTGCACGTGTTTCCTGATGATATCACGTGCAAGATGCATGTGATGTCACGTGATAAACTTGGGCTTAGCTGGTTTTACACTGTGAAATGTGAACCATCAACAACGCTCCCAACTTTTCCCTACGAATTATTATGGTATTACCTCTTTCAAATATTGCAACTTTTTTTTTTCTTTTTCGGTCGGTCAAATATTGCAACTTTAAAACGTTTCCATTTCTTGCTCCAAGTCTCGAACTAATGAAACACAACATTTGTCCATGATCTTTTAGTTTAGTGGCACAAGTATTTTGTATATAAGTGAAATATCTTGAGTTTAAAGTTGTTGGATATCTTTCGGTCGGTCAATATTAATGAGCTCCACAATGACCATATTAACAATTTGTTTTTAACATGTTAGATTCCACATCTTGTATTTGATGCAAAGTTTTCTATTTGTATTTTTGAAAGTAAGATCGACGCTCAAATAATCGATATGTTGCAATGTGTAAATACTTCAAAGACTTATGGTACTTTAAAATATGACATATATAGCACACAATTTTCTATTGTCGAATCTGATAAATTCAAATAAATTTAATAGTAGAACATTCAAAGCATTTCATAGAAATCTCTTGGATCTAATATGAGCAAAGCAATAATCAATAAGATATTTGTTTAAATATATATGCAACCACTAATTAATATAAGAAATTTGTTGATTTATTGATAAGGTTAGGTTAAGGTTGTGTGACTCCATGTGAACCAACAATATAGACAAAAGAAAGTCCCTAGGAGAAGAGACACGACAACATACAATTATCATTGCTTTTACGATCGAGGCATTTTGAAATAAAACCTCACCGCTCAAGGTGGTTGAGTAGGCATAATATTAATTGATCCTATATCAAACCATTAAGGCCGCTACATGAATTCTGTGACATAAAAATTAGTATTAGAGCCAAAGGTTCGGATGGCTGAGACACGTCAACCAAATAAGACATTAATCATGTGAATGGTTTGAGTTAAAAAAAAATAATCTTGATCGAAAGTGGAGTTGTAATAAAATCATAATATAACTTATAGGACGATGGTTCATAAGAAATGTTGTATCTCATGGTGATGGAGATTGTTGAGATTATGGGACTCGATGGGGGCACTGGTGAGGCTATGATCCAGTCATGAAAATACAGCCATATCGATCGCACCAAACTCTGCCATGTGCATGGTCATATATTGCGGTCAGTGATGGAGATGGTGACCCTACGACGGCCATTTTATTCAGGCTCACATTCTTTGCCTCACATCACATCATGCACTCATCAGTAATCACTGTACTTTTATGCGTCTTGGCCACATCCCATTGTTCTTTTGTTCGATCGCCACCGTGACACGTACTGTATTTTTCTGCAAAACTTTTGCCAAATTCTAACCTAACATATAATGTTTCAGTCTTCTTCAACATAACCATGCCAGATATTACTGCACATGAATCTTAATTCAGTCTTCTTCAGAGGAAGAGATGTGACTGTATAAGTTGCATGAACCCATGAAGCATGCATTCCTATTTATAGACTTCAATGCTTAATCGAGTTATTTCAACATCAAAATGAATTATAAATACCTACGATGATTGATAGCTCATATGATGTGTGTGTCCATATCACCACAATGCATAGTGTGTGGAAAATATAATTAAATTACTAATTAAGGCGTCTCATTAAGCATCAAGTTATAAGTTCACCTAATTTGTTTTTTGAAAGTAGGAATAATTATATTAATTGATGACAACGTTGGAACTCGAGGGAGACACGACGCCAAAACTTCATAGAGAACTCGATGACCATTATAACAATCCTCATAGAGAACATGTTCAATGATAGAGGGAGTTCACCTATTCTACTTTGTCTATGTTTTAAAGTTTGTACTTTATGTCAGCTTTGTAATGACTTTTATGTTGCGCCTCAAAAGTGAGTTTTTATGTATAGTCTTTGTTCCGTTAATGACATTGACATTTCTGCTAGAAAAACAGAAAATTATTTTACCAATTTATCAAACAACCAATGCGGTAAATATCAATGTGTTGACGGAATAATCAAGAACGAAATTTATTAGTGATTTAATGGCAAGACCAAGGGGCATTAAAGTAAGATCCAACCACTCCAATATGAAGTAAAAAGTAAAAACGCAGACAATGACATCACCGAAGATTGTTTAAGCGACAAAGAAAGAGAGAATCAGAGAGCAAATGCAGGCTTTGGCGGGTTTCCAGAAAGCCTGAAATTGATATTTGAGCTAAAACCCAGCTCCAGCTTACCTTATTAATGCCCTTAACCCTCTCATTTACTGCTTATTTACGCTACCCACCCATAAACCACTCACATTCACAAACAAGTCCTTCTCTTTCTCACTCTCTGATTTGGAATCTTCTTACTAAAGACTAGTACTACGAGCTAGCTCTTCTTCTACACTAAGCTACAGATCCACAGCTAAGCTAGGTACCTACCCGCACTGTCACTTCTTGCATTATAATATTAAAGATTGCGTCTTTTTTTTTATGAGGATGAGGTTTAATTTATTTTTTAAAGATGGGGTTTGAATTTTGAGTGTCCAAGTTGGAGACTTTACTGGTTTTAGTTTTTTAATCACAGCATCAAGTTTAATTTTCTTGGCGTTTCTAATTATTGGGTTTGGATTTTGACGTCCTAAAAATGAAAGAGCCTGTCAGCTCAATAATGGGGTTTTGACGATTTGTTCAAGGCAAACAGTGTGATTTGGGTTTTCACTTTTCCACATTTAGCTACGCAGGCATTTTGGGTCTTGGAGATTGGGATTGATTCTCTCCAAAACTCTGTCGTTTTGGCCACTGTCAGTTGTTGGGTTTAGTGTAGCAGTAGCTGCTTCTTCTTCTTCTTCTTCTGGGTCTTGCTCTGTCGGTTTCTGGAGTTGGAATCTGTGTTCTCATCTTTTTGTTGGGCTTGGATCCGGGTCTATTCTCGACTGGCATTTGAAATTGTTTCTGGGTTTGCCATTGTGGGCAAGGTTTGTGCTCTTCTTTTCTTTAACTGGTTCCTTTTTCATTTTTTTCAGCTTACATTATCTCCTACTTGGCTTCTGAGAAATAAGGTGAAAATTGGTTCATATAAGTGCAAGTTTTACTATCACTTTGACTTCATTCAAAGTTAATGATAATGCTTTTTTGTACATTGATTCACTTTAGTATCTAGTAATGCAGCATGATCTGACCTTTTTTCTTTATGGATGATGTGACTGTTTATATCTGCTCTCTGGTATTCACTTTCTGGGGTTGAGTTGTTTATATCTCCTTTTGATTTTGGAAGGGGGAATGTGAGAACTAAAACATGTCGTCATTTCTCTGGCATTGGGTGTATCATCCAAGAGATATAGTCTCCAATTTTGTATGATTAGTTGGAAATTTCATTCTACTTTCTCTGGAAACAATCCAATCAATCTTTCGTTGATTTACAATGGTGCAGGGAAACGAAACTGGGACCTTGATGCTACACGTACAGTTTACTATAGATTGATTATCTAGAAATGTCGAGGATCACCAAGTGGAAGCTGGAGAAGACAAAAGTGAAAGTGGTTTTCAGGCTACAATTCCATGCTACACATGTAATTTTTAACTTATAGGCTTTGCTGCTGAAATTCCATTTTATCGATTTTTACTTATCTTTTAGATTCAACTCTTAGGGAGCATACACCAAAAAAATATATAAAAAAATTCAGTATATTTATATGCTCGCAAATATAACAAATGATAAGGCTGAAAATATATTGGTGATTCGATGACTTAATTCTAGTTTCTTATGGCTGATGGCTTAAAGTGAACCCAAACTCACTCCCAATCATGCATTTTGTTTTTCTATAGCATGATAGGAAACAGTGGTGTCTATAAATCTAGCAGCTGCATTCTATGCTACTCCTGCATATAATGTTTTTCTTTGCATGTCCAGATTCCACAATCCGGATGGGATAAGTTGTTTATATCTCTCATACCTGCTGATTCTGGAAAGGCAACTGCAAAGACAACCAAAGCAAACGTGAGGAATGGGACATGCAAATGGGGAGATCCTATCTACGAAACTACACGCCTTCTACAAGACACTAAAACAAAGAAATTTGATGAGAAGCTTTATAAACTTGTGGTGACCATGGTAGTATTCCTTCAAAATTTTGATTTATTGAAATATTTTTCTGCTTGAAAATTAGGTTCGTTTATGAGCTACTTTTTTTCCGTAGTCCCTAATCACAATCAGAGCAGCTCAGTGTAGCCATTATCATGTTTAAACTGAGTTTAACATTGTCTTTGGCCTAAATCTAACTGACACCAGGGCTCTTCACGGTCTAGTGTGCTTGGGGAGGCTAATATCAACCTTGCTGATTATTCTGACGCGTCAAAGCCTTCTGCTGTTGCACTACATCTCCATGGATGTGATTCTGGGACTATTTTACATGTGAGGATTTCTGAAGTTCAAATATTTTAGACATAATGCTATCCTGGGAAAGCTGGTTGTTTATTTTTGTTATTTGTAAAAGCTCCTTGGTTGGTCAGTTAGCTTCCAGTAAACGCTATTAGTTATTCTTCGATGCTCATAGTTAACTAATGTTACTCCTGTTAAACAATTGTCTTTTTTCTTATTCCATGTCAGGTCACTGTACAGCTACTAACCTCCAAAACTGGTTTCAGGTTAGCATCAAAACATGTAAACCTCTCGTCACATGTGATTTCAGTTGTTAATTGGTACTTCTATTTCTTTCAGAGAGTTTGAGCAGCAGAGGGAACTCAGAGAGAGTGGTCTATGTACAACCTCTGACCAAAGCAGAAATGATGTATCCACTGCTAAAAGAATATCATCTTCCGAAGATACAGTAAGTGATCAGATGGATATGGAATTAAGGATTAATCATTATTTTTCTGTCTGTCTTTGGGCTTTTATATTTCTGGTGAGAACAATAGGTCCTACTTATGCAGAGTTTATGGGTCTATCCATTCACTTCTATTGTTTGCCATAAGCCAGTTGCTGAGAAACTTGACTTGGTCTCTCGCATATTGTGAGAGTGATGACCATTTGCTTTTTCTTGTACATGTAATGTTGCTTGAAGTTCCCAAATTACATGATACAAATATATACAATGCATCATATGAGATTTTTTTCTGGATGGGCTTATTATCTTTGATATGGGTTTTCTCCTCTGTTGCTTTAACATATACACTTTCTTCTTTATACAGGTCAATGCGAGAGTTAGGTTTAAAGAAGAACTCTCTCCCCTTGAAGAGGAGGTTGGGCTGAATGAAGAATATGCAGACTCAACTGTAGGATTTGATGGTTCTTCCAATACTTCAGAAAGTTTATATGCTGAGAAACATGATACCTCCAGCACCCATGAGATTGACAGCCTTAAGAGTACAACCTCTGGTGATTTAGGTGGACAGTCCCTTGGTCAAAGTCCTGGACAAGAGAAAGGAGACCCCTCTGATCAACGGTTCTTGGCACAGGGGAGCAGTGAGTGGGCTCATAGCTGGGCTTCTGACTATTCTGGGGATGCTGACTTGCCAAATGCTTACGAGGAAAACAGTAGACTTAAAGGAAGCTTGGAAGCAGCTGAGTCATCCATTCTTGAACTTAAGCAGGAGGTGAGCTCTTTACAGAGCCATGCTGATGAAATAGGAACTGAAGCACAAAAATTTTCCCTTCAACTTGATGCAGAAATTTCTTCTGGAGAACGGTTAGCCAAAGAAGTTTCTATACTGAGATCAGAATGTTCAAAGTTAAAAGCAGACCTTGAAGAGCGGAAAAATTCCAAATTAAGAATTCCATTCACCAGCAGAGAAGCTATTGAGACAGGCCAGGATCACTTTTTGCATGAGTTACAGCTCAGGTGGTTCAAGGGGCTTGGGGATATGGAGGATAAAATAAGAGAGCTACAAAGTAAGGCAAACTTTGGAGTACATGAGAGGGACTTCAGGTCCTTTCATTCAGATTTGGAGGCACTGCTTGGTGTTGTGCAAGTTCTCAAACCAGTAACTGGACAAGCAATTTTGGAGATGAACAAGGAAAGTATAAAGGAGACGAATGAAACAAGTGTACATAAAGATGAGCAATTACTTGTAGGAGCTAGGTTTGATGCAGATTTCTATCAACCCGAAGGTATGCTTCACTGTCTAAGTATGCCTGGCTTGGGGTCACAAGACTTTGATTCTGTAGATGCTACAAATACAATGAAAGGCAAATTCTTTGAACTTTTAAGAGAGTTGGATGTATTGAAAGCTGAGAGAGAGAGCCTCGCAAAGAAAGCAGACCAGATGGAGTGCTACTACGAAGCTCTCATTCATGAATTAGAGGAAAATCAGAGGCAGATGATGGGGGAGTTGCAGAGTCTCAGAAATGAGCATTCTACTTGCCTGTACACAATTTCATCTGCTAAAGCTGAGATGGAGAGAATCCAGCAAGATATGAACAATGAGATAACAAAATTTTCCAAAGAAAAGCACGATTTGGACTCCCTGAACAAGGAGTTCGAAAGAAGGGCTGCTACAGCAGAATCAGCACTTAAAAGGGCACGCTTGAATTACTCTATTGCGGTGGACCATTTACAGAAGGACCTTGAATTGCTTTCTTCCCAGGTTCTGTCCATGCATGAGACTAATGAGAACTTCATTAAGCATGCTTTTGCAGATTCTGTGCTTCCTAGCATTCAGGGGCGTGAAGTACCGATGCAGAATAAGAAATGGGATTCAGAGATATTTCATGCTGGAAAGCAATTGCAGCGTCCAAACCAATGCGTTGGCGCAAAAACACAGCGTTTAGAAGGGGATATACTATCAGACGATTTGAGAAGATCTCTCCTCTTGCAGAAGGAAATTTACCAAAAGGTTGAAGAAGAAGTTTATGAAGTGCATCTGGTGAATGTGTATTTGGACGTCTTCTCAAAGACCCTAGAGGTTACTTTGATTGAAGCTAGTGCTGACTTTGGATTGGTCAAAGAGAAAGTGCATGAACTTACACAACAGCTGGAGCTTTCAACTGAGTCAAAGGAGTTATTGATGGTGAGGCTACAGACTGCCTTGGATGAGATTCGCTGCTTGAATGAGTACAAGGATACTTGCAATTCAAAGTGCAATGACTTGACTCTAAAGAGCCAAAATTTGGAAGAAGATTTGCGGACTGCCTTGGATGAGATTCGCTGCCTGAATGAGTACAAAGATACTTGCAATTTAAAGTGCAATGACTTGACTCTAAAGAACCAAAATTTTGAAGAAGATTTGCAGAATGTTACTAGAGAAAATGCTCTTCTTGCCCAGAAGATTGCTGAATGGGAAGGTCTTTCAAAAGCATATGAAATCTATGAGAGCAAATATAAAGCCAGCAGTACGGAAAAATTAGAGTTGGCAAATTTGTTGGAAAAGGAAACCCTAGAAAATGGAAATCTACAAAATAGAGTTTCCTCTTTGCAGGAAGAGTTGAAAGCTGTCAGAACTGACTTTGATGAGCTGACATATGTGAAGGAGAGTTTGCAGAATATTGTAAATGCTTCACAGAGTAAGTTGTGGAATCTGTTGGCATCTTATGATAAAAAATATAAGGGTCTGTCTCTCTTCAGTGAATATAACTGTCAGGATTTGGAATCCAAGGATTTAACTGGTGTAGTGTTGCAAATAGAAGAGCTTCAGCAGAATGTATATGAGAAGATTGTCCAGCTTATGGAAGAGAAGAAAGACCTAGCACAAGAAAGAGATATAGCTCAAGCATCTTTAAGAGCAGCAGAATCTGATAATCTGATCATGAAACAGAAATTTGAGCAGGATCTACGGGGTATGATGGATAAACTAGATGTTTCAAATGCCCTGGTGCAAAAGCTTCAGTTACAAGTTAGGGCTATTGCTAACAAACTTGAGATTAGCTTGGAAGTTGAAGAAAAATATGCACAACAACACAAAGAACTTTTGTCTGATCTTGATCATTTGGAAATGGATCTGCAGCAAATTTCTTCAAAATACCAGGACCTTGTGGAGGAAATTATGGCGTTAGAGACTACAACCTACGAACTAGGAAGGTGTAAACTGACGATAGCAGCATTATCAGAGGAAAAAGAAGCTCTAGTGGTGTCCTTACAGGATAAAACGGAAGAATCTTTCAAGCTTTCTATGGAGGTTAATAGTTTGCAAGGAAGTTTGCTATCTTCACATGATGAGTTACACAGTGAGAAAAGTCACAAAGATAAGTTAGCAAGTACAATTACAGATCTCACTTCCCAATTGAACGAGAAGCATAGCCAGTTGCTAGATTTTGATCAGCAGAAGGATGAGCTGGTCCATCTCAGACAATTGTTATCAGAATCAGAGCTAGAGAAATCAAGAGTTTCTGGTCTCTTGTTGGATTCTGAGGACTGTCTAAAAGATGCTCGTGAAGAATGTTCTTCTATATCTGCTCTGAAAGCCCAGTTGTCTGAAATGCATGAACTTTCAATAGCTGCTGATGTTGGGTTCACTTTCACAAAGACTCAATACGAGACCAGGGTTGAAGAGCTTGATCAGAAACTTCACTTTTCTGATAGCTGCCTTTCTGAGCTTCGCAAAAATCACCTTCATGTAGAGAATATGCTTGATAAATGTCTTGCGAGTGAAAGGCATTTAGTTGAAGAGAACACCAAACTGATGACAAGTTTAAAAGATGCTGGTGAAGAATGTTCTTTCGTATCTGTTCTGGAAGCTCAGCTATCTGAAATGCATGAATTTTCCATAGCTGCTGATGTTGGACTCACTTTCACAAAAGCTCAATATGAATCCAGGATTGAAGAGCTTGGCCAGAGACTTCACTTTTCTGATAGTCACCTTTCTGAGCTTCGCCACAATCACCTTCATGTGGAGAATATGCTTAACGAATGTCTGGCTAGTGAGAGGCATTACATTGAAGAAAACACCAAATTAATGACAAGTCTCAGCTCCCTTACCTCTGAGTTAGAAGCCTCCATTGCTCAAAATAGGTTACTTCTTGATACAAACAGTTCCATGAGGACTGAACTTGAGGAATACAAGAAAAGAGCTGAACATGTAGAGGCTATTGTTCATGTGGATAAAAGTCAGTGTGCTCTTGAGATTGAAAAGCTGGAGCATATTTTGGTGACTTCTGAAGAAGAGATTGATAACTTGATATTCTCCAAGGAAGAACTAGAAATCAAATTTTTAGTACTCAAAGCCAAGCTGGATGAGCAGTGCACTCAGATAGCCTCGCTGGAAGCATATAAAGGTGAACTGACAATGATGCATAATAATGAATGCAATGAGCTTAAACAAAGGCTTGCTGAACAGGTTTTGAAGGCAGAGGAGTTTAAGAACTTGTCCATCCATTTTAAGGAGCTTAAAGACAAGTCTTGTGTTGAGTGTCTCCACGCACATGAAAAAAGAGAACCAGAAGCGCCGCCAACTGCTATGCAAGAGTCCTTAAGAATCGCATTCATCAAAGAACAATATGAAACCAAGCTGCAAGAACTGAAACAACAACTTGCTATGTCCAAGAAGCATTGTGAGGAGATGCTGTGGAAATTACAAGATGCAATTGATGAAGTTGAGAAAAGGAAGAAATCTGAAGCTACTCATGTAAAGAGAAACGAAGAGCTAGGAATGAGGATCTTGGAATTGGAGTCTGAGCTACATTTATTTCTTTCTGAAAAGCGAGAAATAATGAAAGCATATGATCTGATGAAGGCTGAAAAGGAATGTTCATTAATAAGCCTCGACTGCTGTAAGGAAGAAAAGCAAGAGCTTCAAGCATCTTTGCAGAAGTGCAATGAGGAAAAAGTTAAAATTACTTTAGAGCTCACTTCAACAAAAGATTTGCTTGTGAGCTCTTCATCTTATAATCAGAGGGAAGGCAACGACAGATTACACAAAGGAGATTGCATATCTGATGACCCGTTTGTTGAAAGGGTTCACAAGAGGGACCTGATATCTGGTGAAGCAGCTGGACATGAAAACTTGAATTCCATTGATGAAGCTGACCAATCAGATTTTCTCAGCACAATCCAACCAAAGAAGGTAATTACTAGTTTTGCCGTGATTATCTATGTTAGAGTGATTTGCTTTGCCATTTATACCTTTACATTTTGTGCAAACATGTAGCATGTGTTTGTGAGCTTATACTGATTTCTGAATTTGAAATGCTACAAACCGATGTACTACAAACAGATGCTGGGGAAATAAACTAGACTGCCTTGTTTACAACCCACAACAAAAATGTTGTTCAACTTATACTTTTCCACAAATCAATGGGCTACATAGGACTGTTTATTCTTTGCATGCCTAGATTTCTTTATAAGCGCTGGGGAAATAAACAAGGCTGCCTTGTTTACTGCCCTCAGCTAAAAAGGTTCTTTTAAGTTAGCTATACTTTTCCCTGTTTATTCATCATAGTGAGTTTGGGGTACTCTCTGAACGGGAAGATTCTTACTAGTATTAGTTGAAGTGCTTAATGAGTTGCTTACCAAAGAAATTATATGCTTATTTAGTTAGCCCTTGTTTATGATTGATAGGGTGCAGCTGTCACGTTAAAGACTTTGCCTGAGAAGTACTGTCACTAGAATGAAACTCAAAGCAAGACTTTGCCTGAGACTTTACCAAAGCAAGTACTGTCATTTGACAGTGGCTTATATATTTGGTACTTCCAGTTACTATTGGTCCATGAAGTTTTGAACGTAGTCACCATTAATGTTGTCAACGTTGCCATAAATTTTTTTTGTAAATCAAATAATGGGTCATGAGATACAATCTATCTAGGTGGTTTTCACTTGTGAATATGTCATTTTTTGTAGCTTGTATTCATCTAGTTTAACTGAATATCTACACTTCTGGTGGCCTTTTAGAACCCTTTCAGTATTTCTGTTGGAGGCAATGATAATTTGTGCATATAACCCTTTCATCCTATCTTTTAAATGGAGCAACAGGATATTTCATTCCTATCAAAGACATATTGGGTTGTTTACTTCATGATGTGTATTCTTCTTTTCTCTATATCTTGAAATTTTTGTCTCTAACAATGCGTGCATCATCGGACAGGATGATATTGTATCCAGAGGTGTTAATGGAATTTCTAGTGTTTTACCTTCAAAACAAAAGGATGTGCTTAATAGTGACATGAAGCATTTGGTTCTTGCCAATGAGCATTTCAGGGCCCAAAGCTTAAGGTCTAGCATGGACAACTTAAATAAGGAGGTATGTATTTCTCATGCAACGAGAATATGCTTTTGTGTTGCTACAGTTTTATCTCCTATATCTTGAGGATATAGACTATAGAGAACAATTCTTTCATAGTTAATTAGTTACAACCTCAAGGCCTGACATAATATTTTCTTAAGACAACAGATCTTTTCTAATCCCTGTCATCTTCTTGCAGTTGGAAAAGATGAAACATGAAAATATGCTTCTTCCCCTAGATGATCATCATTTTGACTCAAATTTTCCTGGTTTACAAAGAGACCTAATGCAATTAAATAAGGTAAATAACTTTGTGACCTTTTTTGTTTTTGAAATTAATAACTTTGTGACCCTTAGACCTTAGAATATAAGTTTGTCCTTCAACTGATATCTTATTTTGGATTTTTGATCAGGTAAATGAAGAATTGGGAAGTATATTTCCTTTGTTCAACGAGTTTTCTTGCAGTGGGAATGCATTAGAGAGAGTGCTAGCTTTGGAAATTGAACTTGCAGAAGCATTGCAGGCAAAGAAGAAATCAACCTTCCAGTTTCAGAGGTACATCTTATGCAACTGTGATGCATCATGCTGGAATTATTGTGAGAACAAAAAAAAAAAAAAATTAAGGGTGTGGTAATTCTTAAAAATATTCTCAATTGGAGATGCAAATTACTTGCAACTTCTTTTGTTTTGTTTCGTTTTTTTTGTTTTTTTTTTCAAGTGATAGGAACATTCTTTAAACTATTATTCAACTGGTATCGTACTAAAGACCTCCTTTTATGGGGGAGAGAAACCATCATGATACAATTTTTCTTTTCTTTTTGAATAAATGATTTTAAATAATTGTTAAAAAATATTATTTTTTTGGTACTAGCTTAGTGGTGAGTTCTGGACTTTCATGGGGGTTAAGCTCTTCCACAATTTTTTTGACCTTTCATTTTTATCATATCGGTGCTTTGAATCAATAACTTCCTTTCACAACTTTGTACTTTTGTAGTGGTTACTTGCCATTTGTAAATGGTTCTGCTTTTGTGTATCGCCCTTCGGCCTGTATGGAAAATATATTGTATTCCTAAATTTTCACAATTAGGAACCAAAAGAATTTCATATTTCAATTTGTATTTATTTGTTTTTAGACTTTGAGGGAAGCTGACATTGAAATGGCAGAACTAAAAGGAATCCAATTTCTTACAAGTTGAACAATAACATGATATTTTCCTGTGTTCAGTTCTTTCTTGAAACAGCATGAAGATGAGGAAGCAGTGTTTCACAGCTTTAGAGACATAAATGAGCTAATCAAAGACATGCTGGAGATCAAGGGAAGATATGCTACTGTGGAGACGGAACTTAAAGAAATGCATGATCGTTACTCTCAGTTAAGCCTTCAATTTGCAGAGGTTGAAGGAGAGAGGCAGAAACTAATGATGACTCTCAAGAATGTTCGAGCGTCAAAGAAAGCCCTATACTTAAACCGCTCCTCGACAACTACTCTACTGGATCCCTAGTCAAAGTCATTGTAGTCATCCCAGTCAAAGTCTTGTTTGTGAAGAAACAGCCCTTTACTGGGTTAAGAGAGGTAAAAAATTGATGGTCCCAGATGCCTTAATGCATTATGTCATTAATCATGTTAAAGATGAATAATGATGGGCAACTGAGCTACTGGTGGTGAAAGTTTACAATTTGAGAAGGCGGTGTCAAATGCCCAGGAGCAGTGTAAATAACAAACAAACTCAGCTGGTTTGTATCACTGGTTGATATAGTATCATCAGTACAGATCCCTCTAGCGAAATTTTATCTGCTGTATAGTACAATTCTTTCAAGTTTCACATATATCTTCAAGAAAGAATCTAAACCTCTTCCCATAGTCGTCCAAGTTCATTTTGATGGAAATTGGCAATTGTATATTGTCTTCTTGCTACTTGGGTGTTGGAAAGGCTTGTTCACGTCCTGAGCTCAACAGAGGTTTAGTAATTTCTGGTTCAAAAGCCCTTTGGTGTATTTGGGGATTTCAGTAATATGAAGATGAGAAAATAAAGCTCATATTCCTTTTTGACAATTGACAATTGGACATCATTGTAAAGCAGAAGGGAGGCGACAATAAAACTTGTCTTGAATGTGGAGCAAATGCTCTGGATCACTAATTTTCCATAATTTCAGACATCTATACAACAAAAGCATAGTGCAAAACTGCAAATTCATAGAGATATTGACCTCAGATTCACGACTCACGACTCATTCAAACAAGGGTCTTGATGGCTCTCTTGAGTCTTGAGCATTATGCCAATCAAATGAATTAATTCTTCTGGTCTTGGTATAGGAATTGTATCCTTAAAACTGCTAAACTAGTTGAAGCAAACATATAGACATGCAGTTTCGTCAAAAAAAAAAAAAATATATAGACATGCAGCATATAAATATATAATATATACAATGAAAAAATAAAAACATATATTCTTGTACAATAAACAACAATCGGCTTTTGTACCCAAAAAAACAACAACAATCGGTTTACAATAAACTCTCAAATCAATCAAATCAATTGTTTATTCTGTTCTTTTGCTTTTTTTTTTTTTTTTTTTTACACTTGTTTGCATTGGTGCCAATAAATCAGAAGCTCCCAATCCAACAATGTGGTCCTTGTTTCATTGACAAATGACATGCATTAAGGTTCTAAAAAAAGGTGTTTACATACGGAAACCATAAGATACAAAGTAACAAAAGCCTGCGCTGATGAATTAATGAACTTCTTGCTGCCACTTGTGACTGGGAACTGAGACTCTGAACTGCATCTCATCAGCAACAAATGAAGAATACATGGAATGACGCTAAGAGACTGAAGAAGCTCTGCAATGCTTGTTACCTGGAGCTACAATATTGTGCATGAACACCGAGGCGTCTCCGGAGAATCACTCTGCAATTTATCTGTGGAAAATGCAACCGTTAATTCCTAGTATATGGAACTGCTTTCCATTGTTTGACATAATCTAATGGCCTCGCTTTATATAATGTGTTATGCCTTAGTGTCTCATGCGGTGCATAGTGTTTTTGCTAGCCAGAATATCTAGTTCCATGAATTCACCTCCTACTTATTACTGAAAAGAAAAACTTTCACCTTTTAATTTTTCTTATAAAGTGGGAATTTCTAAAGGAATAATGATAGAAAGGAAATACCAAGAAGGGACTATATACAAACCCAAAGAAAAAAATATGGAACTGTATATATAAACCCAATATCAAGGAAGGGAAAGGACCAGAAGAACAACATAAATAAAGGTAAACAAGAGCCCAGTATGATTTGAAGTTTACACCATGGAGCTATTATGAAAGACCACACATTAAATATCCATTCATATATTATTCTCAGCTCCCTGGTATATTTAAGAAGCTCTACTTATAAGAACATGCTTGAGAGGTTAATGGTTGGCTCAATATTGAATCAAGATTTCTAACGTGCTGAGTTGTCTGTGCTGAGGGCCAAGAGATGGAGAGGTAACAGAAGCAAGAACACCTTGCTTCTTATTGCTCAGAAAGAGCTGAGTTCATAAGAGATTGATTCATAAGAATTATGCATCTTAACTAAACAGATTGGCAATTACAGGGAGGCCAGTAATCATCAGAACCAAGATGGTGGATACTGTGGAGAAGAAACTAATAACAACAGCAACAAATGCACCAAATTAAGAGCATGTGCTAAATGATACATGCAACATAATCGCAACTTGCAAGCATGTCCAAAGAATAGAACATAATTACCATTCTTTTTGTCTGCAACAGGAATACGCACAACCACATGCATAGTGATGAGACCTCCTGGGAGTTCACCAACTGGAAGTCTAGAATCAGCAAGTGTCCTGTTGTTTTCCAGTATCTTTCCCGCATTAATAAGCTTCAAATCATTTATTGTCCTTGGACCATTTTCTTTCTCTATAAGATATTGTATTGCATGAGAAAATATGTCAATTTCAAACCAAAGCACAATGTCAACAATATGATCATTAAGAAAACCGTTCATAATTTTGGCAAAGATATTGTCTCTTTATGCATTTAATGAATACTCATATTGATTGGTGCAAGAGAAAAAAAGAAGAAGCAAGATATGTCTAATTACCAACTCCAGAAACACATATGAAATGGATCATTGTTCAGTAGAATAAACACAAAAGTAAGTTCATTAGGTTATTCATAAATGTATAGCTAACAATAAACTTAACAAGAACTCGGAATGGTTTCATAATTCATCTGGGCCATTTCAAACCATCATCCTGAGACTTATATGTACACTAAAAGGACAGACTGAGAGCCTCAAAACTGCTTACACAAGGCATTATATATATACAATGATAAGAGAAAAAATTATGCCTAACAGAATATTCAATACTGAAGCAATATGATCTTCACTGATAGAAACAGTATCTTGGTTTCAACAGTTTTGGCAATAAATTATGTGGGTTTCAACTCTTACAGATTACTCAAAGTAGATGGCTCCAAACATTGGTTCCTATAAAAATTGCTAAAAATGGTCTGAATAGATTCAATGTAAATAACACCACCTAAAGTTGTGACAAGCATAATGGGAAAGATTGACCCAAAAACCTCCCAAGAAACCCAACACAATATATGAAAAGCAAAACAACTTCAAAAAGATATCTAAGTTTTGAAATAATTAAAACAAGTACAGAAGTTTAACAAAAATATAACCTTTGGGCCATTGTGTAAGTATTTTCTCTTTGAGTGATGCTACAGTGGTAGCTGGGCTATACTTGTGTGGACCTATGTCGGTGCCATCGGATAATCTGAATTTGACCTCAATCAAATCTTGGCTTGCCATTGATGAACTTTCCAGCAAAACCCCACTTCAAATTCTCATCACTCTCCAAGAAACCAGGTTAATTTCCACCAGAGAAAAAAAAAATCAGAGAAAGCCCAGATTGAATCGGATAAAGATTTATTTATTAGACCCAGAAGAGCTTGATACCCATGGAAGAAGCAATATGCAAAAGATTGTAGTGAACTTGGAGTTCACACTGAAAAAGATGCAAACTTTTGTGGATGTAAAAACCAGAAGCTATGAAATCAATCCAAAGAAAGAAGAAGACTCTTCCTTTTTGTTTCGGCCGGTAGAAGACACCTTTGAATTGCTTGATGTAGAAAATAAGAAGGTAGAAAGTGCCCAAAACAATCTGAGTGAGATTTTTCACCAGAATTAACAGAAATATTCAGTCATTAAAGAATGTGATTACCTATTTGCCCATACTTTATTAATATAATAACCAAATTATTATTATTATTATTTATTTTATTTTTTTAAAGAAGAAAACTCAATCTTCTCAAACAAAAAGAAAAGAAGAAATCTCCGACTATGTGACATGTCAACTATGCAAGCGAATCCGAAAGCGAGGGTCTTTTTCTTGTTGCTAGTGGTGGGAGTACGTAGTAGTCTTGAGCTTGTCCATAAACTCCCTTTAGGTTTGTTCTTATTGCCAACAAGGCGACCTCTAGGTTTCTTTAACGGCTCACAAGCATTAAGATCTGGTTTTATAGCAATGTCTAAATGGAGCTTAGGTATAGATTGTTTACATGTGGATATTAAATTTGTTTGAAGGTATGAGTTGGATACAAATTTTTATTCTTTCTCCATCAAGTTTCATCAGCCAAATTGAAGAACTAAAATCCATAACATGTTTAATGGAAAAGAAAATGCTAGTAAATGGGAAACAGAAGACAAAGTCAAGAATGCAAGTCAGGTGTGATTGATTTAATTAATTAATTAATTCATCAGATCCTTATTTAAGTAAATATTCATGAGCTGTATCTCCATTTGTGAGTTGAAGCAAGCCACTTGCTAATTTGGTTGGATGTTAGAGTGCGCCTTGTCTGTCCCAAGACTCTTCTCTTTGCCCATGCTTGGTTGGTTGGCAACTTGATCGCATTATCATCATTCACAACATGTTTTGAAGCTTTAAAATCACTAATTCAATGTAGATTAATCTCTCTCCACTTTTTAATAATCAACAAGATGATAGACTTTTCACTAATGGGGAATTAGAATCAAACATGCTTTGAGAGAAGAAAATTAAGCATATGTAGAAGAGAATTTTCAGATGTGACTTGCATAATGGAAGCATCTAACTTAGTTTTGATGCACCATTAGTGTCATTTTTTATTTTTATTTTCCCCTTGTGCTTTATAAAATCTATTTTTTGAGGGAACTCTGACATTAACTCTAACATTAGGTGTGAGGTTCAGTAATCTCCCTTGTTGTTTTGAATTAGTCACTTCTTCCCCCATTGGATCAAAGTCATGGAAGGCAACCACTACTACAATAATATCTCCTTCCAGAAAACAACAGGTTTCTAGGGCTGCTATCATTTTGAAAGATTCAAATGAAAATAAATGATAAAGACTTGAGATTAATGGTGAATATGTCAAAACCAGATGAGAAGTCATCAATCTTATCCATACCAAGTCCACTAGAGGATGTGTTTAAAATGTACAGTTCTATTTACAAATAGATCATTTCATACTCACGTAAAATCAACAGGTTTGACAGTATCTGATAATTTTCTGCAGGATTTCTCCTTGTCGATTGAGTCGTCGGATTTCATGTTCTAAACATTCATATAATGTTTATGGAATTTGAAGTTGATTTGCCATAGCAGCAGGATTTTCTTAGAAACAAGAAAGAGCTTAATTGCCTTTAATTTGATAGCAGTTGGCACAAGTTAGCACCACAAAATCTTTAATACTTGGGAGGGTTCAAGTACAAACATTAAACACTAAAGGAAGTAGTGCAGGATATCAACCATCATAAAAACATGAAGTAGTGCTCAGCAATGTAGTCCAGACTCTTATATATCACTGATGAGTACCTTTTTATCAGATTGTTTAGAATTAGATCACCCTCACAAATTAATGTCAACTAGACAAACTTGAGCATTGTCTCCTATCACAAAGCAATTCCCAATCATTTTATTGGAGGTGGATGTCTGCACAAAAATATCTGTCAACATATTCAAATTCTGCATCATTGGCTCATGGAACCTAATCTTATGCATAATTGCATAAATGCATGTTCAAAAGGATATGTTCACATGGTTTGCTACCCCAATGCCTTCAAAAAATACAATAAATTTGACAGTCTCATTCCTTTATTAAAAAGTGAAACAGCAGTCAATGGGCAAAATCTTCTTCTGCTTGAACACACATATTTGGCATGCGCAATATCTTTGAAAGGTTTCATGTGATTCCATGGATTTAATCAAATTTCTGAATTACAAGCTGCAAAGTTTAGATAAAGAATCAATATTTTTTGGTCAAGGCCCATAAATCATCACAGCAATCTGCAACAGACATTGAGATCATACAAGCATTTTCATTTCTAAGTATCTCCTGATTCTGCAATTGACAGATCCTAAAAGTACTTACTCTGATAGTAGAAAAGAAGACTGTCTTTGAAGGCCAAAGCCCATTACCACATACACAAATGGTGGATACAGCTCACTAGGTGGAAAAGCTACTGATGGAGTTTAGAGATTGATCTTGTAACTCATAATTGGGGTTGCACCTAAATCCAAGTAAAACATGCAATTAAAGGCATAAAGATAAACTTAATCTAACAAAGCATTGACAAGGTTGAGACCAAAATTTATTCCTTATGTTGTAATGGGATATCATACACTGTTTTTCTTTATCCCCTGGAAAGAGATAAATGCAAGTTTCTAAAGATACGGTATCAAGTCACTTAATTATATCAGATTCACCATCCATCAAAACTATATATGCTGCATTCAAGGCTAAGTGATTTCAATAACTATCTGCCAAATGATCACAGGAAACTCAAAGTCTAAAGGCTATTGATGGAAGACGAACAAGATCATGATGGAAAATAGATCACTGTAAGAGAAGTATACTTAGTAGACTTCAAACACTGAATAACTAGAGAAAGCGCATCGTATCATATTTCTGTGTTTTAAAAAACTTTTGGAACAGAACAAGCCCATTTGAAATGCTTTAGACAAGTAAATTGTTTATTATACAACATATAAGATATTATATGGAAGGCCAACCCATTGACTTACAGGGATTGTCCGCCTTATACTAAATGTCAATAACTTGACAACTGACCAATTCACTTGACCCAAAATCCTTAGTGCCAATGGCTTTCCACACAACTGTATCTGATTCTGCCAGTGACTCGGAATGTTCATGTAAGGAGCCAGCTACGACAGAAGTTGAGCAGGACGAGAAAGACCCCAAATTCTTGCGCAGGTCAGCTCGCAGAACAGCAATTTCATGATTAATATCTTTTGTTATAACATGAAGCTTTCCATGAAAACCAGCAAGTAAATATGGAGATTCTGAACCAGCCAAATCATACATGGGGACTTTCCGTATAACAACTTTCCAAGCATCTTCTCGTTGATCATACACCTTGATCTTACCGCTATCCAAAGAACTCGAAGGATCAAAAGCATACAATTCACCATCTACCACAACACTCAACTTTGTACCAGCTTGCCGAGCAGGCCAACCGTCTCCCATGCCATTTGGCATTTCAACCCATGAATTTGTCTCGGGATCATAAATTTCTCCCCCAACATCAACAAAAAAGGGCCATGAATACAGACTCTGGGATACACATAACCTTCCCATGTATGGAGTCAACCCGGTGGCAATAGGCTTTAGCATGTCAGTCAAAAAGGCAGTAGGCAAGGCTTGAGCTTTTGAGAATGGCATGCTTGGTACTTGGGACCACATACCCGTAGAGGGGTCAAAAACTTCCGCAGACTGAAGAGGAGCCAATCCACCTCGGCCTCGACTAACCCCTCCAACAACATAGAGCTTGTTATTCAGAATGCCTGTCTTACCATAGGCCCTACTTGTGGACATTGCTGTCACTTCGCTCCATGCATTTTGAATTGGATCAAATCTCCAGACACATTTCATAGTTGAAGCTTTACAAAATCCACCAAGAACATAGAGGCATCCATCAAGAGCACCAATGGCACAACCACAAAATGGCATTTGATCAAATGAATTCTTTCTCCCAAGCCAGCCTCTAATAGTATCACAAATTTTGATGCTTGGCCCAACCATATTCCACATTGAAAACCAAGGCAAACCTCTACTATACTCTTCTTCATAAACAACATTGGGCATCCGAGGTAGCCTCTGCCACTTCCTTGAAAGGGGGTCAAAAGCATGCCATGAGAGTTTATCCTCTTCAATTTTAGTCAACAAGTATAGCCATTCTTCTGTTCTGCCAAGCTCTTTTCTCAATTTGAAGAGTTCAGAGCTTGTAACAGTTTCTTTCCATTTCTGTGACACCAGCCTGATATGGGAGTAGCAAATTCTAGGAAGCCTCGCAATTATTTGGATTGAGAGCTCATCAGGAAGATTGGGAATTAGTCTTTGGCTCTCCTCAAAAGTGCATCGCGACATTCTTTGCCTCTTGCAGTTATCATTCCGGGCAATCTCATAGAACTCTTTTGTCCCAGACTTGGGACTAGCCAAACTCAAAATAGCCCCCATGGAAAATCAGCAGATATCCGTAAATCTGAGAAACAAATGATATTATGTCAGTCCCAAAGTTGGGACAAACAAACTACAAAGTTAAAATAATAATAATTTTTTGACCTCATGATATTTTGTAGGCAAAAAGATTCATACTTGGCCAGTTCATCAATGCAAAACTAAATGAACTACACAAGCATACAAAAAAAGTGTCAATTCAAGAAGCCAGTTTGAAAGTTATCAGCAGATGCAATAAGAAACTTTTGAACATTTGGCTCCAAAGCTAATCAGAGTTGAACAACTGGAGCTAAATTATGCTACTTCTTTCATAGTATAATGATATTATGCAAAGAGCACTGGTAGTCTGGTACCCATCTTCCCAAAGATTACCTTATTTCACCCAAACAGGTCATAGCTTTAATTTCATCATCTTAGCAAATGACCATCAATCTTGTAGAAAAATTGGAATTTAAGAAGTAAACTCCAAATTCCTATTAAAAAAAACCCATAAAAATCTAATCAATATACATTTCAGATTGAATGAAAATGAAAGGTAAATAAGATGTAATCTACTGAAATGCAGCCTATAAAACTTCAACCAGAAAGTTATACAAAACCCACAATCAAAATCAAATCAAAGACAAACCCAAATGGAAGCATGCATCACTAAACAAGCAAAAACAAGACAGAAAGATATACCTTCCGCCATAAAATTGCAGCAAAAATCCCAAAATTGCAGCAAAATTAGAAGCCGTACACATCAAGTAAATCTTCAATTCTCAACCAAAACAAAAGAAAACGAGAAATTGGGTATGGATGAATTTTACCTGTTGATCCAGAAAAGTGTAAAGCCCTCAAATTTGGTAGGCTAAAATCCAAGGCCATCCATGGAGATGCTTCTTTCTATTGAAGCTTGATCTGCTTCATGTTGCTGTTTATGGCGGGTGACTTTAATGGAGTACTATTGGATATTGACATGTATGGTGTGCCACGTGTTTGAAATGTTATTTTATTATTTTTTTGTATTTGTATTTGTATACGTCTGTCTTCACAAAGACTAGAAAGACCATACTTTTTCCTTTTTGATCGATGATTAAGAAAGACTAATACTAAGAGTCTTTGACAGTCCAATGAATGACGACGAATGCTGGATTGTTAAACTCACCAAGTCACCATTAATGGTGGGAATAGAATGATCCATCGTTGACTGGCAAATCTAGGTTAATTGACTTGACCAGAAAAGCTAGCATGGACCGACTTATACGAAATTGTCATGCATGTTCATGTGCTCCTATTGTAAATCTAAAAACTCTAGCCCCCATGAGAATACTCTCTCCAGCGAAACTTTAGTCCCCATGAGATGCCTCAACAACGCTTCTGTGCGCATCAAATCCAGCAGCACATTCGTGTGCTATAGTCCTAGTCTATGACTTTTTTTTATACTTTTTATCGCGCAAATTCTAACATCATCAGCGATCGCTGGTATGACTTCCTATGGTGAGGATGATCTTGGCCTCTCCCACTCACAAGGACGGCTCTGTCCGTCATGCTCTTTTTCAGGCTTTTTGTGGTTATGCTCCTGTATGGTGTCTCTTGGGCTCTCAGAGATGGTTGACACCTCGATTAAATTTGTTGGGTGTTAATCAAATCTAAGGATTCAAGTTCTGGGACCCGGGTGAGTTTTGGGTGCTCGATTTTGGCGGCTGATCAGCCTTGATGTTCCAAGTTGGCGATCATATTACTGGTGGAGCGCTGCTAAAGCTTAACGCCTTAACGTAAGTTAGATTTGGTTCTTTGATTTGAGTCATTTTAATTTCTTGTTTAAGAATAAGAATGATCAGTTGTGCAACTTTCGACTGTGGTTTTACTTTCTTTTTTCATGGGTTCTCCTTGAGCTAGATTGGATTTATTGGTCTCAATGACAATACTTACCAGAATTTTTCTGTTGGAGCTAGCGATTACTGATAGCAGTGATGCATGGTGTATGTATTGTTCTAGGTTTCGAATCATCGATTAGAGTTATAGGTTTAGACTCATCGATTAGGCAACTTGTATGGTTTTTACTGCTCCTTTTTAGGATGTCCATTCAGTTTAATTTAGTTGCACTCATGTGACCTTGATTCCTAAAGTTAAAACGGCAACTTGTGTGTTTGTACTGCTCATTTTCATTCAGTTTAATTTAGTTTATTTATATTTGGTAAGGAAAGCTTATTCTTACAAAGGTTTGCCTTACCAAGCTAGGTAAATACTACGCATGAAATAAATTTTTAAAAAACCAACATCCTAGTTACACTGTGTTTGATCTCTAGCTCGATTTAAGAGGAGTAAACATAACAAGGCTGCTAGCTCCAAAATAAATAACAAAAACACACCCTTAAAATTTTCCCTAATTATATGACGGTAGTCATTGGACGAAGAGGAGCTGAAGCAGGGTGTGCAAAGTAGTTTTGCGGGTGTCCATGGATACTTGCAGCTGCATTTGTGAAATACTTGGGCAGATTTCCATATTTCTCAGAACACCTGCTGATCTCCAAGTGTGACTGAGGCACCGAATTGCAAACCAACATAGTTGTACTCTCATCCACTTTGTTGTCAAATTCATCATCATCCTCCTCCTCGTTGTCGTCGTCATCAGCATCATCTTCTTCAGCAAACTGCACGTCTTCCATTTTGAGCTCTTCATCGTTTTCCTCACACACGTTCATGTGTCCTCCGGACGATTTAGGCAAGTCATAACTTGTTATTATGGTGTTGTCTAGAGGCACAAGCTTCAACACAAGGCGGCCATTGTCACGTTCAGCTTCGAAGTACTCATGGTGCTGCACTTTCTCTCCTTTGAGAACCAGCCTTTCATTAGAGTAATGCCTAGTCAGATTCCAAGGCATACGACATCTTAAATTCCCCGTTTGTGCCAGCAACGGTATCGGTGGTGGAAATTCGCTTTTCACCCTTTCTCTCCCTTGAGTACTTTTCCTCTTATTAGGGTAAATGCGAGTAGGACTGGTCGTTGTTAACATTGACATGTCGTCGTTTGAGGTTGCCATGTAGGCGACACCACTGTCGGTTCCAAGCAAATCGTCCATTTGCGACGCCGTCCACGACGATGAACTGTCCAACAACGACCTCGGACAAGAGAGCGAGGACTGCGACGATGGCGATGGTGGTGCGAGCTTGTAGTTCTTGTGAAAAATGTGGCTATGATCATGGGACTTAGGGTTGAAAATTAGGGTTTTGAGACCCAACTTGAGATTTTGATGCGTCGTTGTTGGAAATTCTGTCGGGGTTTGCGTGGGGAATGTTGACCTAGAACCCCACAACAAAAAGATAGAGGAAATCATGGATTTATAAGCAGTGCAGAGAAAGCTTCCACTCACGAAATCCATGGTGTGATTTGACCTGCTAATTAATGATCGATTCAAATTAGAGCATAAAAAATCGATTTAGAATGAGGGTTAGCTTGTACAAACAACCAAGAAAAAAGATACACAATCATGGATGTTCTGCAAGAGCATAAATTATGGTATCATTCATTTCTATGAAAATTTAATTCCCATAATTAAAATGCCTATTTACAGAGCATAAATCAAGGTCCCAGTCATTTTTCATACAAAAAAATGTCATTCATTATAAATTATAAATTAAGCCAAAAACTTTGAAAAATTTAGGCTGAAAAAAGGGGAAAAAACTGTGAGGTGGATATAATCCCTTGATTATATGAACAAAGAATCTATCGGTTCTTTGCGAAAAATGGATATGGATCCTTTGGAAATAATGATGCAATAGCTGTGTCAAGTTTATTAATGAAGTTCTTCCTTATCTAATATAATATATAATAATTTGACTCCAAATGGAAAAATTAGCAATAGCTGTTCAAAGAAAATTAGCAATAATTGGAATTAATTAATTCAAATTTAATTTGTTGACTTGTAGAAAACTAAACGGTTGGACAGAATAAATTTTTTGACATACATTTCAATCCTGAATTTATTTTGAACTCAATTAGGTGAGCATGCACTCTTATAAACAAAAATATTCGGACAATATGACATAAATGTTCTTAGATTATCAATCTAAACCCATTGATTAGGACGGTAGTCCCATCCTAATTCACAATCTAGCACTCCTTTTATCATATTTCAGTGAAGAGATAATATTACCAATACATATGGTAACAAAATCCAAACAAATCAAAGATTAAAAAAAATGAGAAGTTCTCATTAGAAAATGTTGTGTGTGGTTGATAGAAAAAGCAAGTATTAACACTCACCTTCATAATTGTATTCTTCAATTTGAACGATGATAATCAAAAAAGATATATAATCACCAAAAATCACACAAACAAAGACATTCAGATTGGTGAAAAGAAGCTAATAATTGACCAAAAATTCAAACACAATTATATGCAGGAATGGGAAATGAGGAAGAAGGAATATTTTTCTTACTCCAGCTATTTGCATTGTATGAATATCAGTATTACACCCACCTCTGAGTGCTCTCTCACTGAAAGAAAGAGAGAGAGAGAGATGAGAGAGATCAGAGAAAAGCATTGCCTAGCTTGCACCCACCTCTGAGTGCTCTGTAATCCTTTATAGGAGAGAAAGCTTAGCACTTAACTGAGTTGGATTACCTTAACACCCCGTGGTTTTGACCTAAACGACAATCCTTGACACACACACTTCCCAAGGGCACAGAGGTCATTTCTCGCTCACCAGGAAACGGCTGCTTCAGTGTTCTATTCTGGAATCGGCGGAGGGCTGGGTTCATCTGCATTTGGCTTGGCATCTGATTGTTGTAACCGGCAACAAACAGGGTATCAAAGTCTGACTCCGCTGGGGTTTTATCATGTGATTCGTGGGCCTCATGTAAGCAGGGGTGAGTTGCACAGGAAATCACAGTGTTATACAACTATGAACTGATTTTGTCTGGTTTTGTATCTCTGGCTTCGATGTTTGATGCC
The DNA here is from genome assembly GCA_029955375.1 of Rubus parviflorus. Classification (NCBI taxonomy): domain Eukaryota; kingdom Viridiplantae; phylum Streptophyta; class Magnoliopsida; order Rosales; family Rosaceae; genus Rubus; species Rubus parviflorus. The sequence continues at coordinate 12,293,410 of JARGGL010000008.1, read as the reverse complement.
AGGTCTGTTCTTCACATCTGTACCAACCACCGTATGAGACACGTAGAACCCTTCTTTGGATGTTTATATATATACACATTTTACTTGCGCATGCCTCTCGTTGTGTTTGTGCCATTTGCACATGAGAGGCACACGCAAGTAAAATTGTGTAAGATTATCGTGTCCAGAAAGGATTTTACGTATACTCGTGTTCGATGGGCGCCGTGGTTGCTTGGATTTTGTGTTAGTGGTTTTAGGTTTTATGTTAATACTTACCTTAATTATTTATATCCAAAACTGCGCCTTTAAAATTTCATTTTATTAAGTTTTAGTATTAATTACCTTAAATATGAAATCTTAAATTGATGTCATTTTGGACACAAATACAACATCAGCACAATAAAATGGATACGGATCCGGTTTACCTGAAACCCGAATGCAAATAATCTTCAAAACTTCAACTGATATGTAGAATTGTAGATCGAAACACCTTGATTTATTTGACTTGCACTTCCCATAAAGTGCCCGGCTAACGACCAAAGAAAATAGTACGTGAGATTCCTCTTGTTCCCCAAAAATTTGGCAACTTCATTTACAAAGAAGTAATAATAATCAAATTCCTTTGGCTTTCACTTCTTTGAAGCGGTCTCGGCCGGAAACTAAGAAATTATAGGGAGAATTAATCCCTTTTCTTCCTCACCCATTTAGCAATTACCTCTGCAAATTAAGAAAATTAAAGTTGTCAACCAAAACTCCAAAAGTGTTATCTCTTGTACGTTTATGGGCATCTTTTGCGGTGTTCCTCTGCCTCACATGCATTAATGATTGTGCTTAATTAACTATTTATGATTAAGACTTGCAGATGTTAATTATAATACAAAATCAAGACAAATGAAAACGCAAAACCACAAATACAATTAATTCAACTGAAGTGAATGAATCTCTTTAAAAATAAAACCCCAAATCAAGCCGTTCGAATCTCCACTCCCCATTGGATCCCCTTTTTTGTAACTGAAAAAAAAAAATCAGTAACATATCATAATCTTAACTCATTTGTCAATCATTATTACTAAGGGGGCTGACGAGGGTTAAGTGTTCAATGTTTCTTACTTTCTTAAATTTCTTTCACTCTTTCTTTTTCATTGTAATCAAAATCAGATCACAAAAGTTGCATCCGCCAAACAACACATGCCGCACGTGCACAAGTAATTCACAGGAGATGCATGCACATAAAGAATGGGACTTACAGTATCAATTAAGGAAAATGGTAAGTGTTCAATGTTTCTTATTGCGGGTTAATTAGTAGGGAAAAAATCACCTTTAGTCCCTCAATTTTGACTCGTTCGACACTTTCGTCCCTGAACTTTGAAATATATCACTTTAGTCCCTGAACTTTGAAAAAAAACTATCACTTTCGTCCCTGACTGAAGTTTTCACCTAATAAACCTCCGATTTCGGCCAATTCGAACGACACCACATACTGGGCTTTGAAGCCCTCCTTGAGGCGAGTTCAACGCCACCAACCCCGCCTCAAACCGTCGCCGGACGGCGGAGAATTTTACAATTAAAGTTTCGGCCACCACCGGCTTTCGGGCTAAATTTGAGCCATTCTAGGCAGAATCGAGCTTAGCCTCAGTTATAAAAGTTACTCCTCTCATCCGTGCGAACATTTTGGCATAGGTTTTGCACCATTTTTTTTTCCGGTCAGAGACGAAAGTGATAGTCGGTGTTGAAGTTCAGGGACGAAAGTGATATATTTCAAAGTTCATGGACGAAAGTGTCGAACGAGTCAAAGTTGAGGGACTAAAGGTAATTTGTCCCTAATTAGCAAGCAAAATGGTACCTATACTTCTATAGTATCATAAACACTGGCGGACATACATAGAGCCCAGAGACGGCTGCTGCCCCCCACTCAATTTTTTTTCAGTGATGCATACCATGTACTATCGCCGGCCAGAGCGCGATATCTGGCATGGCGGCTGAGATCTCCATCAAACCATTGCACTTTACTATGATGATAGGCTTGTCAATATCAATTACAAAAATTACAATCATGAGATTTGGATTAATTTTTTATTTAATTTTCATTCACGACTACTGTATAAATTTACTTTTTTTGTGTGCCGGATAAGTTGACTTTTTTCTTTTGGAAAAAGAATAATATTATTATTCAAAGAAGTTTCTTAGTCTAAAAAGAGGTAATTTTTTTATCACATTGAAAAGAATCAAACTCCTAAACTAGCTTAATTTCAACTCCTGACCTCGCCAATAGGGCCAAGAGCTTTAAAAAGAGAGTAATATAATTCAAATAAGTTCACTTCTTTGAGAAAAAAAAGAATATTATTATTATGCAAATAACTTTTTTTTTTTACTCTACTCAGGGTATCCAAATGTTTCCTAAACCAAAAGACTAATCCCTGCAGCGCATGTGAAATGCTCCAACTGTGTATTACAACATAATGTCTGGCCACTTTGACAACTTTGTGATTCGAACGCGGGTTGGAGGGTTCCCAACCTGAACGCTAAACCACTAGGCTACTTACAGTGGTTTATTATTCAAATAACTTCAATTTTTTCAGGGAAAAGAATAATATTATTGTTGCAGAAGGCTTTAACGTTAACTTTGATAAATGCATGACTTCATGAGATATTGCTTATGTTTTGGTTAATTGTTCTATATGCTTGTGATTGATCTTGTGTTGTTTAATTAGGGTTTTGTTTTACACATGGCTGCAGATTATCTTGTTCATATAGGGCAATCAAATAATTAATTGTATCTATTCATTAACTGTAATCCTTGGATTTCTTATTTCTTGTTTTTCAATCCATTTTTGTTCTCAAGATATCTAACTTGTACTGTATTTTTGCGTTAAAAAATAAAAAATCGGCACTGGTCTAATTACAAAAAGAAAAGGACAAAGGAAATAGATACTCATCGATCAAAACATACGAAGCAGTTTTTCACGGAATCATATTTGATAATTATGATCCGTCATTCAATCAATTAGATCAAAAAGTTTCAGAACTTCAAAATTTGGTTTTGAAAAATAAGAGAATCAACTTGATCGAGGTTGAAGACAAATTTGAATCATATTCCACCGTTCAAAGGAGAGTGACAGCCAAGCTTAGGCATTGATATTCGCAGCAGTAGTCTGCCAGAAATGACTGAGAGTTTTGAAGTGCGAAGTGCAATGAAGGATAGGCCAATGATGAGAGGTCTGACAGTTAATACTTATAGTTGTAACACACAACGTTGCTATCAATAGTTGTGATATTGGGAGGTAGCTGTACTCAGCTCACTATTCCTTCTTCCCTCATCAAGTATTTGGCATCCCCAGTAGGTCATTTTACATTACTAGCAAATATGGTCGACCTCGTAAATTGAACATGTATTTGATGTCCTTGATATTATTGCATTTGCTTTACAACAGTGGAGCTCGATCTACGTACACTACACCTGGATTTGTTTCCAGGAACACATGCACACTTCTCTCTGCAATACGCCTGTTTGAGAATCTACAATCTCAAAAGACCCAAACCCTAATCCTAATTAAGTAAGCTGTTTGGCCTTGAACTGTCTCTACATGTATTTTCCAAACCCTAGCTAACGAATAATGCAAACCATTTTTTTTTCATGTGCAAATTGGTATCCATCACAAAACTTGGCATGATGTAATTACAGCTGAAATCATATTTACTTTAATTTTCATATAATATGTCATTCCATTTTGGAAAAAATCTTAATATTCTTTTGGCTAAACATCACAAATTAGTGATCCCTGGTCGAAAAATTGTTAATAATATATACACCTAATATTCTAGTTGTCATTGCCTTAATGCCTTAGCACTTTTGAGGACTAAGCACATAACTAGCTAGCTAGGGCTGTAAATTGGCTCTTTTGTGCTTGTTTAGCTCCTTTTTAGTAAAAGAAACAAAAAAAAGTGAACTGAGCTTGAACTAAATGTTAATTTCATTAGAAAAAACAAGTCAATCAGCGTGAACTCTAACATATTCAGCTCGTAAAGCCTATGAATAGCTCGTATATCATATGAAAAACTGGAGCTTGTGTTGACTCGTTTGTTAAAGTTTGGCTCACAAAAGTTGAATTTTTTGACGGTATAATTAAAATACTAGAAATTGACTAAAAAAAATATAATTTTTCTTTTTGAGTAATAGAATATAATTGTTGGAGCTCATTCCACAATCAGGCCAAGCCCAAGCTCAAGATTAAAAAAAAAGATTCGTATTCAGCCAAAATTTAGCTTGCAAATCACACCAAAAAAAAAGTTGAAGTTTGACCTCAATAAAAAAAAAATCATCATATGGTACGTGAACTATCACCAAATGCAATTTTTGGTACATGAACTTTCATAAAGACTATGGTGGTACTTGAACTATTCATCCGTTTGCCATTATAGTATCTACCGTCAAATATTCCGTTAAGTTACTTATGTGGCATGGGCAAACTTGTAATTTAGTGACTAGAGCATGGGTAAAACAATTATTAAAGTTTTGTTACTATTAAATTTAAAAATAAAAATAAATTATACAAAAAAATAGATTTATATTAACATAATCAAATTAGGATTTTTATCCCCAAATATTCATGATTAAAGATGCGAAAATTATTTTTATTTTCAAATATTCAAGATTAAAGATGTCCTGTAAGGGGTTTTATTATTAAATTTTAAAATCAAAATAAATTATTATTATTTTTTAATATAATAAAAAATTTAAATTACGTTTTTGAATATAATTTATTTTTATTTAAATTTAATAATAAAACCCTACATAGTAATAAATTATATTAAAAACATAAAATTGGCAATAAATTATATTATAAAAATAAAAATAATTGTTCTCATTTTTGGTCTTGAATATGTGTGGATAAATTATCTAAATCTATTATTTGGTATAATTTTTTTTATTTTGAAAATTAAATATAAATAAAATGACTGTTTTGCCCATGCCACATAAGCAACTTGACGGAATGTTTGACGGTAGGTACCATAATGACAAACAGAGGAATAGTTCAGGTACCACCAAAGTCTTTATGAAAGTTTAGGTACCAAAAATTACATTTGGTAATAGTTCAGGTACCATATAAGAATTTTTCTCATAAAAAAAATTAGCAATCGAGCAATATTTAGTGTTCGCCTTAGCTCGGCTTGTTTAACCCTTTTCCTTTAGGAAAACTATCGAAGTAACAAGCATCTCCTACTCTCCTAGACAATATAATGGGTCATGTTGAGTCAAGAGTGTTCATATGAGGGACAATTTTTAAGGGACTGTGAGGGACTAGTAAATCTGACGGTTGAGATTAAATGCACAGTTTTAAGTTGTTATAATTTCAACTTTTACATTTAATCTCAGCCGTAAGATTCACTTGTCCCTCACAGTCCCTTAAAAATTGTCCCTCATGTGAGCAAGACTCCATGTTGAGTAGGGTCAGTTGCACCCTCTAGAAGCATATGTTGAGCATGATTTGTTCTCAGAAGCATACGTTGCATAATTAACCAAAGGAACACATGTGGTGTACACCTATGGGAAACTCTGTCTCAACATTCAGCATCTCGTTCTGTGCTGTCAAAATCTGTCTCAACTTTCATACTTATATGATAGCATTCAAGACTCAATTATGGATCCAAAATAAATACCATTTCAGGGACTGCAATTTCAGAATCTAAAATTTTGTAAAAATGTACTAGTACAAGTGTACAGCCCTCAAATGCATGTATATGAAGGACAAAGGTTGATCCCCATGTCCAACTTTGGCAATGACATTTTTCTCTTGTAATTGACAACCCCAAAACCAAGAAATATATATGAAATCAAAATACTCATAAGATCGATCTCCAAAAGGCAAAAAGAGAAGCACTAATTATATAAAACAATAAAAAAATGAACAAATTTCCTCATCCGAGCTGTTGCAAAACAACCTACACACTCATCCCTATCATGGCATTGATATCCACATGAGAGAATTCGAAAACCAAAAAAAAAAAAAAACTAAGGCTCTAAAACACTAAAAACCAATGAACATGATTTCTCACTTGACCTACTGAAATAAAAAGGGATAGCACTAAGTAGAACTTCTAGCAGACTCCTCGCTCCTTGCTGTCTATCACATAAAATCGGACATTAAATTTTGTACCCTCAACTATGAACTTGCCTGATCGCCGGCACCGGCACCCCAAAAATACACGGCGAACCTGTTCCCACACTGTTGAAATTGAAACACTTCCCTGTCGAAATCGGCTCTTCAGGAACACCATCATGATGGTGCTCATCCTCCTCCTCTTCCTCTTCCTCTTCCTCATGCTCACCGTCGCCATAGCCATCATCATCATCATCATAATAGTCGTCGTCATTTTCTTCTTCGTTGTCGTCATCAACATCAAGGTCACGAATATCATCAGCATTAACTGCCTCATCCACATTGTCCACATTGTTCTTCTGATTCTCAACAAAAGGCGGGGCCAACACCTCGTCATCAAGATGGACAAGCTGCAGCGTCAGCCGGCCGTTGGATCTGTGCGCCCTAAAGTACTCGTGATGCCTGACCTTCTCCTCGGTCAAAATCAACCGTCCGTCGCTTGTGTAATGCCTCTTCAACACCCACGGCATGTGGGAGGGGAGATTCTCGGTGCGTGCCAGCATCGGAATCGGAGGAGGAAGCTCCATCCTCTTCATCTTCGCCAGTCTCTTCTCCTCCCTCTTGTCTTGCACCTTTTGATTGTAGCAGTTTTGTTGTTTGTAATCGCCGTGAGATTGGTCGTCGTCCCTGAGGACGTCGACGCAGCTCTCCATCCCAATGTAGTCCCCGGACATGAGTCCCGGGGACGAGGTTTCGGACAAGAGATCGGACAACATGGTGGAGGGACTATTTTGGTGGGATGATAATGGGGATTGTGGATGATAGGGTACAAGGGTGAGGTCCTTGAGACCCAATTGAAGAGAGCGAAGGGATAGTTGTTGTTGTTGTTGTAGGCATGGATTGTCGTCACGGTCTATGGAGATCTGCATTTTATACAAGTGCTTGGAAGATAGAGACAGTGTGGCAGTAGGTCTGGATTTAATGGTGGTTTCAAAAACAGTGTTGGATAGAGAGAAAGATAAGCAGAGCCAGCTAATATCTGTGCTGACGTCAAAATTCAGAATTCAGAGTCTGATGAATATTATACTGTGGAAATGTGATGGTTTACCTGGCAAATTTCAAAACAAGAAAGCAAATTAGGCATTTTCATTAGCAAAATAAATATAATTTATAACCATAAAAAATTGGAAATTTGTTAAATGGTTAATCTGGACCATACATACAGATAGGAATTCATCCGAATATATTTCATTTTGACTCTTTCTCTTTTCAAATTATTAATCTTTACCAAGCATTTTAGATAAAATTTCAACACATCAAATGCAAAGTGTAAATCTATTGTTAGGATAACGCGTTCTTTGTTTTCGGGATAATGTTTGAGTGCCAGACTGCTAATCTTTGACAGTAATTTCAAATATAATATTTATTAGTTTAGATATATTTTACTTTAACAACTCAATGACTAACAACATAACATCTCAAATATCTATCGTAGCCAAAAAATTTCAAATTGTCTTTCAAAACGTTATATAAACCACAAAACCCAAAACTATCACAACCACACATTTAGACAAATTATGATCAAAACATGACAGCATATATAACACATACAAGTAACTTATTGTTAGGTTAACACACTATTGGTTTTCGGCAGTGTTTGATTGCCAGGGTATTACCCATTGAATAAATTCAAATGAAATTATCTAAATATAATTTACTTTTTAACGGATAACAACATAACATATCAAATGTCTCTCGTAGACGAAGTGGTGTTAGCTCAGTGGTTAGAGCACCCACTACCTAAGATCAAGGTCATAGGTTCGAGTCACCATGGGGGTAGGAGTGAAATCCTTTGATCCTCTTTTAAAATAGAGAGAAGAGTAAAAAAAAAAAAAAAAAAAAAAAAAAAAAAATGTCTCTCGTAGACAAACAACTCCAAGTTGGCTACAATTTCAAATCGTTTGTCAAAGTCCAAATCTAATATGTTTGAAAACCTTCTAAACCCTAAAACCCCTAAATTTTGCCATACACGTGTTTTGGTAGATTGCACCACGCGTTGTTTTCATGTCATGCATGCATGTAATGTACTCGTGCTGTAATGCTTATAAGTCTGGAGACCCCACAGAGCTGAATGCTGGGCCGTTGATGTGATTGAATCACTATATGATCATAATGATCAACGATCTAGAATGCATGACCGATTGCCATTCTATACGACAAATATATTATACTAAAAAAAAGGAACAAATTGGAGAAGTACAAAAGGAAAACGTATACGCTTCTTAACTGCTTGACAGTTTGAATATGAAAGTGAACAGATGGAACCTAGAAATCAACCCAGATCAAACACAGAAATACTCTCTATTTTATCGTTTTCATTGAAAGTGAACAATGAAAGAGATGGTAATATTAAAGAAATAATGAGACGTTTAACGTTCAAACAATGTAGAGCTGTTATCCTCGTATACAGCAGAGAATAATCGTATTTATTAATTCAATAATTCCATTGAAAAATTGAATTCAAAGCAATGTGATGGATTTGGAAATGACCAAGAAGGAAATTAACAAGAATTAATGAGACCCTAATTCAATGACATCGTATATTCAAGTCCAAGTGTGATATGAGAATGAACATTAAGTGCAAAAGAATGAATGCAGAGCAATCTCATGAATCCGAATCCAAGTTCTGACCTATTTTAATATTGACATTCCTAACCGGTTTTGGTCGAGTTTTATTCAGATCAAACCCCAACATGATGCTCCAAATGAAAAAAACCCGTTAACACTAGAATAGGTCAGAGGTTCGATAACGAGAAGAAAGGGTACAAATAGCTAGAAATGGAAAAGAAAAGAAACTTACAGGTGGAGAATGGAGAACCAAGGTGTAGAGGGTGTTCTTGTTGGAGGAGAAGAGGGTACGAAGAAGACAATTACTCATAATATAATGGTTACGAAAACAGAGAGAGAGATGGGAAAGGCCACCGTCACCGAGCAAGAGACAGATTCGTGTTGTGCATCGTTAAATACTCAAAGTTTGGCAGCTGAAACGTCGGCTTTTTGGCGATTCTATTACGTACGTACTGGTGTTTGTTTGTTTCCTTGTTTATCTTCTCTGTCTATGAGTAGGATTTTGTGATATTGATTCTAAAAATAGGCGGGGTTTTAGGGATTTAGCGTGATAACAGAGTACGACTCGGAAATTATCCGGACGTTTTCGGTGTTTTCTTCTATTATTATTTAGGTTTTTATTATTATTATTCTTTTTATTTATTTTTTTCTCGCAGTTTTTTTAGAATAAAAAGTTCCAGAAATTTTGGTTGCTGTAACTGTCTGTAAGTCAACAGGAGGGGGGGAAGTAAATAGTATCATAGATTGTAGTTATCTGTTGCATACCAAATTAAGGAGACACATCTAGAGATAACTATGACCTTAATAATCTTCTGGATTAATTAACCAAATTAATGAGAAATATCTTGTAATTACACCTGTTGTAATTGTTGATTGGAATCCATGGGATTTCGAATTTATGCTATGTGTTTCTTTTAGGTAAATAAATATACTATATTAGGAATATATTATAAAACTGATTTTCCTCTCATTAGTTTTGACTTATTATTCACTAACTCCATTCATACATATAAAATTAACATTTAGGCCAATAAGTAGATAACCTTATTTTCATTAGTTGTGAAAAAATCACAAATATCCACGTTTTAAGAACTGGACCCATTATCCATCTACAACTCGGTTCTATCGATACCTCCAAAATTAGTATTGCTCGTTACTTACTTGTAACAATTTCTTACCGTTAATGAATTGCATATTCGATCCAAAAAAAAAAACAAATGTCTACATGTGCACACATAAATGTTTTAATGGATTTCCTTCAAACAAATCACTTTTTCTTATTATGAATCATAATTTGATTGGTTTCTGTTCTTTAAGGACTTGTTAGCAAATGATGCAACTAAATGAAACAAAAGTTAATTACACAAAGTTAATGCGAGTACCCAATTATAACAAAAATAACTTCAATGATCGTCTCAACAGCCATCAAGTCACTACTACCATAACCGCAAACAAAATCTTCAAACAAAAGCAGGACATTACATCATTGGTGAATAGAGCAAACAAGCCTAAAAACATAATAATTCCATATCTGAGGCAGTGTCCAACAGTCCATCACTGATCACCAGGCAGTGTCTTGATGATATCCGAATCACCTGAACATTATCAAAACCAGTGTCCAAGTCAGTCAAATCAGTTTTTCAAATGAAAGAGGCCAGAAACAATATCATTTAAATGAAAAAAAAAACATTTAGAAGTACCTGGATCGATAATGCTAAGGCAAGACACTCGGAAATACTTGCCGCATGCTGTACCCAGGTCAACATTGTCTGAAAACACAACATATGGCCAACAATGAAAAGATAAGCATAAATAAATCAATTCATTTCAGTTTTTTGGCAAATTTTATAGAAAAAACATACATAAATGTAATTTTCCTGCACCATATGAATATGTATTATGTCATCAAAAGATACAAGGTGGCATAAAGAGAGTATCCTATACAAAAGTACAGTAAGAGAAATTCTCATCTACTTGTACTTGCAAAAAATAAAGTGAGTATTGTGCATATTAGAATCAATTAACATAATGCTGGAGAAGGGGGACTGAGAGTAACAGATAATCGAAGCAAACAAGGAAGACCTACTACATCTAAACAATGTGATGCAGAGAATTCATAAGTTCCTAAATAACCCTGAAGAAGACGATAAACCCAAGCAAGAAAAAGACTTCGTAGGTTTCAGAGAATAAAGTCCATTACTCCAAACAAAAAGGTAAACAAAAGTATTGATATCAGAAGACAAGTATAGATACACCAAGTCAAATCAAATCTATCCTCACTTCACTAGCATGTGTATGTAGGTAGATGTACGTGCATATTTAATCCCTTATTTAACACACTAATCTCACTTGAGCTGCTAAGAGACCATATAACATAAAAAGCCGATATGACATGCTCTTTCTTTTCTTCCCTCCCGTACAGGTTAAGTCACTAAACTACATTGTTTTAAGGAGAAGCAAAATCTAAGAACGGGAAACTGTGGGGAAAATTTCATGGCTTGTGCAGATGCCTGCAATTTTTTTGGACAAATGAAAGCTCCCAATACCCACTTTCAATAACTTGAAGCCTTTGAACTCAAGCACATCACATATATCAGGTAAACTACTAGTGTAGAGTCTAAGATGCTCGAGTTACAGCTAACTCATACTTCTTTATTCCTTTTTGGTCATAAATTATTCTTGATCAAGAAAAAAAAAACCCTAACCATACATTTTGAGTGTTAGTTCACTTAATGAAGTTTAAAAGTGTTTTTATAAATTGAACTCTTTTTGAGGTATACACCTTTTAATGAACTTGCAAAGAGTTTTAGTACCTAAAAGGTAGACTTTTGCCAGAAAAACTAAGGGCCCGATTATGATGAGTGCTTTTTGGTCCGTCAGCCACATCTCAAAATATGAATAAAGAGCTTTAACTGTGTTAAAATTCAAAAAATCAAGTAATTTATTGCTGAGAGGATTCAAAAGCCAGAGATAGATGCCTGCATCTAAGTCTTCCATTCAAACACAGATCATAAAAAAGTTCCAAATAAAAAGAAAGAAATTGTTTTTCTAAATTATGAAGTAATATTTGATCCAATTTCCAGAAAAGGACTCTCACTCATTTTGAACTCAAATGCTTCAACCTTCATCTTCGTTGACTACTATCCAGAGAACCAGAACAGAAAATCAACCATCCAATAAGAACACCAGTAAAGCAGGGGTAAAATTACAAAGCATATTTGGCAATGATTAACAGATAAGACCAAGGCAAAGCTAGGCATTCATCCCTCATGGCTTAAACAAACATAGCAAAACAAATCTCCCAGATATATTTTTTATTTCCATTCAATCAGATGCAGACCAAAATATTAGAGTGAGAACACTTACTTCCATTGTAGTGATGAACCCCAACCTTGGCAAGCATAGCATAGTACTCGATCTCCGACTTTCTCAAAGGAGGGCAATTGTTTGAAATTATAATCAGCTTCCCTGCAATTCACCCACATAAAAATCAAATCCCACTTAGAAGATTTCGAACTAGCCCACAATAACAGCTCAAACCAGTGAAACCACAGAAATGAGAAAGATTGGGAATTTGGGTGAAGCATTAGACAGTACCTTTTGAGCTACGAAGAGTATCGATCACGGTCTTGTAGCCCAGTGTGTACTTGCCACTCTTCATGACAAGAGCGAGCCTGTTGTTGATAGACTCATGGGTCTTCTTGGTTTTCTTCACAGCCACCATGGTTAATCAGCTCAAAGCTCTCTCTCTCTCTCTCTTCTTCTTCTGCCGCCGAGACCCAGAACAGCAAGAGCTTTGGAGGCACCAGTTAGGGTTTTGGTATTAATAAGAGCGTGAGCGAGTTAGGTTTTTCATTTTGGTGGGTCTCGACTGAAACGGGCCGATAGATGGTTTATAATTTTATTAGCCCATTATTTTCTAATTTTCAGCCCGAGATAGGCCCAGTACTTGTTTATGAATGAGTAATTCTATATATAGACACTAGTGATTCTTAGCATGGGTGGTCTAATTCTAATGGTTCGAATGTAACTGTAAATCGAGTCGATATAGTTTGAGTTTGGTTTATTTTTTATTTGTTCCATTTTTTTTTGAGGAAGATATTTGTTTGTTCCATTTTTGTTCGTCAAAGAAACAAAATGATTATGTACTCAATGTTAAATTTATTTAAAAAAAAAAAACTAAACTTGAAATTCGACATATTCAACTCGTATTTGTATCTATTAAAAAGTATGTTTGAGTTCAGATGTGATTGTAAATTGAGTCGATATAGTTTGAGTTCGGTTTATTTTTAATTTGCTCAATATTTATTTGTAAAATAACAAAATGATTTCATACTCGATATTCAATTTATTAAAAAAATAAACTAAACTTCAAATATGACATATTCAATTGTATCTTTTTAAGGAGTAAGTTTATAGAACTCCATTTACCTTGAGCTAGGTCCTATATAAAGTTCAGCTCATGAAAGTTGTGTTCTTGGTTCATATTTTAGATTACTAGTTCATTTGTATTTGAACTTCTTATATAGTCGAGCCGAACAGAGCTCGAACCCCATAAATTCATTTAGTTAAGTTAAGTTTGAGACTTTGAGTTTCTCTTTTCTTTTCATCGTATAACAATTAATAGACGACCATGAGAGTCGAACTCAGATTTCCCACTTACAAAGTGGACACTCATTAATTCCACTAGACAACATGAATTGGGTTATGTTGGGTTCATATAGTAATATTTGAGTGAACATATAACAAATCACTTGACTTGAAAATGTAACAATTCACTTGACTTGAACATTATAGATTTATAGTGAACAAGTCTAATAATTTATGTAACCAATGAATAGCGTCTTTTTTAATTGAGGGTCAATTGTTTGTTAAGGTAAGGGTTACTGCAACTCGGTGGATCGAATCAGTGAATTGCTAGATGTTATAAACTTATACAGTACATGCATATTGTCTTACAAGTAGAGGTGGCAAACGGGCCGGCCCGGCCCATTTAATTGGGCTATGGGCCGTGCTCGGGTCGGCCCGTGTTGGCCCATTTCTTATCGGGCCCGGGCTCGGGCCGGCCCATATACTCAAACATTAGGCCCGGCCCGGCCTACGGCCCAACTCCATAGCGTGTCGGGCCGTGCTCGTGCCGGGCCAATAACGGGCTCGGGCCGGGCCGGGCTTGGGCCGTAAGAAAACGAAAACTAGTTTTTTTTTTCCGATAAAAACGAAAATTAGTTCTACTTTGATATAAAATTAATACAATAAACATAAATACTACACACAATTTATACAAACAATGCTTGTTGTTCATAATTATATATATATATATATAATTATAATTATATATATTTATGTATATATAATATATACATATATAATTATATATAATATATATATAATTATATATATATATCCACGCCTCATGAACGGGCCGGACTGCGGCCAGTAATTTATCGGGCTCGGACCGTGCCGGGCCTAAAACGGGCTCGGGAATTAACGTGCCGAGCTCGGACCGGGCCTATAACGGGCTCGGGCCGGGCCCGGCCGCTTCTTAACGTGCCGGGCTCGGGCCTAGCGGCCCATTTGCCACCTCTACTTACAAGCATATCAGCATGTATGTTGCCTTTTGGAGTTGATCCTAATGCTCATGCAGCCAACAAACATGCTTATCCACTGTAGCACTTGGCAGCACTAGTTAAATTTCCTCCTATTCGGTTTATGAGTTCATTAATATTGGTTGGTTAATGATTGACAGACCTAAATTCTGGTTAAATCACAGCCATAGCCACATCAAAATTCGAATTAATTACAAAATACCTCCCGAACTATAGGGTCATTTTCAATTGCATACCTAAATATCAAATTTTGTCATTATCATACCTCACGTTTGATTCTGTTAACGAATTCATAAGTATTAATTCGTTAGCTATTCCGTGAACAAGTTCATACCTGGAAGGTATTAATTCATTAACAAAATCAAACGTGAGGTATGAAATTGACAAAATTTGATACTTGGACATGAAATTGAAAATGACCTTATAGTTCGGAGGGTCTTTTGTAATTAATTCCTCAAAATTCTGTATTACTCTTTTGTTAATTGGATTCGATTGGCATTCACACCCAATTGAATTCGATTAGATTCTAACCAGATTCCTAGTATTCGATTTAAAGGAAACGCATACCCAAAATTACTACATACAAAAAAAAATAGAGAGCAGAAATATCAATTGTATTAATGAAGTGAAATCAAACATAATGATCCACGATAAAAGAAGAAAATAGTAACTAATTGAGCAAAAACGTTAATTGTATTAAGGGTATGACATAAATAGTCACTACTGGGCAATTGATCTACGTATTATATTGTAAGCACAATAAATTCAATGTCCAGTGTCTCCTTTAAAAGAAGGCATTGGACCTTGGAATAAAAGAAGGAAAAAATGGTGAACTCAGGTTTCAAATGCCTCATCATATGACTTCGAGTTTGCTAAATCAGTTGTAACTACTAGTGCTTTGTTTCTGGGGGTAGGGGGTCTTTGCTTTTCCTTTCATACTGACTAGTTCTCCTCACATCTCCTGCATTGGTTAATTTTTTGCATTGGTTAATTTTTGCTTCCCGGAGGGCATTCACGTCTTTTTCTATTAGAAGGATTTAAAGGTGGGCCTAATAGCTGTTTAACCCAAAATTAGTGAGCGGGTTAGGAGGTTGGGCCGAGTCTTGGGCCACCATAGCCAAATTGGCAAAATCCTGTTGGGCTTTAGAAGTAACCGGATCAACTCAAGCTCGCTTACCTCCAAACCCTAATGCAGCTTCCTATTCTGACGATATTCGACATGATTCACATACCTGAAATGCTCTCGTCCGGCGACCGGAAGATAGGACGATGTCCTGACCCCCATGAACTTTAAGTTTATGAATGGACTAAGAGCATGTTCACCCGTTGGGGCTCTAGGGCTCTGGGGCTCTAGGGCAACTACTATTTATGTACTTTTTGATAGTTGCTTCCACCCGTTGGGGCAAGGGCAAGGGCAAGGGCAAGGTTACATTTATATTTTTGAGAATGATATATTCTTTTATTTATTGCAAATGTTAAATAAATTGCAACATTCCATATTCTCATGTGAGTTAAATAAAAATAACATCTCATGTGAATAAAAAATTTAGTCATATGAGGATTAAATTATATGGGGTCCACCACTTTTTTAGGTTGCTACATGGCAACTGGGTCAAGACTAGGAGTTTTGCCTTGAAGATTGTCTCAGGTCAGTTTTGGACTGGGCTAGAAATCATGGGTGCAAGTTGAGTTTTCATCATTTTTTGCTTTTTGGGGCAGCATCTATGGGGCAACATGGCCAAACTCCCTTGGTGAAAATGCTAATAGAGGGAGGGTTAGGGATTTGAGTGCTAGCTAAAAACCAAAGATCCTAGGAAGGCAACAACATGCATGTATATATATACAAGTGTCGACGACTCTAAACCTCTCTCAAGACGAGTTAACCTAAAAAAAAAAAACAGAATTTGACCCCTAACCAATAATAAAAATAAAAAGAATTTGATCCCTAAACCCTAAGGAAAAAAGGAAAAAAAGAAAAAGCTAGAAGACGAACGTGACCCCTAAACCCTAAAGGAAAAACAGAACTTGACCCAAATACATGATGACTGAGGATTGAAATCACTTGCGTCTTGTTCAAGCACTCGATCTGAGGCCTACTTCTACCTCAGATCAGTCGTGTGATCGAGTTACACTCAGACTGAACAATGAAAAAGAAAAAGCCCCAAGTTGTTGCTCAAGACAAGGTAAAACTCTGAATTTGCATCCAATTTTTTTCTTAATTTCCTCAATATTTGACGCGACTGACCGGTGTAAAGTTAAAGATTTAATTTTAATGTTGTTTAATTGTAATTGTTACTTTGGTTCTCCCTTGTCATATAATGATTTTTTTTTTTGGGGGGGTGGTCAATTACTTCTTGTACAACAATAGGTCAAGGATCACTACAATTTGGTGGACAGAATTAGTGAATTACCGGATGGAATTGTTATTCGTATAGTGTCTCTCTTGACCCTAAAGGAAGCAGTAGCTAGCAGTATCCTTTCAAGGCGATGGCGGTACGTATGGGCCTCTTCTATGACTCTCAACTTTGATATTGACAGTATTTTTGGATCGTTGGTATATCTCGAACCGAAATTAAGACTTGAAAGGTTGGACATCGACGGGTACATCAATCGAGTGAATAGTGTAGTGGAACAACACAGAGGCCCCAAAATCCAGCAATTCAGGGTTTATTGTAATATAACAGATCCTAGGTTTAGAGGTCCCTTTATAAAATGGTTTAAATTTGCAGTGGGAAAGAGGGTCCAAATGCTTGAGTTAGTGGCAGGCTAGGTGTTTCTGGAAAAATTCAATACAGCATTACTTATCCCCAAAATCTTAATCCCAACCAATTAACTTTTAGATATCAAACAAGGGTCTACTTTGAATCATGTGTGTTCTGTACCTGATATTCCACGTCCACACCATTGTGCACTCAGTGGCTTTAAGTACATTAAAGCTGCTACATTCCTCTGTGTTAAAATGGAAAATGGAGCTTTCGAGCACTTCTTGTCTATCTGTCCTTCTCTTGAACGACTATCGCTGTTTTACTGTACAAAGCTTAGTGGTCTAAGAGCTGCAGGTCCATCGGTTGCGGTTGCATTGAAGTACTTAGAGATACGAGGATGTCCTGCACTTCAAAGCATTGAGATTTGTGATACAAACCTTGTTTCGTTTTCGTACCTTGGACGTGAGATAAACTTGATTCTTAAGAAGGTGCCACGGCTTGTAGAGGCTAACATTAGGTATACCTCCGAACGAGATTTTTTTATGCATGCCTTCACTCAACTTTCATGCTGTCTTCCTCAGCTAGAGGTTCTCAGATTGACTGAACCCATGGTTAGTATACTTAATAATTATTTGTTTTTGTTTCTTTCAGTTATATTGGTGCCTTTACACCTAGCTTGTTTTGTTTTCAGCCCTACGATGAGAATCGTGAGTTTCCTATATTGGCAAATCTCAAGCATTTGGAATTAACATTTCAATCAAACGATGGTTGTTGTTTTCTTCGATTAACTTCTTTCTTGAAGGCGTCTCCTCACTTGCAGAAACTTGTGTTGAAGGTATATGTTCGTACTTGGTAAATTACTTTGAGTAATCCTTGGCATTTGTTAGAGGAGTTGTTGCATGTTGTTTATTGTTTTTGTTTTTCCCCTCCCATGCATATTTGTAGTTTTGCTGTTAAGGTATATGTTCTCACTTGTTGTTTCTTCGATCTTAATATTTTGAAGAAGTAATTTGAGTTTTATTTATGCCTTGAACGCGCGTATAAATGTCCTTGATTAAGTAAACGTTTCAATTACAATTGTTGTTGATCTTGGTAACTAATACTGTTTGAATATGATCTGCTAACGAGCTCCTGTACCTCATCTGCCATATTACTGCTAATATTAATTTCAACAAGGTCGAATACGTACATCTTCATTTTTTTAAACCTACTTCAATGCAATTCGATCTGAAGAGGAAAGAAATATATTAACTATAAAAGTTGTGTCATACCTCATACTTAGTCTATTTGTTAGCAAGCTATAGACTCAATGGTTTTTTTTTTTGATGCATGCATTCATACTAAGTTGTTTACATGGTGCAGTTGAACAGCTATAGGGAAAGAGAAATACAGCATAAGAAAGCTGATAATGTCTCCCATCATTACCTGAGGGTAGTGGAACTACAAGGGTACGGTATTGCCACACAAGCAGTGATTTCGACCTTGTCATGTACTTGATAGAGAATGCTGTCGAACTGAAAAAACTTGTTATCCCACCTGATCCCATTCGTGATATGTATTATTATGATAGACTAGCAAAGGCAAAATCCAAAGAAGTGAAGACAGAAGAAAAGGCGAGAAAGCTTGCTAGACGTCAACTTAGAGAAAAAGTGCCTTCAACTATAGAACTTAATTGTATGCCATCTATAGCAAGTGCTGTGCCTAAAACCCAGTTCCTTAAACGCGTCTTCCTCTCTAGCTTCCCAGTCAGGAAGTTGGTTTTGTTTTGCATTTTTAGAAGGGAATCCGTTTGAAAAAAGTACGCAGCTAGTAAGATTGTCAAGGTCTTAACTTCTGATGGTGTATTACTTCCTAGTCAAGCTCTCCCAAATTTGAAGTGGCCATGGTTTTTACTTTTCTCCTGTTGGGTTTTCTATGAATTTATCAGCACCCCTCTTTTGAAGGTGTATTGATCGAGTATCTGGCTACTTTTGCTTCACAGATGTCTTTAATTTTCTAATTCTGTATTTATGCTTTTTTTTTTCGTGAAATTTTTCTTCTATGTTAAATTACACCGGTGTCTAATACAGAAGAAACCGTTCGACTTAGTCTTGGTTTATAGTTGAGTTCTGGTCCTACGGTTATCAAGTGAATTCAACGTTGGTATGATAACATATATGGTAGAAATTAAACACTGTTTTTTGTGTTGCTAATGGTAACAAGATATATATATATACCCCATATGTAGCTAGCGACTGCCGTGCTTATAACCTAGTTCCTTAATTAATCACATGTTCCTCTATCGCTTTCCGGTGAGGAATTTTGAACTGAAGTTGGTTTTGTTTGGAATTATTGGAAGGGAATACATTTGGAAAAAGTACGGAGTACGTAAGATTGTCAAGTTCTGATATGGTGTACTACTTCCTAGTCAAGCTCTTCCAAATTCGAAGGGGTTTTATTTTTCTCCTGTAGTATTGAGTTAAATTTTGAAATTCTTGGAGGAATTTAGATCTGGCATGCGCACCAATGGTTTTCAAATAAATTGATCACCCTTAATGCAGGGAGATGGTTCCTGCATGAGTTCAGAAAAGGATATGGAATATATTCTCATTGTAGAGATAGATAGAAGCTCTTAAAGTAGGGAGAGAAAAAACAAAAAACAAAAAAAAAGAGGCAACAATCCGTGATCGATCTGTAAATTCCCAATATCTATATCTTACTCCACCAATTCCCAAATCACAGAATGAAAAAGCCTCAAGTCACCACAACAATGACGGGTTTTCCACCACAAACGTACAGTTTCAATAAGATTCTGTGTTGACTAATTTGTCAAACATATTTCATGATCACTTGGTCTCCATCTACAGAATAGTAAGGTTAAAGTAATTCTTTCCTTCACTTAACTATTTTTACATAACTTTTTGTTGTTGCTACTTGTTCTTGTTCTAATCCAAGTTGACACACTCAGCTCAGCTTATATATGCTGGTTTTTTTTTCCTTCATATATATATGGAGCATACAGTCTATGCATATATATGAAAATATCTTGTATATATATGCAATCTAAACATGAATTTTTGTGTTCTTCACTACTGTGTTTGAGAGAGATTAGTTAATTGTCCTCAGATGGGATAGCATTCAGTTTCCACTTTAGATAAAAGAGAGAAAGTACTTTATTTTACAAGGAGAATTCTAAAGATCAAGCGGATGATCGAAGAACATAATTAAGTGGCAGGTCGCTAAGGTTTATCCACGGCCTCGTAAAAAAAAGGTTCCAAGTCCTAGAGACGTGAGATAGTGTAGAGCTACATGGGTTGTAGCCCATACAGAAATCCTTGATTTCTCATTTCTCCTCGTTCCAGTTAAGATCGACTTTAATCATGGGGACCAGATTAGGTATCTTGTTTCATAATTTTTTTTTTGGAAAGTGAATTTGATTTCCCTTGGAGAAATTGGATGAATTGTTTGTCAAATCACAAGAAAATTTTCTAATTACACCTATTTATTCACAACCTGACACCTATTTTGTCTTTCAGTACTGCATGCCTAAAAGGGAAAATTTTGAGCTGTAATGCTTGTAGATATTCACTTTACCAAAAAACAAAAAAACAATTATTCTTAATGCCTGCTAGGTAAGATTAACCCAGGTCATTTCTAAGTCATGGCTTCGTCATCCCCAAATCCTAATTTGGCTTTGCTAGATAAATGATAGAGTCATAGAGGCCATAAGATTTCTTTTGTTTTTAACATTGTCTTATTACGTACGGGTATTGCTGTTAATTAAGGGTATTTTAGTTGTTTTGATTGCTTTTAGGTTTTGTTTAGGGTTTAGGTCTCTATAAATTACATCATTGTAATCTTTATTCTCAGATTTTGTCTTAAAATTGATTGCTTTTTCATCTTGAAGTTTGTGTGATGCAACCCTAAGTCTGATACCTAAGGCATCTAGGAGTGATTTGTAAAACCCTACTAGTGTAACCCTAGCTAGTAGTTCTATCCTATTTTTCATAATTTTCTGTTCTTGATTTCATAAGATCCTTGCTGTTCTAAATCCTAATACACAGCAATATAAAAAATCTACAAAGACAGGCAATTCTACGGGTTTTCCTTATTTGTCCTGCATCACATGCAGGCTCACTCAATATGATGATGACAATTACCTAAAGTGTATTCCCGAAACTTAATGCATTCCCAAGGATGCCAAATCATGCATCAGTATTGATTCAATAAGCTCTAGAGATTATTCCACTGACGGTACTTTTGCATTTTGAAGAAACTCACAGTAAGAACTGAGTTTTGTTTTCAAACCTTGAGTTTTTGATAGATTGAACGTCCTGCTTCGAGTTTTGGGTTTGAGCAGGAATTGGTGGATCAAATCTTAAGTATGGCTTGGAGAAGATCATCAAATTGGTGGAATCTGAGGTTGGTTATTGGAAAGGTTGGGATTTGTTTTCTTGTTTTAGCTTTAGTATCTGTTTCTGCAGCAAAAGAAAGTTTGGAGCCACAAGCTTCATCAAGTCAGAATCATGGGACAAAGCTTAAATCTAATTACTTAATCAGAGTTGAAAAATCGCATACCGGTGGAGTACTGGGTTATAAGCATGTCTGGCCTGTAAGTCCAATTTCTCATTATCTTTGTTGATAAAAATTATTGTCCAAGAACGATTAGCCATGTTAAATTTTTCACTTTCCAACTAACTTCCAGTCCCTTTTGTTCTCTCTTACTACTTCCCTATCTTATATAGCTTAACAATTAAAACAAAGAATCATATGTTTTCTGTTCTAAAATAATAGATTTTCGATGGTGTGGTTGTCTAGTAATAATTGGAATTGTGTCACAGGGAATAAGATTTGGCTGGAAAATTGTGGTTGGTACACTACTTGGATTCCTTGGAGCAGCATTTGGAAGTGTGGGAGGTGTTGGAGGGGGTGGCTTTTATGTTCCAATGCTCACTCTCATTATTGGCTTTGATCAGAAATCATCAACAGCAATATCAAAATGTAAGTATCGCCTAGTGTCTATATTATCGATTCCTAATTATTTCTGAACATATATATATAATTAATAAAATTAACATGATGCATCAGTCTATAATTTTTCTCTTGTTTCTTTTTTTCCCATTTAAAGTTTTAAACACATGATGCAATTTATGTATGGATGATTTTCCAGGTATGATCACCGCCGGAGCAGCTGCAACTGTCTTGTACAATTTAAGGCTAAGGCATCCGACTCTAGAATTGCCACTCATAGACTACGATCTTGCACTGTTGTTCCAACCAATGTTAGTGTTGGGGATCAGCATTGGAGTTTCTTTGAATGTTATTCTTCCTGAATGGGTGATCACCATCTTAGTAATTGTCGTTCTCTTAGGTAAAAGTGTAAAACTACTTTTCTCTTTTCTAAACTGCTGCAATTCTCCGCATTCACAGTTGGACAAGTTCCTTGTGTTTATCTGTAGGCACAGCAATTAAATCCATTTTCAAAGGCGTTGAGACATGGAAGAAAGAAACTAAAACAAAAAAGGTGATCTTTGAAAATATATATTAATCGGTTCATTTTGTTTTCTGCACTACTTAATCCATCTAATACTGAACCTTGTGTCATTACTCTTAGACTTTACAGGATGCTTCCAAATGCTTGGAATTAAAAGGTGAGGTTCAGACGTCGTCAATCATTTCTTCACTGCGCTTTTTGGTTAATCTGTGCCATCTATTCTAACTCAGATACATATCTTAGAGGTTTAGAGAGTGAGATTGTCTTTCATTTCTTCACTGTCTAGATATATATCTTTGGCTAACAGCGCTCTTCAATTAGGTGTTAGCGTCACAGACGCTGAAGACAAAATCAATACTCCTAGTGGTGAAACAAACAACCCAACAGAAACCGGTCGAGCTAAAAGAAGAGAGGTCATAATTCTGAAGCTTAAAACTTTTTTCTAGATGCATGGTTTAAGGAACTGACATCTATGACCCTCGCTCCCAACAGGTTTCTGTTCTTGAAAATGTGTGCTGGAAGCAACTTGGAATTATTGCTACTGAGTGGCTTATAATTCTTGGATTGCAGATCGGCAAGGTGTGTGTGTATATATATATATACATATATATATATATATATATATATATATATTATCTAACTAGTGAAAATATGTGGTTGATTTTCCTCACAAGCTTTGTATTTGGTATTTCTCTTCACTTTTATGCATTAAGAAATCAAACTGATAGGCAACTTGCTTGTTGGCACAGAATTATGTGACAAAATGTTCGGTGGCATATTGGTCATTAGATCTGTTACAGGTACCTTCCAATATGCTTTTTGTACAAAGAAAACAATCTTCCTTTTCTTCCTTTCTTAATGTTGTCTCATATCGATCAGATTCCGATTGTTGTTGGAGCAAGTTCATATCAGGCAATCAAATTATACAAAAGGCAGAGAATAATTAGTTCATCTCAGGGATCAGAAGGTGCAAACTGGAGAGTCTACAAGCTTGTTTTGTATTGTGCCAGTGGAATAGCAGCAGGGCTAGTTGGTGGACTGCTTGGTCTTGGTGGAGGTTTTATTATGGGTCCACTCTTTTTGGAGATGGGGATCCCTCCTCAAGTATGTAATTTCTTACTTCCAATATTTCATGTGATGAAATATGAAGCAGGATTCAATTCAATCTAAAGTTAAAATTAGTTTGGAAGACAAACATATATTCAATTAATGACATTTCTATTTCTATACTCTTTCTGTGGAGAAGACAAACATTTCTATTGCCGATTGGCTTTTGAGTTCCATACTCAAATTTATCACTAAGTAACTTGGTAATTAATCAAGAACTTTTATATATGTAGGTGTCAAGTGCCACAGCCATCTTTATCATGACATTCTCTTCATCCATGTCTGTGGTAGAATACTACCTCCTAAAACGATTTCCGATTCCCTACGGTAACTTTCCTAGCCATTCGACCACGGTTTTGTTAATGCAATGATGACTACTTATGTTTTGAATTCAACTTTATGTTTTCAGTTAGAGTGCTTTAATTCTCATTCTTCTTCAGCTCTCTACTTTGCTGGTGTGGCTACTATTTCTGCGATCATAGGGCAACATGTAGGAGGAAAAGTGATTAAAGCATTGGGCAGAGCATCTTTGATCATCTTCATTCTAGCTTTCACTGCATTTGTGAGTGCACTCTCATTAGGTATGTGTCAATTTTGCATATGTGGATAACTAATTCTTTCACTTACTTCATTTCAAGGCAATTAAGGATATGGATTTTTATTTACATATCTTTTGGTCCTAAACAGGAGGAGTAGGCATAGCAAACATGGTTAAAAAGATTGAGCACAAGGAGTACTTGGGGTTTGAGAACATGTGCACTCATAAATCCTAATCTTTTAAACTCTTTACTCTGAGACTTTCTTAATTAACTCCCACAGCATCGATCAAAATTCTTCCCACACATCATGTATGATTATATGTAGGTATGAGAAGAATACTACGTATACTGTTTGCAAGTACTAAATTCAAGATCAAGTTTTCCACTTTGTCTTGTGTGACCTTTATATATATATATATATATATATATATATATATATATATATATATATATTTTTTTTTTTTTTTTAAAACATAAACAAGCCTCTTCAGTAAACTTGGTAATTCAAATGCATAAACTTGTAGAGAAATTGGAAACAATACGATTCCCTTGTGCTAGCTTAAGATTCAGAGTAAATGGTGAAAATGGAACATCTGAAAAAAATTCTGGTCAAAAATCAATTTAACCCATTTGGATGGAGTGATTTCAAAAAGAGGATTTGCATGTACTTGGACAACAAGGCTAAGTTTGGGAAGACTGGATCTGAACTTGGACAGAGAAATGGTAAAGCTAATGCATGTTATAGTACAATACTTAAAAGTATATTCGATAAACCATAAAAATTAGATTATTCTTTTTTTGGTTCACTGAACACTAGAATCTCATCGAAAGAGCGGAAAGTCTTATATTAATTTGTACAAGAATTCTACACCTAAGCATATAAAAAATATCCCATAAATCTAGGACATAATAATGATGCCATGATGAAGAAAATGAAGATAATCATGGCATGATAGATACAATTAATAATATGGTTTTATCATTAATAGTCCCATGCCTAAACTTACAAAGTGATCACAGATGTTTACAACATTAAAGGAGGCAGCATTTCCAAAATGAGAGTAATTTGCCTGGTGGGTCTTCAGTTAGACGGTCGGATCATTAAATTTGTCTGACCGGCCAATCACTACTTTATAGTAATATATTTCATTCGGTAGCTAGCACTATATATGGTATTTTTGGTTTTTATTGCTGTGTTCATGTTGCTAGGTTCTGGAGCTCCAAATTAGATTTGATTTAACTTTGTAATTATATATTAATTGTCATCAGGTTGACAAGTTTTTCAACTAATACTTGATTATTTAGTACATGGATATCCTAGAAAATATTTGCAGATCGATTCACCTAATTTCCAAAGAAAATGACATGTTCCTTTCTTCTTGGGATTAAATATCCAGTTTGGGACACTGACACAGACCTCGTTGCTTTTTTTCTAATGGTGATTATCAAAAAGTTGAGAAGATAGATCATGCTTAAAGTATGATATAGTTTGAAGTAATAGATTGAGGACTGTCGGAATTCAAAAGCCCTGGGTGGATTATCCTTCTTATATATTGTTGGAAGAAGATAAGGCATTTTGGGACGATCACACGTGTTTCTTTTTGTTGATTAATTAGGTTAATTAGTTTGTTCAAAGAAAAAGATGTTCGTATAAAAACTTAAAACTAAAAAATTAACCGGATAATTACATTTTATTATCCTATTCTTTGGAAGTCGGCTAGCTTTATTTCACCCGTAGCCTTTTAATTCTAACAATTGCAACTTACTGTTTGGAA